>OX451346.1:23299761-23899761 GCA_949629155.1 Myopa testacea | reverse complement strand
GCATGCCAAGTAAAGTGTGAAAGAAAGAAACGATCAATTTGTGGAGTACAGCGGGCGATGAGAAGAACGGTGCGATTCGTCTCCTTTTGCTTCTCTTACAATAACAAACCATGTGCCGCCGTCCGTCCGCCTGGAATCGTTTTAAATTTTGCATTTTATGGTTTTTGAAAGAATTTTTGCTTTTCGTAGCTTTGTTCTGCTTCTTATTCGATGTCCAAGCTATGTAAAGCGCTGGCACGATCTACGTTCCGAGCATAGCGTGCTCTTGAAGAATTCGTATAGGCAGAAAATTTAAGAAGAAGAATACTTTAGTCGGCATATCAATATATTTAATACCTTATACGAGTAAAAATAAAAGTTAATGGAAGCAAAAATAAAAAATGAAAGAATGGAAATATTTCAGAGAAAATATTTATATTATTTAGCAATTCAATTTTTTGTGAGTATGAAGGAATCGGAAGATCGACTTATGTTTGTTATTTTGTACGAAAAACTGAAGTGCTTTTGTCTTACCGTGTATGAATTTACCTTTTTATTGTAGAGTCCAAAAGCATTATTAAAATTAAATTAAAGGCTAACATTTTTAAAATTTATGATCTTAGTTCTATTAAGGAAGCACTGCCTACGGGCTGGCAATAAAACGAAATCAACCTTGCATTGAGCTGTGTATCGAATTACCAATAACACATATTGGTACAATAATTATATTATAATTTTATACATATAAAATAACAATAAACAATAACCTAATTTAATAATAAACCTAATTTAAAATACTAAACAGTTTATTATGTCGGCAAAGTGTTCCAAAAAACAAAATTCCTTTATTTAATAACTTAACTTCCCTTACTTAAGCGAAAAAAATGCAAATCAAAAGACCGACAGACATAAGCACTTGAATTGTTATTGCAAGGGAACCAAAAAGAAGTCAAATTCCCTTCTTCCCTCAACCCCTGCTTTTACTTTCAATTTCATCGTTTCATTCTCACCTCCTTTGACATACAAGATTCCATCGCTCAACTCTTCTTACGCATAGTCATTTATGATGGAATACCAGCGAACCCGATTTGTATTTATACAAAAACAAAGCAATGGCAATGAGAAGCAAATAACACGAAATTGCCGCGAAGTTATCAAACAATGAGAGGAGAATAGAGAGAATGCGTAGCAACACAAAAGACTACTCAATGTTGCGCAACATGGACGTCCGCAGCACAAATCTTGCTGTTCAAAAATTCGTATGAGATGCGCCTTCTATATATTAGGGCAGTTCACGCTTTGGGGCAAAACCGTGTGCGTTTGTGCGAAAGTGCGAAAATGCGAAATATTGGACTGTTTTTTACAACAAACATATGGCAACATTTCGCACTTTCAGTCTCGCACAAAAGCACAGCTGTAATGCTGACTGAAATGCAAAATGCGAGATTTTTTGACAATCAGCTGATTCAGTTGATTATTAATTCAGTGAAAAAAAAGTTTCAAAGGAAAGTTTCAATGGCTGTTGAGAAGAAAAAATAAAAAAGTGGACAAAAGAAGAAATTGGGAAAGTACTCGATTATTTGAAGGAAAATCCCAAATTTGAGGTAATATCTTTCTTATTGGTTAGATCAGAATATAAATTTACATAAATATATATGTATATATACTATACATTTTAATACAGCACCCTACCGCGCAAATGTTTTATAAAAAGTTTTTGGACAGCGCAGGTATAGACGCTTCGTGGCAGGTTGTGAAATTTAAAGTTCGGTATTTGAAGACCAAACTGAAGGAAGCGGAGAAATGGCGAACTTCCACAGGAGTAGGTATTTCAGAAATTGACCAGGGAAATGGTACGAAAAGTATACAAGGTATTTAATATAGAATCACCAAACTTTCCGCATAAGTTTATGTAGATATTGATACAACTTCATTTGTTTTTAGAGAAACTCAACAAAATCTGTCCATTTTATGACAGAATGAACGCATTATTCATTCCAAGACATGAATCTGTAGTTATGGAAAATTTTGACACAACAAACAGTATAGAATCTATTTCCATTGTTGATAGTTTAGAAGCGGATGAGTGCAATTCCTCATATTTACCACAGCAAGAATTTGAAGTTGAAGAAATTTTTGAATCTCCTTCAACACCTCTGTCGGCACTTTCAGAAAAAGAAAAACGAGAAACTTTTCCAAAAAGGTTGAGGACATCAACTCCGAAAGACGCTGTGTCAGCGCTTACGAAAATGCAAGAAGAGCGCACCAAATGCATGCAGAAAAAGTTTAAGTTCGATGAAGAAAAGTTTTCAAAAGAATTAGAATTCGAAAAAGAAAAATTCGAGGCTGAAATGTCATTTAAGGAAAAGGAGCTGGCATTAAAGCAGTTTGAAATTGAACAGACAAGTAAAGAGCGGCAACACAGACTAGAGCTTGAAAAAGAAGAAAGATTAGCCAGGTATGAATTGGAGCTGAAATATAAATGCACGTCAATGAATAATTAAATAACATGAAAATGATGCTGTCAACTAAGTTTCTTTTTATTAAATACAGATGAATTGTTTTTGTTTTTATACTTTTATTAAATAAATAAAAAATTAAATAGAAGTTAGATGTAAATTTTGAGTGCATTATTTATTCGAACATTGTCCTATATATAGCTTGCGTTTTTTTAGTTTTGCGTTCGGGCGATGTTTTTTTGGGGTTTTGCTTTATTTTTCGCACTATTGCCTTGCTCTCACGATCAGTTAAAGCTCTAGGACGGCCTGTTTGATTAGCACTATTGTAGCTTGTCTCTCCTTTAAAACGATTTATAACACTGCGAATTGTAAAACGACTTCGTTCCAATATTTCACCTATTTCAGCGTATGACTTGCCTTGATTATGAAGATGTAGTATTATTTTTCGCTGAGATTCTGTGGTTTCTTTTTGTTTTGAACTCATTTTAGTATTCACAAATTACTTTTTTGAATTTTTTTAAGCAAAACGTCAATGTAAAATTACGTCACGGTAAAATTAAGGTTTATGGTATACATACATATAAAAAAATATTTGCTTTCCAAAAGGTTGCCCATAATTAAACCATAAATCACAATGTTGCCTGTGTGTGCCAAAACTTTTGTTCGGCAAAATTATTCCTTTTTTTCTAAAAAAGTTATAAAAAATTTGTTTGCCCTATATAACAAGAAAAAAAACATTGCTATTAGTTCGAACACTTCAGAGCGTATTAAGAATACAGCTTTTTTCTAATAATATTATTTTTAAATGGCATTAAAATAATGATAAAGCTGAGTATGCTTGCCGTGCCAATAGTTTTGTGCGGGACTGTATGTTTGCGAGAAAAATATGAAGACGAGTTTATGACTGGTGTTTCAGCTAATTTAAATTCAGTGCCATCAACATATCCAATACAATCTGGTAATTCATGCATTGTATTACCAACCAACTCCATCCTTTCGGCTTCATCAGGCCAGTAGATAAAATTGTCTTTAATTTTCATGAAAGCTCGAAAAACTCTGCATGTAATTTTTTGTATCGTACCACCGTCACCAATCCCAAACAGCGTGGCAATTTTGCGAATTGTTCCACCTTCACCTGATGAGCCTAATCGATATAAAGTAATCGCTAACTGGAAATGCACATCAAACTGTTCACAGGAATGGCTCTGATTGAAATTTGCGCTGTTTTTTATCATTTCTGCTAAGTTCATAAATTGTTTTTTCGTACAACGCATGCAATGTTTGAAGCGACTATCATCGAATCGTGTTACTATGTCCACTGTCCAGATTGAGGATTTAGGCACGAAAAAGTTCATACCACGCCTGTTCAATGTAGTCACTAAGACGTCCTCGAACAACTCATCCAAAATTTCATCTTCCATTTCATCTTTCATGTCATCATCTTCTGAAGGTTGCATAATATTTATTTACTTGGCTATCGAGAAAATGCCAATTACTTACCATTTTACTTACCAATTTCTTCATGAACAGAATTTATGTTGAGTAGAGTCTTCATAAATAAGAAATCCAAAATCTTACTTTTTTGACTTTGTTGCGGCATTGTATATTTATATTTAATTATTGTAAACAGCTGTTGCTATTTGACATTTCGCATTTCGCACTGACAATACTACTCAACACCGTTCACGCTTTTTGTGCGAAAAATTAAGCTCATTTTTGCATTTCGCATTTTCGCACTAAAGAGTGAACTCCAGTATTGTATATTCTTTGATACTACTTTTCTTAATTATTATATGTATGTATACGTATTTCTAACATCCACTTTGTTTTCATTTTACGTTTTTCCAAGAAAAACACGCTCTTCAGTAAAATGTGAACATAAGAGAACATATTTTTATTTTCAATTTTCTCAGGCACTATTCCAGGTACAGACCTCGTTGGGGTATCCAAAGTTTTGGAAAAATGTTAGCTTTCCAGATTTCGGGTTGTCATTTTCGGCAAGTGTGCCTAAGGGGCCAGCAACGGCGCCTAAAAAATCTGGAAAATTCAGAATCGAATCTGAATTTTCTCCGGAACTACATTAGATAGGATACTCATTCATGTACTCAAAGTTCCAGAGAAATGTCCTCTTTGAGACAGAATCGGTTTCATCGAGGTAGAAAATGTTTCAATAGCCAGCAACGGTAATTAACCAATTTGGGGCTCGAAATTGGCATCTCAATTATCTCTATACCAGAGCAAGGTAGGACAATAATTTTTATGCACGAATGTGAGGAACAATGTCCTCTTCGAGATCTAATAGGTTTCATCGAGGTAGAAAATGTTTAAATAGCCAGCAACGGTAATTAACCAATTTGGGGCTCGAAATTGGCATCTCAATTATCTCTGTACCAGAGCAAGGTACGACAATAATTTTTATGCACGAATGTGAAGAATAGTGTCCTCTTCGAGCTGTAATAGGTTTAATCGATGTAGAAAATGTTTAAATAGCCAGCAACGGTAATTAACCAATTTGGGGCTCGAAATTGGCATCTCAATTATCTCTGTACCAGAGCAAGGTACGACAATAATTTTTATGCACGAATGTGAGGAATAGTGTCCTCTTCGAGCTGTAATAGGTTTCATCGAGGTAGAAAATGTTTAAATAGCCAGCAACGGTAATTAACCAATTTGGGGCTCGAAATTGGCATCTCAATTATCTCTGTACCAGAGCAAGGTACGACAATAATTTTTATGCACGAATGTGAGGAATAGTGTCCTCTTCGAGCTGTAATAGGTTTCATCGAGGTAGAAAATGTTTAAATAGCCAGCAACGGTAATTAACCAATTTGGGGCTCGAAATTGGCATCTCAATTATCTCTGTATCAGAGCAAGGTACGACAATAATTTTAATGCACGAATGTGAGGAATAACGTCCTCTTCGAGATATAATAGGTTTCATCGAGGTAGAAAATGTTTAAATGCCAGCAACGGTATCTAAATACATTGAATTATCGCTATTTTGAAATAGATTTGTATGAAAACGGTTCATCGGATTTTCAAGATCTTTGTGTTAAAAAGTTTCTGAAAGAGTCCTCTTTCGATCCCCACAACTGTCATTTTGTCGACATTAATCCTAATTCTATAAAAACGCATCGAATTGTAGCATCATTTTAATAATCGCTTTGTTTACCTTTTTCATTTCCAGGAAAAGCACTTCTTCACAACAGATTGTAAACAAAGGAGAAAAACATTTTCATTTGCACTTTTCTCACGCATTTTAAGACTCACAGACTTCGTTTATGTATCAAAATTTTTGTAAAAATCTCGGCTTTCCGCCTATCGAGTTGTCATTTTGGACAACTGCTCCTAAGTGGCCAGCAACGGTACTTGACCAATCTGGAGAATTATTAGGTTTATATCTAGAACCGAGCAAGCTAGGGAAATAGTTTTTATGCACGAATGAGAGGAGCAATATACTCTTCAAGATAGAACAGGTGTCATTTAAGTAGAAAATGTTTAAATAGCCAGCAACGGTAATTAACCAATTTGGAGACCCCAAATTGGGATCTCTGTTATCTCTGTTCCAGAGCAAGGTCGGGTAATAATTTTTATGCACGAATGTGAGGAAGAACATCCTCTTCAAGATAGAACAGGTGTCGTTTAGGTAGAAAATGTTTAAATACCCAGCAACGGTAATTAACCAATTTGGAGACCCCAAATTGGGATCTCTGTTATCTCTGTTCCAGAGCAAGGTCGGGTAATAATTTTTATGCACGAATGTGAGGAACAATGTCCTCTTCGAGATAGAATAGGTTTCATCGAGGTAGAAAATGTTTAGATACCCAGCAACGCTATCTAAATACATCGAATTATCGGTATTTTGAAATAGATTTGTATGAAAACGGTTCATCGGATTTTCAAGATCTTTGTGTTAAAAAGTTTCTGAAAGAGTCCTCTTTCGATCCCCACAACTGTCATTTTGTCGACATTAATCCTAATTCTATAAAAACGCATCGAATTGTAGCATCATTTTAATAATCGCTTTGTTTACCTTTTTCATTTCCAGGAAAAGCACTTCTTCACAACAGATTGTAAACAAAGGAGAAAAACATTTTCATTTGCACTTTTCTCACGCATTTTAAGACCCACAGACTTCGTTTATGTATCAAATTTGCGACATTTATATTAAAACTCATCACTTCTTAATTTACCTATCGGGTATGCTGTTAGAACCCTGGTTTTTTCTTTAAAATGATTTTTTTTTATCTTCCAGCCACCCTTTTTGGGGCGTGGCATTAGTTTGGGTGTTATCTGTTATCTGTTTGGGTGTTATGTTTGAAGGTCGCGAAAGGTCACCTCTTTAAAGGTTTATTATTCCGAAATAAGATACATTAATGATCGAGGTGCCAAAAGAAAGGTATTACCATGCCCCTCATTTCCCTAGTACACCATTTTACAGCCAAGGTTACGGTTTGGAAGATATTTGAGTTTTAAGAAAAAAATGGTGGAGATGCCATTATAAAACCTTCCCCCTCCCTCTTATATGACAATTAAGGTATATATTAAAAACACTATTTATTAGCCCATAATTTTCTCTTTTCAGCGATATATAATATGTCATACTTACCGCTAGAGTTGGTAAATTGCAGGAGGAATGATTATTTAAAAAGTGTTTTATGTGTATTTCATGATATGTTTTTTTTTATTAATTATTATTTATTAAGTACGAATTTATTCGTTTGGTGCAATTTAATAGTCCTCGTCGTTGTCGTCTACGTCCGTTTCGTTATCTGTCCCCTCACGAGAGGGGAATTATAACACTCAGAGTGTCAAACAGCGGGTACGCAACAGAATAGTGTTTTGTGGCCAATTTTAGGGTGTGTATGCGTCCTCCGGCTTTCGGCCGTGCTTTTTGATTATAACCCTCAGTATGTCAAACACCGGCTACGCAACAGAATAGTGTTATGTGGCCAATTTTAGGGCGTGTATGAGTCCTCCGGCAACGAGCATATATTCGTAAAGAGATTGCATGTAACATTTGTTGCCGGCAACATCGTGATTTCATGTGCGAAGATTAGGGCAGCTGTTAATTAGCAGGACTTAGCACTGTAAAGAACAAAACATCTCTGTAAAGCAGGAAACCGAAGATAAAAACGAACTACTTTACAGAGTACAAAGCTTCTTTTGTATTCTTCGCTGATAGCAAAGCAAAATTGAATGCTCTACTAATGAGTGAGTGGTTCGGAAGATCTTTTCTAATGAGTATGAAGGGATCGCAAGATCGACTTTGCTTCTGTTATTTTGCACTAACAACGCAAGCGAATATGATACAGCTTGGCTACACGCAGTATCATTTGATACGGTATCACTCAGTTCGTTGGAGAGAGAGACGGGGAAGAAAGGGAAAATTCTACACACAAGTATCAAGTGTAGAGAATTTTTGATACCCAAATTTACCCTGCTTCTCTCGGTATCATTTACGCACACAAGTAAGCAGTTGTCAACAGCAACCAAACAGTCGGCCACAATAAATTCGAACGGTAGCAAATGAAGTTGAAAAAATTCCCTTTTTCGGAGAAATTTCGTTTATTTGTCCCATTTGCCTTATTTTAATATCAAGTCACGAAAAGTTCAAAAACAATTAAAAAGAAAAGGGGGAAAGATTAAGCGCTTCTCGAAGTAACCAATGTTGTTGTTGTTTCTGGCGTACATTACAATTAGAAAAACATTAATTAATGGAAAAAAAGTACTAAAAATCTAAAATTTTATTTTTCATATCATAGTGGTATCTTGTAAAGTTTAACAGATATAGGCCTGGAATTTAGAAACATTAAAGGGCTATAATTCGGGAACTAGACGAGAGCAATACAAATTATTGTTGTTAGGATCAGCGCCAGAAACAACAACAACATTGGTTAGGTCGAGAAGCGCCTGATATAAGTCGAAATTGCAAACGTTTTAAGTAAAAAAATAGACAATTTAAATAAAGATATTTCGTCCATCCTTAAATAGCAGGCACATAATCGTATGTGCCGTGCCCTAGGGTAAAAACTCTTGAGTGTTTCCACGAACACTGCGATTCTTCCTTCACTTCTTTACCCAACACGATCGACTCCTTTGCGAAACTTCATCGGCTAAAACATAGCATGCAGCAGCTGTTGCCATCGCCGCAACACAAGCCATTTGTGATTATTCCATTATTAATATTTTTAAATAAATTAACTATTTTAAAAAAATTTCACAACACAACGATTTCCACTGAACAAGAAAACCAAAGTGAATAGTTTTACTATTACCATTGAACTAAAATTTAAACATGGGATTTTTAGAAATCCTATTTTTCCTTTACGCATTAATCATAATATAATAACTATGGCAACTGCGGCCAACATTTTGATATTCAGTAAATTTCACACATCCATTGAAATAACATGTTTACGGCTTTTGAAACTAAATGTGATACCAGTGTCTAGCCATCGCTGGTATCATCATACCAGTAGTGATACCGTATCAAATGATACTGCGTATAGCCAAGCTGATAAAGTGTGATAGAAAGAATCGATCAATTCGTGGAGTACAGTGGGCCATGAGAAGAACGGTGAGATTTGTCTTCTTTTGCTTGTCTTACAATAACAAACCATGTGCAGCCGTCCGTCCGCCTGAAATCGTTTCAAATTTTTTTATTTTATGGTTTTTGAAAGAATGTTTGCTTTTCGTAACTTTGTTCTGCTTCTTTTTCGATGCCCAAGCTTTGTAATGCCGTGTTTACACGGGCGACACGGTGTCCCCTGGGGACACCATTTGTTGTTGTTTTCACAGCCAAACGGCAAGATGAACTATGTACTGTGTGCGAATGAACGTGTCCCCTGGGGAAATTAGATGTCGCTAGAAATTTCTGGGCCACCAGAAAACAGAGTTGCGTTTTAGTGAAAAAATATTCATAGTCTGAAATCAGGTATGCAATGTCCCCACATTTAAAATTAAATGTATACAAATTTAGCAACAAGAAATAGCAGCTGATGTAAACTGAAATTTTATTGTTGTTTTTGTTGTTGTTGTTGTTTCTAATGCTAACTCCAAAAACCGCAACACTTTTTGTCGCTCTTGTCTGGTTTCGGAGTTATAGCACCTTGAAGTATAAAGATTTACGAGCTAAATCTCCTGAGCGACAATTGAAATACATATCTGATGAAATGAATATCATGTAGGTATCTCGCATAGTTTAAGAGATACAGCTCGTAAATCTTTAAATTTCAAGGTGCTATAACTCCGAAACCAGACAAGAGCGACAAAAAGTGTTGTGGTTTTTGGAGTTAGCATTAGAAACAACAACAGCAACCAGAAAACAATTCAATTTCCGTTTACGGCAAGTGTTATTCCTTCTTGCTAAATTGACTTATACTTACTTTTAAATATATGTCCTTCAAATTTTTCCAGATTGCTGCACATACGCGTGGTATGCAGGCAACTAAAAATGACGTCGATAGTTTTGTTTGGTAACCTAGGCTTCGGTATGATTCACCAGTATCGAAATACCGCAGAGTTACCGACAACTGCTCTTCAGGTGGTACAGATTTCCGCATAGTCGTTTCGGTCTTCTCCAAATCTCCTTTCACAAAGTTCAGTAACAAATTAAATTTACCCTCAGTCATTCTGAGGTAATTTCTATAGGAAAATCTGTCGGAGGCTTTTATTTTTATTTTTTTATTTTATGGCAAATGCTCCATTTGTGCTTTTGCGTTTCCTCCAATCCTTCACCCAATAACTTCTTCTTCGAGTGGGTTCAGCACTCCGCACTTCTTCCAATACTTGTATAGTTTGTATCAGGGTATGTTAACGCACACTCACGTGCGCACGTCAATATAGACGCGTGCGCTAGAAAATTTTTAAAGCGAACACGGCCGTGTGCGCGTGCGCTTAAAAAATTTTCCAGCGCACGCGCACACGGTCGTGTTCGCTAAAAAATGTTCTAGCGCACACGTCCGCGCCCGCGCACATGAGTCGACCGCGTGCGCTCGTGAGTGTGCGCTTACATACCCTGGTTTGTATTACATCGGCGAGTGATACACGGCTCATCAGTATGAGCGCATCAGTCACGCTGATTGGTTGATTTCACTGGAATTGGTTTCACTTTTTGAAATCAACCAATCAGCGTGAGTGATGCACTCATACTGATGAGCCGTGTATCACTCGCCATCGGCTATAATTTCAGCATCTTCTTGTTGAATTGTAAATAACGCGTCTAAAAAATCAACTTGTCATTGAAATTAGTTCAATTTCTATTTCCTCTAAACTTTCCATTATTTTTCGCTTATAATCATGGCGGTATCACAAAGTTTAGTGTAAAACAAGGTTTGCAAAGTTTATAATCAAAAAGTATTATAAATTCTTAAAGAGTATCTAAAGCTATACAAATAGTAGCAAAAAGTATTAAAAAATCATGCAATAAAATCATCCATGTCACGACGATCCACAATCCAATCTGTCCCCTGTGTAAACGCTGTCGGCGACATGGCCGATGTTTAGTTCCAAACGTGGGACACGTGTCGCACGTGTAAACCAGAGATAATGAGATAGGACACTTCAAATTCGCCGCTTCAAAAATCGGTTTGACGTCTATTTTTTTATGAGCTGTTGAATTCATCTACACTATGCGTGAGAGCTACCATATTGTTGTTCTTGTTTTCTGTCTTTCAGTATGTTGAAATATCAGCTGTTTCATGTTTCACCACGGATTCGTTTAGTTATGAAATCAGCTTGGCTAGACGCAGCATCATTTAAACCGTTTCACTAGTGGTATTTCGATACCATCGGTGGCTACACACTGTGGTTTCTCATTTGGTTTCACAAGTCGTAAACACGTGATACCAAAGTTTGTGTGAAATTGACTGAATATCGAAATGTTGGCCAGAGTGAGAGAAAATATGAACACGCGTTCGGCAAACTATGTTGCTCTTCTTTCGTTTGACAACTGCTTTCTTGTGTGCGTGCAAAGAAACTGCGAAGCAGGGTCTATTTTCAAAAATTCTCTACACTCGATACCAGAGTATAGACTTTTCTCTTTCTTCCTCATCTCTCTCCAACAAACTGAGTGAAACCGCTTTTAAAAGATACTGCGTATAGCCAAGGCCATTGGCTTTTAAAATATAAATTTCACCATATATAAACAAAGGTGGTGAAGTTTCCCAAACCTAAAATAGTAGGTGCGAACGGATGTTTGGTCCCCCAAGTGCATGAATAACGTACAACAATACATAATTTTCAAAAATATTAAAAACCAAATGAGAAAATATAAATGCGACCATTCTGGAATTATTAATCGTAATTTTCTTTGTCAAAAGGTGAACAACTATGCATTTGCAACGAAAAATTAGCACGACAACTTTATACCAAAGTAAAAATAAGAAATAAACAACCAATACTTGATGAAATATGGAAGCATATATTAATTACCATTATACGGAACGGGGAGTTATGTTTTATATATATTTTACACATATACATAAAAAGGATAATGTTTTTATTTATTTGTTTTGACGTTTCATAAACGAACCCCTGAAAAACAGATATTTCATGCGTTCATGCGATCAATTTATTTTCGGCGAAGTACAAGTTTTTTGCAGCGAAGTACAAGTTTTTTGCACAAAATCACAATTTTTTATCGTAGTGTTAGTGAAAATGCCATTGTGTTTTGCGACGAATTCGAAGTGTCTTATCTCATTATCTCTGGTGTAAACACGGCATAAAGCGCTGGCACGACCTACGTTCCGAGCATAGCGTGCTGTTGAAGAATTTGTTTTTGGACAGAAGATTTATTTAGTCGGCATATCAACAAATTGAATACGTTATACGAGTAACACTAAAATATTAATGGAAGCAAACTTATGGAAATATTTATATTATATGTCTGTGGTAATACCAGGTATAATTTTAAATAAATCTACTACAGTCTAATAGCCCCGATGTCATTAGTAATACTTATTAAACATTATTTTACAACACTTATTAAGTAACATTATATAAATTACCGTACATATATATGAAGCTAATTTTTATTATTTATTATTATATTATTTTTCCAAAAGTCTTCGCAATTTTACATCCGCCATTGATCCAGGTTTTGTTCGTTTTTTTGGAGTAATTTTCTCGGTTTCTTTCTGTTTTAGCCACTTTGACTATTTTCGAATTATAAAGGAAATTAGATATTTCAAAATTTGCTTAATGTGGCCAAAACAATTCTCATTTGGATTAAACCATCTCGGGATAGAAACGTTCGAAGAAAGATCCTAACACAACATTTCTGTATACAAAAAACTACAGTGAAACGCAACTTTATTTGCAAAACCCCTCCGATAACTTTTTTAATACATGCTTACAGCACTTTGCGATTTGTTTTAAAAAAGCTCTTTTTTAAGAAAAGTTGCCATGAGTCGCATTTGCAAGAAAAAATTATACAAGAATTACTTATACAAGAAAATTATACAAGAATCAATAAGTATTACTAATAACATCGGGGCTATTAGACTGTAGTAGATTTATTTCAAATTATACCTTGTATTACCACAGACATATAATATAAATATTTCCATAAGTTTGCTTCCATTAATATTTTAGTGTTACTCGTATAACGTATTGAATATGTTGATATGCCGACTAAATAGATCTTCTGTCCAAAAACAAATTCATCAACAGCACGCTATGCTCGGAACGTAGATCATGCCAGCGCTTTACAAAGCTTGGGCATCGAAAAAGAAGCAGAAAAAAGTTACGAAAAGCAAACATTCTTTCAAAAACCATAAAATGAAAAATTTGAAACGATTTCAGGCGGACGGACGGCTGCACATGCTTTGTTATTGTAAGAGAAGCAATTCAATTCAATTCAACTTTATTGAGACGATGACAACTTACTTATACAATAAATATATACAACTTAAACTATGCATGTTTACAAGTTTGGCAACTCCCAGGGCTGTAAAGTTTTGCCTTGTGCATGATATTTCGCAGGGTATGTAAGCGCACACTCACGAGCGCACGCGGTCGACTCATGTGCGCGGGCGCGGACGTGTGCGCTAGAACATTTTTTAGCGAACACGACCGTGTGCGCGTTCGCTAAAAATATTTTCCAGCGCACGCGTCCTGTTCGCTGAGTGACTCACGTGCGCTTAGCGCACAGGACGCGTGCGCCAGAAATTTTTTTTAGCGCACGCGCACACGGTGCGCGTGCGCTTAAAAAATTTTCTAGCGCACGCGTCCTGTGCGCTAAGCGCACGTGAGTCACCTAACGAACAGGACGCGTGCGCTTGAAAATTTTTTAAGCGAACACGACCGTGTGCGCGTGCGCTAAAAAAATTTTCTAGCGCACGCGTCCTGTGCGCTAAGCGCACGTGAGTCAGTCAGCGAACAGGACGCGTGCGCTGGAAAATTTTTTAAGCGCACGCGCACACGGTCATGTTCGCTTAAAAAATTTTTTAGCGCACGCGTCCATATTGACGTGCGCACGTGAGTGTGCGTTTACATACCCTGATATTTCGTAGTATTTTAACCAATAGTACAATTTCACGAGTTTGTTTATTAATTAAGATATGAGATCTTCTCGTTAAGTTTTATATAAAGTTCTTGCTCCCGGAGCTTTGCAAGTGTTCTTATAATTATTGAAAGCTTAATAGCTATTTGACTTAGAATAATAATAAGGTACATCAGGTAATATACTTGAAATAAGACTATTACAGAGGTATATGAGTTTCGTAATATTAGATTAAGTTATTTTGTTTTTGATAAGGCACTTAAAGTCTACAACATTTAATATATTATTTTATAATATATGAAATCACATTACATTACTGTGAAAGGAAAATTATCCTCTATTTTGGCAAGATGAACTATTCTGGAAAAACAAAAGAACTAAAGCAGATTAGTCATTACGTGCTAATATAGAATCTAAGTCAATTGAGTCTATGCACAAAGGAGATAAATAATTTGCAGAATTCCAAGGCTCTCTGATAGAGATAGAGAAAAAAACGTACGACTTATAAGATCATTATCTATATAGCGTACATTTGTTACGGATTTTTTCATAGCTCTTAAGGAGTATCTCATTAGGGGTTCAACTCCGGACTTATCGTAGATGTAGCTGTTCGCATATTTTTTGTTAAAAGATTGGAAATGTTTGTTAATACTTAAGCGCAGAATTTGTCTTTCAAACACTTCAAGCTCTCTCGCCACTGACGGTGAGAACGAAAACCAGCACGGGAAGGCATAGGTCACAACTGGTCTTATTAGGGTTTTGTAGAACAACAGCTTGGTTTCTTTTGAGAGGCCACTATTGGATCTAAAATACGGCGCTAGCAATCCTGCAACACGCTTGGCTTTAGTCCCTGTAAGAGAAGCAAAAGAAGACGAATCGCATCTTCTTCTTCGCACCGTTCTCATCACCCGCTATACTCCACAAATTGATCGATTCTTTCTTTCACACTTTACTTGGCATACGAGTGCTGCATCGATCTCTTCTTACGCATATTCGCTTGCATTGTTAGTGCAAAATAACAGAAGCAAAGTCGATCTTCCGAACCCCTCATACTCATTAAAAACGATTTTCCGAACCACTCACTCATTAGTAGAGCATTCAATTTTGCTTTGCTACCAGCACAGAATATAAAAGAATTTTTGTACTCTGTAACGAAATTTGTTTTCATCTTCGGTTTCCTGCTTTACAGAGCTGGCGTTTGTTTACAGCGCTAAGACCTGCTAATTAACAGCTGCCCTAATCTTTACGCATGAAATCACAAATGTTGCCGGCAACAAATGTTTCTCTTTACCTATTTATACTCGTTGCCTCCGGCCTACGGCCGCCCTTTTTTATTATAACCACAGAATAAATAGTATACAGACGTTGCATCTCGTACAAGGCAAATTTTGTTCTAGGGTTCCAATATTGGCACCCTATCATCGTTTTTCTCCCGGCTATTCACATATACACGACAGCACTCGTCGTTTTTCACACCGACATTAGCGATCGTTCCTATAAAGAGCAGTCAGTCGACGACAAAGTCGACGTCAGAGATAATGAGATAGGACACTTCGAATTCGCCTCTTCAAAAATCGGTTTGACGTCTATTTTTTATAATCTGTTGAATTCATGGACACTATACGTGAGAGCTACCATATTGTTGTTATTGTTTTCTGTCTTTCAGTATGTTGAAAAAAACAGCTGTTTCATGTTTCACCACGGATTCATTTAGTTTATACATTTATTTATTTAAACATTATTGTTTGCAAAAGTTTGGAGCTTATATTAAAGCAATATAAGTTGATAAAGCAATATTAGATATCTGGAATGGATATTATTTGAGGCCTGTAATGCACAAACCTAAGGTATGGTAAGACTGAGTGTAATTTTAATAAAAACACAAATAAGTTAACTCATTTCATGCAGATTTACCAGGAGAAACAGAAATGGTAAAACTACTGCAGATGATTCATAATTATTGCTGCAGGATCAGCACAAAGTAATGCAAGACAATGTGGAACGTTTCCAATCACGTGTCGGCTTTTGGAATAATGTTTTTGGGTTAGATAGGTTGAAAAATGTGGTTGGTGTCTATAAATTACATACAGTGAAATAAGATGAGTTTTTATACTTTTTTAATCGCAGGTCCACCTTGCTACAGCTACTGATTATGTAGTTTTGTGCTTGAATTAGGCACGCACAATGGAAAGTTGTTGCAACAAAATCAAAATACTTGCGAAGTGCAATTGTTGAATGTATCTCACATTAATGACTTAGAGAAGCAAGTCAATTAGTGGAACATAAGAAGCATCATAGTCAGAATGTACCGGCGACGCTGAACTCGGAAATTTCTTCACCTAGCGTGTCATTGTATATGGATGAACTGCGGGCACAATTAAAAGAGAAGGAATCGGAAATAGCATAGCATAGCATACAAATCTGTAATTTCATTTTTCTTGTAATGTATTAGATGTAGGAATTAATAATGTGGATTTTTTGGCTTAAAAATGGCATTTATTTGATTCCTCGTGCTCTGATGCACATAACGCTAGTTACACCATCTGTTATCTAAATCCGGATTATTAATTCCTACACCTATTATAAAAATGGTATTTTTTCTTATTCTTTTTGTAATGCATATGTACATATGCAAATATATTGGTAATATGTTGTAACGAAAAGAAAATTAAAATAAATTATGTAAATGTACACAATGCAAGTTCTATATACTTAATATGGAAAAATCAGGATGAGTGCAATAGAAAAACGCGCTGCGCTTTCCACCCATTAGAGAAGAACATGTTAAAAGATGCTTATTTTCTTCTTGATTTTCATTAATCAAAAACAAAAATAAATCATTTATCTTAAAGAATTATATTATATAAAATAAAATAAAATTACATTTCACAACGATCAACTTCTGATTGGTTTTATGAAATTAATTTTTCACCATATGTAAACAAAGGTGGTGAGGTTTCTCAAATATACAAGCAGTAGGTGTTAAAAGGGAATTTAAGTCCCCCAGATGGATCAACAAAAGATAATTTTCAAATATATTGGAAAATAAAAGAAAATATATAAACGCGACGATTCAGGAGTTAATAATCTTAATTTTTTTTGTGAAAATTCGAACAACTTTGCACTGACAGTCAAATATTCGCACAACGACAACTTTATACCAATTAAATATAAACAAATAAATCAACAAATACTATGTAAAATCTGAAAATATACATTAATTATAATTATTAGGAACTGGTAGATATCTTATGTATATAATGTGAGCATAAATAAAAGTTTAATTTCTTAAATATATTTTTGACGTTTACAAAAATATATCCGTAAAATCAATATTGCATGCGTGCATGTGATACTGCGGCGAAGTGCACTTCGCGCGGCGAAGTACACATGAGAGGACAAAGCACACGATTTTCTGTGGCGAAGTACACATGAGAGGACAGCGCACACGTTTTTTTGTCATAGGTTTAGTGAAATTTCAGCAAAATGCATATGTATTGAAACAGCGAATTCGAAGCAACGAGCATATATTCGTAAAGAGATTGCATGATACATTTGTTGCCGGCAACATCGTGATTTCATGTGTGAAGATTAGAGCCGCTGTTAATTAGCAGGACTTAGCACTGTAAAGAACAAAACATCTCTGTAAAGCAGGAAACCGAAGATAAAAACGAAGTTCTTTACAGAGTACAAAACTTCGACTGTATTCTGCGTTAGTAGCAAAGCAAAATTAAATGCTCTACTAATGAGTGAGTGGTTCGGAAGATCTTTTCTAATGAGTATGAAGGAATCGCAAGATCGACTTTGCTTCTGTTATTTTGCATTAACAACGCAAGCGAATATGATAAAGTGTGAAAGAAAGAATCGATCAATTCGTGGAGTACAGCGGCAATGAGAAGAACGGTGAGATTTGTCTTCTTTTGCTTGTCTTACAATAACAAACCATGTGCAGCCGTCCGTCCGCCTGAAATCGTTTCAAATTTTTCATTTTATGGTTTTTGAAAGAATGTTTGCTTTTCGTAGCTTTGTTCTGCTTCTTTTTCGATGCCCAAGCTTTGTAAAGCGCTGGCACGATCTGCGTTCCGAGCATAGCGTGCTGTTGAAGAATTTGTTTTTGTACAGAAGATCTATTTAGTCGGCATCTATTTTAATACGATTATTGCTGTAAACACATAGAATGTAGCTCAGCGACAATGTAGCTGCATCTTGTCAAAATTACACAGGCTCTTATGGAAAACGAGAAAAAAATAAAGTGTAGCCGCTGCCTCTGCCAATGCCGGCGACAATTTTGGAAAATTTTCCAATTTTGTCGCTGTCGCTGCTCTTGTTCTCCTTCTCTTTATGATTGTTTACATGGTATTTAACATTTGAGTTAATATTTAGAGGCAAAATCGTACTGTGTGAGTTTTTATATGATAATTATATTAAATTAAGCTTTATTTATCTATTAGTTTTTATTTTAGAATGGATTTTGCAGATTTAATTTTGTAAAAATTGAACCCTCTGTTCTCTGCGGCGTCTCAGCAGCGCAGATTTTTGACAATTTGCTGAGACTGTTGTAGCTGAGCTACATTCTATGTGTTTACAGCATAACACTAAAATATTAATGGAAGCAAACTTATGGAAATATTTATATTTTATGTCTGTGGTAATACAAGGTCTAATTTGAAATAAATCTACTACAGTCTAATAGTCCCGATGTCATTAGTAATACTTATTAAACATTATTTTACAACACTTATTAAGCAACATTATATAAATTACCATACATATACACTACCGGCCAAAAGTTTCGAAGCACCCTTGAAATTTCCACAAATCTTAACAATAGTTATCCAAAGCTTTTAAAAATAAAAAGTTTAATTGTAAATTTTAAAGTTTATTATATTTCCTTTCAGATTACATTAAAATTATATTTTAGAATAATTTTTATTATCAAAATTTTTACTAAAACGTCTAAACTGATTTTTCATCAAAAAATCCCCCTTTGCACTAAATAACTTTTGCTACAAGTCTTGGTATTCTGGCGATTAATTTCTTTATGGTTTCCTGTTGTATATTGTTCCATGATTCCAACAATGCATTCCACATTTCCTCTGTTGACGTAGTCGCTTTTTCTCGCACTTTTTGGTCCAGCTCATCCCAAAGAAGCTCTATTGGATTGAGATCGGGTGACAGGGCAGGCCTAATCAAATTTGTTAATATTCCAGATGTTTGTTTGTTCTCCAAATAGCCTCTGCACAATTTGGAACTGTGTTTGGGATCGTTATCTTGTTGCATCACGAAACCTTCGCCGATCAATCGTACGCCTGATGGTATTGCATTGTGCAGCAGTATCTTTCTATACTCTTCATTTCGCATAATTCCATCGATTCGAATTAAATCGCCTACTCCATTGCTTGAGAAACATCCCCAGACCATAACGGAACCGCCGCCGTGCTTCACTGTTGGGATTACACACTCCGGCAGCATGTTCTTTTGGGCACTACGTTTGGCGAAAATTCTTTGATTTGACCCAAACAGCTCGACTTTGATTCGTCGTTCCAAAGAACATTTTTTAAGTCCTCTTCGGTTCATTCCTTATAGGTTAGAGTCCATTGAAGTCTTCTCTTTTTATTTCGTGATCGAAGTAAGAGTTTTTCTTTAGCAATCCTTCCACAAAGACCAGTCACTCTAGCCGCCTTATTACAGTTGTTAGTGACACCGGATTTGATCGACTGTTATTGATCTCGGCTTGTGTTTCTGGAGCCGTTTTTCTTCTGTTCTGTCTGCTTGATATTTTCATTGCTCTATCTTCACGATTTGTTGCCGATCTTGGCCTTCCGGACCGCGGAAGGTCCGCAAGAGTGTGATAATCCTTGTACTTTTGTATGGTGCGATGCACAAAAATATTCTTATATAAATATTTCCATAAGTTTGCTTCCATTAATATTTTAGTGTTAATCGTATAACGTATTCAATTTGTTGATATGCCGACTAAATAGATCTTCTGTACAAAAACAAATTCTTCAACAGCACGCTATGCTCGGAACGTAGATCATGCCAGCGCTTTACAAAGCTTGGGCATCGAAAAAGAAGCAGAACAAAGCTACGAAAAGCAAACATTCTTTCAAAAACCCTAAAATGAAAAATTTGAAACAAACCCAGACGGACGGACAGCTTCACTTGGTTTGTTATTGCAAGAGAAGCAAAAGAAGACGAATCGCACCGTTCTTCTCATCACCCGCTGTACTCCACGAATTGATCCATTCTTTCTTTCACGCTTTACTTGGCTTCCGAGTGCTGGATCGATCTCTTCTTACGCATATTCGCTAGCATTGTTAGTGCAAAATAACAGAAGCGAAGTCGATCTTGCGATCCCTTCATACTCATTAGAAAAGATCTTCCGAACTACTAACTCATTAGTAGAGCATTCAATTTTGCTTTGCTACGAGCACAGAATACAATCGAAGTTTTGTACTCTGTAACGAAGTTCGTTTTCATCTTCGGTTTCCTGCTTTACAGAGCTGGTTTTTGAAAACCATGAGCTATGTCCTGCTAATTAACAGCGGCTCTTATCTTAACACATGAAATCACAAATGTTGCCGGCAACAAATGTTTCATGCAATCTCTTTACCTATTTATACTCGTTGTTCGAAGTGTCCTATCTCATTATCTCTGGTCAACGAGCATGTATCATAAAGAGATTACAAAGGAGAATTCAACGCAGAGAAATTTTGATTTGGAGTTCCGACGATTAGGGACATACCGATTGGTTGGACTCGAACTGGGTTTGATAATGTTTGATGCTTATAAAGGCAGGCATCCAGCAAAAATTCAGCACGCGTTCTGTTCGCGTTCTGACCGCGTTCTTTTGTATCCACCAAAAAGCAACACAAAAGCTGGTCGCGATCTGATCGCGCGCAGCACGCGCGCTGAACGCGAACAGCTTTCCGAAATGTTTTCGCGTCGTATCCACCAAAATACGAGTGCACGCATGAAAGCTGCACGTTGCTTTTTTTTCGTTTTTCGGTGGATACAACCAAATTCTTGAAATTTTGTTCGCGTTCTGTTTGCGAGCTGCTTTTTTGCTATCCATTTGAAATGGAAAGCAAACGAACAACCGGCGAACAAATCAGTGCGATTTTGTTGGTATTTAATAATGGAGTAGGCAAATCAGCGCAAACTTGCACGTCTTCTTCTTCTTCAAATTGTTCTGAATTTGGTCCAACAACAAAATTTCAGAACGCGAACAGAAATGGAAAGCAAACGAACAGTCGGAATTCAGAACGCGTGCAGAACGCGAACAGTACGCCAAGTATACTCACTAAAAAACATGTACGCGAACATCACGCATTTTATAGACGTGCAAATGTTTTTGGTGGATATGACACGCAAGCAAAGTTCGCGTTCAGGACGCGCTCAGTTCGCGTTCATTTGCTCTTCCGAATCCACCAAGCTCGCGGTCAGAACCAGAGATTAATGAGATTGGAAACTCTTTTATCTTCAGATAAAGATGAAAAAAAGATCGATTTTTTATGAACTGGTGAATTTGTCTACATTTCTTGTGCAGCCAGAAAGAGATAGCAAGTGACGCTTTATCTTTTGACGGTATATTTCACCAACATTTTTTGCAAGCGGTTGCCACCATAAGTAGACAAAGTGAAAAATGTGGGCATAAATTTATTTCTGTGGGTATTTTTACGTGATTGTAGAAATTTGATTAAACTATTTTTTAATTTAGTTCAAATATTATAATATTTATATAGTTTTCTATATTTGTAAAATTTATAATGAACAAAAGATATAAAGGATATTTTTTTTACTTCTTTATTAGATGACAATTCTGAAAGTTATAGAGATCATGCTGTTTCCACAACACCATTGAGATAAGAGTCAAGGGGAGTTACCGATTTTTTAGGGTGTATTAACTACAAAACACACTAAATTTATTAATACTAATTACTAATATTAACTACTAAAACTAAAATAAACCAGTAAGAAAGCTATATTCGGCCTGGCCGAATCTTAGATACCCTACACCTAAAAGTTTTGAAAAAAATTTAAAAGGGAGCGTAGTAAGGGGGGCGGGCGTGGCGGTCCACTCTGGGCGGCACGATGTCGGGGGTGGCAGTTGTGGAATTCAAGTAGTGACTTATTGAATTCTAGGAATTTTTGGGGCTGCAAGTTGATTGACCGTCGCGGGCTCCATGAGACCTAGCTACGCCTCTGTATAAATAGTAGGCGTGGTCATTACCTTTTTCAAAACAAAATAACTAGTTTAGTTATTTTATTATTGTGTTCAAATTTAAACTTTATTTCCGTGGTAATAAACTTGTTTTCATGAGCTATTCTGTATACATAAGTAGTGTAAAAGTGGGCGGACCGCACCCAGTTTTGATGTAATAATGTTTTTTTGGTAACCAAGTTGTTATCTAAAGTTTTATTCAGGAAGTTCATATATTTAACAATATAACCCTCTTTTGTCTGTGTAACCTAAAAGTGGGCGGATCACGCCCATATTTGGGTTATTAACGGATAATGCTACTCTATACTCAGGAATGAAATTTCGTTGTCGTAACTCAAAAACGAACGCTGATATCACATTTTTACTAAAAAATAGGCGTGGTCGTTGACCGATTTTGCCCATTTTCAATACCAACCTGCACACCACAAGAAACAATATTTCTGCAAAATTTCATTACGATATCTTTACCGGTTCTCCTGTGATCGTGATTTCAACAGACAGACAGACAGACAGACAGACAGACAGACGGACGGACATGGCTAAATCGACTCAGGAGTTCACGCTGATCAAGAATATATATACTTTTCTATACCTATCGTCTCTATTTCTATGCGTTACACATTTCGTGACAAAGTGAATATACCCTTAACCTTAAGGTGTAGGGTATAAAAATAAGTTATGTAGTACATGCAAACCTTACTTCATGCAGACCACCGGGTAATGATTTTATAGAAAAAGATTAAGGGGAAGAATGCAACGCAAGTGGACGCAAATGACAAAATATTTACAACAAACTCGTTTTATTTATTTATGTGTTATGCGCAAAATCTCATTTCTGAAATCAGGTTCGAAAATACTTCTCTTAAAAAAAGCAAATTTTACTATACATATATGCAAAAGCATAAAAATGCCCATTTGCTTTACATCCGCAGGCACAAGTTCTGTAATACGACGTTTTAAAGCAATATTAATAAATATTTGTCAATGACAGCTTTAAAAACGGGAAACAGAGATTATGACCACTTTTCTACGAGCAATGATACGGCACATTTTTACATTTTCGACATGCAACCGTTCAATTAAATTTGTTTTTGTAAAATTTGTATTGAAACTCACCGTTTTCAGTCGAGTCTTCGAAACTCACCCGCCAAAAGCATAAACAAACCTTTGTTTATGCTTTTGGCGGGTGAGTTTGCATACAAAATTTATAGAAACAACACGCGGCTGTTTTTTTGAACAGCTGTTTTGTTCTAAGTTTCCAATCTCGTTATCTCTGGTCAGAACGCGTTCAGCACGCGTGCCTTGGTGGATGCGCACCTAAGGTTGTTGAATTCTGTACGACTTCGTATGTGAATATGCGTAAGAAGAGTTGATTCATCGAGCACTCGTATGCCAGATAAAGTGTGAAAGAAAGAATCGATAAATTTTTTGTGTACAGCGGCGTTGAGAAGAACGGTGCAATTCATCTTCGTTTTATTTTTTCACAATAACAAATCATGTACAGCCGTCCGTCCACCAAGCAAACAAATTTGTTTCCAATTTTGCATTTTATGGCTTTTGAATGAAATTTTTGCTTTTTCTAGCTTCGCTGCGTGCTGTTGAAGAATTTGGATAAGCAGAAGATATATTTATTTTAATCGATATTTCAAATTATTTTATGCGGTATACGAATAGGTAGGAAATGGTAGGAAAATTATTGGAAGTATTTCGGGAAAAGTATTTTTTTATTACATGTCTTACATTATATTAATTTATTTACGAAATAAAACGAATTTCGGTATTATTCGTTTTATTATTCGTTTAATAGGTTAAAGAAAAGCTCTGACAATATATATTTCGTTATACCGAGGGTCTACTGTAAGTATATTATTAACATATGTACCTATCCAAATGTGATAGGTAGATATGTTAATAATGCATTTTAATTAGAAAAAGCAAAGAAAGAAAAAAAAACATGCTTTAAAAAATCTGATATTTAATTTCTCTTGAAAAGTAATCTTCGATGGGATTTTTTTTCAATAGGTATTGAATAGATAATTCAAATTGCTTTGTAACGATACAAATAATATGTAGGTATCTTACAAGGTTTATAGAAAGAAGGGTGCGCCACGCGCATGTCCGTTATTTTTTTTCGTTTGACAGGAACGTCAAATGACGTCAATAAGTATTTGTATTAATTATACAGTTTACATTTTCGCATAAAATAATTATTACAGTAATTATGCATTTTTATATGGTGTTTCCATAAAATGGTTTTTTTCAGGTTTTTGGAATAAACTGTTTTAAGCCCCAAAACCACTCGTAAACTGTTTTAACTCCGTTGAAATTGTTGTTGCGATTCCAGTGCTAAACCGAAATGCTTTTGGTTTTTATAAGGTGTTTCCATAAAATGGTTTTTCCAGGTTTTTGGAATAAACTGTTTTAAGCCCCAAAACCACTCGTAAACTGTTTTAACTCCCGTGAAATTGTTGTTGCTATTCCAGCGCTAAACCAAAATGCGTTTGGTTTTTAACCTCAGTTTTAGTTTGCAAGTCTGTTTCGAAGTTCGGAATTGCAGACACACTATCTTTCTCCTTTTCTAGTGCCAATAAGTTAGAAAGAGATAATTTGTCACCAAACTATTCTGCCAAATCAAAAAAAAAAACTCGACATACTGAGAGGAATTTGTTATTTATGATGTACGATTTTTCGCATTCCAATTTCTGTAAACTTGCGAATTTCATCACCATACCAAAATACATTTCAACAATTTTGAATATTATTGTTATTTTATTCACTGTATTATAAATTAAAGCGATGCACAATTTTAAAAATACCTGGGTAAATATATAAACAAAACAACAGCTGTTTATTTCTTCTTTTCGGGGTGACAGCCCGGATCGGATTATGTATGGAAACACTAGATTAGGTGATCGATTTTCGAACACCTTAACCGGATTAAATATTTTTATGTAAACAGGCTATTAGCCTCAGTTTTTAGTTTGCAAGTCTGCTTCGAAATTCGGAATTGCAGACACACTATCTTTCTCCTTTTCGAGTGCCAATAAGTTAGAAAGAGATAATTTATGTCACCACACTATTCTGCCAAATGTAAAAAAAACTCAACATACTGAGAGGAATTTGCTATTTACGATGTACCATTTTTCGCTTTCCAAATTCTGTAAACTTCCAAATTTCGTCACCATACCAAAATACTTTTCAACAATTTTGAATATTATTGTTATTTTATTCATTGTATTATAAATGAAAGCGATGCACAATTTTAAAAATAGCTGCGTAAATATACAAACAAAACAACAGCTGTTTATTTCTTCTTTTTGGTTTGACATCCCCGACCGGATTATGTATGGAAACACTAGATCAGCTGATCGATTTTCGAATACCTTAACCAGATTGAATATTTTTATGGAAACAGGCTATAACACTACTGAAAAGTCTTTTAAATGCCTTTCCAACGATACGAATAACATGTAAGTATCTTGTATAGTTGAAGAGATATACTTTCGTAATTTACAAATTTCAAAGGGTTGTACCTCCGAAAATAAACTAGACCGACCAAAACTGTTGCTTTTGTTGGAGTTGCCGTATAAAACTACAACAACAAATAAATCGGAGTGTTTGAGTAACATTTAACCTGTTCCAACTTTTCTTTATACCACATTTCAAGTTTGGCATTTGTACCGTGTGTTGTAACCCTAGTTAATTTAGAAATACTTAAAGACGTAGTTGCGCAGAACGAGACCACTTTTTTCTGTTTACTGGCGCAACCATCTATTCTATAAACCTTGGGTATCTTATACCGTTTAGGAGATAGAGGTCTAAAATTCCCAATGTGGGAATTTTAATCAAAATCTGGCAACTAAGTTTCTGTGGAAAAAACTATTGCGCTGTGGAAAATTCAGAAATATAAAATATGAAAAAATAATATATTTCTGGGCTTAGACACATATAAGCTGTTAAGTAAATGTGTAACTTATACGGGATTAAATAGCAAATAAGTTTGAAATAGAAAGAAAAACACACTTGTAAAAAGTTTATTATTGTATGGTTAGTGTTGGTTATTTTTAACTCAGATGTAATTTGCGTAAAAAAAGAGATAATGTACAAAACAATAAAATAGTTATTTTTATGTTACCAGAAATTACTTTTTAAAAACAAGTATTTGTTTTATTCACAACATACAACAGATTGTTATATAAAAAAAAAACATGTATCATACGTAATATAAATATTAAAGTGGTATATCTATGTATGTATATATAATATACAGGGTGTAACGCAGAGGATGTTACAAACAGTTCGGACGTCAAGACGACGACGTTATCGGGTGACTCGCTTTGTGATT
The DNA here is from genome assembly GCA_949629155.1 of Myopa testacea. NCBI lineage: Eukaryota > Metazoa > Arthropoda > Insecta > Diptera > Conopidae > Myopa > Myopa testacea. Next base: position 23,873,245 of record OX451346.1, on the reverse strand, counting down.
TTCGTCGATTACAAAAACAAAGACATTACACAGTGTAAAAGTCGACGAAAACCACAAAGAGGGTCACAAACCCCGATAGCGTCGTCGTCGTGACTCTGAATACTGCCCTTATTTCTTATATCGATCCAACCTACACGTCCGAACTGTTTGTAACATCTTAGGCGTTATACCCTGTATATTATATATAAAGTCTGTGAAGAATGAGTCTAAGAATCATGGTGAAGACAACAACGAGCATATATTCGTAAAGAGATTGCATGAAACATTTGTTGCCGGCAACATCGTGATTTCATGTGCGAAGATTAGGGCAGCTGTTAATTAGCAGGACTTAGCACTGTAAAGAACAAAACATCTCTGTAAAGCAGGAAACCGAAGATAAAAACGAACTACTTTACAGAGTACAAAACTTCTTTTGTATTCTACGCTGATAGCAAAGCAAAATTGAATGCTCTACTAATGAGTGAGTGGTTCGGAAGATCTTTTCTAATGAGTATGAAGGGCAAGAAGCAAGATCGACTTTGCTTCTGTTGTTTTGCACTAACAATGCAAGCGAATATGCGTAAGAAGAGATCGATCCAGCACTCGTATGCCAAGTAAAGCGTGAAAGAAAGAATCGATCAATTCGTGGAGTACAGCGGCAATGAGAAGAACGGTGAGATTTGTCTTCTTTTGCTTGTCTTACAATAACAAACCATGTGCAGCCGTCCGTCCGCCTGAAATCGTTTCAAATTTTTCATTTTATGGTTTTTGAAAGAATGTTTGCTTTTCGTAACTTTGTTCTGCTTCTTTTTCGATGCCCAAGCTTTGTAAAGCGCTGGCACGATCTACGTTCCGAGCATAGCGTGCTGTTGAAGAATTTGTTTTTGGACAGAAGATCTATTTAGTCGGCATATCAGCATATTCAATACGTTATACGAGTAACACTAAAATATTAATGGAAGCAAACTTATGGAAATATTTATATTATATGTCTTTGGTAATACAAGGTATAATTTTAAATAAATCTACTACAGTCTAATAGCCCCGATGTTATTAGTAATACTTATTGATTCTTGTATAATTTTCTTGTATAAGTAATTCTTGTATAATTTTTTCTTGCAAATGCGACTCATGGCAACTTTTCTTAAAAAAGAGCTTTTTTAAAACAAATCGCAAAGTGCTGTAAGCATGTATTAAAAAAGTTATCGGAGCGGTTTTGCAAATAAAGTTGCGTTTCACTGTAGTTTTTTGTATACAGAAATGTTGTGTTAGGATCTTTCTTCGAACGTTTCTTTCCCGAGATGGTTTAATCCACATGAGAATTGTTTTGGCCACATTAAGCAAAGTTTGAAATATCTAATTTCCATTCTAATTCGAAAATAGTCAAAGTGGCTAAAACAGAAAGAAACCGAGAAAATTAATTAAAATTAAAATAAAAAACGAACAAAACCTGGGTCAATGCCGGATGTAAAATTGCGAAGACTTTTGGAAAAATAATATAATAATAAATAATAAAAATTAGCTTCATATATATGTATGGTAATTTATATAATGTTACTTAATAAGTGTTGTAAAATAATGTTTAATAAGTATTACTAATGACATCGGGGCTATTAGACTGTAGTAGATTTATTTAAAATTATACCTTGTATTACCACAGACATATAATATAAATATTTCCATAAGTCTGCTTCCATTAATATTTTAGTGTTACTCGTATAACGTATTCAATTTGTTGATATGCCGACTAAATAGATCTTCTGTCCAAAAACAAATTCTTCAAAAGCACGCTATGCTCGGAACGTAGATCGTGCCAGCGCTTTACAAAGCTTGGGCATCGAAAAAGAAGCAAAACAAAGCTACGAAAAGCAAACATTCTTTCAAAAACCATAAAATGAAAAATTTGAAACGATTTCAGGCGGACGGACGGCTGCACATGGTTTGTAATTGTAAGACAAGCAAAAGAAGACAAATCTCACAGTTCTTCTCATTGCCCGCTGTACTCCACGAATTGATCGATTCTTTCTTTCACGCTTTACTTGCCATACGAGTGCTGGATCGATCTCTTCTTACGCATATTCGCTTGCATTGTTAGTGCAAAACAACAGAAGCAAAGTCGATCTTCCGATCCCTTCACACTCATTAAAAATATCTTCCGAACGCCTTACTCATTAGTAGAGCATTCAATTTTGCTTTGCTACCAGCACAGAATATAAAAGAATTTTTGTACTCTGTAACGAAGTTCGTTTTCATCTTCGGTTTCCTGCTTTACAGAGCTGGCGTTTGTTTACAGCGCTAAGACCTGCTAATTAACAGCTGCCCTAATCTTTACGCATGAAATCACAAATGTTGCCGGCAACAAATGTTTCATGCAATCTCTTTACCTATTTATACTCGTTGAAGACGATGTCGGTGAGTTTCTTTTGTGATTTTTTCGATTATAAAAACAAAGACATTACAAAATGTCAATTTCGACGAAACAAACAAAAGACAGTCACTGACATCGTCTTCGTCTTGACTCTTGGAATACAGCTCTAAATTGTATGTTTGGTGAGTAAATTTTTGCTCGTTTAGGCGGGAGAGGAATTTTCTACCGGGGGAAAAAATATTAAAAAATAACGTTTATACCCAGATCATTTCTAAATACTTGTTTTTAAAGCAAAATACTTTTTCCTTAACCTCATTTTTTCACTCTTCTCCTGCAGTAAAAAGATAAAACCTTGGCAAATTACATTGAAAGCACTAAAAAAATAATTACAAGATGCACACTTTCGGCGAAACTGGAACCGGAGTACCGGCTTTTTTAGCAAAACTTTGGAGGCTCGTGGATGATCCTGAAACAAATAATTTGATTTGCTGGAGTAAAGTAAGCATTCCTTTTACGCTTATTCACGCATGTTAGAATTATACGCCACAGAAAATTCAGGGTATTTGAATATCACATAAAAACAATTGTTTGTGTTCTTGTAATAATGTGCAACGAGGTTTTACAACGTAGAAACAATATGCTTTAAAATACTACATACATTTTCACAGCCTTATAATGGATAAACATTTTTTCGTTTTTATAAAATAATGAGCGGGCAAAATAATGAGCTTTGAAGAAAAATTAATAACAGAAATTCGTGGACATGGACGCATTTTCAATTAACAGCCTTATAATGGAAATCGTTTGTAAACGAAAACGAGAACGAAACTAAACCAAACTATTATAATGTAAGCTTTTCGTCTGTATAGCACAATTTCGTTGTTTGCAGACAGAAAATGTTGCCATGTGTACAATATTTGAAGCATTTTTATAAGTAATTTTTTGAAACGCAAAGATTTCATGTGGAGTTCAGTGCACATTCGCGGCGGCAACACTATAAACAAAACAAATTCGACATAGCACTAGCGAAACACGAACAATTTTACACTAGCCATTGGTTTCGCGTGGTTTATTAACTTTTTTCCTGGAAACTGCCGATCCATTATACAACGCGTACCCAATAAAATCTACAAAGCATGTCAAAATACCAACAACAAACGTTTTTTGTGTATTTCACTCAATCTTCTGTTATGCTCCCTTGTCAAAAAAGCGAAAAATTACCAAAAGCACAAAACAAGCAAAATCGTGAAAAACGTAAATTTTGTTTATCCATTATAAAACAAGTCCCATAATATGGACCAGTGCCCCAATTATAACAAGTTTGTCAAAAATTTTATGCGTCATCATTTGCATCTGAAAACTTTATTTTCTAATCAAAATTTGTAAAATTTTTTTATTTGAAGAGCAATTACAAAAACAAAGACATAAAATGTCGGTGTCGACGATAAGCTCAAATAGAGTCACCCGGTATCGTCGTTGTGACGATATGGTGAAAGGATAACGCATCTGAATAAGGCTGTAAGATCAGTCAGAAAGTGATAAAAAAGACTAGGACTTTAAACACTATTCTTGCTAGAACTAAATATTCGCAGAGGGAATTACTTGTAGTATCCCTCTCGCTTGTATCCTGGCAGCTTCTATACTGCTAGAATTTTTACTAAATTTATCGTATGTATTGAAATACTAAATTATTTGCTCTTGTGTTTTGCAGGATGGACGAAGTTTCATCATTCAAAATCAAGCCCAGTTTGCGCGCGAGCTCTTGCCACTAAATTATAAGCACAACAATATGGCTAGCTTTATACGTCAATTAAATATGTGTACGTATTAAATATCTTATTGTCCATTCTTTCTTTGAAATAATTTAACGCTTTTAAGATCTATGATTTATAATTTGTATTTTATTCAATTATGCTTTTTATCTGAAGAAGATGGACGACCTGACTAAAATAATATGATATAAATTAAAAATAGTTTCCCATTTATTCATATAGTTCGGTTTATATTTTTGAACAGATGGTTTCCACAAGATAACATCAATCGATAATGGGGGCCTCAAGTTTGATCGGGATGAAATGGAGTTTTCACATCCTTGCTTCAAGCGAAATTGTCCATATTTGTTGGAGCACATCAAACGTAAAATTGCCAATACAAAGATTCCTGATGATAAGTCAGCCATTAAACCAGAAGCTGTCTCAAAAGTGTTGCAAGATGTGAAGGCAATGCGTGGTCGTCAGGATTCACTGGATTCGCGTTTCTCTGTTATGAAACAAGAAAACGAAGCCTTGTGGCGTGAAATCGCATCACTTCGCCAAAAGCATGCTAAGCAGCAACAAATTGTTAATAAGGTTTGTGTGGATTAGTCGAAATATATGTAGTTTTGTTTATATTTGAATATGCATGCATATGTTGACATACACCCCGTGCCAAAAAAAAGCCTAACTAATAATTTTTCATTATTCGTGCAAAATTCAATAAAACAATGAAAGCTATCTGCTCGGTTGTGCTTGTTATAAATTGTGTGATCTCTGTAGCCTCTACCTGTGCAAAATATTTTAGCAAACAAGTGAGGTTGAGCTGGCAGGGGAGAATCCTGCTAAAACGTAAAAAAACCAATAATATTTTATTTTTTACAGCCTATTATAAGAAAAGGGGACAAATTGAAAGGAGTTTGGTTTTTTTTATTTATTATTGATATTATTTGATTGATGTTATACCAAGATTTTCTTTTAATTGTGTTACCTGTGAATAGAATATAACCATTAGAATCCATTTTTATTAAGAAAATTAAAAATTTACTCAGAATAAACTCGGTGGCAAGGTGCACTATCGTCTTGAAAAATTGGGTTTTCAACGTGTCAGCTGAATTAAACCAGCTCCTCGTCTGTGTGATTAAATACGTCTGGTTTGAAGCCGATTGCGAAGGCACATCTGTTCCAAATCCCGATCTTCCCACAGCGTAATGGCTTTTGTTCTTCCTTTTTCTTCATCACTTAGAACCACATTTAAACATTTAAAAAAATTACTTTCGATGATGTTTGTGTGTAACTGTAAGGGTTTAATGGACCTTTTGAAACATGTGTTATTAAATTGAAACCATTTCCTCGTATTTTTTACCCGACAATAGGAAAATTTGCAATTTTCCGAAGTGCACCTTTTTTTGGCACGGGGTACATATTTGAAGCTTTAATGTTTGTTGTTGAGCCGTTTTCTAAAGACGCATTAATATCAATGAATGATATCAATGAATGAAATAATGTTCATTTGATTTACAGCTTATACAATTCCTCATAACTATCGTTCAACCATCGCGTAATATGACAAGTGTCAAACGCCACATGCAACTGATGATAAATGATACGCCGGATAATGATAAGTTGTGTAAAACAAGCGAATCAGATACTGAGTGTGGCCCAGTGATACATGAACTTAGCGAAGAACTAATGGATGATATAGCTGAGAATGAATTCGATATGATGTAGGATTTTAAAATTTTTTAATTTAATTTAAAAGTCTTAATTCGTTTCTTATGTTTTTTTATTTATGGATACATTTATTTGTAAAGTAATCATAAAAGCCCTTATACCGCTAGTGTTCACATAGCTCAACTAGACCACGAAAGTCAGTCGTCTTTGAACGTTGAACGTCCACACTCAAGCATTAGCACGAGTTCGCAAAACTATGATTATTCCAGTCAGAGTACGGATGATGTGATTAATGTTAATACTGTTGACGCTTCTGCTGACAATGCCCGACAATCTATTATACAATCTGTGAGTTCTGATGGCTCGGAAATCGTTTATCATGTTACTGAAGTTCCAGATATACACCCCACAGAAACTGTAAATACTGTGCCAGCAAACTACACTGATGACAATGTTTTGACAACACCTATGGTTCGCGAGCAGATGGCACGTTCTCAGCTACTCAAACAAAAGAATAAAGAGCGCCGGAGCCAAATGGAGGATTTTTTAACCTCTTCTTCGGTTTCCCCTAAACTTCAGTGGTGTAACCAACAGCAACATGTCAACAGTGCGACTGAGAAAGAATTAAAAATAAAATCGGAAAAAGAAATCGATCCCATGATCTTTTTGAATGTTTATTCTGATAACCGACTCATTACACCAGATCCATCACTTATTTCTCCAAATAATGAAGATTCACGGCATTCAAATTCTAGAATTGTGAGCAGCACACTTGAAACGCCAAAAATACTGACTAATGCAACATTAAACCCAAACCGATCCGAGGAGTTATATAATCCGACCGATTTCATGACTTCCAGTCTTCCTTCCGTTATATTTGAGGTGAGTTTTGAAAATAAATTTTAAAAATAATAAAATTTGCTGGTAGTTATTTGGTGGTCATATTTAAGTTAAGAATGCTTACATGGATCAAAATAACAACTACAAAGTGCCGTTTGAGAGTTATTTTGATGACATTTAATGTGTATTAGCCGAGGGTAGCAGGGGATACAGCGGAAACTGTGGTCGTAGGTTTGGGGGCGTTTGTGATGAGACGATCGTGGGTGTTGGGAGGAGGAGACGGACGAAGAATGCTATGGTGGGTTTGTGGCAGCGGCGGCACTTCATCGCGAGTACGCCAAACAGTTGAAGTAGAACACCAGTTGGGGAACTGTTTGGAGTCGCTCTGTGAAGGACTCTTCGACGGCCGCCGGCACCCAGCCGTTGCGAGGCGGGAGCCTGTTCCCTGCCCGTGCGAGATATGGCCGTCTGGAATCCGGGCACTCACTCCTCCGTAGGGAAGGATTCCCAAGCCGGCGGTACGCGTCCCAGAGACAAGGCTCGAGGGGGATTGTGGCTGGTGGAGGGAATGTCGTCCATTCCGTGGTTAGACCCTCCTGCCTCGCTGAGGGACATGTGGAGGGAGTCCGGAGCTTCGTCTCGCCAAACCAACATGGAGCCGGCGTCCTGTTTCGAGTGGTCAGCGTCACGATCCAGCTGATCGGCGATCGCAAGCGGGGTAACAGCAGCGGGGGCGGCTCCATCGACAGAAATGTGGTGTTCGGAAGCGGGAGCATCCGCCTTGCTGTTCGTCAAGGGGAGGGAGACGTCATAATCTCATAAAATATTATTTTTTGAGAGGCAAAACGGCAAAGGAAACAAAAGAAATGTTGGATAAATATTTTGGGGCTAATGCTCCGTTAGATTACACCGTCAAATATTGGTTTCGAGAGTTTCGTGGTGGCCGCAATTCCACTACCGATCAAGTCCGCAGCGGCGGGCACTCCGATGCGGTTACACAGGACAATGTCAAAAAAATACATGAAATGGTGTTGGCTGACCGGAAAGTGAAGCTGCGCGATCTAGCAGATACCACAAAGATCGCTGCAAAACGGCCTCACAGGAAGCGAAAAAAAATTTTGTTTTTACAAGACAATGCGCCGGCGCACAAGAGCATCGCAACCACGCCTAAAATTAATGACTTACGGCTCCAATTGCTGTCGCATCCACCGTATTCGCCCGATTTGGCTTCCTCGGACTATTACCTCTTCCCAAACCTCAAAAGATGGGTCATCAATAAAAAATTCTGCTCACGCGAGGAAATCATCGACGCCACGGAGGAGTATTTTGCAGACCTTACAGTATCGCACTGAAATTTGGCATGTCTGCCTAAATGTGAACGGACTTCAAGGCACCATAACCTTTTTTGAGGTAACAGGGCATTCTGGCGGTCAAGGAGGTTACTTTTCACCCCACATAGTACACGAAAAGCTCGTGAGAAAGAAGAGAACCTTTGTAATAGATCCTCGTAGTGGGGGAAGAAATTGCAATTGGATTTAATTGGTTTCACTTCCAATTCAGTTTTGAAGTCATTGAGGTCAATGTAGTAACTTCTGGTCCTTCGAGCCAATTGAAAATTTGTTTTATTTATTCAATATTAACTAAGCTTCAAGCTTTGTAGTTAGTAAATATAATTTCATAATATATTATGTACATAATAAAATCATGATCATGTTATATCATGAGGAATTGTTAAAAGACAAAAAGGTTATTAGGAGGTTAAGGAGGTTATGGTTCACAACGTCGAAAGCTTTGCTGAAATGCGTATATATGACGTCCGTTTGCAGACCAAATTTAAAATTGCTAATTGTCTTAGATACGAATTCAAGTAGATTAGTTGTTGTAGATTTTCATGGGCGAAATTCATGCTGAACAGGAGAAATGGAAGAATAAACATCACGCGAAATCTGAGAAATGAGAATTTTTTCGAATAATTTGGGCAGCGCACTCAGTTTTGCAATACCACGATAATTGGATATGTTAGATCTATTTCCAGATTTGTGAATAAGAATAATGTACGAAGATTTCCACACCGCTGGAAAGTAGCCAGAGCGTAGAGAATTTTCAAAAATTTACGTTATTGGTGAAACCAGTCCTTCAGCGCAATTTTTTAAAATACAAGCTGAAATGCTGTCCGGCTCGGGGTTGTAATTACATTTTAGACCCATCAATTCCTTTTTAACTATCTTCTCATCGATAATTGGATGCATGATATTACCTTTTGATACTGGGTAGGGATATGTCATTGAATCATATCTCGCATCAGAATATGTTGACTTAAAATATGTGATTAACAATATTTTCAGGAATCGTATCATTTTTAAATTTAGATATATTAATCCAAATGTTCTTTGGCAGGACGTTTAATCCGGTATCGGAGTCCGAACCGAAGGCTTTATAAGAACATGAACGATAGTTCTTATTGATTCGTTTTTTATGCTTGACTATTTGGAAGCAATCATTATTGTTATTAGATGATGTAGACGCTAAGATGTCATTATTTACCGAAGCGTTCACCTGCGCGAGAGCGAGAAATTTCCTTTCCATGCTCCACGGTGTTCGAAACAGGTGGAGACCGGCAACGATTTGTGGATGTTGTTGTTGCCTTATTTAAAGCTGAGTTGTATGAATCAACTGAAACAGAAACCTGTTTTGAGCACTTGTCCGCAGCCGACTTCGTTGGATCGTTCGGCTTGCGAGGGTGAAGTCGTGTAGCAACTGGATTTGCAAGGTCTACCTTTTCTGTCACACTTGGTGATTTATTGACTTCACAATTTAATTGTTTAAAAACTAATTTTTCCAAATTAGCAATTCCACTTTTTAAATTATTTATTAATGATATTATGTCAGTGTCCTGTTTTAATACAGATGAACACTTTGAACACAGCATTTTTAAGATGATGATTGATTTTAAGAAGATTAACTGTAGGAATAATAATACTTTAATTAAACAAAAAAGAATTAAAGAGAACAAAAGAACGTCAGGTTATCACGAAGCAAAGAACTTTTTTTTTTAGTACGGCCACTTGTTCTGTGCTTGCCGTAACCATGGTTGCCCCTGCCACCAGGGCGAGGTTTTAAGCAAGACATGCGGATATATGCCTCTGCTGGTTAAGTCCGCTGTATTGCTTTTAGAGTCAACATAGTACCAGTGGGTGGTATCTGCCACTTCGACAATCTTAGCGACACGATTGGCGACGAAAGAGATGAGAGATGATGGCATCTATCATATAAGCCAGTAGAGCTGCTCCACATAGTTAAAGTCGAGGGATAGAAATGGTTGTAATAGAGGCGACCTGGGTTTTGGCAAAGACCATGGAAGTCGATATTGTGCCTGCGTTAAGCCGTGTGTCCACTACCAAGTTTTCTTGCGGAAGTTGCTTCCAGAAGTGACTTCCAGCAGTTTTTGTCGTGTAAACACGTATTAGAAGTCGACATCCAGAAGTCAGGGCTTGCAAAAGTTACTTGCAGCAATTATGTGGAAACACGTCTTTTTTGCTTGCTGGAAGTAACTTGAACGACTTGCTGTGAACTACAAGTGTTTTGAAAACTTGCAGAAGAAGTCGGGTATACGTGAGTAAACGTTTTGTGGTAGTCTCTTCTGTTTTCAGTTTTGTTTTGTGTTTTTTTTTAGTTCTTTTCAAAATTTATAAAAATGGACAAAAATAAATTCGTTTGGAGTAGTGAAAAAACACATTTGGTAATTGAAAAACAAGAAAGTTATCCTGAATTATGGGACACGTCCTCAAAAGACTATACCTGTTGCCAAAAATCGAAGAGTATCTAAAAGCCGGTCTTTGGGAGGTATAGCCAATCTCATTTTAGTATCCTGCTTTTGAATACAACAATAAAAAAGCAAACTACTGCAAGCTGTACTCACATTTTGTGGAAACACGTCTGCAATTTCTTGCAGCAAGTTCGTCGTGTAACTTCTACAAACTACTTCTGGAAGCAGACTTCCGCAAGTTTCGGTTCGAGTGGAAACACCGAGCCGAACGAATCGAGCTCACGCTTCATGACCAGGTCCTTTGTCAACGCAAGTGCGTTCTTAAACCATGAATCCCAGCGTCGAACGTAGTCGTTACGACCGTTCACACTGAGTCTTCTGGCTGCCAGCGCCGGGCAATGACTATGTGATCCACTATGTGATCCGCCGACTCTTCATCTTCTAGGCACAGCCTGCAGACGCCATCCTCCGCAAGACCCATCTTATTGAGATGATATCTGAAATTGCCGTGCCCCGTGATCAAAGAGATTAGCCAGCTAAGACTGTCTCTTCTGTATCCGAGTAGTCGTCTGGCTGCGAAGTGGTTTGATAATAACCATCCTCGCCTGACGACACGTGGTTCCTCCACCTTCGTGCATGTTCAGAGTACAACCACTGGTCCATCGAGGCCCTTACCTTCCCGTCGCTAAGAGCGACTCTCGGCTCAGGCCCGCAAAAACAGTCAGCAGCCCCCTCCTTAGCAAGAGCGTCCGCTTTCTCGTTCTGTTCTGTGCCTATGTGCCCTTTGACCCAAGGTAACAGAGTGTTACCTTGTTGTATTGGGCACACTCATTGAGCTTCTGGACAGCCTCCAGCACCAGTCTGGAATTGACGTTCGTCCGCGCCATACTCTTAATCACCGCCTGGTTATCCAGTGCTAGCAGGATACTGCTATTCCGCACCTGATCGCCAATTAGATGGTCCAGAGCATGTATCAGGGCCAGTAGTTCGGCTTGATATACGGACACGTATTTCCCTAGATGGAGCTTACAGCCGAGGTTCAACTCCGAAGAGAAGACCCCTGCACTTGCCCTTCCATCCATCAATGACCCATCCGTGAAGATGTTTAGGTCATGCTTGCTGCACTCATCGTGCAGTCGGCCATCTGCGATCGAGTATCGTGCGAGTATCGTGCCACCTATCGATGATTCGCACCCTGCACATACCATCCACAGGCATGCAGACATCTCTGACCTTTGCACGGACAATGTCCATAATGCGACCATGTCCTGCCGCTGGTAAGTCAGCACCACGCCATACAGCGTTCCTATGCATTCACAGCGCCGCCGTCCTCTTAATGAATAAGTCCAACGGTAGCAGCCCGAGTATCGCCTCCAGCGCGAAGGTCGCGGTGGTGCGCATGGCACCACTGATGGCTATGCATGCCAGACGTTGGACCCTATCCAGTTCGGCCTTCATCGTTATCTGATCTGCTTTATGCCACCAGATAACTGAGCCATACGTCAAACAGGGTCTAACCATAGCAGTGTAGATCCAGTGTGCCTTGTTTGGAGATAAACCCCATCGAAGGCTACACACTCTTCTGCACTGAAAGAGCACCGTCTTTGCCTTCCTAGTCCTCTCCAGCACATGCTCCTTCCAGGTAAGTTTGCTATCTAGGATTACTCCTAGGTACTTAACCCTTCGGGAGGTGTTGATTTCGGCTCCGAAAATCCTTAGAGGACTCCAGTTTGGAATTTTCCTCTTTCTTGTGAAGAGGATCATATCCGTCTTAGTAGCATTGATGGTGAGGCCCTGCTCTCTACACCATCCTTCTACCGTGGAGAGCGCCCCATGCATTACGTCCCGCATGGTCAATATATTTCCCTCTCACCATCACCGCTATGTCGTCTGCATATCCTATTGTATGTATGCACCTTGAGTCCAGCGTTTGAAGCAAGGAGTCAACAGTGATGTTCCAAAGGATTGGTGATAACACCTCTCCCTGGGGACATTCCCTCGTCACTATCGCTCTTAGCCTATGACTCCCACATTGCAGATTTACCGCCCTGTGGCGCAGCATGAATTCAATCCAGTTAGTAACGACCGGGTTGAGCCTCCAGGGCTAGTTTCAATCTTCCAAAACAGATCTTATCGAAAGCACCCTCTATGTCCATAAAAGTGGTCATAGCGATGCCTCCGTTCATCAGTTCCTTTTCCGCCACCCCGACCAGGTCGTGGAGGGCGGTCTCCGTAGATCTCCCCGCTCTATATGCGTGCTGAAATCTATTTAGAGGACGTTCCACAAATACTGTTCCTTCTAGATAGTCCACCACCACCCTCTCCATTGTCTTTAAGGCGAAAGAGGTGAGGCAGACCTGTCTAAAGGATTTGGCCTCCGTGTAGTCCTTTTTTCCTGGTTTTGATAGGAATACCACTCTTCCCTCCCTCCAAACACCAGGCACATAACCCATTGCCAGACATGCCACGAATACTCCCCGCAATCGCTCGAGCAGGTGCTCCTGGCCCCACTGAAGCAAAGCAGGGAATATCCCGTCCGGTCCCGGAGTCTTAAACGGGGAGAACGTCATCATCGCACTTCTTATCCCGTTCCTCGTCACTATCCCTTCCGCCTCGGTCCTCTCCGACCTGTGATACCATCTACGCACAGATGGCCAGGCCTCAGTGTGTACGATGCTCCCGGGAAAGTGTCTGTCTACCATCTCTTGAGTAGACTTTTCCAGTGTCTCCAGCAGGACTCCATCTTTGTTTCGGATGAGTCCCATTTTGGACCCTGGATCCTTTGATATCAGCTTCTGTAGTTTGCATACAACAGAGATATCCTTCGTATTGGTGCAGAAGTCCCTCCACGTCTGTCTCTTCCTCTTGCGAAGGGTCTTCTTCAACCGTTTCTTCTTTTCCTTGTAATCAGCCCAAGCCACTGTGTCTTTGGGCCTCATGTACCGATTAAAGGCCATTCTCGTCTCCCTCTTCATGGATTCCAGTTCTTCGTTCCACCAGGGAACAGAGTCCTCTTCATCCACCACGGTCCGAGGGCACGCCCTTTCATACGCAGAGATCATGGCAGAGTTTAACCTCCTCACCTCGATCTCCACTTCTGTCGTGTTCCTGGGCATTCTGTTCGCCTTAGGCATAGATCCCTTCAGAAGTTCCCGGTACAAATGACCATCCGTGTTCCTTGGGATCCTTATTAACCTGCTTCCTCGCCGCCGTCTCAGTCCATACGCGACATCGAACCGAATGGCCCGGTGGTCAGACATGGTTAGCATGTCCCAGACCCTCCAGTGCGATAGTCTATCTAATATTACGAGACTTGTCAGGGTTAGGTCAATAACTTCACATCTTATCGAGTTTACAAAAGTTGGTTCAGACCCCCTGTTTACGATTTGCAGGTTAAATTTACTCACAAATTCGAGAATATTCTCGCCTTTGCGGTTATCATCGAAGCTGCCCCACACTGTACTGTGAGCATTAGCATCGCAACCTATAATCACATTCTCTCCCCTATCCACACCGTATCTTACCAGCCTCTCCACCTCCAGAGGCGGTGGCGGCTCTGATGAGTCGTATGGCAGGTAGGCAGATGCGATCAGAAAGGAGCCGTTCCCGCTACCGATCCTCACGACCGTTAGGTCCTGAGAACATAGATGAGTCATGAGTATCGCTTGGACACCCCGTCTCACCAATACACAGGTCCGCTTCCTTCCCTCACCTAGCGACAAAAAGAGGCTAGTTCCCTTACAAGATAGTCCCTTAATATTACCATGGAGTATCCAGGGTTCCTGTACCAAGGCTATGTCCAGCTTATCTTCCTCAAAGTGTCGCATCATCATTGCTGAAGCTGCTCTACTGTGGTGAATGTTCAGCTGACACACCCGCAAAGTTTGTCCGCGCAGGCCCACCTCCCGCCCCGGTGTTACATTCCCGAAGGAGTGAGTCACCGTCCCCGCGGACTCGGTATTCGCTTCAGGCTGGATCCCTCTGGAATATGACCACAGCTTGATCAAGACCACAGTTGAGTTTCCCCCCCGTGGCCTTGGTGGCCTCTGCCTCTTCCTTTGGGCACCAGACCGTCAGCCTAGTCCCGACCTTCGCCCCTTCGCCGAACTTTTCCGCGAAGGTAACCCTCCATTTGGAGGTATCCCTTACGAGCCGTTCTGGCGATGAAGCCTCTTGAGGATGGTTTCCTTGGTCTCGGTAGCTCCGTGGACCACCAACACCATCCTCCTCTCATCTTTCAAAGCGTAAAGTCTATCCGGACGCAGTCTGGCCCCCTGCCAGAGACCAGCCAGCTTCTCAGAAGCCTTGAACAGCCAGTCCCTTGACTGCTGATTCTTGCACCTAATGGCAATGAATCCACTGTCCAGGTAGGCGTTCCCAACGAACCCGATGTCCCCTCCACCGTCCAGAGAGTCCAGCGCCTTCAGCAGGGAGGCCTTGAAGATTGCCAGATGGCTTTCCTCCAATGGCGCCCGCCGGAGAGGTCCGCTATGCCGGCAAGGAGATCACCCGCCGCGAGAGACCTCCGTTTGGCCTCGGGCCCGTTGCTGTGTGTTGACGAGGTTTGGCCAGCTGGGGCGGATCGTTTCCGAGGAACCGCAGTCCGCCCTTTATTGCTGGTCGAAGCATCGCCACCCTGCAGCACTGACTTAGTGGCTTCCACCCCACCTGCTGTACTCTGCTGACGTCCGGCTTCCAGCTTCTCTGGCATCGAGGTCGCTGAGGTGTCACCTCTGAACCTCTTGCCCGGCATGCCTTCTTCCGGATTGGTCCCACACGAGGAAAGCTCGCTAAGCCGAGAAGTCAGCTTAGCTATGGATCTCTCCAATGCTTTCTTCGTCTTCTGCCGCTTCCGCTTACTCCTCTGCTTCTCCCTCTTGCGAGAGATCGCAGAGGCGACCACTTCTGCGACTCGTTCTTCCGGTTTTCCGCTACGTTCGACTAATCCCTTGGAAGACACCTTGGGATCCGTCTCGTCGTCGCTTCCATCCGGACTCGACATGGGTGCCCTGACGTCCCTTGGAACTAAGCCCATGAACGGTTCCGTTCCGCTAGGAGTCCCGGCACCCCGTTGACGACAGAGTCGTCCAGCTGACAGGATTTTCAGCCGGGGGGTAAGTTCTGCGACCTCTTCCGAGGTATCAGATACACCTCCCGTTGGTGCCCCACACCCAGTCGTAGCTAAACCCTCATCGGGTTCCGCCTCGACCGGGGCCTCCAATCCAGCCCTTTCCCTCCCTTCGTACATCGTCTGTTTTGTTTTATTTAGTTTTATGTTGTCCGTTTTGGTCCCACGAGTAATGGGGAATAGAGGTCCCGCACAGAGCCCCTTGTGCAGGCAAGGCTGTTTAATCCGGTAGGCGCCAGGTAACCGGATACTCCGTTCGCGACTGGGCTATTTATTTGGGCCCCCAGCCAGGTTGACCATCGGCACGGGTCGTCTAACACCTTAATCCAGCCCAGGGACAAGAAGGAGGAAGGATGGGACGGAAACATGGGTACAGGCAACGGGAGGATACAGGGAATAGAGGGAGGAATCGCTGCTCCTGTCTGCCCAGGAGGTCTCAGTTATCCCTTACAACCGAGACGACCTGGTTACCAGGGATCACCGCGTGGAGGTAGAAGTCGACTTGCCCACCCAGGAGAGTTACGGAGGGACGTCCTGTAGTCCTGTTTTCCCCCAAGCCTGAGCGGACCATGACCCCCCACGAACAAAGTTACTAAAAATCCTTATAAACTGTGAACTTTTTTTTTAATATTTTGTAGGCTAGCCTATATTTTTAATGACGGCTTTAAGATAGTCCGGCATCGATTCCACAACCTTTAACTACTTTTGATGCTAATCGGGGCATCTTTTCGGTTAGGTTTT
Organism: Myopa testacea; assembly: GCA_949629155.1. Taxonomy (NCBI): domain Eukaryota; kingdom Metazoa; phylum Arthropoda; class Insecta; order Diptera; family Conopidae; genus Myopa; species Myopa testacea. The sequence continues at coordinate 23,856,998 of OX451346.1, read as the reverse complement.
GAATATTTTCGAGTGGTATGGATCTCCAGGCCTCTTGCAGAATCTCCTGAAGGTTTTCTTTAGATGTGGGACATTCGAACATTTCGAAACCTGTCCAGCTGATCCCAAAGAAGCTCTATTGGTTTAAGGCCAGGTGACTGGTCAGGCCTATAAATATTCCTTAAGCTACTTTTTCGTTCTTCTTCTACCAAATATCCTCGACAGAGCTTAGAGAAATGCTTGGGATCATTCATCAAGATGAATCCAGGTCCAAGTAACCGCAATCCCGATGGTATAGTGTTCCAAATTTGCTTGTTCGTCTCTTTATGCATGGCTCCATCGATACGGCTAAGGTCTCAAACGCCGGCGAAAGAGAAATAAAGAGAAGGCCATTATAGAACCTCCGCCATGCTTCACTGTGTGAACCTCCTAGGAAGTATCTTTTTTCAGCTGACCCCCTAACGTAGATTTTTCTCCTCTTCCCAAAAATCAAATCAAAATTCAAATTTGGGCTCATCGGTCCAAGATTATCGACTACTGATTTGTTGTCCATTCTTGGTTTTCCGTCCCAATCTAACCGTTTGATTTTATTTTGTGGTCGTAGCAACGACCAACGGTTTTCGCACTCTGGCGTGAAGGCCGGAGCAGCTTATCGTTTTTTTCGTTGTAACTGATTGTAACATTATCGAAATGTGTGATTCAGAGTAGACGTTGATTTAAGTGCTCGTCAATAGCTCAGGCTCAAGTGTATAGTTTTTCAAGATAAACTGATTTCTTTTGATAAATAGTACCATAGTGTAATTACGCGGATTTGTTGATTTAAGTTGAATTTTGAAAAGTTAAAGTGCAGTTAGTTATTATTTAATATAAACCAAAACTTTGCAAAAACTAAAGCAAAAATTGCCGCTCTTTGGTTTTTCCCGCCTTTTTGTGCTACTACCTTACATACAGAATAATGAGTGCAATAACAACTAGACTGCAAAAGAGTGCAAACGCTAAAAACCTGTTGTCACCTAATCTCAGTGGCTCTCCAGCGCACAGTGGCGGCAGTAACAATGTTCTCACCGTCCACCAGTTTGATGAACGAATTCAAAAACACACGGAAAGGCTGCATAGTGGCTTCAAGGATGAAATAATAAAGCTTCGTACTGATTTCAATAGTAAAATTGAGGAGCTGGAAAAAAACTGGGTAAAAAATATCGCTGAAATCAGAAATAGCGTCTGTGATATTGTTGATCGAATTGAGAAGGTTGAAATAGGCTGGTATTTATAGACGAACCAATAATACTACGCTGACACTAAATGACGTCGGGTTGAGCTCTGCAGCCAACTTATTTATTAATGAAAGTCTGTTCAAGGGTGAAAGCAACTTTTTCAGCAAGCTCTTAAGTTGCGTAATAAGCAACTGCACTCTGTCTTTACGAAGAGAGGATCGGTTATCGTCAGAAAACTCATGCATGGAGACAGCTTTATAGTCAAGAACATCGATGAGCTCAATACTATTGCGAATGTTGCAGAAGATGATAGAAATGATGGAAGTGACTAGTTGCTCTCTTTACTTTATAAATATCCATTAACTTTTCTTTTACTTACACCCATGGCCAAAAAAAAAGCCGCACCTGGAAAATTCGCAAATTTTTCACTTTGCAGGTAAAAAATGTTGGGAAAGGGTTTGGACTGATAAAAAATTTTCTTTTTACCTGTTTATACATATATTTTTTGCTATAAAATGACACACTCTGTCAACAATTGTCCATTAACATTTGAGAAATCAGATCAGATCCATCCGAAGTCGTTTTTTAGAAGTTTTAAATATGGTATTAAGTGAAGAAGAAAAAGGCCGTATTGTAGCACTGAGTGGAGAAACCTATTCCAATAGAAAAATTTCTCAAATAATTGGGTGTAACGAAAGCACAGTGCGACGTTTTTTAAAAAAAATTCAAGTAACCGGAAGCATACAGAGGAAAACCGGAAGAGGGAGACCAAGAATCACTACACCACGGGAAAATCGATATTTGGAACGAATGTGCCTTCGAAATCGGTTCCAGACTGCTAGGGAACTAAGGAGAGACCTTCAGGAAAAGCTGGGAATGCAAATCAGCAGAAGAACTGTCTCCAGACACCTAACAAATATGGGTCTTCCAGCTCGCCGACCAGCCAAAAAGCCGGGTTTAACAGTGGCTATGAAGAAAAAACGGTTAAAATGGGCAAAGGAGCATAAAAAATGGATAGGTTCTGATTGGAGAAATGTCATATTTTCTGATGAATCGAAGTTCAATTTGATTGGGCCCGATGGAAAAGCCACAGTTCGAAGGGGATCGAAGTAACGATATTCCGATGAATGCATTCTTCGAACAGTCAAGCATTCACCTCATGTTTTGGTATGGGGATGCATAACATATTATGGAGTTGGACAAATTTTATTGCTGGAGGTTCCGTGAATGCAGAAAAGTAAAAAAATGTTATCAAAAAAGGCGTGGTTCAACAATCGAGGGGCTGAGCTGCCATGTTGAAAACACACTTTTTCAAGACGCTAGTGCACCTTGCCACCGAGCTCGCTCTGTAAGTAAACCTTTAAGTTTTACCTAAAAATGCATTCTAATGGTCATTGTGGATTCACAGGTAACACAATTAAAAGAAAATCTGGGGATATTATCGATGTCCTGGCCAGGAAATAGCCCAGACCTTAATATCATTGAAAATTTCTGGGGAATTTATGCAGCGAAAAATTCAAGAGATGTCTCCAAAATCCATCCAGGAGTTACAAATTTTTATAAATAAAGTGTGGTACGACGAAAAAATCAAAAACCAGGTCCAAAATCTCTATGATTCAATGTCCAGAAGAGTGGAAGCTGTTTTGAAGGCCAAAAGAGGATCAACGAAATATTGAAAAAAAATTTAAAGGAAAAAAAAAGAGTGTACAGAAAATTCTTGAATTCTAAGAATATTTGAACATAATAAAAATAACAGAAACCAAAAAAAACCAACATTTTTTAGTTTATTACCCTTTTTTAAAAAAAGGTCAAAAAAATTAGATCTTAACTTTTTCCACCTTTTTAGCGGAAATCGAGCTGCCGGCCAACCCTTTTCTCTTTTCTTAAAAATTTTTTTACAGGTAGAGGCTATAGGGATCAAATAATATAAAAAAAAATAAAAACTTGCAGGTAGCTTTCCTTTTTTTATTAAATTTTGCATGAGTAATGAAATGCTACTAGTGCGGCTTTTTTTTTGGCCATGGGTGTAGCTCTTAATTATTTATTATTCTCTTTTCTTGTTTTCCTTGTCTCTACTTTAGCTATTACTCATATTTCAAAACCTATATGTGTGGAGGACTGCTGGTCACCTGTTGTGGTCTTTGTGTTTAGTACTTGAGTTCCTATCTCGTGTTATTCCTATGGTCGTACTAATGGTCGACTTCTGTGATCGCTATTCTGGTATTTGCAATAAGTATCTTGTGAGTGCGATGTGCGACCGATATGCAGGTCTTAAAGTTGCTCATTTTAATGCCAGGAGCCTTAACTCTAAAAAAATTGACTATTTGAGATATGTGTTTGAGGATTCATCTGTTGATGTCGTGTGTGTGTCTGAAACTTGGTTTGTCGCTGACAATAACAGCTCGCTGTACGACATTAAAAACTATAGATTATTTATAAATGACAGGCAGAATAGGAAAGAAGGAGGTGTTGCCATCTATGTTCGCGATACGTTGAAGTCAGGTGGCTATGGTGGCTAAATCTGAACAGACTAATGTTGAATATTTAAGAATCAGCATTTCTGACAATACAATAAAAATTTGTATAACATGTGTGTACAACGCCAGTAAATATAATAACCTTGACACTCTGTTTAATTTTTTGCCCGATTTGTCAATTAACTTCAATTATTTTGTCCTATGTGGTGACTTCAATGTAAATTTGCTTTGTAACGATAGCTTATCTAGGTGCATGTATGACAACGTCTCAAAGCTAGGTTTATCTGTAGTTAACTGCACTGAGCCAACGCGGTTCTCGGATAAAGATACTCCTAGCTTGCTGGACTACTTTATTGTTTGTGAAAAGTCTTCAGTGCTGTTGTTTTTCCAAATCTATTTTTTATCAGACCATTGGGTCAATTCTGGTTCTGTGATACGGTGAAGTGAAAAGTTCTATCACGTTATCACTGTGTTTCTGATTCGCGTTGAGTGAAAAAATGATATAAACTGTCAAAAAGTTATCATATTATAAAATTCTTTTCACGTGTAGGATGGTTCGAGACAGAAAAAAATCATATGGGAGGGGGGGTCAATTTCCCCCAAAAAAGAGTGGGTTTAGGCGGGAGGGCCCATTTTATAAAAATCCGACTTAACACCGAAAAAAATAATATTAAAAAATAATGGTTAGACATAGATAACTTTTGCTTGCTGATTTTCAAAGCCAAATATCTGCTTCTTAATATCCTTTTTAAATTAGGTTCCTATGTCAAACAGTTTTTGAGAAAATTAATGCCAAAGTTAAAATTTGGAAAAAAAATTCCGAAAAAAATTTTTGGTCGCAATTTTTTTTTTAAATTACGGTATTAACCCTTAACTACAGACGTCCGATTATAGGAACGTTATAACAGACCACCGGTATTTTTTACCTGTTATACCAAATTAAAAAAAATATGTATATAGCAACTGGAAAATAAATATATTATATGCTTTTACATATTTCTAGGGTTTCTAGATCTAGTCAAAGCTGTAAAATTATTGAGTTACACACAAGTTACACAAGTTTTATGGGAAATATATATTTAAAGAAATTTTTTCATGTATTTTTCAATCGCAAAATTGAAACACTAACCGGTAAAAAATACCGGTCGTCTGTAGTTAAGGGTTAAGTATACATTTTTTCCCGACCATAAAATGCTTCATAAATGCTAGAGAGAATGCTTCAAACCGGAAGGTTCTATGTTTTGTAGTTTCCCAGAAAAATTAAAATTATGAAGCATACTTTCCTTTCAAATACTGTAAGTATTCAATAATCTGTTTCTTAAGCATGTGCCTTTCATAGTGAGTCCGCTAGGTCATATTTTTAACCACTGCTTTACGTCCTCCACCTTTCCATCAGTATGGAAGGTAGCCATAGTTGTCCCTATTGCCAAAAAACCAACTGCAAATGACTCAAATGAATTTAGGCCTATTAGCATACTGGCCTCCTTATCAAAGGTTCTTAATTCTCTCATGGCCAATCAAATCAATAAATATGTTCAATAATAACCTACTGGCATCTGCTCAGTCTGGTTTCCGCTCTAGCCACAGCTGCTCTACTGCCACTTCTTCAGACCGGCTAAAGACCGGTAAATTTCGGTCTTTAACTTAAAATCCTGTTACCTGTGTTGTGATAAAAGAAAGCCTAACAGTATTGTAATGTATTTTAAAAGAATTTTATCCATCTGAATTTTCTGTGGGCGGAAAAGTGCACAGTTGTGGTAAAAAATGTTTTGCCCGGAAACTTATGGACGGCAGTGTATATACTTTTTGGACAGACCTCGTATGTTTGGTTGGAACATAACGCCATTGATTTCGGATTGTGATTTCTTGAATTGCCGTAACTCGATTAGCCACCAAAGTATAATACGATGCAGATTGTACTGAAATCCAAGCGAGGGTGATTTCGGAAACACACCACACGAAGCATGAATATCTCAATGTGAAATCATTTCCTACTCTTTCGAGCAGTTTTGCCGCTAGATGAACTACACAGTGTTCTAATCGCGATAAGCGTATTGTTTTGTTTAAGGGATCGCGACTCCGTGCGCATAAACATTGAACTATAATTGTGCCGTCGTTAAGTTGTGCTCTTCCGTATATGACAGCGCCATATGCTTTCTCCGAAGCAAAGCCCAAAATGTGCAACTCTTGTTTCCTTGCATGCCTTCCGGAAAACAATTGCCTCGGTATCCTAACGGTATCCTAATTCTTTTAGGTTGTTCCGGAACTTGATCCAATATGTGTAAAGTTCATGTGGTACTGCTGAATCCCACTTTAGTTTCAAGGTCCACAATTGCTGTAGCAAGATTTTTGTTATGACTGGGCTTAAAATTCCTAATGGAAAGGATTAAAATTCCTAATGTCGCTTGTTAACTTTGACAGTTTCTGTTGTTTGGATTCGGAGATGAAATTCGTCGTTCGTTGGATTCCATATCATTCCAACTGTGACATCGTGTTGAACAATCTCTGTTTGAAAAGCTCGATCTGGTACTGGGATGTTATTCCCATCAAGGTATAAATCTGATTTCCATATGTTATGGTGTTGAGTGAAAGTCGTTTTCGTTTCGTTTTTCACTCAACACCATAACAAATGGAAATCAGATCCATACCTTGATGAATCCAACAAATTAATTGAAATGGTCGGCCGGTTCATCTAGTATAATTTGGCGATACATCTTTTCTATATCGGCAGTGAAGACGTATCGTGGCATCCTCCGTGACTCTTGATAATATTGAGAAAAGTTCTTGCTGCAATTTTGAACCAGTTAAGGAGATGTAATTTGATGATTTAGTCATGGAATCATCAAACATCACCCGAAGTTTATTTGATGTGCTTTCAGATGTAACCACGCAGTGGTGCGGTATAAAGTAGTGTGATGCTGAAGAAATTGTTTTCAAATCAAACTCATTGAAGTACATTGAAGGCGTTGCTCTTCAATGATACGAGGATATCCATGCGATGTTCAAAACGCTTAGTTGATTGTCCAATTTCATTGACTTGTTGAGGGTCATATTTCTTCTAAAGGCGAAGTTTGGAGGTTAGTTTCCTTGTTATGTAACTAGCTTGTTATGTAACTATCCACAATCTAATATGGCTCGGCAAGTAACTGGGTTTCCCTGTTTGTCGTGTATTTGAGTTAAAGCAGAGCTAAGCAACACCTGCCGCTTTGTCTAGAAAGCTGCTAGATATGTATTGTTGCTGTCTTCGATGATTAATGATGGTAGTAGTGGCGTCTGCAGTTTGGTTTGCAGACACAGTATCCAAGTGAAGCATGCTGTTGTGCTTTCGAGCATATTTGGTGCAAGTCCGCGATTGATAGGGTGCAGTAGCATGTCCTGCATACGCAGGAGGTCCCAATCTTGTATCGATATGCCCAATAATTTCTGAGTATGAGTCTACCAAAGTCATTATATGATTGTAGTTATCCTTCGTGAAGTATTGATCATCCAATGGAAGTTCTTCCATGATGCGTATTTTCTTATCTTTTGCTTGATTTGATCGAAGTGATCCCAGATATTGTGCAAACGATTTAGACCTGGGATGCACAAATTAGCTTTTGCGGGCAGTTGGCCCGTACGGGCACGCAGCGGGCTCCGCGGGCACTTGACAAAATGGCATACAAACAAGAGAACAAATTTGCAGGACAGAGTGACCAGGTTTAAAGTTAAATTCCTAAGACCTTCGCTTGTTAATACAAAATTTGTTTAATTTTGTGCAAATATTTTTTATTTTTTACTGCAGAAGAATATAAATTGTATAAAGATAATAGGGTATTTATATTGAAGCGTTTTTAAAACTTCATTAAAAAATATTTCCACACCTTGCAATAGAAATGTTCAACTTTTTGAAAAAGTGCATATGGTTACCCTAATTGCAAGCTGATCGAAAAATTACACACAAACACATGAATGTTCTAGATTTTGCAGATAAGAATATGCACTGAGAGAATAAAAGAAAGCACTTCAAATATTTCTTCACGAATGCCTGAAACTTAAAAAAAAATAATGCTAAAGTCGGTGCAACTTTCATTTATCCCTTTTACAAAACAAAAAACGCATATGCGTCATCATTCACGAAAATCAGTAAATTTTTAGAAATAATTATTGGCAAGCTCAAAGTAAATGTCAGTATATATAATTTCTCTCAGTCTCAATAATCTCTGCATCTCATTGGCTGTTGGATACATATAAGCAAAAAAATATTTATGAGTACCCAGCCGGAATTGGCACATTTACAAAAATTAAAAACAAATGACCTTTATAATGACAAATAATGCCCAGCTATCTAAGAGTCCTTATTTTTTATTGCTGTTGTTAGTGTTACCTGTGGCCAACAACAACAAAAATAATTTAGACTCTGAGGTGTATTCCAGAAAATTGAATTCCAGGAATAGCGATTGAATGTTTAAAAAATGCATAATATAAGTGGGTTTTTTAAATTACATTGGCACATTATTGAAAGTGTTTTCGAAGTGAACAGAACTGATGCATTGTATTCTGGATAAGTAATATTAAATATAAATAAAAAAAATTAAACATTAAAATTAAAATTAAACATTAATTGACTGCCATTTCCTGTTGGGTGTTCATATTATAAGCTTGCTGAATTTCATAAATACAGTGGGATACTTTGAAATTAGTGCTGCTAAAAACAAAGACTGCAGTTTTAAATCCGAATGGAAGCTACAATTTCTTTGCAGAGAAAAGGGTGGTCAAACTCAGTGCCTAATGTGCAAAAAATATATTATACGTAAATTTTATAATGTTAAAAGACATTATGACATTATGAATGTTAAAAGACATTAACAGCCTTATCGTGTATCTTTTCGCGTTGCGTTTATTTCGCGTTTTGTTTTGTGCTTTTCGTATTTTTCGATGAATTGAGAGAGAAAAATTTGTAAATCTCTCAAACGCACTCGAAACGCGGAACCAAACCCAAACGCAGCTTTGTTGGTAATTTACATGTTTTGCAGACTTCACTACGTTTTTGTGGCATGATGGATGAGCTATTTCGTGGAAAAAGTCTCTCAAACCAGACGATCGCAAAATGCTCGCGTTTGGTGTGATTCTGAACAGTGGCTCATACAGTTTTTTTTTATGCATGGCGCTACCTTCTCCAAAAGGTTCAGAAAAGCTTCCTTTTTCATGCGTAGTTCCTCATAAACCTGTTCATTATATAAAATAAAATAATGCACATACATAAGTAACAAATAATATTAGAGTTACTGATGCTCCGACATATGTAAAATATCCGATTTGTCCCTCTTCTGAGTATACCCGTATTTTATTCCACGCTATGACGCTGCGCTCTGGTAATCGCACGAGAAATATTGCTGCCATATTCACTCTCACATAAAGAGCACACGATAATAAACACAATATCAATATGTAAACATTGTGTGCGGCTTATCAGATTTGCTTTTGTTTTACAAATTGTTGCCATACATTAATTATAGCACTAATTCATTGGGATTCCTGAAACTACTTGTAAAAATGCTAAAAATGTTTCATGCATGGTAACTCTTTGTGCTCTGCAAGCAGGGGAAGTCTGCAAGACTACGTAAAGTTTGTTTACCTTTGTGTTTCTCCTCAAAACTGAAACGCAGTCTACTCGAAAAAGTTTGATCATACCATTTGGAACGCATTGCGTTTGAGTCGCGTTTGAGTTTGCGTTTGCGTTTAAAAATACGCGATAAGGCTGTAAAAGACATTAGGAAACCGTATTTCTGATGTAAACACTGCAGCCATTTTGAACCTCTCTTCTTGCAAGGACATCGAACCCAACATTGAAGGAATAATTTTAAGAAAACTTTCTTAAGAGGATAATGATGATGATTAATAAATTTGGAAACAAAAAACAAATTGTAATAATTATTTCAAAACTTCTTATAATTATTTAAATAAGAATAATAAATATTATTTAATATTATCGAAAGGAAAATTATGTTGCATTAATTAATTATAAAAAACACCAGCTTGTGATTGGCTGGGTTTGTATCTGATAGAAAAGTTGTGTGCATAACTATTGTACCATATGTCCACGGGCGTAGATATTAATTCGGGTTTATTCAATATCTTGTACCATGGTATTATAAGATTGCCAGATATAATTTACTAAAAAAGTACCTTCCTAAATTTCTAAAGGCTGAATTCAGTCAAAAGTTTGATATATTGCAAATGGTATGAGAAATTGTTGGTGTTTTAAAGAGATCCATCCTCCGCAAGACCCATCTTATTGAGATGATATCTGAAATTGCCGTGCCCCGTGATCAAAGAGATTAGCCAGCTAAGACTGTCTCTTCTGTATCCGAGTAGTCGTCTGGCTGCGAAGTGGTTTGATAATAACCATCCTCGCCTGACGACACGTGGTTCCTCCACCTTCGTGCATGTTCAGAGTACAACCACTCGTCCATCGAGGCCCTTACCTTCCCGTCGCTAAGAGCGACTCTCGGCTCAGGCCCGCAAAAACAGTCAGCAGCCCCCTCCTTAGCAAGAGCGTCCGCTTTCTCGTTCTGTTCTGTGCCTATGTGCCCTTTGACCCAAGGTAACAGAGTGTTACCTTGTTGTATTGGGCACACTCATTGAGCTTCTGGACAGCCTCCAGCACCAGTCTGGAATTGACGTTCGTCCGCGCCATACTCTTAATCACCGCCTGGTTATCCAGTGCTAGCAGGATACTGCTATTCCGCACCTGATCGCCAATTAGATGGTCCAGAGCATGTATCAGGGCCAGTAGTTCGGCTTGATATACGGACACGTATTTCCCTAGATGGAGCTTACAGCCGAGGTTCAACTCCGAAGAGAAGACCCCTGCACTTGCCCTTCCATCCATCAATGACCCATCCGTGAAGATGTTTAGGTCATGCTTGCTGCACTCATCGTGCAGTCGGCCATCTGCGATCGAGTATCGTGCGAGTATCGTGCCACCTATCGATGATTCGCACCCTGCACATACCATCCACAGGCATGCAGACATCTCTGACCTTTGCACGGACAATGTCCATAATGCGACCATGTCCTGCCGCTGGTAAGTCAGCACCACGCCATACAGCGTTCCTATGCATTCACAGCGCCGCCGTCCTCTTAATGAATAAGTCCAACGGTAGCAGCCCGAGTATCGCCTCCAGCGCGAAGGTCGCGGTGGTGCGCATGGCACCACTGATGGCTATGCATGCCAGACGTTGGACCCTATCCAGTTCGGCCTTCATCGTTATCTGATCTGCTTTATGCCACCAGATAACTGAGCCATACGTCAAACAGGGTCTAACCATAGCAGTGTAGATCCAGTGTGCCTTGTTTGGAGATAAACCCCATCGAAGGCTACACACTCTTCTGCACTGAAAGAGCACCGTCTTTGCCTTCCTAGTCCTCTCCAGCACATGCTCCTTCCAGGTAAGTTTGCTATCTAGGATTACTCCTAGGTACTTAACCCTTCGGGAGGTGTTGATTTCGGCTCCGAAAATCCTTAGAGGACTCCAGTTTGGAATTTTCCTCTTTCTTGTGAAGAGGATCATATCCGTCTTAGTAGCATTGATGGTGAGGCCCTGCTCTCTACACCATCCTTCTACCGTGGAGAGCGCCCCATGCATTACGTCCCGCATGGTCAATATATTTCCCTCTCACCATCACCGCTATGTCGTCTGCATATCCTATTGTATGTATGCACCTTGAGTCCAGCGTTTGAAGCAAGGAGTCAACAGTGATGTTCCAAAGGATTGGTGATAACACCTCTCCCTGGGGACATTCCCTCGTCACTATCGCTCTTAGCCTATGACTCCCACATTGCAGATTTACCGCCCTGTGGCGCAGCATGAATTCAATCCAGTTAGTAACGACCGGGTTGAGCCTCCAGGGCTAGTTTCAATCTTCCAAAACAGATCTTATCGAAAGCACCCTCTATGTCCATAAAAGTGGTCATAGCGATGCCTCCGTTCATCAGTTCCTTTTCCGCCACCCCGACCAGGTCTTGGAGGGCGGTCTCCGTAGATCTCCCCGCTCTATATGCGTGCTGAAATCTATTTAGAGGACGTTCCACAAATACTGTTCCTTCTAGATAGTCCACCACCACCCTCTCCATTGTCTTTAAGGCGAAAGAGGTGAGGCAGACCTGTCTAAAGGATTTGGCCTCCGTGTAGTCCTTTTTTCCTGGTTTTGATAGGAATACCACTCTTCCCTCCCTCCAAACACCAGGCACATAACCCATTGCCAGACATGCCACGAATACTCCCCGCAATCGCTCGAGCAGGTGCTCCTGGCCCCACTGAAGCAAAGCAGGGAATATCCCGTCCGGTCCCGGAGTCTTAAACGGGGAGAACGTCATCATCGCACTTCTTATCCCGTTCCTCGTCACTATCCCTTCCGCCTCGGTCCTCTCCGACCTGTGATACCATCTACGCACAGATGGCCAGGCCTCAGTGTGTACGATGCTCCCGGGAAAGTGTCTGTCTACCATCTCTTGAGTAGACTTTTCCAGTGTCTCCAGCAGGACTCCATCTTTGTTTCGGATGAGTCCCATTTTGGACCCTGGATCCTTTGATATCAGCTTCTGTAGTTTGCATACAACAGAGATATCCTTCGTATTGGTGCAGAAGTCCCTCCACGTCTGTCTCTTCCTCTTGCGAAGGGTCTTCTTCAACCGTTTCTTCTTTTCCTTGTAATCAGCCCAAGCCACTGTGTCTTTGGGCCTCATGTACCGATTAAAGGCCATTCTCGTCTCCCTCTTCATGGATTCCAGTTCTTCGTTCCACCAGGGAACAGAGTCCTCTTCATCCACCACGGTCCGAGGGCACGCCCTTTCATACGCAGAGATCATGGCAGAGTTTAACCTCCTCACCTCGATCTCCACTTCTGTCGTGTTCCTGGGCATTCTGTTCGCCTTAGGCATAGATCCCTTCAGAAGTTCCCGGTACAAATGACCATCCGTGTTCCTTGGGATCCTTATTAACCTGCTTCCTCGCCGCCGTCTCAGTCCATACGCGACATCGAACCGAATGGCCCGGTGGTCAGACATGGTTAGCATGTCCCAGACCCTCCAGTGCGATAGTCTATCTAATATTACGAGACTTGTCAGGGTTAGGTCAATAACTTCACATCTTATCGAGTTTACAAAAGTTGGTTCAGACCCCCTGTTTACGATTTGCAGGTTAAATTTACTCACAAATTCGAGAATATTCTCGCCTTTGCGGTTATCATCGAAGCTGCCCCACACTGTACTGTGAGCATTAGCATCGCAACCTATAATCACATTCTCTCCCCTATCCACACCGTATCTTACCAGCCTCTCCACCTCCAGAGGCGGTGGCGGCTCTGATGAGTCGTATGGCAGGTAGGCAGATGCGATCAGAAAGGAGCCGTTCCCGCTACCGATCCTCACGACCGTTAGGTCCTGAGAACATAGATGAGTCATGAGTATCGCTTGGACACCCCGTCTCACCAATACACAGGTCCGCTTCCTTCCCTCACCTAGCGACAAAAAGAGGCTAGTTCCCTTACAAGATAGTCCCTTAATATTACCATGGAGTATCCAGGGTTCCTGTACCAAGGCTATGTCCAGCTTATCTTCCTCAAAGTGTCGCATCATCATTGCTGAAGCTGCTCTACTGTGGTGAATGTTCAGCTGACACACCCGCAAAGTTTGTCCGCGCAGGCCCACCTCCCGCCCCGGTGTTACATTCCCGAAGGAGTGAGTCACCGTCCCCGCGGACTCGGTATTCGCTTCAGGCTGGATCCCTCTGGAATATGACCACAGCTTGATCAAGACCACAGTTGAGTTTCCCCCCCGTGGCCTTGGTGGCCTCTGCCTCTTCCTTTGGGCACCAGACCGTCAGCCTAGTCCCGACCTTCGCCCCTTCGCCGAACTTTTCCGCGAAGGTAACCCTCCATTTGGAGGTATCCCTTACGAGCCGTTCTGGCGATGAAGCCTCTTGAGGATGGTTTCCTTGGTCTCGGTAGCTCCGTGGACCACCAACACCATCCTCCTCTCATCTTTCAAAGCGTAAAGTCTATCCGGACGCAGTCTGGCCCCCTGCCAGAGACCAGCCAGCTTCTCAGAAGCCTTGAACAGCCAGTCCCTTGACTGCTGATTCTTGCACCTAATGGCAATGAATCCACTGTCCAGGTAGGCGTTCCCAACGAACCCGATGTCCCCTCCACCGTCCAGAGAGTCCAGCGCCTTCAGCAGGGAGGCCTTGAAGATTGCCAGATGGCTTTCCTCCAATGGCGCCCGCCGGAGAGGTCCGCTATGCCGGCAAGGAGATCACCCGCCGCGAGAGACCTCCGTTTGGCCTCGGGCCCGTTGCTGTGTGTTGACGAGCTTTGGCCAGCTGGGGCGGATCGTTTCCGAGGAACCGCAGTCCGCCTTTTATTGCTGGTCGAAGCATCGCCACCCTGCAGCACTGACTTAGTGGCTTCCACCCCACCTGCTGTACTCTGCTGACGTCCGGCTTCCAGCTTCTCTGGCATCGAGGTCGCTGAGGTGTCACCTCTGAACCTCTTGCCCGGCATGCCTTCTTCCGGATTGGTCCCACACGAGGAAAGCTCGCTAAGCCGAGAAGTCAGCTTAGCTATGGATCTCTCCAATGCTTTCTTCGTCTTCTGCCGCTTCCGCTTACTCCTCTGCTTCTCCCTCTTGCGAGAGATCGCAGAGGCGACCACTTCTGCGACTCGTTCTTCCGGTTTTCCGCTACGTTCGACTAATCCCTTGGAAGACACCTTGGGATCCGTCTCGTCGTCGCTTCCATCCGGACTCGACATGGGTGCCCTGACGTCCCTTGGAACTAAGCCCATGAACGGTTCCGTTCCGCTAGGAGTCCCGGCACCCCGTTGACGACAGAGTCGTCCAGCTGACAGGATTTTCAGCCGGGGGGTAAGTTCTGCGACCTCTTCCGAGGTATCAGATACACCTCCCGTTGGTGCCCCACACCCAGTCGTAGCTAAACCCTCATCGGGTTCCGCCTCGACCGGGGCCTCCAATCCAGCCCTTTCCCTTCCTTCGTACATCGTCTGTTTTGTTTTATTTAGTTTTATGTTGTCCGTTTTGGTCCCACGAGTAATGGGGAATAGAGGTCCCGCACAGAGCCCCTTGTGCAGGCAAGGCTGTTTAATCCGATAGGCGCCAGGTAACCGGATACTCCGTTCGCGACTGGGCTATTTATTTGGGCCCCCAGCCAGGTTGACCATCGGCACGGGTCGTCTAACACCTTAATCCAGCCCAGGGACAAGAAGGAGGAAGGATGGGACGGAAACATGGGTACAGGCAACGGGAGGATACAGGGAATAGAGGGAGGAATCGCTGCTCCTGTCTGCCCAGGAGGTCTCAGTTATCCCTTACAACCGAGACGACCTGGTTACCAGGGATCACCGCGTGGAGGTAGAAGTCGACTTGCCCACCCAGGAGAGTTACGGAGGGACGTCCTGTAGTCCTGTTTTCCCCCAAGCCTGAGCGGACCATGACCCCCCACGAACAAAGTTACTAAAAATCCTTATAAACTGTGAACTTTTTTTTTAATATTTTGTAGGCTAGCCTATATTTTTAATGACGGCTTTAAGATAGTCCGGCATCGATTCCACAACCTTTAACTACTTTTGATGCTAATCGGGGCATCTTTTCGGTTAGGTTTTGAATATTTTCGAGTGGTATGGATCTCCAGGCCTCTTGCAGAATCTCCTGAAGGTTTTCTTTAGATGTGGGACATTCGAACATTTCGAAACCTGTCCAGCTGATCCCAAAGAAGCTCTATTGGTTTAAGGCCAGGTGACTGGTCAGGCCTATAAATATTCCTTAAGCTACTTTTTCGTTCTTCTTCTACCAAATATCCTCGACAGAGCTTAGAGAAATGCTTGGGATCATTCATCAAGATGAATCCAGGTCCAAGTAACCGCAATCCCGATGGTATAGTGTTCCAAATTTGCTTGTTCGTCTCTTTATGCATGGCTCCATCGATACGGCTAAGGTCTCAAACGCCGGCGAAAGAGAAATAAAGAGAAGGCCATTATAGAACCTCCGCCATGCTTCACTGTGTGAACCTCCTAGGAAGTATCTTTTTTTCAGCTGACCCCCTAACGTAGATTTTTCTCCTCTTCCCAAAAATCAAATCAAAATTCAAATTTGGGCTCATCGGTCCAAGATTATCGACTACTGATTTGTTGTCCATTCTTGGTTTTCCGTCCCAATCTAACCGTTTGATTTTATTTTGTGGTCGTAGCAACGACCAACGGTTTTCGCACTCTGGCGTGAAGGCCGGAGCAGCTTATCGTTTTTTTCGTTGTAACTGATTGTAACATTATCGAAATGTGTGATTCAGAGTAGACGTTGATTTAAGTGCTCGTCAATAGCTCAGGCTCAAGTGTATAGTTTTTCAAGATAAACTGATTTCTTTTGATAAATAGTACCATAGTGTAATTACGCGGATTTGTTGATTTAAGTTGAATTTTGAAAAGTTAAAGTGCAGTTAGTTATTATTTAATATAAACCAAAACTTTGCAAAAACTAAAGCAAAAATTGCCGCTCTTTGGTTTTTCCCGCCTTTTTGTGCTACTACCTTACATACAGAATAATGAGTGCAATAACAACTAGACTGCAAAAGAGTGCAAACGCTAAAAACCTGTTGTCACCTAATCTCAGTGGCTCTCCAGCGCACAGTGGCGGCAGTAACAATGTTCTCACCGTCCACCAGTTTGATGAACGAATTCAAAAACACACGGAAAGGCTGCATAGTGGCTTCAAGGATGAAATAATAAAGCTTCGTACTGATTTCAATAGTAAAATTGAGGAGCTGGAAAAAAACTGGGTAAAAAATATCGCTGAAATCAGAAATAGCGTCTGTGATATTGTTGATCGAATTGAGAAGGTTGAAATAGGCTGGTATTTATAGACGAACCAATAATACTACGCTGACACTAAATGACGTCGGGTTGAGCTCTGCAGCCAACTTATTTATTAATGAAAGTCTGTTCAAGGGTGAAAGCAACTTTTTCAGCAAGCTCTTAAGTTGCGTAATAAGCAACTGCACTCTGTCTTTACGAAGAGAGGATCGGTTATCGTCAGAAAACTCATGCATGGAGACAGCTTTATAGTCAAGAACATCGATGAGCTCAATACTATTGCGAATGTTGCAGAAGATGATAGAAATGATGGAAGTGACTAGTTGCTCTCTTTACTTTATAAATATCCATTAACTTTTCTTTTACTTAGCTCTTAATTATTTATTATTCTCTTTTCTTGTTTTCCTTGTCTCTACTTTAGCTATTACTCATATTTCAAAACCTATATGTGTGGAGGACTGCTGGTCACCTGTTGTGGTCTTTGTGTTTAGTACTTGAGTTCCTATCTCGTGTTA
Source organism: Myopa testacea (assembly GCA_949629155.1). Classification (NCBI taxonomy): domain Eukaryota; kingdom Metazoa; phylum Arthropoda; class Insecta; order Diptera; family Conopidae; genus Myopa; species Myopa testacea. The sequence goes on along the minus strand of OX451346.1, from coordinate 23,839,952 downwards.
TTCCTATGGTCGTACTAATGGTCGACTTCTGTGATCGCTATTCTGGTATTTGCAATAAGTATCTTGTGAGTGCGATGTGCGACCGATATGCAGGTCTTAAAGTTGCTCATTTTAATGCCAGGAGCCTTAACTCTAAAAAAATTGACTATTTGAGATATGTGTTTGAGGATTCATCTGTTGATGTCGTGTGTGTGTCTGAAACTTGGTTTGTCGCTGACAATAACAGCTCGCTGTACGACATTAAAAACTATAGATTATTTATAAATGACAGGCAGAATAGGAAAGAAGGAGGTGTTGCCATCTATGTTCGCGATACGTTGAAGTCAGGTGGCTATGGTGGCTAAATCTGAACAGACTAATGTTGAATATTTAAGAATCAGCATTTCTGACAATACAATAAAAATTTGTATAACATGTGTGTACAACGCCAGTAAATATAATAACCTTGACACTCTGTTTAATTTTTTGCCCGATTTGTCAATTAACTTCAATTATTTTGTCCTATGTGGTGACTTCAATGTAAATTTGCTTTGTAACGATAGCTTATCTAGGTGCATGTATGACAACGTCTCAAAGCTAGGTTTATCTGTAGTTAACTGCACTGAGCCAACGCGGTTCTCGGATAAAGATACTCCTAGCTTGCTGGACTACTTTATTGTTTGTGAAAAGTCTTCAGTGCTGTTGTTTTTCCAAATCTATTTTTTATCAGACCATTGGGTCAATTCTGGTTCTGTGATACGGTGAAGTGAAAAGTTCTATCACGTTATCACTGTGTTTCTGATTCGCGTTGAGTGAAAAAATGATATAAACTGTCAAAAAGTTATCATATTATAAAATTCTTTTCACGTGTAGGATGGTTCGAGACAGAAAAAAATCATATGGGAGGGGGGGTCAATTTCCCCCAAAAAAGAGTGGGTTTAGGCGGGAGGGCCCATTTTATAAAAATCCGACTTAACACCGAAAAAAATAATATTAAAAAATAATGGTTAGACATAGATAACTTTTGCTTGCTGATTTTCAAAGCCAAATATCTGCTTCTTAATATCCTTTTTAAATTAGGTTCCTATGTCAAACAGTTTTTGAGAAAATTAATGCCAAAGTTAAAATTTGGAAAAAAAATTCCGAAAAAAATTTTTGGTCGCAATTTTTTTTTTAAATTACGGTATTAAGTATACATTTTTTCCCGACCATAAAATGCTTCATAAATGCTAGAGAGAATGCTTCAAACCGGAAGGTTCTATGTTTTGTAGTTTCCCAGAAAAATTAAAATTATGAAGCATACTTTCCTTTCAAATACTGTAAGTATTCAATAATCTGTTTCTTAAGCATGTGCCTTTCATAGTGAGTCCGCTAGGTCATATTTTTAACCACTGCTTTACGTCCTCCACCTTTCCATCAGTATGGAAGGTAGCCATAGTTGTCCCTATTGCCAAAAAACCAACTGCAAATGACTCAAATGAATTTAGGCCTATTAGCATACTGGCCTCCTTATCAAAGGTTCTTAATTCTCTCATGGCCAATCAAATCAATAAATATGTTCAATAATAACCTACTGGCATCTGCTCAGTCTGGTTTCCGCTCTAGCCACAGCTGCTCTACTGCCACTTCTTCAGACCGGGTAAAGACCGGTAAATTTCGGTCTTTAACTTAAAATCCTGTTACCTGTGTTGTGATAAAAGAAAGCCTAACAGTATTGTAATGTATTTTAAAAGAATTTTATCCATCTGAATTTTCTGTGGGCGGAAAAGTGCACAGTTGTGGTAAAAAATGTTTTGCCCGGAAACTTATGGACGGCAGTGTATATACTTTTTGGACAGACCTCGTATGTTTGGTTGGAACATAACGCCATTGATTTCGGATTGTGATTTCTTGAATTGCCGTAACTCGATTAGCCACCAAAGTATAATACGATGCAGATTGTACTGAAATCCAAGCGAGGGTGATTTCGGAAACACACCACACGAAGCATGAATATCTCAATGTGAAATCATTTCCTACTCTTTCGAGCAGTTTTGCCGCTAGATGAACTACACAGTGTTCTAATCGCGATAAGCGTATTGTTTTGTTTAAGGGATCGCGACTCCGTGCGCATAAACATTGAACTATAATTGTGCCGTCGTTAAGTTGTGCTCTTCCGTATATGACAGCGCCATATGCTTTCTCCGAAGCAAAGCCCAAAATGTGCAACTCTTGTTTCCTTGCATGCCTTCCGGAAAACAATTGCCTCGGTATCCTAACGGTATCCTAATTCTTTTAGGTTGTTCCGGAACTTGATCCAATATGTGTAAAGTTCATGTGGTACTGCTGAATCCCACTTTAGTTTCAAGGTCCACAATTGCTGTAGCAAGATTTTTGTTATGACTGGGCTTAAAATTCCTAATGGAAAGGATTAAAATTCCTAATGTCGCTTGTTAACTTTGACAGTTTCTGTTGTTTGGATTCGGAGATGAAATTCGTCGTTCGTTGGATTCCATATCATTCCAACTGTGACATCGTGTTGAACAATCTCTGTTTGAAAAGCTCGATCTGGTACTGGGATGTTATTCCCATCAAGGTATAAATCTGATTTCCATATGTTATGGTGTTGAGTGAAAGTCGTTTTCGTTTCGTTTTTCACTCAACACCATAACAAATGGAAATCAGATCCATACCTTGATGAATCCAACAAATTAATTGAAATGGTCGGCCGGTTCATCTAGTATAATTTGGCGATACATCTTTTCTATATCGGCAGTGAAGACGTATCGTGGCATCCTCCGTGACTCTTGATAATATTGAGAAAAGTTCTTGCTGCAATTTTGAACCAGTTAAGGGGATGTAATTTGATGATTTAGTCATGGAATCATCAAACATCACCCGAAGTTTATTTGATGTGCTTTCAGATGTAACCACGCAGTGGTGCGGTATAAAGTAGTGTGATGCTGAAGAAATTGTTTTCAAATCAAACTCATTGAAGTACATTGAAGGCGTTGCTCTTCAATGATACGAGGATATCCATGCGATGTTCAAAACGCTTAGTTGATTGTCCAATTTCATTGACTTGTTGAGGGTCATATTTCTTCTAAAGGCGAAGTTTGGAGGTTAGTTTCCTTGTTATGTAACTAGCTTGTTATGTAACTATCCACAATCTAATATGGCTCGGCAAGTAACTGGGTTTCCCTGTTTGTCGTGTATTTGAGTTAAAGCAGAGCTAAGCAACACCTGCCGCTTTGTCTAGAAAGCTGCTAGATATGTATTGTTGCTGTCTTCGATGATTAATGATGGTAGTAGTGGCGTCTGCAGTTTGGTTTGCAGACACAGTATCCAAGTGAAGCATGCTGTTGTGCTTTCGAGCATATTTGGTGCAAGTCCGCGATTGATAGGGTGCAGTAGCATGTCCTGCATACGCAGGAGGTCCCAATCTTGTATCGATATGCCCAATAGTTTCTGAGTATGAGTCTACCAAAGTCATTATATGATTGTAGTTATCCTTCGTGAAGTATTGATCATCCAATGGAAGTTCTTCCATGATGCGTATTTTCTTATCTTTTGCTTGATTTGATCGAAGTGATCCCAGATATTGTGCAAATTTAGACCTGGGATGCACAAATTAGCTTTTGCGGGCAGTTGGCCCGTACGGGCACGCAGCGGGCTCCGCGGGCACTTGACAAAATGGCATACAAACAAGAGAACAAATTTGCAGGACAGAGTGACCAGGTTTAAAGTTAAATTCCTAAGACCTTCGCTTGTTAATACAAAATTTGTTTAATTTTGTGCAAATATTTTTTATTTTTTACTGCAGAAGAATATAAATTGTATAAAGATAATAGGGTATTTATATTGAAGCGTTTTTAAAACTTCATTAAAAAATATTTCCACACCTTGCAATAGAAATGTTCAACTTTTTGAAAAAGTGCATATGGTTACCCTAATTGCAAGCTGATCGAAAAATTACACACAAACACATGAATGTTCTAGATTTTGCAGATAAGAATATGCACTGAGAGAATAAAAGAAAGCACTTCAAATATTTCTTCACGAATGCCTGAAACTTAAAAAAAAATAATGCTAAAGTCGGTGCAACTTTCATTTATCCCTTTTACAAAACAAAAAACGCATATGCGTCATCATTCACGAAAATCAGTAAATTTTTAGAAATAATTATTGGCAAGCTCAAAGTAAATGTCAGTATATATAATTTCTCTCAGTCTCAATAATCTCTGCATCTCATTGGCTGTTGGATACATATAAGCAAAAAAATATTTATGAGTACCCAGCCGGAATTGGCACATTTACAAAAATTAAAAACAAATGACCTTTATAATGACAAATAATGCCCAGCTATCTAAGAGTCCTTATTTTTTATTGCTGTTGTTAGTGTTACCTGTGGCCAACAACAACAAAAATAATTTAGACTCTGAGGTGTATTCCAGAAAATTGAATTCCAGGAATAGCGATTGAATGTTTAAAAAATGCATAATATAAGTGGGTTTTTTAAATTACATTGGCACATTATTGAAAGTGTTTTCGAAGTGAACAGAACTGATGCATTGTATTCTGGATAAGTAATATTAAATATAAATAAAAAAAATTAAACATTAAAATTAAAATTAAACATTAATTGACTGCCATTTCCTGTTGGGTGTTCATATTATAAGCTTGCTGAATTTCATAAATACAGTGGGATACTTTGAAATTAGTGCTGCTAAAAACAAAGACTGCAGTTTTAAATCCGAATGGAAGCTACAATTTCTTTGCAGAGAAAAGGGTGGTCAAACTCAGTGCCTAATGTGCAAAAAATATATTATACGTAAATTTTATAATGTTAAAAGACATTATGACATTATGAATGTTAAAAGACATTAACAGCCTTATCGTGTATCTTTTCGCGTTGCGTTTATTTCGCGTTTTGTTTTGTGCTTTTCGTATTTTTCGATGAATTGAGAGAGAAAAATTTGTAAATCTCTCAAACGCACTCGAAACGCGGAACCAAACCCAAACGCAGCTTTGTTGGTAATTTACATGTTTTGCAGACTTCACTACGTTTTTGTGGCATGATGGATGAGCTATTTCGTGGAAAAAGTCTCTCAAACCAGACGATCGCAAAATGCTCGCGTTTGGTGTGATTCTGAACAGTGGCTCATACAGTTTTTTTTTATGCATGGCGCTACCTTCTCCAAAAGGTTCAGAAAAGCTTCCTTTTTCATGCGTAGTTCCTCATAAACCTGTTCATTATATAAAATAAAATAATGCACATACATAAGTAACAAATAATATTAGAGTTACTGATGCTCCGACATATGTAAAATATCCGATTTGTCCCTCTTCTGAGTATACCCGTATTTTATTCCACGCTATGACGCTGCGCTCTGGTAATCGCACGAGAAATATTGCTGCCATATTCACTCTCACATAAAGAGCACACGATAATAAACACAATATCAATATGTAAACATTGTGTGCGGCTTATCAGATTTGCTTTTGTTTTACAAATTGTTGCCATACATTAATTATAGCACTAATTCATTGGGATTCCTGAAACTACTTGTAAAAATGCTAAAAATGTTTCATGCATGGTAACTCTTTGTGCTCTGCAAGCAGGGGAAGTCTGCAAGACTACGTAAAGTTTGTTTACCTTTGTGTTTCTCCTCAAAACTGAAACGCAGTCTACTCGAAAAAGTTTGATCATACCATTTGGAACGCATTGCGTTTGAGTCGCGTTTGAGTTTGCGTTTGCGTTTAAAAATACGCGATAAGGCTGTAAAAGACATTAAGAAACCGTATTTCTGATGTAAACACTGCAGCCATTTTGAACCTCTCTTCTTGCAAGGACATCGAACCCAACATTGAAGGAATAATTTTAAGAAAACTTTCTTAAGAGGATAATGATGATGATTAATAAATTTGGAAACAAAAAACAAATTGTAATAATTATTTCAAAACTTCTTATAATTATTTAAATAAGAATAATAAATATTATTTAATATTATCGAAAGGAAAATTATGTTGCATTAATTAATTATAAAAAACACCAGCTTGTGATTGGCTGGGTTTGTATCTGATAGAAAAGTTGTGTGCATAACTATTGTACCATATGTCCACGGGCGTAGATATTAATTCGGGTTTATTCAATATCTTGTACCATGGTATTATAAGATTGCCAGATATAATTTACTAAAAAAGTACCTTCCTAAATTTCTAAAGGCTGAATTCAGTCAAAAGTTTGATATATTGCAAATGGTATGAGAAATTGTTGGTGTTTTAAAGAGAGGTTTCAAAAACCCAAAATACCTAAAATTTTAATGCGTACGCCACTGTCTCCAACACTTCCCTCTCAACTTATCCCCCTCACCCAGCCCGTACGGGCAATTGCTGAGCCCGCCAGAATTGCTACGGGCAGCTACGGTGAACATCCCTGATTTAGACGATCCTTGAAGTACGATACACTCCTGCGTTCAGCAGAGTCTTTGTTGAAGTTCCAGAATTTTTGCTGACTCTCATTTCCATGATGCTACTTGTTTAAAAAATGTATTAGGTATACAAATAAGTTTCCGCGGTTTGTCAAAAGATGAAGAGTTTTTTCGACGGGGTATCCGAATGTTGCCAGAAAGATGGGGAAAAGTAGTGGCAAATGATGGAAAATACTTTGAATAAAACGTAATGTACTGTTCCTTCACAATAAATTCCTAACTTTTTATAAAAAAACGCGGAAACTTATTTGTATACCTAATACAAGGTACAGTGGAACATGAAATCCATCGGCAAAAATCTATAACTTTTGAACGGATAAGAATTTTTGAATGCGGTTTTTTGCAGTTGACAGATAAATAGAGTAAGACCCCGCTTAACGCTATCTTAATATGTAAATACATAATGGGGTTAGGGGAGGATGGATAGAAAATTGGTTAGGTATTTAGTTTAATAATTACGTTTTTTTTAATAAACATAAAACCAAACATTTATTTCTTACATAAATAAAAACAATATAAACGAATATACTTATAAAAATAAATAAAATTATAAGTCAGTCACATCAGCGCTAAACCGAAACAGCGTTAAACGGGGTCTTACTGTATTGGAATATCTCTCGAAATTGACCTATATCTAGTCAGGTGACCTTGAGGTGTCAAAGTCAGAGCAGTGGGCCTTCAATTTTTGTATAAAATTTAGTGGTTAAAAGCAAAGTGATTCAAATTTGTTTGCTTATCTAATTATTGAGGATATGTTCGTAACGATCGCACAGCTTGAAATTAATCCGTTAGGTTTTTGTTTATTTTTGTGGCCTCTGTGGAATATGGGTCTATTTTTGGGTGATTTGGAACCAAATATTTCGGTCATTTCTAAAAATTTCGATTGGAGGTTTTTTGTTATATTCTATGGGATTTATATAAAGGATCATTACAAATATGGCAACTAAATTTTGCTTTATGCTGTCTTCTATCATTCGCCCTACATATAGAGCAAGATTTTTTATTGTTTGATGCTGGTTTTTGTGCTTGTTGTTAGTTGTGCAATTCTTTCGCTGAGAGGTATTCCGAAAAATGACTAGTGCATTTTGAACTGGAAAGTTTCCAGTGGAAAGTGGAAATGCGGATTTCTCAGTCGGTCTTCAATATATAGAGTCGCAAAGTCCTCTGCGGGAGCTTTCAAAAAATCCGGCGAGCATTCGTTTTTCGTGTGCATTAAGACTGATGTGAAATATTATATATGATGTATGCAGCCAATGCAGATATGTCCAGCATACGAGGGCGGATTGATATTGAAGCTACCTAGCGATAGATGGCATCACAAACACAAACACAATTTTTTTTAGAAATTGCGATCTGTCAAACGTCAGCTGTTAAAATTTCAGCCAAATTCATCGATTAGTTTATTTGTTGTAGTTGTTTGAAGTAACTAACTTTTGTGTTTCTTGAAAAATGGAAAAAAGTGAATTTCGTGCAGTGATTAAACACTATTATTTGAAAGGGAAAACAGCGAAAGAGACAAAAGAAAAGCTCGATAAACATTAACAAACACATGGTAAAATATTGGATTGCTGAATTTAAACGCGGCCGAACAAGCACTGCAACAATACCATCAACAGGAAGGCCAAAAGAGGTGGTTACTGAAGAAAATATCAAGAAAATCCTGTATCGTTATGAATGATCGCAGAGTCAAGTTACGTGAGATTGTTGAAATGGTAAACATATCATATGAATTTGTGTTCAACACTTTGCATGAATATTTGCATATGAAAAAGCTATCGGCAAGATGGGTGCCGCGTTTGCTCAGTGTCGAACAAAAACGAGTTCGACAGACCACTTCACAGCGGTGTTTGGACATGATAAAGCGTAATCCTGTTGATTTTTGGCGTCGATTAATAACTGTTGATGAAACGTGGGTCCACCACTACACACCTGAAACCAAAAATCAATCGAAACAATGGGTGGAAGTGCTCCGAAGAAGGCGAAGACAGTGAATCGGCTGGCAAGGTTATGGCCACTGTAATTTGGGATGCACACGGAATATTGCTCATCGATTATCTTGAAAAAGGATCCACAATCACAGGAAAGTATTATCGTGCATTATTGGATCAATTGATTGATGCAATTAAGAAAAAACGACCACATTTAAAAAAGAAAAAAGTGCTCTTTCTTCAAGACAACGCACCGGTTCACACAGCATTAGATACGATGCTGAAATTACATGAAATACACTTCGGATTGGTTGATCATCAACCTTATAGTCCAGATTTAGCTCCTAGTGATTTTTTCCTGTTTCCATACTTGAAAAAATGGCTCGCAGGAAAAAGATTCATCTCAAACGAAGAAGTGAAGCAGTGCCAAGGTAAGGTGTCATTCAGATTTACTTATTCGTTTAGTAAAACATATAATCTGAAAACGGTTTGTATATTGTTGGAAAGATCACTATATATCAGCTACCTAATCTTAAAAAATTCATCCGTGCACAGGCAAGGATGTGGCGTCAGTGGCCATTGTTACCCAGTGTACCTCCAGAAGCACTTCTCATACACATTTTGTTCAACAAAAAACACTCTTGGGCAAACGTTGTATACAGTTCGAAAGGTCACTAATAGTGACACTCATACACTTCGACAAACACTTTGTTCAGCAAAAAACATAACTTGGACAAACGTTGTATACAGTTCGAAAGGTCTCTATATCAGCTACCTATTCCTGAAAAGTCTAGCCGTGCACAGGCAAGGATGTGGCGTCAGTGGCCAATGTTACCCAGTATACCTCCAGAAGCACTTCTCATACACATTTGGAGGTTGTTTTTTACATAAGCAAATTGCAGAAAGGGTAAATTGTAGTCATTGTAAAGAAAATCTTAATCATAATAGCGATTTTGTTACATGTCCAAAATGCGCGCGCGCATTGCACTTCGGCTGTACGGCAGTATCCGAAAAGACATGGCGTGCAGGGGCATTACAGAAACAGATGCCACTGGTGTTTTACGTGAGTGCCTGCCTCGATAGAGGCTTAAACTCACGGTGTGCCGTCACACCCGGAGTTGAATTAAGCGCCAACCAACGCCCCAGCAGACCAAACAGAAGAGGATCCACATACCCGGTCTGCACATGCAGTATGCACATGCAGACCGCATACGAGATCCCATCCATCCAGCCAACTGGTACCAATTCAAAGTCATGCATCAAGGACATGACCCCCCCTTTGGTGAAGGGTTGAGGACTATCTTAAACCTCTGCCGTTCTGTGGGTCACGGCACCCGGTTGCAATGCAACTCCACATCGAGCCAGGCTCTACCCGCGTACGTTTGGGTTTTAACCACAGCCACCACGACACTCCCACTAGGGGGCCTACCTCATGTCAGCTCGGATAAAATCCGGGGCCTACTGACAACCCGTGGTACCAGAAAAAGGCCTCTGGTCAGACCTCGTAGTCAAAACTATTACCAGTTGAGTTCCTCAATAACTCCGGACTGGTTGCCGTTATAATAGGTGCGATAGGAGATTGGAACAATGCGCGAATGGACTCGGGGCAGGGGTGAGCCCATCCCACGCATGGTGTTGGCAGTATGAAGCTTGCGCACATGGTCGCGAGCTTCCTCACTGCAAGGAGCGAGGCCAATCCCTACCTCTACCGCTCAAACGGGGAGCGGCACCCATGTTCAAGGCAAAAGCCCAATCGCACCCCCAACAAGATCCAACGCTGGTCTATAGTGCCGAGGTGAAGCGTTGAGACCAACTTCATGATTCCTCGTGGACCCGTGGTTCAGAAAGCCTCTGATCAGACTTCGTAACCGAGTTACTACCAGTGAGCTCCATGTAGCTCGAGGACTGGTTGCCCCGGGTCACACTGGCAGTGCAGAGCCTGTGAGGCCTCGATGCGCTACGGAAGAACACGAATGACGAACTCCACATACATTTCTCCATCCATTCAGAGACACGCACACAATCATACCCATTCAAGAGAATCACTCGCTCACCATACACCATTTACTCACACATTTACTCAGATTTACGCACCTTTCATAACACGCACATACAACGAGTACAAACATTGACCACCAAAATTACACACATTTGACACGAGATTGATCAGCTAAACTCTCCTAGCGCGACGTTCAGCAAACACTCTACAGGCGAACCTGTCAGCACAACGCATGTACTCTTCAGTGGAGAGCAAACCACTCACGTCCCAACCCTGGTCCGTCCATCTAATCCCCATAGCCGCCCTATCCCTATAGGTCGAGTACAACGGACAGTCACACAACACGTGGATCCAGTCCTCAGCAGATGTTCCACAGTCACAGAACTCACTGGGGCTTAGGTTTCTCGAATACAGAAAAGCATTGAGAGACCCATGCCCTGTAAGCAAGAATCCGAGGAGCATGCTGAATGTGAATCCTGGTCGGAAGACCACGGATGTGACGTCACGTATGTACTGATACGTCACTCTACCATTCATGCTATTGTCCCATCTAGATTGCCATTTAGAGGTGACACATTCAAACAGGCATTACAGAAACAGAAAGGAAACATGGAAATGCCAATTGTGCAGGAAACTTATTGAAAACGATAACAACGTACCAACTTTGCCGCAACAAGACACTCAGCCAGGATCAAACGCTGGAGCAACTGCTGGATCTGACTCCCAACTACTGAATACCCCAAACCCTAAAAGAACGCGAGCGGAAACCATGGGAAACTCAGACCCTGTGCAGATGGACAATTTGACTGTATTCGCGGAGCTGCGTTTGATGAGATCCGAAATAAGGGAAATAACCTCCAGCTGTGAGTTTATGGCAAAAAAATATGACGAAATGAATCACCATTTTGTTAAAAATAATTGTATAATGGAAAAACTAGTCGCGGAGTTGACAGATCTGAAGGAAAGAGACAAAAAGAATGATGCAGAAATGGAAAAAATGAGAACAATTATATGTACTCTAGAACAACAGGTAATCAAACAAAACATTGAGATAAAGAACATTCCACCCTCGAAGGGAGAAAATTTAATAAACGTGGTCAAAAATGTAGGAAAAGCTGTTGGTTATGAAGTTAACGATAATGATATATCGAACATTTACAAAAAACCGAAAATTCAATAATAGTAGCTTCTTTTGCTTCAAATATTACCAAAGCAAGCTTTATGAAACATGCACCTGAATCGTGACCGGTCAGACTAAACTCAATTACAACATGCACAAATGGGAGAAATAGAGATATTCACAATAGAAAAATTGTCTATATCAATAATCAACTGACTAAGCAAAATAAGCACCTTCTCTGGCTTGCGAAAGAGAAAGCTAAGAAAGAAGCATGGAGATTTATGTGGGCGAGATTTGGAAGAATACTAGGAAAGAGAGATGAAAACTCTCCAATAATAAACATAAGCAAAGATGGGGATATTGAACAAATTGTCAGAATGTAAACATACAATAATATAGAAGATAAACTTGATAGAGCAGCTACTAAAATTAATAATATTTACGATAACTATGAACTATCAGTAAAATTTAAATCTACGCTTGTACAAAGTTTAGATAATATCAATATAACCGAATTTAAAAAAATTAAGTTTTTCATGCTTTTGCTTAAATATAAGATCAATAAAAAAAAACTGGGATTATCTGTTAGCAAATATAAAACATATCTTAATTTATTTGGATTTAATGATTTTAGTCGAAATTAACATAAAAAGCGAAGAAAATTGTTATTATAGACTAGAAGGTTTCAGGTGCAGTTTTCTTAAATCGAAATGAACGTAGAGGCGCGGAGTGAACTGATTTTTTAAGAAGGCGGCCAAAAATCGTTTTTTTTACTATCACCGATTTTAAAATTGATTATTTTTTATGAAAGTAGATACTTGAGAACTTAGTGGGTCTATTTTAATGTTTTCACTAAAAACAGAGTAGCGTAAAAATCACTTTTCCGTCATTTGTTAAAATTTGCTGATTTCATTGCACATTTTCAAACTTTAGGTATACATACATATCTCGATAATTTTTAATGATATTATGTTCTGTTTTTTTTTTTACATAAACCATAAAACATAAAACCATTTGAAGGCAGTCTGGATAATGCTCCTACGTGCAACGGTTTTTTTAATATAATTTTTTAAAGAAAAGACCAAAATATAAGAAAATCTTAGATTTTTAAGAGTATAACTTCTAAATATCAAACAACGTCAGAACGAAATTTAGATTTTCAGATAGAGGGAACTTTTCTATAAAAACCATACCAAACTTAGCTGCGTCAAGTTGCGTCTGTGGGCCATTTTATACGAGGCAAAGTCGGCAAATTTGTGAGAACACTAGCTTACAAATTAACATTTTTTTGTGTAACGAGCTGTTTGACAACATATTCTAAAGGATTTTGTTCCGCTGATTCCAAAAATGATAAAACAAAAAAAAATTAAATGAGCCGTTTTCGAGATAATCGTTTTTGAAATTTTTGGCGACTTTACGTTAAGGTCCATCCACTTGAAGAGCTACTACAGCTGTCATACAGTCTCGCACAAAACTATTGGCACAGCAAGCATACTCAGCTTTATCATTATTTTAATGCCATTTAAAAATAATATTATTAGAAAAAAAGCTGTATTCTTAATACGCTCTGAAGTGTTCGAACTAATAGCAATGTTTTTTTTCTTGTTATATAGGGCAAACAAATTTTTTATAACTTTTTTAGAAAAAAAGGAATAATTTTGCCGAACAAAAGTTTTGGCACACACAGGCAACATTGTGATTTATGGTTTAATTATGGGCAACCTTTTGGAAAGCAAATATTTTTTTATATGTATGTATACCATAAACCTTAATTTTACCGTGACGTAATTTTACACTGACGTTTTGCTTAAAAAAATTCAAAAAAGTAATTTGTGAATACTAAAATGAGTTCAAAACAAAAAGAAACCACAGAATCTCAGCGAAAAATAATACTACATCTTCATAATCAAGGCAAGTCATACGCTGAAATAGGTGAAATATTGGAACGAAGTCGTTTTACAATTCGCAGTGTTATAAATCGTTTTAAAGGAGAGACAAGCTACAATAGTGCTAATCGAACAGGCCGTCCTAGAGCTTTAACTGATCGTGAGAGCAAGGCAATAGTGCGAAAAATAAAGCAAAACCCCAAAAAAACATCGCCCGAATTTGTCCATAATACCTTCTATAAAAACCAACTCACCGACACCTTCAGATGACATACAGCCCCACACAGAAATGCTTCTTTCCCGAAGCAATTAAAATAACCCCGAATTCAGCCGAGGTAAAAGAAAAAAAATTTTAGATATTTAATTATTAATTTAATTATTTTATTTGCAAAGATTTCGTTGGATTAAAAGCATTTACGGTACTTCAATTATGCAGAATTCGATAAAAAGTGGAGGTGCTCGTGCTCAAACCTTATTTATTCTTGTCATTATCACTCGATTTTTATCATCAAGGTGTCAGCTGAAAGCTAAAAGTTAGATCTATTTAACAAAAAAAAAACCTCGTTTTTGCTTTCTGCAAAAATCAGCCCGCTGTAAGGCGGTGGAATTGTGATGTTTATCAGAAATAAAATTAAATACGGAAGAATAAACTTTGTGGGAGAAAATTTCGAAGGGATTAAAGTTAAGATAGAACAAAATAAACAACAGCAATATGTTTTTGGGATTTATCGACCACCCAGGTTCAGTATAAACTCATTTATCGAGGAACTATCAAGAGAGCTTGATGCAATTTCTAATAAAATAAAAATGAAATTAATGTTGCTGGAGACATAAACATAGATGTTCTAGACAACAGTAAATCATGTGTGATGGAATATATTGAAATGCTTGCACCTAATGGACTATTCAACGCTATTACCACACATACGAGAGTTGTTCAGCGCCCCGGGACATCATCTCTAATTGACCATATCGTTGTTACAGTACCCAAAGCAAACATGTACTCGGCAGTGATAGAATGCGATATCTCAATTTTAGTCTACAGCAAGCTATAATTCCAAAGATGCTAAAAACCTCATTAGTGAGACAAGAAGGGAATAGCGTAAGACTTTGAAAATTATAGGCCCATCTCTATACTTTCCGTGATAGATAAATGCCTCGAAGAAGTGGTTGTAAGTAGGTTGAATGACTTTATAACCAAGCATAAAATAATACACGCAAATCAATATGGTTTTCAACGAAACAAAAGTACTAATAAGCTCTTGGGGGAGTTTACCAATATCATTAATGAAAGTTTAAATAGGAATTGGCATGTATTAGTCGTCTTTATACACTTTAGTAAGGCCTTCGATACACTCAACCACAACAGAATGATAGAAGCATTATTATTATTATTATATGAGGACGGGCGAGCTTATGCAGCTCTGGTACTGGGGCTCATTTGGGCTATTGTATGCAGAATCTGCACTGAGTCTCACTCGACAACATCATCTTGTTTAGATGATGTCTCAAGTTGCAGTGTCCCGTGATAAATCCCAGCAAGTTCTTTATACACTTCTTGTCCATATTCAAGAGGGATTTAGAGCTTAGTAGAGAGTATTGTGGTAGGAACAGTTTTGTGCATTTCTGTCCTATGGTTTGGGCCCAGTATTTGTTTGCCTCCGCTAGTGCCCATTTTTGCATTATTTGTTTAAATAGGGATTTGCTTATTCCGAATGAAGGCTCTGGTCCAACAAAGGCCTCAGCCGACCCAGACTTGGCCAGTCTGTCAGCCTCTTCATTTCCGTCGAAACCCCTGTGCGCCGATATCCAATGTAAGGTCACCCGGTTCCTCTTGGCTAGTTCGGAAAGGATAGTCGCCGTTTCCAGTACCAGCTTTGATGTTATCACATAGGAATCCAGAGCTTTTAGTGCAGCCTGGCTATCTGTGTAAATCACTATGTTTTTGTTTCGTGTGTGTTTGCGGGTCATAAGCCTAGCACACTCATTAATAGCCAGGATTTCAGCTTGAAAGGCAGACGTTAACTTGGACAGACTCACAGTGTGTCCCGTATTGCCCGATACGTCAAAGACACCTGATCCTGTGCCCTCGTCTGTCTTTGAGCCATCTGTGTACCATACATAGTTATATGATGATATATGACGACTATCTGTTTCCCAGGTTGACCTGGCTGGCATTACAGCTTTTATGTTTTTCTGGAATCGATATACTGGTAGAGTTTCATCTAAGGGCATTCCAAACTCTTCAGTCTGCTCCAGAGTTGATTGATAAGTGGCCTTTAGAATGCCTTGGCCCAGTTAGCAATCCATGGTGATACAAGCGATGCATGCTCAGCTTTGCCGCCATCTGTACGTGTATGTGTAATGGGACCAGGCCTAGTATGACGTTTAAACTGGCCGTTGGTGTGGATCGAATGCAACCCGTCATACAGACAGCTACTAGTCTTTGCACTCTTTCCAATCTTCGTATTGTGGACAGTTCCTTTGTTTTTGTCCACCATACTAATGCCGCATACGTCACCACCGATCTCACTATCATGTGGTAAAGCGTTAGAATTGATTTGGGTTTAATCCCCCAATTGATTCCGCATATCCTCCTACAGATCCACAAGGCCTGAGTAGCCTTGTTTATTATGCGATCCATATGTGGATTCCATGATCATTTACTGCCAAGGATCACACCTAGGTATTTCGCACTCTTGGAGAATGGTATTGTTTCTCCATATAGATGAGGTTCTTTTAGACCGACTAATTTCCGTTTATAGGTAAAAGGCACAATAACTGTCTTTTTCGGGTTTACAGAGAGTTGAGCTTTATTGCACCATCTCTGTACTTCAATTAGTGCCCTCTGAATT
This sequence comes from Myopa testacea, assembly GCA_949629155.1. Lineage (NCBI taxonomy): Eukaryota > Metazoa > Arthropoda > Insecta > Diptera > Conopidae > Myopa > Myopa testacea. The sequence goes on along the minus strand of OX451346.1, from coordinate 23,823,715 downwards.
ATCTCCGAAACGGTTTCCTCGTATTTCCCTCTGACGATGACTGCTATGTCGTCTGCGTACCCAATGGCGTGAATTCCCAACGACTTTAACGTCTTGAGGAGATCGTCCACTACCATTGACCATAGGAGGGGGGAGAGCACTCCACCCTGTGGGCACCCCACCGTGGTGGTCGCTGACAGGGTCACATCGTCGATTTCCGACTTTATGATCCTGCCGCGGAGCATGTTTTCTACCCATCTCACCACAGTGTGCGGTACCCCAAAGTTAGAGAAAGCGGTGCTTATGGATTTAAATGACGTGTTATTGAAGGCCCCTTCAATATCCAGGAAAGCAATCACACAGATTTCCTTGGAGGATATTGCTCCTTCAATTTTCGTCACCACTTCATTTAGCGCCGTCTCAGTAGATTTCCCTTTGGCATACGCATGTTGCTCATTAGATAGGGAATTAAATCGTAGTATATCAATTCTAATATACTTGTCGATTAGTTTTTCTAGTCCTTTTAGAACGAATGACATTAGGCTTATTGGGCGGAAAATTTTCGGGTTGTGCCCGTCATTTCTGCCTGGTTTGGGTAAGTACCTAACTAATACTGTTCTCCAAGCTGATGGGATATGGCCATAAGCGAGACTACAGCTATAAATTTTTCGTAATATTGGTGCCAAAGAATCAGCTCCATATTGCAGCAGTGCTGGGAAGATGCCATCTTCCCCAGGCGATTTAAAGGGCTTGAATGAAGAGACGGCCCACTTAATTGCATGTCTGCTACAGATTCGATTCCCTACTCTCCAATCCTCCCTGGATGGTTGACTAACCCGCCCTCCATCAGAGTGATTGGGCTGATTCAGAATCACTGAGTTCGGGAAATGTGTGCTGAGCAGAGTTTCAAGTCTCTCTCTCTTGTCGAGAGTAAAGCCGCCACCATTCCTGGACAATGTGCCAATCGGGGTGGTTTTATCATTAGCCAGAATCTTTATCAGACATCCTGATTGGACATCTGCGATCTTGTCACAGTACTGTCTGAAAGATTTCTTCTTGGCTTTTCTGATTTCCTTATTGTATTCAGTTAGGGCTGCTGAGTAAGTATGCCATTCGTTGTTCCGTTTGGCTCTATTAAACAGCTTCCTAACTTTCTTCCTAAGGCTAGCTAAATGCCCATTCCACCATGGTGTCTTTCTGTTTACACTCTTGGTCTTGAGCGGGCAATTGTCCTCATAGGCTGCAATAATGGAGCGACCAACGAAATTCGTTGCAAGCTCCAATTTGTTTACAGTGTCTACTCTTGAGGGTATGATATCGACGACTTGATTACTTAACTGTTCGCTATATGCTTCCCAGTTCGTATTCTTTTTCTGTCGATATGGGGTTACTCTTACTCCACTGCCATGGCTCAGCTCAAACCGAATTTGTCTATGATCAGACATAGACGGCTCGTCCGAGACCAGCCAGTTGTATACGAGATTAGAGTGAGTGTTGGAGGTAAGTGTCAAATCAAGCACTTCTCTCCTATTTATTGTTATGAAGGTCGGTCTGTTTCCTATATTACAAATACTTAAACTATAACAGTTTATAAATTCTAAAAGTGACTCACCCCTGCTATTGACGTCGGTGCTACCCCAGATGGTGTGGTGGGCGTTGACATCACAGCCAAGAACGACGTCCGTCTTGGTTCTCTTGCCATAATCAACCAGCTTCGCCACTTCGTCAGGGGGGAAATCAGGACTGTCACCAGCGAAGTACGCTGATGCCACGATTACCTCTCTGGGTCCGATCCTCACCTTTGCCGCAGTCAGATCCTTTGTTAAGAACTCTATCACAGGAAAGAAATTAGTGTTATTATTAAAGATAATGCAAGTTCTTGGTCTGCTTGTTGTCGTATACAAACACTTACCTGTGGGCAGCGAGAGACCGAGGATTTTCCCTTAGTGCAGGTCCATGGCTCCTGCACCAGTGCCACATCCAGCTGGCTGCTGGACATGTTGTGTGCCAAGACAGCAGTTGCTGCCTTGGCATGATGAAGGTTGATTGGTACAACCTTCATCTCGGTGGTATGGTGGCGACGTGTGCCCCCCTATTTCCACCCCGTCCCCTTCCTCGCTCCGAACGTCTCTGGATTGAGAGATTCAGAGGCAAGTCTCGGGTCGGGGGCTTCTTCAGGACACCAGGTCCACCCTTCCAGGACAGATTTTGGGACTGTTTAGCCTATCCTGTCCTGGAGGGCGGAGCGCCGCCGGATCTGAAGGAGGCGGACGTCCCTGCCTTCTTATCTTCCACTGGTTTTGCCAGAATTGGCCGCTTTGCCGCCGTGGGCCCCAGGGAGGAAAGCGAGGAAGGACTAACCTTCCTCACTTCCTTGCCCTTTTCGGCTCCGACGATCCCCAGAGGGGGATTTGGGGAAGGATTAACCTTCCTCACCTCCCCCCCTTTACCGACCACAGCTGTCTCCGAGGGTTTTTTCCTAAAGTTGAACGACACCCTCCCCAGATTGTAGTAGGGGCGGCAGTCCAACTCTCGGACAGCTTTAGCTGAACTCTCATCCATAGCTATGGTGAGAGTCAGTCCACCCTCGTTTGTTGCCGTACGGAGGATTTTCAACTCCTTTGTCGGCAACACCCGGTTTTGCGTATTAAGGACCCGCATGATCTCTTCCGCATTTGCTCTCTTGCCAGGGAAGTGCGCCGTGGCTACGTGTGGTTTAGAGAGGTCATCTCCCTCCATCACACGCAGTTTGGCACCAGTCCAGTCGACAGTCAACGCAGTCTTGACCAGCCAGTCCCTAGTGGTATTGTCTGCGCACCTCACGACCAACCATCCTGGTTTAAAGGAGCAGCCAAGAAATCTGTACCCATCAGCGGGAACTTTGTGTAGCTCTTCAATGATGGCCTCCTCCACAGACTTCTGCTGCTCGCCAGTGAGATGGCTAGCCGGGAAATCTAGCGGCACAATACCCACCGACAGAGCACCAGCAACCTTCGCATAGGAGGGAACGTTTGGCCGGTTCTTTTTACTGGGTTCAGCCGGGCTGTCACCATCAGTGCGTTTCCTTTTGGAAACGATGGGCCCAATGGTTTTAGCATTTACGGAAGGTCCCTCTAGGACTTTCTCCAGCGCGTCTTTATATGGCGTGCCATCCGCCATAAGAGCGCGGAGCTTCTTCCGCTGAGCTGTTCTCAAACGTTTCCGTTTGATACTAAGCTTGCCGACATCCAAGCCCTTAACGGTTTCATCATCCGAAGCTATGACGCTTCTGGCGTTGTCGTCCGTTAGGGTGGCGTCGGCAGAAGTGACGGATGAATCGTCACTGCATAGTTCTGCAGAACGTGCTTGTCGCTCTGCAGGTTCAGCCCCAAGGAACGTACTATCCGTTCCACGGTGGTGATGTTTTCAGCCACAGGCTGAGGAAGGGGTACAGGTATAGTCTGTTCCCCTTCGTTGGTTTTGGTCTAAAAATTTTTCCATGTAATTCCCACGAGTACGGGGGAATGGAGGTCGATCCACGCAGAGCCCTCGTTGCGTGGACAAGGCTACTTAAAAGCGGAGGTCGCCAGGTGTCCGCAGTTCACCGTTAGTGACTTTGCTATTTAGGGGTCCCCAGCCTGGTCGGTCATCAGCACGGTACGGTTGACACCTTGACCCAACCCCTGGTTGAATTTTTGTTTTCGTTGTCTCACCAGGGAACTAGTCAGTCCCGTGTGTCTTTGATCCTACTTAAGCCCTCCCACCACGACAAGGTAAACAACCGAGGAAGAGATGGAAGCATTAATGAGGTCAGGTGTTAGAGGTAACTTTCTGAAGTGGTTTCAAAACTATTTACAAGAAAGATATTTTCGTGTGCAGATAAGGGAATGCAAGAGCGAACAGAAAGCAATAGATCATGGGGTTCCACAAGGCTCAAAATGAGGTCCTTTAATGTTTATCTTGTACAAGAAACGAACTTCTTCGGATATTCAAAAACGCAATCCCTTTCGCTTATGCGGACGACACAACACTAATTGTCCGTCACCGGAGTCTGGAAGTTGCAACTAACTTTATTCAAGAAGAAATTATAAGAGCAATGCGTTGGTGTCATGATAATGGGCTGGTGAATAACGCATCAAAAACAAAAATAATGCATATCAGGGTTTCTCACATCAGATCATCGGAAATTGTCGTTTATCTGGAAAACATGAATTGTATGAACACTACTCAAAGGCAGACAATAGAACAAGTGGACAAATATACGTATCTTGGAATTACATTGGACAGCCAGCTAACTTGGATCCCTCATATTCAAAAACTAAGAGGAGACCTGAAAAAAGCACTGTTTGTCGTGAATTACCTCAAATATTACGCTAATTTTGATATCCAAAAGCAGATTTACTTCTCATTGTTTGCGTCCAAACTAAGATACGGAATACTAGCATGGGGTAGCGCATCAGATTGTCACATAAAGAAAATAAGCAGATTGCATTGGGTAATTAGGAAAAAAATCGAAAGAGGGGAAAGGAGCAAGCTCAATGTCCTTGACGTTAAGCAATTATATGAAATGACAGTCACATTAGAATATTCAGACAATGTACGATTCAAAAACCCAATCAATCATATATAGAACACCAGACTGAGAATAATGGAAAACTACAAAACGCCGGTATTCAACAACAAGTTCGGGAAAAGAAGCCTACAGTACGCAGTACCCAGTATAATTAACAAATTACCTGAAGACATCAAAAAAATTCGAAATCCAAAGCTACATAAAAATACCATTAAATCATTTTTGCTGCAGCAAAATTGTAACTAAATCTCTAATACACAAAATTAATAATTAAAAATATTGTACCTATATACTAAAAGTATTGCATATTAAAGGTATAATAATTGTAACTTATATAATGTATGTAAGAAATTTTGATGAAAGTGAAGTATATTGTATAAATTATTTTTTATTAACTTAAATACCTTAAATATGTACAGTCAATTATTTATAATGAAGATATTCATCCTCCTGCAGAAAAGCTTTCGAGCTACGCAGGTTTTATACGATACTTTGTAAAAATTTTTTGTACAAAACCTGATGAAAATAAATACAAATACAGAATACAAAAAATTATAAAATATTATTATCTACTTTTCTACTTTATAGTATAAAATATTACATATAGATTACTCATTAAAAGTTAATTTCCGATCTTATGTTTCAATCGCAATGTACTGCAATAATCCAAATATGTAGTGTGCAAACAAACAAAAATCCAAAAATATTAATTGTTTTGTGTTTCAGCGGATATATTTTTCTCAGTGCTAAGTGAAAAACTTTCCACATCGCTGCTCTAAAACGACTAACGATGATCAACGGAATATGAAGTGATGTGCTTTTTATATTGGATAGCCTGTGGATGCAGCTACAGAGTTGCTAGAGAATTTATGGGATTAAGCCGCTTTACGGTGAAAAATATCATTCCCAAGCTTTTACATGTATTCCTTGAAATGCGCCACATCATAAACCATGGATCTGCTGAAGATTATTAAAGAACTGGTATAAAATGTTGTAGGAAAGTTAGATCAATGGCTTTTAGAAGTGTCATTGGCGCAATTGATGGCACTCATATTCGTATTCAATGCCCAGTCAATAAGCCTAACGAATATATCAAGCACAAGCAGTTGTTGACAGCAATTATAAGTTCACAGATGTTTTTGTGGGTTATCCTGGCTCGGTTCACGATACACGTGTGTTCCTTAACAGCCCAATATTCAACGCAGGCATGTTGAATCCTCCGAGAGGATATTTTTTGTTAGGCGATAAAGGATACCCTTGCCAAACAGAGCCAGTAGCAATTATCACTCCTTTTAAGGAACCTTTAACGCCTTCGCAAATGAGATTTAATGTGGCCTCACCTGTAGATGATCTACAGTAGATCCAACCGAATCCACACTATCTGACTCCGAAGAAGGAATGCAAATGTAAAGAATGCGATGTTTAACGAATTCTTGCAGTCTAGTATTTAGTATATATAAAACATGGTATTTCATAAAATTATTTAAACATTTGACTCCTTCTGAGCGGTATTTTATAATCGCGAATGCAGCAACTGAGATAATTTACGCGAATAAGAACAAAACAACGTCTCCTTCTTGCAATTGTATACTGCTATGCGAACTACTAAAGAAAGACCAATTTTTTATAGAAATAATTTAATTTATTAACTATTATTATTATTTTCAATAAAAAAAACAATTTCGATTTCACTGGTCGGAACATTCATTGGTCGGAATCAGATGAGTCTATCAACAGTGATGTTGTCCATATGCGGATAGTCTGACTGTACCATTTGACTAAAAACTGAAAGCAATGAAGACATTTCGCATCCTCATCATCCTTTTCTCACTTTTGGTGATTAGACGCTCTAGCCTATCCAAACGGCTGTGAGAACGATGGTCCGTTGAAGGTCTTGCGGATGGATGGGGCGTTACACTTCTTGGTGTGGTGGACGGTGTCGTGGAGCGACCTTCAGATTGCGCCTTAACACCCCCTGGCCTTAGTCTAGGAGGAATGGAGGTTGGAAATTGTCCTTTTTAGCGGCATACGTCTTGAGAGTTTCAGAAAAAAGCCAATCTTCCGCATCCTCTACTGACAACTCATCTGCCGTACCCGCACCGTCCTGGTACGACTAAGTTCTCTATGTTTTTTTATTAATGAGTTTTTGCAGCTGGTTTCCTCGCTGGGATCCAAAAGTGTTTCCTCCCAGCAGGGAGGCCACTTTTCTGAAAAAAATTACATTTCAAAATGCATAAACGTGAGCATATTAAATTTGCTTACCTCCAACCTTCGTTGCAGTTGGCATTTTTTTAACTTAAGAGATTGTCCAACTCTATTCTTTTTGTTAATAATGCCATACGATAGCTGTTGCTCCCTATAAATAATCGAAATAAGAACATTTCAACATTCAATGAAATGACATGTAGCATATTTTGAGCATATTTAAGCATATTTTATACTTTCATGTAATATAAGTTTTCCTAATTTTCTTTTCCATTTTTAAAAAATTTTGAAATACTCGACGATGAAGAGAATATTCAATGGTTGTCAAAAATTTACCTAGCCCGCATATAGCGGAAGTTGCATACAAGAAAACACATCAACAAAGATCGCTGATGAGAAACTTTGGCAAGTTTTGAAATAGTTATCCGATCTGCCAGTTGGTCTCAAAATAAATTTGTTGTTGTTTTTTAAAATAAATATAACAAGGTTTGTTTTAAATGCATATTACTACAATTATATCATAATTATAATATTACTACAATTATAATATGATTGTAATAAAAATGTAGAAAACGAATTAACGTTTTCAATTGACCTAGAGCCTGAACAATACTAATTTTATAAGAAAAAAATAAGCGAAAAATAGCGCTATAATTTCTTTAATTTTTCGGTTTTTTTAATCCCCCGTTTCATACAATATAATTTAAAAAAACACGGCCAATCGAAATTTTTTAGAAATGACCGAGATATTTGGTTCCAAAGCACCAAAAAATAGACCCATATTCAGAGGCCACAAAAACAAACAAAAACCTAATGGATTAATTTGAAGATATCGTTACGAATATATCATCAATAATTAGATAAGCAAACAAATTTGACACAATGTTATACAAGAGTTGACTTTGTGGACCCTGCTCTGGCTGGTACAAAACCAGCCAATTTTATTTTTATAAAGATTGAAACAGCCATTAATCATTTATACTTTAATCTTAGTTGGTATAAACCAGATAATTTATAAAGTGTTTGCATTAGTTAATCCTTGAAGATATTTCTTGAAAGAACTAGTGCAAAATTAGTTAAATCGCTTGATGATAAAGTCAAGTCAGTCACACTCAAGTCTGAATGTGCTGACACCTGTGGGAATGGCTTGGGTGAGAACGTCTTGGAAATGCGAAGCTTGTGAGAATAGCTTGGGTGAAAAGATCGCGAATGCAATTGTTTTTAAGTTGATGCGTGGAATGAAATGTCAAGGTTAGGAAGCAGCACTGAGCTTAGTGCAAAATATCTAATAATAATATATGAGCTGTTATATTTGAAAATGAACTAATTTTATTTTATTATATGAAATAATGATTATTAAAATTATTTTAAAAAAATAATTTTTTAAGAGGTGTAATTTTGAATAGCCCGCTATTTCGGTAGCTGTCACTTTTGAAGCTGTTATTTTTGACATTTGACAAGTAGAAACTATTCCATTACTAAAAATGGAACGATACACGCTGCAACAACGCATTGAAATTATTAAAATTCACTACAAAAATGGTGAAAATTTTGCAGTCACAGTTCGCAAAACTAAAGCATTTTTGGGTCGTCGTGAAGCACCTTGTCGGACCGAAATACAGAAATTGGTGGTGTTGTAGTGTAATTGTTGGGATGTATCTTCAGGCTGCTAGGGGGAGGTCCAAATGAAAAGTCCTGTAGGTTGTTTTCCTTCGAACATAAACTTTTATTTTAATCTTTATGGATATTACTCAGAGTTTCTTTTCTTTAGCACTATTTTCACTAATTATATAATTACACAAACTTAGATTTAACTCTATCTACTACGCGACTTTATACGCGATTAAAGACGACTTCCTTGCTCTGATATATTTTCAAGACTCCCGTTCGAATCTTTTTCTGGCTTTCCCGTTGGCTCGGTTCATGCACCCGTCGACTGAGCCAAGGTGGGTCGGTGTTGGCGCGTGTCGCAATTTCCATTATTTCGCAATTTTATTATTTCGCAATATCAATATCGGCAGAATTAAATCGTTCCCAATTTAATTCTTCCGCGTTTGGTTTTGGATCTTTTATTTTTCCAAGCTACGCTTTTTTGGTGTTTATGGTTTTGGAGCTTGCCACTGAAAGCTAGCTTCCACAATCCATGCCATGCAAAGTGCTATGGTTGCTGGCCCAGCTTTGCAAAGCTTGACTAAAGCTTCTGGCTACCAAGCGAAGTGCTATGGTTGCTGGTTTGGCTTTCGGATTTACGTTAATGAAAGCTGGACTGGAAATTGCGATCGCGACATATAACATCCCTCCACCCTAGGGGAAGAAAAATTTAGTATCGTATAAAACGATATTAAATTTTTCTTGTACATTTATGTTTTTGTTTTGATTTATTTGTCTTATCTTTATCTGATTTTTTTCCCCCAAATTAGTGTTAACAGCCATTTATCTTTTCATTCTTAGTGAGATATTGTTTTGTTACTTGTTTTCAGACAATTCGTTATAGCCTTTAATTTTATTTACAATTTCTTACCTGAATTAATAATATTATAACGTTATACAAAAATAGGCTCAATAAAACTTCAAACTTGTCTTATGGCTGCTGTGTTCTTAATTTAATACAAGCGTGATAATGATAATAAAAATATTTTTGTCGTTGGCTTCGCTGTCGATATTGACGTAGCTGTTGACGATGGTGTCGACGTCGATCTCGACGTTGCTGTGAATATTCATGTTGAAGACGGCGTTGCTGTTACTGTTGATGTACACGTTGATGTCGAATTCGGTGTTGATGCTACTCTTGATGTACACCCCGTTGTATCAATAGCCGCATTCAGCGGTTGAGCGCTCAGGGAGCGCTCAGTTTTGTTGATATCACTGAACATACCCTATTGTTTACATTTTCACGGAGCGGTCGCCATTTTAGGTAGCGAGAAATTTTTACGCTACTTTTACGCTACATTTGTCAGAGTTGCAGTACTGACAAGCAAGCAAAAAAACAAATTAATTCGCTTTTTACGGAACAAACGTCAAACGAAATTAAAGTGAAGTCATATTATTATTTGAAACTTATTTTGAACTCAGAATGGCTGAAGAAAGGAACTATAATTATAAAAATATAGAATATATAGTTTGGGATACGATTGAAGTTCATGGACGTTTGCAAAGTGGTATGTGCTCCGCGCAAAGTTCATTATTCGCTGTACGCCTGCTCGGTGAAACTAATAATTTATGATTTTTAGACAGAAATTTTTTCAAAGAATATATGCGCGATAAAATGGGAACGTTTGAAGCTGTGGGTGTGGATGAGGCAGGAGCAAATGCAGCAGGTAATTAAACGCCAAAAAATATGTAATTTCCATATGCTAACGAACGCGGGTTTCTTCGAAAATGGAAATTGAAGGTGAAACTGGACATCAGTGGACTACTGTAAACACAAAGTATTTGTTAGAAATGTATAGAGAGAAAAAGGACAGATTTCGTGACCCAAAAATTAAGAAGAAGGTGCTATGGATGGAAATACGTCGCGACATGATGAATGCAGGTTACACGGAAGTAACGGAAGAGGCACTTGATAGGAAGATGCGAAATCTCAAAAAAACATATCGCAGCATCAAGGACAACAACAGCAAAACTTCAACTGGCAGAGGACGAATCACTTGGGAATATTTCGATATTTTCGAAGACATATTTTCCGATGATGTTACTATAAATCCTGGATATACCATATCATCACTACGCAATGCATCAGTTTCATCCAGATTATCATGTTCCAATGACTTAACAATATCATTACATGAAAACTCACCACCACTTGGTGAGGTCGATCGTGATCAGATCAACATCCTGAGATCTCCGTCAACGAGAGTGCAGAGAAAACATCGAACGAGAACGAATTGCTGCAGCCCGTTCCATTGCTGAAAAATTGGAGGAGTATAATAACATTCAAAGAGAAAGGAACCAAATTCTATTGAAACTTTTGGAGAAACCATAGTTTAATTTTGCAAGCGATTTTATTAATATTAGTAATATCAGTAGTTAACAACACTTATAAAAATATCTGCAAATTAATCACCATTCATTTTTCAAAGATACTGAGCCACTGAACACTAAAATTAAGCTTACAAATTTTTGGTTTTCGTGTTCAGTGGCTAATATGTATGAAAACACAAATATAGGGAAAAATTCTGCTAAACTGGTTGTTAACTAGTAACTGTTTTGAATTCCTAAGAAGTTAGTTTAATTTATATACTTCTTGGAAAAAACTTATGGTTGTGAAAAAGTGTTGTTACGAAAGAATACTTTAGGAGAGGTTTTTTAAAAACTTAAACTGTGATTGTTTGAAATAAAATAAATAATAGTGAATTATGTCCATATTTATTACTTCTGCTCTTGTTATATCTATGTACTATATACCAAGGCTTTAATATTTCGGACAATGTCCAGTCTTTTTTGAACAGCAGCGTTAGAAGCTTGCGTTTCGTCCTGTTGAATTTGGGAAGTGCCATCGTCACTGGAGTCAACAGCGATGATTTCAGCTTCAACTTCGTCACCGTCATTAATTAAAATAAAATTATGCAGCATACATGCAGCGGCTATAATTTTCTTTCCAAAATCCACATCTGATACGTCCAGAAATCTTAATCTACGGAATTTCATTTTTAAAATTCCAAAAGATCGCTCAATTGTAGAGCGGATTGAACACAGCTTAGTATTATATCTTCTCTGTGCCGTAGAGAGATGTCCATTATCCCTAAATGGCGTAATTAAGTTGACCATTAGCGGATATGCGCAATCACCAATCAAATGTTGCTCAGGATTAAGCAGATGGTTTCCTTCATCGTTTAAACATTCGTACAGTGGGCTGCAACGAAAAACGCGCATCATGCATCCTTCCCGGCATTCCGATAAACACATCAATAAATTTGAGTGAATGATCACAGACCCCTGCAAAACAAGAAATTAAATAAATTTGCATTCATAATTTGTAAACTCCATTTAATGGGATACCTTGCAGTATTATGGAATGAAATTGTTTCCTATTGTAAAAATCAGACGGGTTACCGACAGGCTGCTTAATGGGTATGTGGCAACCATCAATCGCACCAACTACATTTAGAAGACCGCGAGAACGCTGCTTAAATATCTGTAAAACTAAATTTAGTTAAACATCTGTAAAACTAAAAAACTCATTTGAAACACTTTTTTAAACACATACCTCGGATGACGTCACTTGCTGATCAGAGCTTGGCCATTTAATAAATACTGGGAGTAACCTTTCGAACGTTTGGATAATTTGTTTGAAAACGCCATGTCCAGAGCTTTGTGGAATATCGAAACGATCTCCCACGGCGAGAAACGACTCTTGCTTTCCTATAATCCACAATGAGAACAGTATTTTTTTTCGAAGTGGTATACATCGAAAAAAAACATTTTCATGCAGATTGTTTCCGACGGTGTTTTCCAAAACCTTAAATGGCCAAAAATAAGGACATGCATTGCAGATAAAGACAACAATCTTTACCTGGAAACTACTTCGAGACATTCTAAAATGATTTTTAAATTGGATATCGGTGTATCTGGGAATGATTTTTTCGTAATAATCGGGATTCCTAATCCTTTTATTCCGTTGATCTTTTGAATCGTGCACATCAAGCAAAAGTGATGTAACTTCATTTATACTATTAATGAGTACATTATCATCTATCGCTTCAACTATTGCCCTTATATTTCTATTCATTTTTTTAAAATTAAAATAAATTAAATATGTCCGTACTGTGAAAATAAAATCTTTATTGTAAATTATTTTATTCTTGCGACACGTCATATGCTTATGCCATATGCCTATGGAATTTTAGGTTTGGGAATTTTCTTTTTGTGGGATATTTGAAATTCGTGTATAAAAATCAAACGTGGCAACTTTTTTCTCGTCTTGTTTACTATTTTTATATTTCCGCTCAGTGATCAGGTAGCACACCATTCAGGAACACGTAGCGATCACTGATCAGGTAGCGCTCAAGGAGCGCTCACCCGCTGAATGCGGCTAATATCTTCTTCTCGAGTGTTATGTAGGAATGCTGCTGCTGTGTGGCCGACTTAGTGGTAGCTGTGTTATATATGCTGTGGTTGAAACGGTCGCTGTTAAATTTCTATTTCAATTGTGCTGATTTTCATCACATGTTCTTATTCGTTGATGGTTGTTGGTGGAAGGTGCGATTCTCGCCAGAATTTTCGCTTGTAGAGTACGCAAGCGCTGGTATCGCTGCTTCACTTGTTGTTGCGTCGCATTTCTTATATCGCTGCTAATTTAAATTTTGCTTTTGTGGCTGCTGCTGTTGTAAGATGAATGGGCAGCAGTAGATTGGACTGGCGGACCTTTGACTGCTTACGCTCGTCTACTTGGTGGTTTATCACCGTCGCCGCCGCTCGATGATGCAAAAATTGATGTCTTAAATTGTTGGCTTATAGCGATCATTATTGACTATGATCTCGCTGCTTAGCGGAAACTGAGTTGTATTCGCCGATGAATTGCTTATAGCGATCATGATTGACTATGATCTCGCTGCCGAGCAGAAACTGAGTTGTATCCGCCGATGAATTGTTAACTTTCTTCGCGGGATTAGCATCTAGTTATCTTATCGTGGTTGCTGCTGTAGGACCTCTTTGAAGGTAACTTCGTTTTTCGTTGTCGGATGCTGTTGCAACGATTTGCTTGTTTGTTGCAACAATTCTGTCTTTTGTTCGCTATGGTTGTCGCTACGCTGATCAGCTGTTTGGTACAGCTACCCTTCCCTCCTCGAGTTGTTTGGACGCTTTTTCGTCGCCCTGTTGTGCTATGTTGTTGAACTATGAGTGCGTGGTTTGTGCTGCTGTAATGGGTGTACATTTAGATTGCTGTCCGGCTCTCTGCATGCTGGATTCTTCTTTTATATACATTATTACATATAATTTTTTATTTTTCTTTTGTTCTTACAGTATATTTTTAAGCTAATTATACTTTGTTTACAATTAAGAATGATTTAAATTGTTATTATGTAGTTGTGCTATTTAAATTGTACGTAAATTGTATTTATTTTAATTCAATTAGAAGCAATTTATCTTTATCCTACTTCAATATAAATGTTTATGTTATTCTAGTTGAATAGAGTTTGTTACGCTATTTAATATAAATATTATATTCAAAATTATTTTAATAAAAATTTGTACAAGTATTTTAAAAAGTTATTTTTATGTGTAAGGTTTTATATATATATACTAGAGTAACCCTGCCCGCATTGCTGGACAATACAATAACATAGGTTTACGTCATTGTATTAAAAATTAAATTTTCTAGTAAGAATAGACATTTTCCTGAAAAAGAAGTGCAAAATAATTTAAATTTTTTAAAGTGAGAACATCAAAAAGGAAAAAATTTATTGCAGAGCTTGGTGGTATACGACATTTTTAGTATTGCCATTTTCACAAAAAATGAATAAAGATGACGGCTTCCCAACACGTGAACATGCAACGTACAGTTGACCGTGTGAATATGCAGGAAATTCTAAATTTATTCCGCAAACTTGCAACGACTGGCCTTGAGCTTTATTAATAGTCATTGCAAAAGCCAAACGGAGCATATCGAGATCCGAGCGGAAACGCCAATCGAGTTGTTGTTGTTGTTGTTGTTGTAGAATGAGGAGCAGGCCCCAACAACAACAATTTTATCTTGAGCTCTCCCCTGGTTTCGGAGTTATAGAGCTTTGAAATTTGAATTTATTTGCCTAATATCTCCTTAACTATAGAAGATATCGGGTATAGTTATATATCGTTAAAAAGGTAACTTAAATACCTTTCATTTATGTAAAGTAAGATATTGCCGAAAAACGCATATTTTTGGAGAAAACGCGATTTTAATATTTTTAGTACCCCCATTAAGTAAAATATGTAATTAACTGACATCATTTTGCGGCGGTGTAGTAGTTTAGGAGGAATCACAGTTTAAAGTTTACAAAGAACCCCACTTCACGTACTATTTTACTTTATTCTCTGGCTACACTGAGAAAATGAAAAATTTTTCATAAAAATCGCGCGATTTTTCATAAAAATTTTTCGCCTGCGGCGATACACTCATGCAATACCAAATTCATCTCTACACTAAGAAAATTAAAAATTTTTATGAAAAATCGCGCGATTTTTAACGGATAACGGTGTCCTCTTCCATACTTTCAAATTTATACTTATCACGAACATAATTGCAAAAGTAGTAGCGTAAAACACCATGTAAAACTCATACAAAGCGGAGTAATAAAATTCAAAAAAATGACTAACTACATACGTTTCAAAGAGCGTTTCCTCCTAAAATACTGGACCGATTACAATAAAAAAACAGCTATAAAAAGCTAATACCATCTAGTTTCCTGTTCTCCGCAAAATGATGTCAGTTAATTACATATTTTACTTAATGGGGGGGAAAAAGAGTACTAAAAATATTAAAATCGCGTTTTCTCCAAAAATATGCGTTTTTCGGCAATATCTTACTTTACATAAATGAAAGGTATTTCAGTTACCTTTTTAACGATATATATCTATACCGGACAATTTCTATAGTTAAGGAGATATTAGGCAAATAAATTCAAATTTCAAAGCTGTATAACTCCGAAACCAGGGGAGAGCTCAAGATAAAATTGTTGTTGTTGGGGCCCGCTCCACATTCTACAACAACAACAACAACTCGATTGGCGTTTCCGCTCGGATCCCAACATATGCCAAATTCTAATTTGTTGTGGATTACACAAGAGAACAGATTTGCCTTGCTTTCGAAGTTGAAATTCCCTTTTTGATGCATTCCAAGTATAATATGATGTAACCTGAGCATAAAGCAATGTTCTTGCAAATGAATCTTCTTGGCACAATTGAAAAAATGCGGTTAAAGTTGTATTTGGCGCAATTGCTCTTCGTGTTGCATTTTGTTCTTTAAAACAAATACGCTGACCATTTTCCAAATGAACAGCTAAATGTTGAACGGTCGCGTATCTTTCATGTATGGCAAAAGAGAGTATACGCCATACTGCTTCATTACTGCTGATGTATCGACCAGTTCGGTAATGTTTTATTTCATCATTTTCAACAACACAGAAAGCAGCCATATCACTACCTTTCGTGATATACAGTGTTCCACTAAAGTCTTCGTACAGCACTTGGTCACAACTTTATCGATAAAAGAAGGTAATGCGTGGCAAGAATTTAAAAAAAAATGTAATGCAGCTTTGTTTATTAAACCATTTCCTTCAATTTAACAAAAAAATTAACCAATTTCATCAATTAATCCAAAAGTTATAAACTAAAATCGCAAAAAAGTCACTGAATCAGTTCCAATAAAGTCTTCGTACACTCACAAACAAAGTAACTAAAAATCCTTATAAACTGTGAACTTTTTTTTTAATATTTTATGGGGTAGTCTATATTTTTAATAAGGGCTTTAAGAAGGTCCGACATCCATTCCACAACTTTTTGTACAAAGCGAGGTTCGATTTTCACCCATTTGTCCTGAAGAACATCATTTAGTGGAGACTTTGAGCTAATATGATGCGCCCTGATCCTTTTCTCAAGCATATTCCACATATACTCAATGGGGTTGAGATCAGGACTCTGTGGTGGTGTTTTGAGCATATGTGGAATATTGTACGCCAAGTACATCCTGGTGTTGTGAGCCATGTTTTTGGGATAATTATCTTGCTGAAAATAGTATCACTGATATACGCTTCATTTTCTAGCACTTAGCTTCAAATTTCTCTTCAATATATCGATGTATGTACGGTGGTCCATAGCTTCTTCAATTATCCCCAAGTTTCCAACGCCACTAGCAGCCATACACCCCCATACTAGCACCCCGCCACCGCCATATTTTACTGTTATGATTGCATTTTTTGGATTGTAAGATTTTCCCGGTTTTTTTCACACTCTAAGTTTGCCATTAGACCCAAAAATGTTATAATTCGACTCATAGGAGAATATAACATTCCGCCAAAACTCGAGAGATACATTTTGGTATTTACAAGCGAAGCCCATACGCTTTTTGCGATTTGTTAGATTTATCAGTAAAATATGACGGTGGCGGGGTGCTAGTATGGGGGTGTATGGCTGCTAGTGGCGTTGGAAGCTTGGGGATAATTGAAGAAGCTATGGACCACCGTACATACATCGATATATTGAAGAGAAATTTGAAGCTAAGTGCTAGAAAATGAAGCGTATATCAGTGATACTATTTTCAGCAAGATAATTATCCCAAAAACATGGCTCACAACACCAGGATGTACTTGGCGTACAATATTCCACATATGCTCAAAACACCACCACAGAGTCCTGATCTCAACCCCATTGAGTATATGTGGAATATGCTTGAGAAAAGGATCAGGGCGCATCATATTAGCTCAAAGTCTCCACTAAATGATGTTCTTCAGGACAAATGGGTGAAAATCGAACCTCGCTTTGTACAAAAAGTTGTGGAATCGATGTCGGACCTTCTTAAAGCCCTTATTAAAAATATAGACTACCCCACAAAATATTAAAAAAAAGTTCACAGTTTATAAGGATTTTTAGTTACTTTGTTTGTGAGTGTACGAAGACTTTATTGGAACTGATTCAGTGACTTTTTTGCGATTTTAGTTAATAAATTTTGGATTAATTGATGAAATTGGTTTATTTTTTTGTTAAATTGAAGGAAATGGTTTAATAAACAAAGCTGCATTAAATTTTTTTTAAAATTCTTGCCACGCATTACCTTTTTTTATCAATGAGGTTGTGACGAAGTTCTGTACGAAGACTTTAGTGGAACACTGTATTTACAAATATATTTGATCGCTTTAGCTGAATTGCAGTATTCAACGTTAATGTGTTGATAAAATTGGTGAATATGGGACAATCCAACGATTGTCGACCTCTATTTCTTGTGTTCTCACTTGGACAGTTGTTGATCTACCATTATCTTGTGTTGATCGTCGACGATATTTTGGATACCCATCATTTCCAGTAATGGTTTCAGAAACTAATGCTTGTGCATAATTTTTCTATCACTTTCCATCTTGCATACATACTGAATTCATATTCAAACTATCGCATGGTCCATGAATCATGTTTTTGGTAGCAATTTCATGCAATTCAGGATCAATTTCAGGATCAGGAATTTCTGCTGATATAACGCTATCAATTTGTTCTGGTGTTATTTTGTCAACCATCCAAATTAAAATGTGAGCGTGTGGTAGTCCTCTCTTTTGCCATTCAATCGAATATATCCAGCAACGTACTTCACCAAATATTTTTAATTTTATCAACATGTTCATTAATGATTTCATATTTGCTTAAATACACGTGCAGTTATATCATGTCGGTCTGTTGGCCCTTGACCTTCAAATAAATGTTCTTTAATTTCTGTCCATTGCAGATTGCACGTGAAAGATATAAATAAATCAGGTCTTCCATAATGACGCACATAACACATTGCATCTTGCGCGTATTCATGCATATGTCGTGGTCCACCAACATATGACGATGGTAGAATCACCATATTGCCAATATTATTAGGATCCACATCATTCTTAATAGCATCACGCAAATTAATGTATTCTTCTGAACGTAGTTTTGCTTGGTTATATATGATGTAATTTAAACGTTCAGTTTCAATTTTTGCATACATATCAACAATGTACTGATGAAAAAGCTTACGGCAATGCAAAATGTGATTGTATTCATTTTGTCGAACCATTAATCGATACGCGTAATAATTCATTGCGCTAACCTTTTTATCAGTTACGGCACCTGCCATGTAAAGAATTAAAAATAAATTCCATTAATCAATTATATTTTAATTTCACTCCTTAAAATTATTTTATTTTGTACGCACCGGTTGAATGATTAATCATTCTTAAATTAAAATGGTACCCATCTTCACCTTGCCAAAAAATAATCGGATATTGCAACAAATCATAAGAACGGTGTGTTTCACTAACATTTTCCAACTGGTCATTTCTACGTTGCAAAATAATATCACCCCTATTGAATTCTTCTCCAACCATGACAATCGCTACTTCATGTTTAAAGCTTGGTGCTTCCTACATGTTGGCCAGCTGGCGTTTTATCCGCATTTATTCTTATACCATAATTGTCAGCAGACACATTATCAATTTGTGGATTTGAATTTATTGAATAACGCTGATCAACTTCTTCATCTCCATTTCCCATGAAATAAATTTGTAGAAAGCGATACTCTTGGTTGTCGAATGGCAATAACGCACCAATTTTATGGTACACCTGACCCTGAATCTTTAATTAATATTCAACGAATTGGTTAGAATTTTCGTATAAATGAAAACATATATTAACATCTGAATTGAAAACCACATTATTTACCTTAAAAGTTGGCATAAACCTATCACGAACAATGTGTTGTGGTCCAAATGATGTCATTTGAAAGCAACAATTGTACGACTGAATGAATTTCAAGAAATGTTTTGACTGATTTGTTCTGCCACCAACCAAAGAGAATAATGGCTCAGTTGGTGGACCTAATAGTGTTAATTTAACTTTTCCTCCAGCACAACACATTCCATCGGTTTCATTTTTAAATTTAAATGCATTGCATTTATTACAAACTTTATCCATTTTGCCAATTTGAATAGATGGATGCGAAGCCTAATCAAAGTTATGGTCATAATTAAAACCTGCACGATGCAAATTTCCAATTGAATGGCTACGTCTCCGTTGTTGCCTGTCACGTTCAGTGTTACGTTCACGATCTCTTCTGTTTCTAACTCTCTCACTTTCAATACGTTCTTCTCTTTGTTCTTGATTTTGATTTGATCTTGATCGTGCCATTCGTTGCCTTGCTAATTCATTACTTTCTAATCGCTCTTCTTCATCGAGATTCGCGTCGCGGCATTGTTGAATAATTTTTTTAATGTTTTCAAAAGATTTTAATTTTAAGTGAAAGATTACAAATCATTAATTAAAAAATGTCAATGCTCGCACTGTAAACTTAAATGACAATCAACGCGAGCAAGCAGAGCCTTATACGGACAAAATGTAATTCGCATAAGAAAAAAAATACATTTTATATAGAGAAAACACACGGTTGGTTTTTTATAAACCATCAGTGAAAGTAGACCTTTCCAACGCACGTACTCGTTTGAAAATCGATTGAGTGGTTCTCGAGTTATAAAATCACGAACATAGGACAACTTATTTTTATATACAGTATTGTGCATAACCCAAGCAACATTTCCTGTGACAGTGAAAAAAGTTCCATAACATTATTAATGTTAAAGGTTTTTTTCATTAGGGCAGTTAAAATAAGTTTGTTGAAATTATGTAATCATCCGTGATTGAATCCACTGTACTGTAAGCGGAAAGTTAAACATGGACGAAGATGTGTAATGATGTGGGCAATCTTTCCTGGTAGTGGGATTTTTCCTATCTATCGAATAGAAGGCGTGGTGGATCGATTTTCACAGACATATCGATCAGGAGATGCCACTGAAATGGCAATTTCAACACGGTAGCTACCTGAAACATACCGCAAATTATGTTAAGGACGCTTGTAATTCTAAAGAGGTAATGGTGCTAACTGGGCGGCGCAGTCAACCGATCTAAATCCGATCGGAAACCTATTTTCAATACTAAAACGTTACGTAGGTACTAGGCGCTTAAAAAATAAGAAAGATTTGGTGACTGCAGTAAAGGAAGAAGGGGGAAACATCCCAAACAGCAGCATTACAAAGCTAATTGAGTCAATACATCGAATTTGTTTAGCTGTATAAAAAATAATGGCTATTATACTAAATATTAGATTAAGTTGCTTAGGTTTTGCACATGATATTTTTAGTTATCTTTGGTTTTCTTTTCATATTTACCGTTATTGGAGAGAAAATTTGTTGTTGTTTTGGATATATAATAAAGACATATTAAGAAGTAAATAAATGTAATTTTCTTTGTTATAACTTAATGGTTAATAATGTTATGGAACTTTTTTCACTGTCACAGGAAATGTTGCTGAGGTTATGCACAATACTGTATATAGATATATATATTTCCTCTATTTTATCTTATAATTATTTGGTTTACCATTTCAATTTCATATTATTTTTTTTCTTATGCTTTTTTTTCATCAATTTTTTAATGGAATGTACAAATTCTATTTTAAATTACAATGTGATTAAGTTTTAAATTACTTTTATATATGTATATGTGTACATTATTATTTGTAATTGTACTTTTAAATATTATATATATGTATATAAGAATGTTGTTATTATTTGTGTAATTTATTTTTCCTTTTCTCTAGGTTATTTTAAAGTTATTCACCTTTGGTGTTTTATTTTTCTCTTTTTTTTTTTTTTTTTTTTCATTCGCTGTTTTAAAACTGACACTGCATTTTGCTCGGTTGGTTGTTCAACTTTGTTTCTGCAGTATTGCAGTGGTTGCGGTAATTATTATTCTTATTTACACATATGTTTGTGTATGCTCTACATTTAGTATGAATACTGAAAATGAAATAATTTTGATTATTATTAGTATTCGTAGTACTAAATTTATGTTATGCCTACATATAGGCATGGGTGCGAATTTGTATGTATATGGTGTGTGAGCGTATGTTCTATGCTTGAACTAAAACTTCAGGCATAGCGTTTACATGTGCATTCATTATTTTAATGACTGCAAAATGTAATTGTAATAAACTGTCTTTAACGTAACAGTTAAATAACAAGTACCGTGTATCGATTTAAGACAGAATGATTTAATGAGAATTGTAAATATAATCTATAGAATGATTTAAAATAGTCCTAACGACCTTACTGCGTATGTGCGTATACGTATTTAATGTAGGGTATATCCCGCTAATATCCGCTGTTTCGTGTTGCATTTCCTGCGGATGTTTTCGCGAATATTGCTTATTTTACTTAATAATAAACACCGTCCCCCCTTTTTTTTTTTGTCTAAATGTATAAATTCTCGAATAATTCCCCATTGACTCTAAGTATTCATTCAACGTGCGTACCACGTTCCGCGAGCTGTGCTGAGTTTATTTTAATTCAAATCGTAATCGCTTTAACTATTCAAATTTTACAAGTTTTAAAATGTATCCTGTGGACCAGTATCGGTTCCCTCTGGGGTTGTATGAGAATATCCTGATGGAAGACATCTGTGCACGGCGATGGGATTGGGAAGCCTTGGGAGGCGCGATTGAGGCGCTCCTGGAGGACTTCGACGGTGAACCAACCCTTGATAAAATCAGGGTGATGCTTTACATCATATGCTCGCTTCGTTTGACTGATCCAGAGGTTCCGGAAATATTCCCGTGTTTAGAGGAACTACTGGGACACCTTTAAGACGAAGGTGTTCTCATCGTTAATTTTGTTATACATGTATATATTGTGAATATTATGCATTAGCATATGTTTAATTAAAAAATCAAAACGTATCAAATTTTTAGAGTTTCTTTTGTTGACATTTGGTTTTTACTAAGTTTATTGTTGTTTGCCTTTGGTTTTAAATTTCTTTTTTTTTCACCGACAATTATTTGTTTCGCAATTTGTGTGCAGGTTTTTCTTTCTGGTTTCGAAATTCCTGTAGGTTGGATTAATTATTACTCACAGTCTACTAACGATGGAAATTTATTATATACCCTGAACTTTAGAATTTGGACTAATTTTTATCTTTTTATTAATGTGTTGACCTCTACAAATTTCTGTGTTGAAATTTGCTGACTTTCATTCAGATTGAACTTAATAGTTATTAGTAATCTAATGTAAGAGAAATTGGTTATGTTTCGTGCTGTTTGTCTTATAAGTTTTCTTTTCTTATATTTTTACGCTTAAATAAACAAGTTGTTGCTTATTGAAACGTTATTCTAATTTTGTATTTACTTTCCTGTTGAATTTGTCTTGATTTCCTGTCCTAAGTCTGAAATTAAAATTTTAAATTTCCCTAATACTTTTAATTTTACGGTCCTTGCAAGTGCTTTTATATCTGTAATATATCCTGCTATATTAAGACTATTGCTCCATGCTTTGTATCGTGGAAAATTGAGACCCAATCTTTTTATAATCGAAGTGCATGCATGCTAACTGTGTAATTAGCAAGGTGATTAGTAAAACTCTGCCCCTATTTCTATTGTCCCCTTTGCTTTATTGGTTAATTTATTCACGGTTTTATTCACTTTATCGTTTTGTTCTCTTGTTGTTTTTATTTTTTTTTTCTTTTGTTCTTAGTGTACCTAATATTTCTGTCTCTATCTTATTTATAGTTTATAACTCATTCATATCTATGTATTCTATCCTATTATATTAATTGATTTTGGCCTACTCCTAATAACGTGATTATTGTAAATAACTTAATTTAATTGCTCCTAACCCTATTTTCCTAGTTCAGTGATTCTGATGGATTCCTATGTAATTGTCTAATTAATCCTATACTCCTATTTAATTGCTATTATATAACTTAAGTAAGTTATTGTGGAATGGCTTTTCCCTTCCCTTAATATTTAAAACTGTAGTAATTGGACTTTTAATCTTTATTACTTTATATGGTCCTATCCATACTGGAGAAAACTTATTTTTCCTAGTTTGGTGCTTAATTAATACACTATCTCCTATTTTAAATTCTACTAAATTTAATTTATTATCATACTGTATCTTAGCTGCCTCTTTCGCTAAATCCTGATTCTTTCTCACTATTTCGTGAGCCCTCTGTATTTGGAATTTTAATACCTTGTTCGGATCTTCGGCATTATATACCGGACTACACTTTCTTTTTAAGTTAGTCGGCATTTCTGTATCGAATCCAAATAAAGTACGAAACGGTGTTTGTTTCGTCGTAATGTGGGGTGTGTGGTTGTGAACATGCATAGCTGCAGTTAACCATTGATCCCAATTCGACCCGTCCTCTTTTGCAAAACTACGCTAAAGGTCTGTGGCTTCTCTCTAATGAACCATTAGCTTGTGGATGGTAAGGCGTAATATGTAATTTCTTGATACCTAATAATTTGCATGTATCTGAGAACAACTTTGAAATGAAATTTGTTCCGTTATCTGTAATTAAAATTCGCGGAATCCCGTAACGCGTAATTACTTCGTCGTAGAACGCCCTGGCAACAGTACTTGCTTCCGCGTCTGGGATAGCTGTACATGCCATGAATTTCGAAAAGTCATCTTGGTACGTTAAAATGTACTTATTACCAGACACAGTTTCTGGTAGAATACCTACTATGTCCATGTAAACTTTATCAATTGGCCTCATGGGTGTATCTGTTAACACCATGGGTATTTTTGTTAACTTCGAACTTTTGTTCGATTGGCACTTTGGACAGTTTTGGATTCTCTCGCAATGAATCGTGGAGTGTAGACGCACTAAAGTTGGTGGTAAAATTCGAGCTTCTTTTTCCTTTACTTAATTTGCTGCTCTAAACGTATTGTACTTTTATATAATATTAACTCGGCTGTGAAAATTAATTTCATAACCATATATTTTAAATAGTTGTTAATAATTTGCAAATCGAATTTAACTATGAAAAGCAGTGAGAAAAATTCTGGCGCTGAAAACGTCAAACAGTTGAGCGGCGCTACAAAGCGCGCAACTCGTAGCAACAACAACATCATCAGCACTAGTATTGCTGGTGCCTGGGCAAACCCCGCCACCCCGGCAACTGAACGATCTGCTGACACTCGCTCTGATCACTCGTCGTTTATGGTGACACTCGATCAGAAGTTTGCTGCTCTACGTGAGAGCATCATTGAACAAGTTGTTTTGTCTATTGCAAAGGCTGAGGAGCGTATTATGGAGAGATTTGAACTGTGAACTGAATGCTGTTGTTGGTAACATCAAAATGCAGATTCATGCTCTCGAATCTCGGGTCGATGTAATTGAGAGTGCTACTACAATGCATCGCAACTCTATGAGCATCGATATGGCTGAACTGAGAAAAAGGCTAACTCAGCTTGAGGATGAGTCTATATTGGGATGTGATTTTGTCTGGTATTCCCTACTCACAAGGTGAGGACATTAAAGCTATATATGCGAAAATATGCAACGTCGTCAGCTGTCAACCTGTTCCTGCTTTGCGTGATGCATTCCGAATTAAAAATAACAATAGTCAAAATAGTGGGGCATTAATTAGTTTCCCTCAAGTCGGGATCGATTCCTGTTTTTACGTGCGATGACTTCTTTTTGTCGACAAAAACTTTAATGTTGATGGAAGGGTTCATGTTCAATGTTCATGAGAGCATAACAAAGCCGAGGCGAGTAATTTTAAGGCATGCACTCCAATTAAAACGTGAAAAAAGGTATCTGCTGCCTACACTGCAAGAGGAAAAGTTTTCGTAAAAAGCAACGCTAATAGGGAGCCTATTTTAGTGGGGGACATAGAAAGCATCGACTACGCCACCAACAGCTAATCAAATTTAACGTCTGCTAGTTTAATTTAAATTTTTCTTAGTTTTAATAGTTTTTTGCATTAAATTTGTATTTAGTTTTACTTCTTTTTTTTTGTTTTGTCATTTCTCTATTTTCTTTTTACTCCTACTGAGCACATTCTTCTTTTCTGCTATTTGTCTCACACTTCTCTCACTGTCAGCAATGTATTTATTTTTTATATTTAAAATGCTTCATTTTTACCTTAAACTGTTATCCGTATATTGTACTGATTCTCACTTAACTCGTTGTTACCTTTACTCTCTCCTAATTACCTCTCTTTCTTTCAATCTGCTCCAATATTTTTTCCTCGCCTACTTTTTACACTCTTTTTTTACAATTACTTTTCTCAGTTACTCTCATTTAGTTACCACTCCTGTTCATTTTCATCTATTCTTTTGTTTTGTGTGCTCACTTCCTAGCTTCACTGTCGTTGTTAGTAATTCTCGTGAATGCTTAGTAAATTGTGTTTTGTGTTCTCCTGGCTTATAGTCTGACCTCTCTTCCTATATGGTGCTTAGATGATTGTCTCCCCTACGGCTGGTAGTGTTGATTATGATAACAGATTACTGATCGATATTTTCTGTAAACAAAATAACGCGTTCAATATTGTTAACTTTAATGCTCGTAGCCCAAGCGGCCACAAATTAGATTATGTTAGAAGCCTATTCGAGTGTTCGTCCGTCGATATTATCTGTGTGACTGAAACCTAGTTCCGACCCGAATTAAAAGAATCTGTTCTTAGAATAAACAACTATACCCTCTTTCGCTGCGACAGACCTGGTCGACGCGGAGGTGGAGTCGCCATCTATGTTAAATCTATTTATCGTTCACAGTTAGAATTCATGTCTGGTGAGTCTGATGCCGAGTATTTGTCTATTTCTGTGTCCGATTTAGTCTCAAAAGTACTTGTCTCATGTGTGTACAACCCTAACAAACATACTAATTTACGTAATTTTTTTGACACTAGCTGTCTACTCACTAAGAATTAATCATTTAATAATCTGTGGCGATTTTAAAACAATCTTTTACAGACTGACTGTTATTCTTCATCTATTCGGGAATTGTTCTCTACAGCAGGTCTGTCTATCGTGAACGAATAACTTCCTACCCGATTTGGTAATAACGTCCAACCTAGCTTACTTGACTATTTTGCGGTCTCTGAGCCCGCTTTAGCTTTACTATGTACCCAAATTTCTTTCATCTGTGACCATGACTTACTTTTCTGCTCTTTTGACATTAGCTTCGGCAATAATTCCCAACCCACTTCGTTTTCTTTCTTTGACTACAAATCTATCAATACTGACGAACTATTTCGGACAAGTGCGCTTATTGACTGGGCACCCCTTTGTGCTGCCCTCCTGGTTAATGATAAGATCAAGTTTTTTGTCAATGTGGTTCAATCTCTGTTTGACTCTTTTGTGCCTGTTCGTACAATAAATGTTAGTCCTAATTCATGTCCGTGGTTTTCGTCACAGGTTAAAGATGCCATTAGTCAAAAAAATTTGCTCCATACAAGATTCAAAAGAAATCCAACACAAGCGAATTGGGACTTGTACAAACGTGCGCGTAACCTTACCGCACGTAAAGAAATCAAAAGAAAGGTACTTTGTATCTAGGTTTAAACCTAATCTGGGCTCTAAACAACTTTGGAGACGATTAAAAAATATTGGACTTGGGCGTCAAAGGTCTACGGATGTTAACCTAAATCCCAACGACTTTAGCGAATTCCTTTCGACCAATTATACTAATATAATTATATAGATTATATATATCTATATATATAATCCCCATATAGATGAATTAACTTACAATGATAATGAAGACGAGTTATTTCATTTCTCGAATGTCTCGGAATCTGATGTTATCAAAGAAGTCTTATCTATAAAATCGCCTTCGGTGGGTCTTGATGGAATTTCAATAAAATTTGTCAAGCTAATTCTACCTTACTTAATTTCACCCCTTACAGCCATTATCAACCATATTCTCCTTACTTCCTCTTTTCCTTCCTTGTGGAAATTAGCCACAGTTATCCCTGTACCGAAAAAATCTGCTGCTTCTCTCCTGTCTGATTTTCGACCTATAAGTGTCTTCCTGTTCTCTCCAAAGTCTGTGAATCATTAATGGTATCTCAAATTAATTGTCACATTTCAAACAAAAACTTACTTAGCCCTCTTCAGTCCGGCTTTCGCTCAAAGCGCAGCTGCTCTACAGCTATGCTCAAAATCACCGATGACATAAGAGTAGCATTTGACCAACAGAATGTTACACTTCTCTGTCTGCTTTACTTGATCATACGCTCTTATGCCATAAGCTGAGGAAGTATTTTGTATTTTCCTCCAATGCGACTAAGCTTATACGCAGTTTCGTATGTGAGCGATACCAAAGAGTTCAAGTTAATTCAGCTTACTCTGACTTTAAGCCAGTTGAGGCGGGGGTTCCCCAGGGTTCTGTGTTGGGACCTCTTTTATTTTCCATGTTCCTAAATGACATTTTTACTACAGTAAATTATGTGACCATGCATGCCTATGCGGATGATGTTCAGCTATACATGTCTAGTAGTGTTGAATCTATTGACAATCTATGTTCTAAAATTAACAGTGATCTTATGAATATTACCCGTTGGTCTCGTGAAAACTGTCTTCAACTCAATGTTTCCAAATCATTTGTTTTACCTGTTTTTCGTAATGCCTCTAACTTGACTAATATTCCGCCATTATTTATAGGAAATGAGACTTTCAAATTCGTACCTAAAATTACAAATCTTGGTTTTTGTTTAAACTCAAATTTAACATGTACAGATCATGTCAATGCTGTTGTAAGTAAATCGTACGCTATTTTACGTAATTTCCACTATGCAGGTAATTATCTCACAGAAGAAACCAGAAGAAGGATTGTGCAGCAACTCGTTCTGCCCATCATAACATATAGTGAATTAGTGTACTGTAACTTTGATTCTATTTCGTTGAATAAATTGAGGGTCTTATTCAACAACTTGACCAGGTTTGTTTGTGGTCTAAGACGCTTTGATCGACTCGGTGTTCGGAGACACGCTCTCATAGGTGGTGATCTCTTTGACTTTATTAATTATCGAAACTGCGTCTTTTTGCACAGGCTAATCCATACGAGAACTCCTAATTATTTGTTTGCAAAATTGTGCTTTGGAAGCTCTAATCGACTATGCAATCTAATTGTTCCTAAGTTCAATTACCTCAGCACGGGGAGACTATTCTTCGTCAACACTATCAAGCTATGGAACAATCTGCCGAATAGGCTAAACGCTATGGCGGGAGAGAGAGCTTTCAGGCGTCATGCTAGGGAACATTTTTTGAACACCTAAAACAACGACTTTGCAACCAAGGGTTTACATACCTTCTCCTTTCTGTACCTATTTTTCTCCATTCTGTATCTATTTTTCTCCTTTATGTACCCCTGTCGTCTATACATATCTAATACCTATTAATTAAATAATTAAACAATTTATATGTATATTATATTATTTTAATTTAAGTTTTCTAAATGATTTGTTATTGTTATATATATTCCCTGTGTATTTTTTTTTGCTATAAAAGAATTAGTTCTTAGCGCAACTCCTATTCAATAATAATAAATTTGCATCCCTGGCCACCTATATTGTTGTCGGATTCTTAAATATGTTTTTACCGCTCCCTGGTGACCTCCTAAGGGGGTGTTATGGAAATCTTTTATAACGGTCTCTATTTCTTTCGGGTCGGATAGCAATGCTGCTGTGTTATTTATTCCGTTTCCCGATTGCGCATCATCTTTATCGATTTCGACGGTTGTTCCTTGTTGTTGATCTTGCTGAGCTGTTTTTGCTTTCGACCGTGTTTGTACGGCTGATATTGTTTCGTGGTTTTTTTGAGGAATTCTGCTTAACGCGTCTGCATTTAAGTTTTTCTTTCCTGGCTTATACAGGGTCCGCCAAATAACTTTTTTTTTTTTTTTGAAAATGCGAGTGTAGCTGGTTTTCTGTGCCCCAAATGCGACAATTTTGCTTGTTTACATACCCGCCAAGATCAAAATGAGCTTCATCTGAAAAGATGATTTTTTTGGCAAAATCGGCATCGGATATTCAAAGTAATGTCGCAATATTTCCCAGCGTTGTTCAAGCGCATACACAACCATATTCGTTCAGCGGAAGGAAAAAAATAATTATCTGTCAAATCAGACATAAGCTAAGTGTTACCATTCACGAAATAAGCACTAGTTGAAAAAAAAACGTTACATGGCGGACCCTTTATAAGATTTCGAAATCGTATTCTGACAATTTGTGTCTAAACCTTGCTAGTCTTGAAGTCTGGTCCTTTATGTTAGCTATTCCTTTTAAAGGTTGATGGTCTGTCACTATCTTGAATGGTCTTCCCAACAAATAAGCTCTAAAATTTTTTGTTGCCCACACAATGGCTAAGAACACCTTTTCTATAGTTGAGTAACACTTTTCTGCGTCATTCAAGGCTCTGCTAGCAAAGGCTATCGGCCTATCTTCGCCTATTTTACCCTGAGTACTGCGCCTAACTGCGTATGAATTACTGTTACTCCTTCATTTGGCCTTAAGTTACTAATATTTTTGGATTCCCAGATTATTGGCCTGTTCTGGGCCCTTGATAGTTTCCCGGACGATTACTCTGCAACGTTTCCAAATTTCTTTTTGCCTCGCAATTTTTTACCATATGTCCTGCTCTATTACACCAATGACATAGCGTTTGGCTCGCTCTGTTTGGCGGGTTTATAGGAGTCTGATTCCTTTGCAAACCGTTAAGTGTATTCGGATTAAGGTTTATTGCCCTTCTTTGGTTCCCGTTCTGTTGAAATTGGTTTTGATTCCAAATTTTGCTGGGTTTGGTTTTGCTGTCAGTTTTGTTGTACCTGGTTTGATTGCCAGTTCTGTTGTATTTGGTTTGATTATCCATTTGGCTGGATTGGATTCCCTTGCTGAATTCCTTGATTTCGAAAATTAGTCCCTTGATATGTGTTCCTTGCCACATTTTTCTGGCCTCCTTTTTGGTCACACCTCCAGTTTGGCTCGTGTCCATATTTTGAACACTTGTGGTAATACGGCATGTTTTTGCGAGTTAAGCAATCATCTCTAGTATGACCTCACTTGTTGCAAAAAGAGCAGATTATTTTCTCTGTCGCTCCTTGTGAAGGATTTTGTACCCTGGCTGGTTGCATGTCCATTTTTTCTCCTGCAGCTCTGCCATGACTTCCCTGTCGAATTTGCTCTTGCAGGTTATGCATGGTGGCAAGGAATGCTGCATTCATGTTAGTGTTTAAGTGGTCTGTTTGGAGGGAGCTACTGCTTTGTATATTTTCTAGTGCCTCTACGGCTAATTCTACCATTTGTTCAATGTTTTTCTTCGTCACATTGATCATATAAATTCTCAATGCGGCGTCTTTTAATCCTTTGTTTTGCGTCTGTTTTAAATGATTTTTCTACGGCCCCTTCCACCATACTCAATAGTGCCCTATCCCCGTCTCCGTTGTAATCCTTTCGAACTATCTCTATTGGCTGTGTTCGAAGGGCGTTTAGGCGTCTTGCAAACTGTCGTATATCTTCATTAAGTAACTGGCTACAACTTTGGATACCTATTATCACTGAATCTAAGGTGATCCTAGGTAAGTATACCCTTTTTATTGTGAGGTAGAATTCCTCGAGGCTTGTGAATCGTTGTGACCTCACTAAATCATACGCATCCCGATGTAATCTCTGCTTAATGCAGTCTATGTAGTCCTGACTGTACCTACATCTCTTGCGGCTAATTCGCACCCTTGTATAGGGTCCGCCAAATAACTTTTTTTTTTTTAAATGCGAGTGTAGCTTCGGCTGTGTGGCACGTAGTGCCGTCCTGTTGAAACCAAATGTTGCCAATATCCTCCTCTTCAACATGGCCCGATAACGATCGCCATTGACTGTAACGGCCACTCCTTGCTCATTTTCGAAGAAAAATGGCCCAATTATGCCTCTGGACCAAAATCCGCACCAAACAGTGACTCGTTTTGGGTGCACCGGCTTTTCAATGTTTGCGTGCGGGTTTTCTGTGCCCCAAATGCGACAATTTTGCTTGTTTACATACCCGCCAAGATCAAAATAAGCTTCATCTGAAAAGATGATTTTTTGGCAAAATCGGCATCGGATTTTCAAAGTAATGTCGCAATATTTCCCAGCGTTGTTCAAGCGTATACACAACCATATTCGTTCAGCGGAAGGATAAAACTAATTATCTGTCAAATCAGACATGAGCTAAGTGATACCATTCACGAAATAAGCACTAGTTGAAAGAAAAACGTTAGATAGCGGACCCTATATAAATTTGTACACTTCGCCGCGTAAGTCTGGTGACTGTGTTCCCGAAAAGAGCGGTACCAGCTTATTCGTAATTTTGGCTATCTCACTACCCATTTTGTGTATGTTATTTGTCTTAATCTGTTGAAATGACCTTTCGTTGTAATCTTTCGGACTAACTGCGGAAGGAGCAGCTTCCTTATGATAAAGCGTCCGATCGTGGTCTAGCGATATCTCCTAACTTAAAAATCTATTCTGCTCTTTTAACTCTTGTGTGCGTCTATTTGCTTCTTCTAAAGAGCTACAGTCTTCTCTTGATTTCTGTGTAAATCCTTGGTCTAAAGTTCTATTCAACGTTTCCTCGGTTATCCTTTTTTTTTGTTAATAATTAGTTTTTAGTTTTTTAGTTTTAGTTTTTCATTCTCTCGCTCTATGTTCGCGAGTAAGTCTTCCTGAAACTCTTTATTTACTAAAAAATTGTCGTATCTATTTCTTAACGCGTTAAACTCTAATTCCCATGTCTTTGAATCTTCTGTCTTATTCTCTATTATCTGGTTTAGGAACTTAAGTAATTCCTCTACTATTGCGTCTGCTTTTTCTACACTTGTATGGTCTTTTAGGCCCCCTACTCTAGACTATCAATTCTAAGTTTTCTTTGTTGCCTACTGCCTCTTTTAAAGTCGCCCAAATCCTGGATATAAATTCCCTTAAGTGGCGTTTCAGTTCTTTATGGGCTCTATCTAATTCTATGTAAGCTTGTTCCTGCAACGACTCGGTCATTAATTAAAAGAACGACATCTAATTTAGTGGTTTTTTATTCTATTAATATTTCAATTATGTCAATTTTTCCCAATTTTCCGTACTTAAAACTTTATTAAAGCGACTACTTAGCGACATCGATTATCGTTTAATCGTTCTATTAAATGTTTAATTCTTTATACTACTCGTAGTACTTAAAAGGTGAAACATTTGACGAAACAATTAACGTTTGCTTGTTAAGCTTCAACTTCCTTAAACGGCTTATATTTCTTGCACG
Source organism: Myopa testacea (assembly GCA_949629155.1). Classification (NCBI taxonomy): domain Eukaryota; kingdom Metazoa; phylum Arthropoda; class Insecta; order Diptera; family Conopidae; genus Myopa; species Myopa testacea. Next base: position 23,791,213 of record OX451346.1, on the reverse strand, counting down.
CTTCGTTTACCGAGCGTGCTGTAAACATTCGCTGTACATCTGTTCAGCTTTGTTTCAAGCAGAGACGAAGCGTCAAAATTTTCGTGACTTCGCTGTTCAGCTTTGTTTCAAGCAGAGCCGAAGCGTCAAAATTTTCGTGACTTCGCTGATGTAATTTAAGACCTCACAGAAAGGAACGAACGACTTGCCTCTATTTTTCTATCTTTGATTGTTTTTATCAGCCAGCAATTGTAATTGCTTGTTATTGAAACAACGAAGTTAACTTGGCTTTGATTCTCCAAACGATATGAAGTCTCTAAGCTCTTTACTTTAAGGCCCAGTTTTTCAGTGCTCGTTTAAACGGCGTTTAAACGGAGATTAGTTAAACGCCAAAAAAAAGTTAACTGAGATTTGCGTTTTACAGTGCGAGTTTAACTTATCTATGTTAAACGTATCTTTTCTTATTTCATACAGAATTTATCTAAATTCAATGAATATTTAGCGTATACCTAAACCTTTCTGGGCAGCACTTGACAATATTTTCATTTTTACAAAGAGAACAGCTGTTCTGGTGCAAATAAACAAAATTATTAGCATAGTTTTGAACAAAGGTAAATGTCTGTACTCGAAGAAACAGCTGTTTCTTTATCTATTAAAAAGATAAATTTACCGGAGTTTAACTGAGCAATATCGGCCGGTTAACCTCCGTTTAAACGAGCACTGAAAAACACAATGTGTCGTTTAAACGAAGGTTAACTGAGAAACGACGATAACCGAGCACTGAAAAACTGGCCCTAAATGTTTAACTTTTAATTTTGGTTTTTTAAAATAACCAAAAAAACTCCTTTTTAATGTTTTAATTTATTGTAATTCCGATTATTACCCTTTTTTTTGTGGAATTTCATACATTTGCGAATGAAGGACGTATTATTTAAAAATACGAAATACGGACGAATAAAATGTTAAAATTAATTATTAATTAATCAACTTAAAATGTGCGACTTTAAAATCAACTACATTGATTGTTAAAATTTATTTAACAGTGTACACGAAACAGATACAACGAAAACTTAAAACTGACCCGTATACTGTACGCGTTTTGTTTTAGTATTGGATTGGATTTCTGTTTTTTAACAATTTGCGTTTATCATTTGAATTTTACCACGTTAAATAAATCCTTAAATTTATTTCAGTTAGTAAAATTACTCCGAATTTCGCCAATTCGCTACTCACAGTAGCCAATATCGTAAATTAAAAAAAAAAAAATCGAAAAAACTCGTCATTAGTTAATGTTGGCGACGTTTACGTCGTTGCTGTTGATTACTGGCATTAACGAAAGATAACTAGCACATCGTGTGGCATTTCTTTATTATTGTATAAATTTTGATTTTTTCTTTTTTAATAGGATGGTTGTAAAGTGATAACTGTAATATGGAACCCAAAACGGGTTTACGGCGTTCATTGTTTAATTGCATGCTCAAACAATGCACTAAGTCAGGAAATTGGATTTTTTTGTTTATTGCACTTGCCATACAAAATCGAGAAAAAGGATTATAAAAAAACTTTTTCAGGTACTCAGGGTAATGTTTTTTATGGGGTAATTACTAAAGGTAATTATGAATAATTATTACCATCCATTTTTTACCCTGGGTCAAGTATAAAAGGCTGACCTAGAATATTGACACCATTCTTTGTTCCTCGAGATTCAAACTGACCAAACGTTGAAAAAACCAAAGCAATGCCAAAAAATATAATTTATATAAGATCTGCAGTGATTACTCTTCATAAGGAAGGCAATTCCGAGCGGATAATAGAGCAAAAATTAAAAATTTCGACTAGTTTTGTGCATCGCACCATACAAATGTACAAGGATTATAGAACTCTTGAGGTCCTTCCGCGGTCCGGAAGGCCAAGATTGACAAGAAATCATGAGGATAGAGCAATGACAATATCAAGCAGACGGAACAGCAGAAAAACAGCTCCAGAAATACAAGCTGAGATCAATAACAGTCGATCAAATCCGGTGTCACTAACAACTGTAATAAGGCGGCTAGAGATGCTGGTCTTTGTGGAAGGATTGCTAAAGAAAAACCCTTACTTCGACCACGAAATAAAAAGAGAAGACTTGAAGAAATGAACCGAAGAGGACTTCAAAAATGTTCTTTGGAACGACGAATGAAAGTTCGAGTTGTTTGGCTCAAATCAAAGAATTTTCGCCAAACGTAGTGCCCAAGAGAACATGCTGCCGGAGTGTGTAATCCCAACAGTGAAGCACGGCGGCGGTTCCGTTATGGTCTGGGGATGCTTCTCAAGCAATGGAGTATGCGATTTAATTCGAATCGATGGAATTATGCGAAAGGAGGAGTATAGAAAGATACTGCAGCACAATGCAATACCATCAGGCCTACGATTGATCGGCGAAGGTTTCGTGATGCAACAAGATAACGATCCCAAACACAGTTCCAAATTGTGCAGAGGCTATTTGGAGAACAAACAAACATCTGGAATATTAACAAATATGATTAGGCCTGCCCAGTCACCCGATCTCAATCCAATAGAGCTTCTATGGGATGAGCTGGACCGAGAGGTGCGAGAAAAAGCGACTACGTCGAAAGAGGAAATGTGGAATGCATTGTTGGAATCCTGGAACAATATTCAACAGGAAACCATAAAGAAATTAATCGCCAGAATGCCAAGAATTGTAGCAAAAGTTATTCAGTGCAAAGGGGGCTTTCTGGTGAAAAATCAGTTTAGACATTTTTGTAAAAATTTTGATAATAAAAATGTTTCTAAAATTTAATTTTAATGTAATTTGAAAGCAAATACAATAAACTTTAAAATGTATAATGAAACTTTTATTTTTAAAAGCTTTGGATAACTATTAGTAAGATTTGTAGAAATTTCAAGGGTGCTTCGAAACTTTGGTCGGTAGTATATGCTGATTTGTTGGCATTCGGAACTTGAACCGACTGCCAACGCTGAAAATTAATGTAAAGGTTGTTAAATAAATTACTCAATAAATACTCAATAAAACAACTCAATTAGTTTGTTTTATTCATTCTCTACTTTTATTTATTGTTCTTGATTTAAAAAATCATTGGCTTGGCCGAGTATGTCATCGGCCTCAGCTAAGAACTTTATTCTATTGAGTTATAACGCCGGCAAATTATTGCCATTGGCTTAAGAACGATTAGTAAATTGATTATAGTACATAAAAATCTTAGTTTAATATATTTTAAATATATTGTAATTTAAATTATTGTAATTCTTTTCACCTTTTTCTTCTCTTTCTAAGCTACTTTCCTTATTTCACTTCTTTAATTTATGTTAAGCTACTACTTTTATTTTTAATTTATTTGTCACTGCTACAATTTCACTTTTTAATTTATTCCTAAAATTATTATTTCACTTTTCAAAAATCTCTCTGCCAAATTAATTACTAAATTATTGTTTCACTTTTTACTATATTCTTTTTCCTAAGCTACTAATCTAAATATACTTAAAGCTTTTTAATTATTTAAGTATTCCATTCTACTTTTTTTTCTCCTATTCGAGCGATCTTCGGCTCGAAAAATCCGGCTGCGCCAATTTGTTGTAGTGTAATTGTTGGGGTGTATCTTCAGGCTGCTAGGGGGAGGTCCAAATCAAAAGTCCTGTAGGTTGTTTTCTTTCGAACATAAACTTTTATTTTAATCTTTATGGATATTACTCAGAGTTTCTTTTCTTTAGCACTATTTTTACTTATTATATAATTACACTAACTTAGATTTAACTCTATCTACTACGCGACTCCCGTTCGAATCTTTTTCTGGCTTTCCCGTTGACTCGGTTCAATATCAATATCGGCAGAATTAAATCGTTCCCAATTTAACTCTTCCGCGTTTGGTTTTGGATCCAAGCCAAGCTTTTTTGGTGTTTATGGTTTGGGAGCTTGCTACTGAAAGTTAGCTTCCACAATCCATTCCATGCAAAGTGCTATGGTTGCTGGCCTAGCTTTGCAAAGCTTGACTAAAGCTTCTGGCTACCGAACGAAGTGCTATGGTTGCTGGTTTGGCTTTAAGATTTACGTTAATGAAAGCTTGACTGGAAATTGCGATCGCGACATACAACATTCGAGCTGTTGGGACAAGTTAGTGATGTGAAGAATAAAACCCGTGCACGTCGCTCAAGAACAACTGAGAATATTGCTGCTGTAGCCCAAAGTGTTGAGGATAACCCAGGTTTGTCCATTCCTCGTCGTTCTTTGGAATTGGGCATTCCATAAAACGTCATTACACCGTTTTTTATGGCCGGAGTTAGATGGTATTGATCTGGACAACGATTACTTTCAAGAAGACGGCGATACGTGCCACACAAGCAACGAAACTATTGATCTTTTACGGGAAAAGTTTCCTGACCGTGTTATCTCTCGAAGAGGTGATCACAATTGGCCACCAAGATCTAGTGATTTAACACCTTGCGACTTCTTCCTTTGGGGCCACGTGAAAGATAAGGTCTACGCCAACAGCCCAGCGTCGATTTAAGACCTCAAAGATGGAATTCGTGAGGCTATCGAGGACATAGGGCAGCCACTTTGCGATTTGGTTATGGAAAATTTCCTGAAAAGAATATGGTTCTGTAAGCGTGGTCGTGGTGGCCATTTGGCTGATATTGTTTTTCATTATTAACGGCATACCTTCCTCTTTATTACGAAATAAACATTCGATAATTTATCTAAAAAAATGGCATTTTCTTTGAATATCAAAATTACACCTCTTATTGGAAAACCCTTTACCACTTTCAAGAATAACATTTTTGTGGAACAAGTCCATTTCTTCAAAACATATTATAACAAATAAAAACAAAAGGAAATTTAAGTTCTTATTTTTATAGTTATTAGCTTCACTCAAATGGAATTTAAAGTAGAAAATAATAAAATAAAATTAAGACATTTAAATACACGAATAATCTATTTCATTAGGAATAACTTTCAGTTATATTAAAAATAAAGAAGTGTAAAATGTAAATTACTTCGTTAAAATAACTAAAAATAAAAACCAAAATATATTTTATATTTATTTTTCATTTACAGTTAGTATAGTGAAGTATTCATATAGGCAATTCACAGTTTACCCTCATAAGTTATGAGATACTAAGTTATGACTTCGAACTGTGCACAGTCGCTTTATAAAGTGTTATTTTCTTAATACATACCTGCGAGTGTTGTAATCGTACTAACATAGATTTTCATACAAAACAACAAAAAATTTTCTTACGACAGTCATAAATTGTTTTAAGTTATGACAACTTATGACTTATGATGACTTATGAGGGAAACTGTGAATTGCCTAATAGTAAGTATGGTAGACAATAAATTCATCATATCGTTGTATTTCTCTCTACTTACGGGCCTTGAAGCTTTATACAGCTTTATACTATGTTGCATAGTAAATATGCTAAGATGTTTATGTTTTTCTTGTTTTTCAAATAAAAAAAAAACGATCAGTGAGATACATACACAAATATGTACTCCTCGTCAGCCGGTTGTCGCGTCATCGAATTTTGAGCCGCTGTTATCATCGTCGCCCGTACAAACAGTATATACGACCGCATCGGATTGTGTGCAACCGATTATGCCGAAAGCAATTCATCCGCAATACGTACCTGTTCATTCGTGTCCGGTGTCAAGTGCGGTGCCGATCCAAAATGTGCAGCAGCGGCATGCACCGTATTCGAATGTACCAATGTCGGGTTACTGCTACCCAACTGCACCGTACTCGAATGTACCAATGTCAGGTTATTGTTACCCAACTGTTATACCACAAATAAGTGCGCCTCTCGTTTATACTCAAAATCAACATATAAGTTATACTCGGGACATAATCGAACTTTTGCCGTTTTTCGATCCTGGTTCAGATCAATCGTTAAACTCAAGACAGTTTATAAGGCGGGTAGAACTGTTGAGAAATACGTACCAGTGGCAAGAAAATGTATTACTTTTCGCGTTACAGCAAAAGATGCGTGGTTCAGCAAAGCTGTGGATTGACTCCCAACAATGTATTTTTGTTTCGTGGTCGCAATTTGTACATAAATTTTTACAAGATTTCCCTTGCATGGAAAATGAAGCGGATATACATTTGAAAATGGCTCAAACAAAACGCCATAACAACGAAGCACCGGTAGAATACTACTATCGAATGTTGGCGCTAGACACGAAAGGTGGATTGCCAGAGCCCAGTATTGTGCGTCACATAGTTAATGGTATCAACGATATTGACTTAAAAAGAAAAATTTCAAATGAATACGTACGTTGTACAGACTTACTGCGCGATATAGTAAATTATAGTGTTTATAATGAGCCAAAATCGATAGTTCAAAAACCGAAATATATGCAATTGCCGCAAAAGGGACAAACGAATAATAACTCGAGCGAAAATGGAAAACAAACGCCGCGTGCCAAGATTCCCTTGGATAAAATCAAATGTTACAATTGCACAAAACTAGGGCACTATTCAGTAAATTGCCCTGAACCGCAAAAAAAGAATCGTTGTGCTAACTGCAATCGAACAACGCACACAACCGAACAGTGTGTGGTGAAAGCGAAAAGTGTCAACAAAATTTTACATACTCCTGACCAGATTAAAAGTGTTGATAGTCTCGAAAAACATATTACAGTGAATGGACGTGAGACAAAATCAATCGTAGACCCGGGTAGTACATGTACTCTCGTAAGAAAATCGTTCGCTGAAACAGTCGCGAAACGGCAGGAACATAATTCGTTATTACATGGTTTTGCAGGCGGTGAATACATGTGCACGGGAAAAATAAATGTCCCAATCAAAATCGATGACAATAAAATGAATACTGATTTATTAATAATAGACGATAAATTAATTAGTGAAAACGTTTTACTTGGAAAAGGTGTGTTGTGTCGCTCTAACCAAAAATTGGTCATCGAAGGAGACAAATGTAAAATTGAACGTATACAATCAATTAACGCGTCTGCCGATTTAAATGAAAATCAACGTATTGCGCTCGAAAAACTGATAACAAAGTATAGTGAAATGTTTTCGACTAACATCGCTGAAATCGGAAAGTGTTCAATCGCTGAAATGAAAATATCAGTTAATACTGACGTGCCGGTTTCCCTAAAACCATATCGCGTTGCTTTTGCAAAAAGACCCATAATTTCAAAGATCATTTCTGAACTACTTACGAATGATATAATTAGACCAAGTGAATCGCCATATTCTTCACCGATTGTGCTCGTGGAAAAAAAAAATGGCGAGCACCGACTTTGTGTTGACTACCTATGTTTAAATAAAATTACCGTTAAACAGCCATATCCCATGCCGAACATGGAAGAACAATTTGCACAATTATCCGGAAATACGTACTTTACCACACTCGACCTTCGGATGGGTTACCATCAGATCTTGATTGAAGAAACTTCAAAAAAATACACCGCTTTCGTAACTACCGACGGACATTACGAATTTAATAGAATGCCATTCGGTCTGGTTAATGCACCAGCTGTTTTTCAGTGTGTAATGAATAAAGTTGTGTCGAAAATGTCACCCAACGAAGTGCTTGTGTATTTGGACGATATAATTATACCAAGCAAAACAATTGAAGAAGGACTGTGTCGATTAGAAAAATTTCTAACGTTATTAAAAGACGCTAATCTCACACTTCGTATAGATAAGTGTAAATTTCTTGAAAAACAAACTGAACATTTAGGACACGTTATTGACAAAAATGGAATTACTCCTGGTAAGAAGAAAATTGGCGCAATAATGAACTTTTCCGTACCAAAGAACGTAACTGAGGTAAGAAGATTCTTAGGTCTTACAGGGTTTTTCCAAAAATTTGTCGAAAATTATTCCCTCATTGCGAAGCCTCTGACGAAGCTTCTTCATAAAAGCGAAATCGATCACTTTGTTTGGGGAAACGAACAACAGGACGCATTTTCGAAGCTCATTAACGCATTAACAGTTGAGCCGGTACTTGCTTTATATGATCCAAACACACAACACGAAGTACATACAGATGCAAGCAGCGTAGGCCTTGCGGGTGTTCTACTACAATCATATGATGGTAAAACCTGGAATCCTGTGTTTTACTATAGTCGACATTGTACCGATGCAGAAGCAAATACCACAGCTACGAACTGGAGGTACTAGCCGTTGTAGAAACATTGGAGCAGTTTCGAATTTATTTACTTGGCAAACGTTTCCGCATAGTCACAGATTGTTCCGCTATAGCACACGTGAAAGCTAATAAGGAACTTAAACCCAAAATTGCTCGATGGTGGCTTAAACTACTCGAATATGATTTCGAATGTACTCATCGTCAAGGTACACGTCTACAACACGTCGATGCGCTTAGTCGTATGCCAGATGAACCCAGCAGAGAAATTGAACCAGCAGGCGTAGTATTAAAGGTAACCACCGATGCCAATGACTGGTTGCTAACAATGCAGTTGCAGGACGATAAACTTCGTGAAATAATAGCAGTCTTAAACGGTTCGTTGAAATCTGCGCAAGAAGAAAATATAAAGAACAACTACTTACTTGAAAATCACCGATTATATCGAAAGCAGACTAATGGTACCAAATTCGTCGTACCAAAAGCTGTACGTTGGCGTGTGTTGCAATACTGCCATGACCGGGCAGGGCATCAAGCGACCGAGAAAACGTTAGAACGACTTCAACAGACATATTGGTTTCCGAAAATGAGAAAATACGTTAAGCAGTATATTTCATCATGTACCCAGTGCTGTTATAAAAAGCATCGTTCCGGAAAGACTGAAAGTTGTCTTCACTACAGTCCAATTAATCCAATACCATTTCATTTGATCCACATAGACCATATGGGCCCATTTGTCCGTAGTAAACGCGGAAATTGCTATGTACTTGCAATTTCCGACGCATTTAGCAAATTTTTGGTAGTCAAAGCCGTTCGAGATACTAAAACCGTCCATGTATTGAAACCACTCAACGAAATGTCAGGCTACTTCGGACTTCCGTCGCAAATTGTTTCTGATAGAGGCACGTCATTTACTTCTAAAGCGTTCGAGACATATTGTGAGCAAAATAATATCCAGCATATAAAAACCGCAGTACGCACTCCCAGGGCAAATGGTCAAGTGGAGCGCGCTAACCAAACGATACTTTCATTTATTCGAACAACCACTGAAGAACCTAAAGACTGGGATCTAGCGCTTAGAGATCTCCAGTGGACTATCAATTCGCAGAAAAACGAAACGACGGGTTTCAGCCCAAATGAGCTTGTATTTAATTATACGCTCCGAGATGTCATCCAGAATGAACTTATTCCGCCATTCACGATGACATAGAAAACAATCAATCTACATTAACCTCAGCTGAAAAACATGAACAGGCAGCCGTTAATATAAACCTTGAACGTGCAAAGTGGAAGCGACGTTTCGATAGTAAACATGCAACCCCAAAAGTATACTCCGAGAATGAACTGGTTGTCATCGAGAACGAGCCAGCAGCTGTAGGCCAATCCAGAAAATTAGAACCCAAGTACCGTGGGCCGTACATCATCCGTAAAGTTCTGGGCAACGATCGATATCTTCTCGAGGATATCCCAGGCTACCAAGTGACCTCAAAAAAATTCTGTTCCGTCTACGCCGCCGAGAAAATTAAACCCTGGTGTACTTCCAGTCCAGAGCTAGACATCGAAGATCTTTCCGATAACGAAATCGAGGACGATTTGCAGTCAGAATAGGCCGAATTGTCAACGCCACCCTAGAAAGAGTATGAATGCAACCCTGCGAAAAATCATCGTTTTGACATATCATCGTATTTTTGACAGTGTGTTTTGGTTGCTGTCACGAAGCCGTTCGAATAGCGAAATATTAGATTTAGAAATAAAACACAAGTTCACTTTTGAATATAAATGTTAAAGTCTTTATTTTAAATAACTTTAAGATACGATCTTGTCACTATGAGAGATCACCAGAGAATGAATAAAAGAACTCTTCGTTTCTATAAAGTAAACTACTATTACGTATCCTTTTAAAAACATACATAGATAACATGCGACCACTCGTCGCCTCTTATCTTCTTAGAAAAACAGTCAAAGTTTGTTTACTTTGACCTAACGGAATAACATATTTTCGATCAACGTATTTTTGCTTTGTGTCACAGAATTTCACAAGAATGTGTTATTGCGTATTTCTTTAAAAGTGTTATTGCGTATTTCTTTATTTATTTTAAACTGAAATTCTTGTGCATTCAACACACCTCCTCAAAAATACATTGATCGTTACAAATCATACTTCATATTATTACATTTTATATAACATATTATTTACATGTGACAAGTCGTATATTCTGGGGCATTACAATATCACGATCCAACATTTGTTGCAAGGATTGGGAAAAACCCAGAAAAACCCAATCAGATCATGTGCATATATTTACATTACGTTTACATTTAATATTTTATCTGTTTTCAATCATTTAATCCAATTTGACTTCTCAAAAACAAAAATCTTACTCCAGGTAACGGCTTCGTTAAAATATCGGCTAGCTGCTTATCTGTAGGAATATACTCAATATTGATTAGTTTACTTTCAACCTGCTCTCTTGAAAAATGATATTTAATATCGATGTGTTTTGATCTTTTGTGACAAGAAGGATTACTTGCTATACTTATACAACCTTGATTGTCTTCATATATTTTAATTGGTTCTTTTAATTCAATTTTTATACTATTCGTTAACGATTTAAGCCACAAAGCTTCTCTAACTGCTTCAAACAGTGCCATATACTCTGCTTCAGTAGATGGTGCTGCAACCATCTACCATGGGAGTTTTGTTTCTTTGTATTCCAACAAATTAAACATGTTTCGAACATTTTGAATAAGTAACCAGTAGTGCTTTTCCTATCATTTTCACTTCCACCCCAATCAGAATCAACATAGCCAACAAACATTTGTTTGTAATTTGAGTTTTTAGCATAAACTAATTTCAAATCAATAGAACCTTTAAGATATCTCAAAACTCTTTTCAGACATTGCCACAACTCTTTATTATTTTTATTGCTATATCGACTCAAAATATTGACAGATGTACTTAAATCAGGTCGTGTGCACAACATAATATACATTAAACAGCCAATTAAATTACGGCATGGTGCATCACACTTTACATCTGAATTCAATGCTTCATAATTGAGTCTGCTTGGAAGTGGAGTATTAACTGGATTACAATCATTCATTTTAAATTTCTTTATAACATTTTCAATATAAGCGGACTGACTTAGAATTATTGTATTTTCGTTTCTATCGACTTTTATTCCAATAAAATATTTAATTTCAAATAAATCAGTCATTCTGAATTTGCTCATTAAATATCCTTTGAAACCCGTCATTGTTTCAATACCTGCTGTTGCGATTACTAAGTCATCTACATATAATAACACATATAAATTTTTAAGTATATTACCTTTATCAAGAATGTAAATGCAACGATCTACCGCTGAATTTATAAAACCAATTTCTTTTAAAGCATGCTCAAAAACTTCAAACCATCATCTTGCTGCCTGCTTGAGTCCATAAATGGCTTTATTTAATTTGCAGACTTTATCACTACCACAGGATAATCCTTGAGGAACCATCATATAAATTTCCTCTTTCAACATGCCATTTAAGAAGGCAGTTTTAACATCCATATGTTGAACTTTTAATTAAATTGGTTTGCAACCGATAATATAAATCGGAAACTAGAAATTCTTGCTACTGGAGCAAACGTTTCATCGTAATCAATTAAATATTCTTGTGTGAAACCACGTGCAACGAGCCTAGCTTTATATCTAATTGGGTTACCTAATTCATCATATTTAATCGTAAAAACCCACCTACAACCAACTATATTTATATTTTCAGGTTTTGGTACAAGAGACCAAGTTTGGTTATAATAATGCGAACTAAGCTCTTCTTTAATTGCTTCTTCCCAATATACCCTATCGTTTCTGTTTTTAATTTCATCAAAAGAATTTGGAGTACTATTAATGAAATTCTGTGCATTCATTATGCAACTACTGATACACAAATCTCTTCTTCTTTATATGATATCTGTGGTCGTTCCTTCAATCTTTCACTTCTTCTGACTTCAGTTTCAATCATTCTTTTATTCAAATGAGAGTTGGACAGATGACTATTATATTCATTTGTATTCTCTAATACATTTCCACCACTCTCAAGTGGATCGGCATTCTCTTTACTTGTTACCACACCACTAGGCTGTTTATCTGATTTCAATACATCAGATTTCCTTTCCGAATTCTCATTCGGAAAAATTAATTTTATTTCATCCGTACTCTCATTCGGGATATTAATTTCATTACCAGAGTCCTTCAAATTTACTCTGTTCTTTACCACAGTCCTAGAATTTATCATGTTTGTTTCATCAACGATAACATCTCTCGCTGTCACAAACTTCCCAGTTTCCACATCCCACAATTTGTATCCATTTGTATCCCGACAAGTATACCTTTCCATGATTTTTCATCAAATTTTCTTTTTCTTGTTTTATTATGTACATATACTGTCGAACCAAATATTTTTAAATATTTTAAATCAGGCTTTCTATTATGCCACATTTCATACGGTGTTTTCATACTGTCTTTCAACGCATTACTTGGACTTCTATTAATTAAATAAGTTGCTGTCAAAACAGCTTCAGCCCAAAAGGCTTTGTCCAATTTTGCTCCACTAACCATAGCACGAGCTTTTTCTGTTATTGTTCTTATCATGCGTTCAGACACACCATTCAATTGTGGAGTATGTGGAACTGTTAAGTGGTAACTGATGCCTTTTTCAACACAATAGTCACGCATCTCATTTGACAAATATTCTCTACCATTATCAATATATAAATTCACAACTCTCAAGTTAAAATGGGCTTCGCTTTTTGCGACAAAATCTTTAAAAACCGAAAAAAACATCAGATTTGTAAGTTATTAAATAAACTACACAGTAATGCGTATATTGATCAACAAAAATTACATAATAATTTTTACAAAAATTACATACTAATTTTTGCCATCAATTGTTGAAGGTTTTATCGGACCACAGACATCTGAATGAACCACAAATAAAGGTCTTTTAATAATTTCTCCTTAATTTTAAATTTATTAAACCTTAGTCTAGCTTGTTTCCCGTTTATACATGCCTCACATAATTCATTATTAGGCTGCACATTCTTTAAAAGGTTAATATCGCTAAACATATTTTTGACTTTTATATCTAAAAATTTTCCTTTACTAATATGTCCTAATCCTTCATGCAACAATAGATAATCATTACTTTTAATTGCATTTGACGCATATATTGTTCTACTCAAAACAAAGTCAATAATTGGTACATTATTCATACATACCAATTTACCATTATTTACCATCAATAATTACATGTCCATCCTTACTAACTTTTACACCTCCTGTATTAAATTCAATAGCCATTCCAGCATCTTGCATCCTTTTAACGGAAAGTAAATTTTGTGAAACATCTTTACAGAACATCTTCCAGGGCATTCTCCACACTTTGCAACTGCTATTTTTATTGGCACTCCAAGTTGATATAATCAGCAAACAGATTTTCGTCATTTATTATATGATCAGAAGCTCATCTCATCATAAATGCAAAACCATTTTGTAGATCATCTGTTGCAATTTGTGCAGTTTTACAATGTTCACAATCTTCAGTAATTTGTTCCCGAACTTCATGTAAACTTCCAAATTGAATATTTTTCACTATCATAAGGCTTAATGTTTCTTTTCACTTTTTCCATTTTTTTAATATTTTATTTTTATTCTTATATTTAAATAGTTCAAGTTTTTTTTATAGTTTATAGTTCACGAAAAGTTTAATAAAATTTTTGTTATATTAATCACAATCAATGGACCGTGTCTGGGCTCATAACCTATTAGATTTAGAAATAAAACACAAGTTCACTTTTGAATATAAATGTTAAAGTCTTTATTTTAAATAACTTTAAGATACGATCTTGTCACTATGAGAGATCACCAGAGAATGAATAAAAGAACTCTTCGTTTCTATAAAGTAAACTACTATTACGTATCCTTTTAAAAACGTACATAGATAACATGCGACCACTCGTCGCCTCTTATCTTCTTAGAAAAACAGTCAAAGTTTGTTTACTTTGACCTAACGGAATAACATATTTTCGATCAACGTATTTTTGCTTTGTGTCACAGAATTTCACAAGAATGTGTTATTGCGTATTTCTTTAAAAGTGTTATTGCGTATTTCTTTATTTATTTTAAACTGAAATTCTTGTGCATTCAACACGAAATCTTAATGTTTTTTCTTCCTTTTTATAAACTTAATAAATTATATTCGTTTCAAAAAAACGTGCGTGTCACTAGTTTGTAATAAATTTTGTGCGGTTCGTACCGTTTAAAAATGTTTGTAACCTAATTATAATTATTCCGAGTGGACTTATTCCACTTTGAAAAACATTTTTGCAATAATATTTTTAGCTAAAATTCTTTTTTTACATTTTTAAGAAATGGTACTCCATTGAATGTATGATTATAATTATGAAGAGAAGGTATCTATATCTTAATAAAATTACCGTTAACTAGTTTTTTTAAAAAGTGGACTTGTACCACTTTCAAAAATAACAGTTCATATCTATATTTATTATGTGTACGTTTCGTATAAACAGTATTAAAAACAATTATTCTCAGGATTCTTCTCTAAACGGTGGTGAAAATAGTAATTTTATCGACCATTTTAAATCAAATGCTCAGGCGCAACTGAAACATTTGGATCTAGACGGGAAAGAAACTGAAAAAGATCAACTTGGTCGTAACACAACAATAAATGAGAAGTTTTCACCTGGTTTTGCTGGAAACAGTAATATGAATGGGGCATCAACCTCAGCTGCTGCTGCGGCAGCTACCGCCTCCTCTACGGATTATACTTCCGATGTCACAGATGTTGACCGTTCAAGAAATCTGGACCTAAAAATTGATGGAAACGCTCTGGCCATGACCAAGTACAACAAGAGTACGAACAGAAATAGCAATGATTGTGGTGGCGTTATGCGGTCGAAAACGGCGTTAGTAACCATGACAAATCTGGGTTGCGAAAATAATTCGTTAAATGAAACCGATTTTCTTTGCAGTGATGATGTTCACGGACACTTGGAAAATATGCAGGATGAACTAGAATCCTTGAAAGATTTACTTCGGGGCGACGGTTATTCACTGGATGCAAATACATTATTGAGTGTAAGTATTTCATTAAAATGCGCATTTACAATTTCTTCAGTTGTCATTTTTTTACATGATTGTAAGCACCTTAATAGCGCAAACTTTATTATTTAATTTAAATTAAATTTATTTGGACATTTTTTTATGAAATTATAAGAAATCTTAAATCTTTTTAAAAATTGAATTTAAGTTCCAAATAAATACGACTTAATATCTTATTTACTATCCAAAAATACTGGCATACTGACTAATTCATCAAAATTAAATAACTAACTTCAAATAAAATTAAATAAATTTAGAATGGAGCAACATCCACTGCACTGCATAATAATCGAATATATTTAGCCCAAGCACTGGAAGGAGATTTTTTCAATAAGGTCAGATTATAAATACAATCACATTTACATTTTCTTTTTTGTTTTGTTTCTTATTATAATAGTACTATTTACCAAACAGTATTTTTAGTAATAATTTAATATGTTGCACAACTATGAAATAAATTGGTATTAAAAGCATACCGCGCCAGGACGGATGATAAATTACTTTTCCACACAACCATTGAGCTATAAAATGAATACAGCAAAACACCTTATTAATAAAATTTTAGACATCAGGAGGCCTTTTCTACTTTAATCTGAATACGACAATGAAAAAAAAAAACTGTGAAAAGTTGAAATTTCCTAGGGTGCGCATTTTAGGAACTGCTTTGTGCGCAGGTAAAGTAAACTCACTGAGTGAGTGTATATGAATATTGATTTGGATTGTACTGACTTGGATGCAATATTATATAGACTGGCTCTTAACGACTTTATAACAGGAACAACAAAAATTCGTCAAAGAAAAGAAATTTTATTTTTTTTTATTTAATTTTTACATATTCCAAAAAAATTCTTTATTTTTTCTTCTTAGAAGATACTAATATATATGTATTATCTTCTCCGATATACTATTATAAGTTTCATTAACCTGTAACGAAGTTACCCGGTTCTCCGGATTTGTACGCTGGTTAGCTCGCCGGCTAATCCACCGACCGCCACAGAAATTTATAGATTCTGGGATTTTCTAACAATACAACTTTATTTCTTAACTTACATTTTCTTACACTTATGATTATTAATATGCTGTAAGATTCTATGATACGATGCACCGAAGAGTCACCCTAGCCGGATAACTCCTGGAAACCTCTAGATCCGGTGGGGAAACATCCGGAGACGCGCCGTGCGGTCGCCTTGGTGACTGAGTTTGTGCATGCATGTACATATATATGGAGGAATTTTCCACAAAACTCCTTCGTTACATTTGCTCCTTACTTGGGGGAAGGAAGGAAGGAGACCTCTCTATGCCGTGTCCTGGATGGGGTATTGCTGTCCTCCTGCATCTCACTCGGATGCCGGTTCGTTGTTAACTGGCGACTCTGTGGTGTAGTGTCGTTCTCTTCGGCGGATGCCGTAGGGCTGGTTTTGTCGAACACTGTGCGGTTGATGTTGCAGCGGTTACGCTTGCGGCTACGACGTCTGGAATTACGATTGCTGTCAGCTGGGTGGTGATTGCGGTTGGTACACTTTGAACGGTTATGGTCATCGTGTCCGGTGCTTGCATGGCAGAGTTTTACTTGGTCGGCAGTAGTAGTACTGGGGTTGGCTTCTAAGGGATCTTCGTCGCCCTTTTTAGCTCTGTGACATGGGCTGTTAGTAGACCCCTAAAAACCCAAACACACTCATGAGACACTGCACTCATTCACATGCTCATACCCAGCTTAGCACCTCGCTCGCTCTCTCCTTTTCATATCCGTATGATCCAGGAAAAACCCTGTTATTATTACCCAAATTTGTTGTTGCTCCTTGAAGAGTTTCATTCGCTATTCCCTTTCACCCTTTTCTTCATTTATTACCTTACAAAGAACAGCCATAAAAAACAACAACAAAATGATCGCCAAAAATCTTCAGTCATAAAACTTCAGACGGGCCTTTGTGGCACTGTATTCACACTTATGTATTCATACCGTTTACCATCTCGCTTACACCCCTTACATATTCTTATAAACACGAGCCATTTTGAAAACAACACCACATTCAACCTTTGCACAAAATTCTTCACGTGGAAATGCGTAAAAAATCCCTGAATTTGTCGTACACCATTGTCTATAAAAGATCCAACACTCATACCCGCACCATTCAGTTCAATAGTGTGTACATATCGTGTCGATAACTTCAGAGATAACTTCATCCATACTAATTAAGAGTTTTAGAGAAAAAATAATAATTTCAATTTAAACTCGTCATTTTTCCTTTTCGAACCAGTCATTTATAATAGAATCATACGCGAATCATTTCTAGCTAGCTCAAAAACTAAAATTTCTCCAGGGGCCAGTTTCGCTGCGAGCTTATCCACTGCCTTGGAGAGTGGATGTTGCTTAAGCAAGACCTGTTGGCCGATGCCTTCCATTTTCGCCGACGTAGATTATAGTGCTTTGCTTGCATCGGTGCTGCTTGTCGTATGTTCTCCTTTTCTATGGTGAACGCCTTGTACTGACAGTCTGTGCAACGACGTACGTATCTGCTAATCTGGCGATACATCTCTGGCCAGTAGTTCTTCTGGGCTACCCGAGCAATCGTTTTTCGTACCCCTAGATGTCCGGCCGTTGGTGCGTCGTGGTTTTCCATGATTACTTCCACACGCAAGTTTTCGGGGACGCATAACTTCCAGTGGCCCGGCTCTTCATTGTCGAATGCCCTATGAGTCTGTCTGTATAGTTTCACGTTCTCGATGGCTTCTCTTCTCGATTCTCTCGGTGGCTTCCTCTTTCACACGGGGACACTTGATACGACAGCATCTGTTGCATGGCTCAGTGATTTCTATGGAGAAATCACTCGATCTTTTCCAACTTCTGCACCCCACACAACTCCTGGACCGTCTGGCTACTTATGAAGCTTCTAGTAGCTTCTGTGTCCAAGGTGGCCTCAATGCGTTTGCCATTAATCGTTACTGCAGCCACGACGCGCTGCTCATCTGTTCGAAGCCTTATGCTGGTTATCGAGGCGTTAGGGCCGTTTCTTTTCGGCTCCCCTCGATTCGGTTGTCGGCTTGGTCCGTTTCCCTGCTGTTTAGGGCAACACTCTTTGGTTCTCTTGCCATTGCGGCCAAACTCCCAACAGAAAATAAGTTGTTCCACTTCGTAATCGCGTGCGAAGTGGCCCTGTTGTCCGCATCTTCTACATGCTGTGCCTGGATTTCCTACGTGAGTACTCTCCACGTCGACTACTTCGCGATGACACTCCTCGGTTCGGTTATTCCCCTTCGAACGGTTAGGATCGACCGTGAATTGTTGTGTTGGTGTCTGCCTTTAAATTCTCCCAATCGCCGGCCAGATTTACCAACTCCTCCAGAGTGTTCCGCTTTAAGTAAAATCGTAGCTCAGGATTACTGTTGCGGTAAATGCGCTCGAGACGCTCGTTATCGGCCAAGCCTGAGTGGTGCATTAGGCTTTGTAATGCCACTACATACTCCCTAAAGGTCTCTCGTTGTGCTTGTTGCCGCTGTCGTATCTCGTCGTCCATTGGCTCGAAGAAGCGCGGCGGCAGGAAAAACTCTAGGAAGTCCTGTTTGAATGCGGCCCATGTCGTCCATCTTTTATTAATGCACCGGAACCACTGTTCGGCCTGTTGCCGCAACATCTCAGGCATTGCTTCGGTGAGGCAATTCACATTCACGTTGTACACCTCAGCTAATTCCTCTATTCGCTCCACGAATATCAGTGGGTCTTGAATACCGTCGTAGCTAACATCCCACTTTTCCATTCGGTCGAGCCATTCGGGCCATTCGGTCGAGCGTGGCCATGTACTTTCCCGTAAAACTATCTATCGGTTGCTAGTAAAAATTACATCCGTGTGGTGTGCTAACATATGTGACATACTTTGTTGTCCAGCCGACGTCATCTGCGCGGCTGCGATTGACGTCGTTGCTGCATCCTGTGCCGTGGCATCTTTCCGACTACCTGGCCGGTGTAATTCCTCCAGCTCACTGAGACGTGTCTGTATACTAGAGGTTAACTCCTGCCTATGCAAATATTTATCATTACAATTGGTGGAGAGGTTTACGAGAAAATACATTTAAAAGCCTTAGAAAACTAATGTTAAATGGAAATAATACTTATTACAATAGTCTATAAGTTGGCAACACTTTTTTATGAGCTTGCGAAATTTTTAAATATAAATATCAGTTTGGTTCTGCTTATCACTTTGTGCGGTTGTGAAAAATTGTGAATTGTGAAAAGGAATACTATTATATACCACGTAGAGATAAAAAACAATCCAAGTGGGAAATTATTTTACAAATATACTAACTTAAGAGCTAAGAGGAAGAAAACTGAAAGCTTAACTTATCAAAAACAGCATGAAGAAATTATAGATGAAAATATAATTTTCGATGACAATATATCGAAGGCTTTGAAAGAACACTTACGTAGAGACAGCTCGGATTGGAACGAAGTTCGGAATAAATGGGAAAAAACATTTCAGCTCAGACAAAACGAATTAAAGACACTACCTCATTTGGAATTTATTGCCTCTTGGCCGAAGTACACCGACGCACGGGCTCCAGAATTCGTAACTTTGTATTCATTTGGCTTAGACGAAAATGTTATACTAACTTTTGAAATATTTTCAGATAAATATTGATTTTAATTTGTTCTCTATTCTAAATATGTTGTGAGTAGACGTGTTTTTTGAGTCCGTCCATTAGCAGCGTGAAGTAAGAATAGTTTCTCGCGAAATCGTGAATTTTAAATACGCGCCAGTTATAAACTCCTTTGCTAACAAGTGAATACTACTTGCTTAATTATTTTGAGTTGGTTAAAATAACAAATAAATAATAATTAATAAACAATAATTAATAACAAGAAAATACTTAATCATCGAAATCGCAGTTGCTTCACACACCATTTACACACTTACGAATATATACGTATTACACTGCAATGTCGAGTATAAATTTACGCCCAAAAATGAGTGCCAAATCTGCAGCAGGTGATTCTCTGACTCCAAGGTTAGTGCAGTCTCCGATAGTAGGAAATTCCGACTCCTGTTCGTAAATCACTGCTACGTAAGTTTGAAGAACGCTTAGAAAACCAAAGTGTTAACCCTCCTAACAGAAGTTATAAAAGCTGAAATAAACAAGCTGTGGGAAGACGTATATGACATAGTGAGAGGAGAACTACGTGATCTACGCGAAGAAATCAAAATCAATCCTCATGGTATCGAGGAGTCCTGGAACAAAGCTATTGCAGAAACAGAAAAATCTGTCACTGCTATCTCTACACGTCTTGAATCTACTACTGCTGATGTTACGAACGTTCAACGGAAGCTTGAGGATATCATGGATCGAGTAGACACCTTAGAACGTAGTGATATCTGCAGTGACGCGGTACTCTTCGGAATCCCAGAGCTGAAAGATGAAGATCTAACAAACATTTTCTCTAAATTATGCTCGACTATTGGGTGTTGCAAGTTACAACTAAGTCGCATTTTTCGTGCAGGTCGTAGAGTGCAGTCTGTTCAGGGTACCGTTTCAACAAATCCCAGCTCACCTATTATTGTAAAATTTCTACACTCACATGAGAGGAACCTGTTTTTAAAGGCTGCTACGGTATATCGAAAGACTGTCAATCTTCCTCTCCGGCTTAACAATATTGGTTTTTCTCAAATAGAAGCTTTTACATAAATGAAAGTCTTACTAAGAGAAACCGAGAGCTTCTCTTACGTGCGGCTAGTCTAAAGAGAATGAAACAACTCGTTGCGGTTTATACTCGGCGTGGATCTGTATTTGTAAAATTATCAGAAAGAGGAGCTAGTTTACAAATTAAGAATTCTGAAATGCTTAATGCTGCTATTCTGGAGAACTCCGTCATTGTGGATGATTACATCTCTGATACAGACAGAAATACTAGTATTTAACTTATTTTTAACATTATTAAGGTCTTGCTTTTACTTATCTCTTCCTAATTTTGCCTCTACTATCAATACTCTTTTTGAGTTTCTCTGTCTTTTCTTTAACTATTTCCTTGATACATTTCTGCACATACAGTACCGCTCATAAGTATTCGAACGACAGTTAACTTCAAAATTTTTCGGAATCAGTAGAATTCATTGGAAATTAAATTCGATTTTATGATTTTATGACGTTTCTGTTGTTTTTTGGGAGAAACATAAAAACCCTAACCCTTTTTTTCGAATTCGACTTTAAGGAAAATTTCATCAACAATCTTTTAATGACTACCTGTCAATATTGGCGATATGCAAACGGTTTTTAAGGTCTTGTTTTTTATCTGCTGGGTGTTGGGAACTAAATTTTATATTTACCTGAATCCGTACCCAATCCCTTTAAATACCAGGGCTGAATTCTCTCGGACATTAATTGTAATTTGCATATCGTCCTGAAAAGTAAAAAAAAACAGCACAAGTATCCCAAAACGACAAGAATTATCAATTGAGACACGTTTTGCGGTTTGTACTCTCCACGAAGAAGGATAATCCTATGGGCAGATTGCTGCCCGTTTAAAGATATCGATGAGTTCTGCTTGGGCCATTCTTAAAAAAAAGGAAGAGATCGGCAGTGTTGCCAACAGAAATCGTCCTGGCAGAAAGAGAAAGACGACTGCAGGAGATGACAAGTTCATTGTAGTCCAGAGCAAACGGAACAGACGTCTAACGGCCCCAGATATCACCAATCAGATAAACTGCAACCGCCCAAATCCCATATCTGTTTCCACAGTAAAAAGACGTCTGAAGGAAGCTGGTTTTTCAGGAAGACTAGCAGCAAGGAAGCCTTTACTTCGGCCTGCAAATAAGAAAAAGCGATTGGAATGGGCGAAGACACATAAAGATTGGACGTTAGAGCAATGGAAGAATGTGCTTTGGACTGATGAGTCCAAATTTGAAATCTTCGGGTCCAACAGGCGTGTTTTTGTTCGTCGACGTACCGGAGAGCGAACACGATGGAGGACACACGAACATGGAGGAGGAAACACGATGGTTTGGGGATGTTTCGGTGCAGGATCCACCAGCGACCTTGTCAGAATTACCGAGAAACTAAACAAGGAAGGATACAAGAAGATACTAGAAGAACATGCTGTGCCTTCAGGAATTAGAATTATAGGTGAAGGATTCACTTTTCAAGAAGATAATGACCCGAAGCACTCTTCACGTTTGTGCAGAGCATTTTTACATGATCTGGAAGGGAAGAATATCATGAAACGCATGGTGTGGCCACCACAATCACCGGATTTATCTCCCATCGAACTTTTGTGGGACGAGCTGGACAGAAAGGTCAATGCTCTAAGTCCTACAAGTAAGGAAGACCTCTGGCAAAAATTATTTCAATGTTGGGGTGAGATCAGTCCTGAAACTTTGGAGAAATTGCTCCAGAGAATGCCGAGATTATGTAAGGCAAAAGGCGGATATATAGATAAAAATGTATAGTGACCTCATTTTTTGTATTATTTGTTGTTATTGTTATTTTTTTAAATAAATATATCGTAAGGCACACAAGTGTGTGCCAAAACTCGATTAAACTGCTTTACTTTTTTTTTTAAAACGGTCTAAATTGCACATATATGAATCGTTCGAATACTTATGAGCGGTACTGTATATCTAACTATAATTTTCACTTTCTCATTCTTTTCTACTTATTAGAAGTACCACTATTATTAGAAGTTCACTAAGTACCTTATTGCAAATACTCAGCGCGCAAAATAAAGGGCTTAATATTTGCCATCTAAATGCGCAGAGTCTGTCGCGTAAAATAGACGAGTTCAGACGCATCTTTATAGATTTTAGTGTTGACATAATCTGTGTTTCGGAGACCTGGTTCCACCCTGAAATAGGTAACTGTTTGTACAAACTAAATGGGTACAAGCTTTTTAGGTCAGATCGCTATGGAATCGCACTTGAATATATTTTTATGGAGATTTATTCAAAAACCCGCAAAATTATGCTCTGTTCAATATATAGACCCAATAAAAGAATATGTTTTGATGCCTTCCTATCAACTCTTCAGGAGCTCTCCTGCAGCACATCCGAAATTATAGTTTGTGGAGACTTTAATTGTAATATTTTGAACAGCAGTGAATCGTACCAATTCATACAATCCATGCAGTCCCTAAATATGTATTTAGCCAACAAGATCACACCCTCGCATTTTTCTAGTAGTTCATGTAGTCTTATAGATTTGGTCTTCATTAGCGAAATGCAGAATGTACTGTTATATCAACATTTGGATGCTCCGGATTTTTCCACTCATGATCTGCTGTTCATGACCTATTCATTTGACCGCAGGTCGAAAGTTAGGGAAACATTTCAGTATAGGATCTATAAAGGTATGGATTCTGTCTCTTTACTACATGATTTAAACTCAATAAACTGGGAATCCATGTTTTATATGCCCTTGGTTAATGATCAGGTGGATTTCTTAACGCAGAATCTAAACTGCTTATACGACAAACATGTACCTATCGTTTCTAAAGTGATCAAGCATGATGTGCCTGTATGGCTGACTTCTAATATACTTTTACTTATGCAGCAGCGTGATTTTGTATATAAAAAATGGAAGAAATTTAAACTTCACGAATATCTTGTAATGTTTCGTCAAGCACGCAATCAAGTTGTAACTAAAATAAGACTTTCAAAGAAAAGATACTTTGAAACGAAGTTTAACCAGACACTATCCACTAAATCATTCTGGCAAAAGGTTAAAAATATCGGAATTGGAAAAAGTGTCTCGGAAAGCCCTCCCAACATTGACTGTGACGAACTCAATGCCAGATTTCTGTCACACTCTAATAATTCCCCTGAAATCTTTTTGTAAACGAGTATTACTCCTATTCAACATGACAATGATTTCTGTCTATCAAACATATGTGAGCAGGATATATTAAACGCACTCATGTCAATTAAATCCAATGCTACTGGTCTTGATGGTATTAGTCCAAAATTCATTAAATTAATAATACCTTACATTCTAAAATTTATCACGCATATATTTAATAATATAATAACCAAGTCTACCTTCCCAAGCGAATGGAAACGCACGAAAATAATTCCTGTTCTAAAGAAATCCAACTCTCGTACCCCTGATTTTCGTCCGATTGCGAAAAATTGATTTCTATGCAAATCCATGCGTATGTATCCAAGAAAAATCTTCTCAGCGATCATCAGTCTGGATTTCGCCCTGGAAAGAGCTGCGTAACCGCTCTAACGTTAGTTATTGAAGAGCTACGGAAGGCTATAGATAAGTCGTACATATGTATCTTTCCTGATTCTTCTGGATTTCTCTAAAGCTTTCGATACGGTCAATCATAACATATTGCACAATAAATTAATACAAGATTTTAACTTTTCGCGTCAATCTAGCAATTTAATCCAATCCTACCTTACTGATAGATATCAAAGTGTAGTTGCTGATAGCACAATGTCCAGTGCTCTCTTGGTTCGTTCAGGTGTCCCACAAGGATCAATTCTGGGACCTCTTCTTTTCCTGCTTTATGTAAATGATATATCGTATATCATTAAGAACTGTTTTTTTCATATGTATGCAAATGACTTGCAATTAATATTTAGTTGTCCAAGGAATGAGGTCTTTGCAAATTCGCATTTAATTGATGAGGATCTCGCTGCGATCAGTAGCTGGGCAGATTAAAATAAACTAAGCCTCAATTCGGTAAAGTCACAAATTCTGCCCATATACAAAAAACCAATTGATCATCTCAACTTGCGGAATATTTTCATTGGTGGAGATGCAATTCATTACGTGGAATCAGCGCGAAATCTTGGAATCATTTTCAATAACACACTGTCCTGGTCAGCACATGTTAATGTTAGCATTGGTAAAGTCTATGGTGGACTCAGATTGTTATGGAATACTCAGCACTTTTTACCCACTGGTACGAAAATACTCTTAGCTAAAGCTCTGTATTGCTCTCAATGCTTACCTACGGGTGTGAAATTTTTAGCAACCTTGACTCCTGCACTCTTCGAAATTTCATCGTTGTCTACAATAACATTGCACGTTTCATCTTTAATATAAAACGAGGCGAACATATATCTTACTTTTCTTTTTCACTTTTCAATTGCTCACCGATTAGCTTACTGAAGTTAAGAACTCTAACTTTCTTGCACAAAATAATTTGTACAGGTCAACCAGCCTACCTTTTTAATACACTAACTTTTGCCCATTCACAAAGGTCAATTACGTTGGTACCTCCTAGCTTTTCTAACTTAATATCTAAACGACAGTTTTTTGTGAGTGCTGTGAGACTTTGGAACTCCCTTCCGGTACATATACGAAGGATTACCAACCCTTACAATTTTAAGCAAAATCTGTGCTATCACTTGAACGCTATGTAATTTAACTTGTGCTTTCTATCTTTCCTCACTATACTGTTTCATCTTCATGCCCTACATTCGTAATTATTACTATTATCTATACACTTCCTATCTTACTAATTCTCATTTTATATAGACTTATATTACTATTTTCTTATTTACTTGTTAACATACATATAAGTACAATTGAAGCATTATTGTGAAGCATATTGAAGCATTATGTGTTCTTACTATGGTCAGCAAACTAAATAAATAAATAAAATATAAATATCTTCTGGGAAGCAGCAACATTTTTTCCAAATAAGAGCATTTCAAGCAAAAAGTTCGAAAATTATGAAACGAATTTACACAATGAATGTTGTAAGGAGCTTTTTGCAATCTCGAAGTCCCTAGATAACAAAGGTTTTATTATTATTGAGAAAAATAAGAATATGCATTATTAAATTTTTAATAAATTCTAGAAGATTACATTTTGACGATTCTACTTTGTGGGATTCTTCCGCCTACTTGCAGATTTAAGGACACTGATGAAAACATCCGAAAAAAAGCGACAATAATTGATGCACAGGAATACACATTTACACAACAATTATAACAAAAATATGCATGTAGTAGATATGACTTAAAACTGCACGCTCTCATTTCAAGAATTAAAAATGTCCTTTTGAATTAAGTCAATTTAAAATTAAAAGTTTTTATATTTGTTTCCAATACACAACGATATCAATTTAAATACGAAAATCTAAAATCAATGTTATTGCATTCGAAAATCATCAATGCCGTAAATACGATTTGAAGTTGGCTTTTAATTCAAAAGTTAAAAATCTTGGTTTGAAGGATTTCAGTATAGAATTAATATTATTTTTTATTTAGTTCTACTTGGCAAACACTTCATTCAAAATGGCTCTGAATTTAATTTCACAGTACTTAATTTCAAACTCACACTGCGTAGAATGTCAACACCGATCAACTTTGAAATTAAAATTTCCACAAAAACTTTGAAATTTTGAAGTGGAAAATGTATGAACCTTAGTGTTATCGATGTCGTCCTGTCAAGCTCTACCGCGTATGGTCGAGCGGCCGGGGATAATCACGCGCCGACTCGTGATTATTAGTCCCTGACACCCGGGGATAACCACGCAATGTCAGTATAGTTGATCATATGTATTATCCTTGCGCGGCGTTAATATGCTTGTCACTGATTACCCGATTTCCCGTATTACTAATCAACATACATATATATATGGTCGAGCGGCCGGGTATAACCACGCAATGTCAGTATAGTCGATAATATATATTAAACTCGCGCGGCGTTAATACGCTTGATTTTCAAATAATAGAATATTTGTACTCACTAATGTCGAAGTCTTCTGTTTGTTTTCTTGTTCACACCGCTGTTGTTACCTGTGGAGCTCGCACGTATGATTCGTTCTGTAGTCTATCACCAAGTGGTCGTGACTGATTCTGCTTCGGCAGCTAACCTCGGTTCATTCTCACCATTCCATTCCTCGTGTGCGTGAGCATCTCTTCGTCGATTGCTACCCATGTATTTTATTCTCGTTCGCTTACTCTCATGTGTTTACTCTCGTGCTTGGTTACTCTTATGTGTTTTACTTTCGTTTGTTTACTCTCATGTGTTTCCTCTCGTGCTTGGTTACTCTCATGTGTTTTATTCTCGCTTGTTTACTCTCTTGGTATACGTTGCATGCATGTACATATGTATGGACGAATTTACCACAAAATTCCTTCGTTACAACCCATTAACCATTTTAATACAAATGTCGTTTTTTTCATCGACAATGTTGTCTTGTTTATTATAGTGTATATGAATTCGTACGAACATACTATTAATTCGGGTCCCTAGTCGTAGAATTCGAGTCATAATCGTTTGTACGACAACCTGCAAGACAATGTGCCTAAAGATGTCGTCGATGGAAAATTGCTGACGACAAATAGAAATTGTCTTGCAAGACATCATCGACGACAATGTCATCGACAAATCTTTGGACTACAGGGAAGTTTCATTTTACCAACATTGTTTCATTTTAACATGTTTTCATTGCGAATTATTAAATATGTATTTATTGAGCTTGTCGTGACAAAGTTAAATGAATTAAATGATAAATCAGTGTTGGCCAACTCGCACACAATTATATTTTGCGCCTGTGTGAAGCGCTGAGAGGTTGTTACGCGAAAAAATTTTCTTTTTTCGGTACACGGAAAAGATACAACCCAAAATAAAATATGAAAAAATTACTTCAAAGTACAAAATAAACATTAAATAGAAGAACAAATGTTATTTGTTGATAATGTTTTACCCAATTTTACATTTAAACATTTTTGTCAGTGCATTCATAAATAAGCTTGATGCGAATCTGCTTGTTCGAAGTCTATGTTTGATAGCTCTTTTTACACACTTCGCTAGCGTCGGTGTGATAAAAACGACAACGCACACTGGGCAACGCTGTTATAAATCGAAATGACTATAGGTTATATAGAAAAAAGAGAATTTTTTATCATGAGTCTGCAAGTGCTTGCATATTCTCCTAATTAGAGAAATCCGAGTACGAGTATTTATCAATTCAAAAGTATTAAAATTTGCATTAAATTGTACATTAAGTTCTAAATTAATGAGAATGTGAAAAAAAGACGCACAAATGAAAAATAATTGTCAGTAAAACAAATATGTTAATGAGAATGAAATGAAAACTTTTCTAATTTCTCATTTTATACAGAATTGCACTCCGGGGCCCACAATTTTATAAAAACAAAACAAAAATACATACATACATTTTAAAAAACCCAAAGGCAACCCTGAATATCTTATAAAAAACCTTGTAAAAAATAGATTGCAAGCACAAACACAGAAAAGAAAAACAACAGTATAAACAAATATTTTATCGTTACATACATAACAAAACTAATTGACAACAAGAGGTGTTGCAAAAAGCGAAACAACAAAGAGAATATTGTCTTCGCCTATGAAACAATTAGGAACTTAAAACAGATTTTTAATAATATTAAAAATCTAGTCAGCAAAATGCAAAGAAAATTGCGGACAGATATACATTTGCACAACGAAAAAAGGACCACTTGGAACTAGAGCATCGGAACACAAAAAAGATGTGGAAAACAAAAAACAAAATACTGCTCTGGCAAAGCACATTATAGAGTTGCAAACTCTAAAAGCACATAAATACTGGACATGGAAGAACATTAACTTTTAACAATTTTTAACAATTAACTTCAATTTTACATACATTTTTTTATTGATGATTATTGTACAATAGACTGGTCTGATTTTAACTAAAATTTATTTATTAATGAAAGAAATAAAAAATTCGAAGTTCATATTAAAATGTTCAAGCATGTATTTAATTAAAAGGAAATCAAAAACGTCGGTTGTCTTATCGTCGATGTACGACGACCTTCTACTCTGCTTGCCAACTACTTTGCTTCTTCGTCGTTTACTTGTTTGTTTAATTCCGTTTATGTTATTCAGGTAAAATTTCTTCGACCTGAGTTTTACAGTAATATTTTATTTCATGTAAAATTATTCAACAAACGAAATAATTATCAAACCTTTAAAATGTACCACTAACAATGTAAGTAAAACAACGGTACGTCATACGCGCACTTCATATTGTCTGTAAACATTTTTTTATACATCCAAAACATTTGCTGTGATTTGAAGCTGACGTTTTGTATTCAGATAACGGTTTTTTCGTGGAACGATATGTGCTGCGACTGAGCTGAAGTCTTCATTTATGTTTGCTACTTTTTTCACAATCTTCAAGTCGTTAACGTAGCAAGAAGTGCAAATAAATAATCAATCGTTAAGTAAATAAAAAATATAGTGAATTGTATGAGTTCAAAAGTGATGCGACAAATAAATCTACGCTCTGATGAAGATATTTTTCTAGTGGGAAAATATGCAAGTAATATTTTAGGAGCCAAACTACCATCAATAAAGCAAGTGCTTCAATTATTTTTTTACAAAATTCGAGTAGAAAATATGACAGTGATAAAGAGTATGAAATATAATATTGGCGTTACACTCGAATTTTGGAACACGGCGAAAATTCCTACTTTACACGAAACTAATTGTGTGCGGAAATTGAGGAAAATTTATGAAAACTGGAGACATATTCAAAAAAATTGTCAAACCCTATACGAAAAATACCGCAAACAAGAACAAGATTTTCGTGACGAGATAGAAAATTTTATATTTGATGTTGCAGCACCAAATGCTCTAGAGATAATGAAAATACAGGAAGATAAAGATTTTCTAGATTTTCAGAGGAAGAGAGGTCGCCCAGGAACAATGTATGGTGTTGATAGAATTTTAACGCTGTAACGAAGCTCCGGTTTATAGCCAGGGTATGGTCTCAGCCGTTGTCCAAGATCCTGTTACAGAATTTAAAAGAAATTTCAGTAACCCTCTTGGTTTCAAATACAAGCTTTATTTTCTTCCTTAAATTATAGGTACAATGGTGTAGATGTGAATCGATATGCTAGTGAGACCGAATGGTCGAGTCGCCGCTCTAGTTGTTGCTGCTGGGATCGTTTTTGCTACGGTGAGGTTGGCGTTGCTGTGCAGGCAGGCTAAACTGATGCTCCTGTGGCCCTGTCGACTCCCTAAGTCGATCGTTCAAAGTTCGTAATCGCTGTACGTCTGGTCCAGGTGGAACCTCTACGGCAGGCGATCGTTTAGATTGCGCCTACTGGTTGAGGGATATCTAGGATATCCTTGGCGCAGTGGAACGATCGTCAAGATTACGTACCCACGAC
Organism: Myopa testacea; assembly: GCA_949629155.1. Classification (NCBI taxonomy): domain Eukaryota; kingdom Metazoa; phylum Arthropoda; class Insecta; order Diptera; family Conopidae; genus Myopa; species Myopa testacea. The sequence goes on along the minus strand of OX451346.1, from coordinate 23,760,813 downwards.
GCAAAGGCTTCCCCGACTACTCTGAGGACCACGTAACTGTTGTGTCGCTTGTTCGGGTGAAACTTCTGCAGCAGGCGATCGTTGAGATGACGCCTACTGGGTAAGGGTGTCTAGGATGACCCTGGCGCGGTGGAACGATCGTTTAGATTACGTAGCCACAACGCAAAGCTTCCTCGACAACCCCGAAGGCCACGCGCTTGTTATGTAATCTGTCACTGTCACTAAGCCCTAGCTCTACCCGCTACTTACTCAGGTGTATGTCGCGTGTCCTGCCTCTTGGATTGACCCTTGATCAGTCAACCTGCGTTGCGTTTGCCTCTGTTGACTCCAACTCCTGCACGTGTTGTCTCGTTGCTGGTTCCGCGTCGACTAACTCTTCGATGCTTGCTGATCACAACCTACGTACGTGTTGTCTCGTTGCTGGTTCTTCACTGACCCACACTTTGATGCTTGCTGAGTGTAGCTTTCGTACGTGTTGCCTCGTCGCTGGTTCCTCGTTGACCAAAGACTACAAGACTGGAAACTCTTTTTTCGCTTTGAATGTGTTGGTGAAATCAGGCTTGGGTGTCGTAGATTACAAAAACAAAACGCATGTAATTTTGACAACTCGGGAGTGAATTTTGACAACTCGGGAGTTTGTTTACAAAATTCAGAAAAATATTTTGAGAGAGGAATGCAACTCTTGTTCTTCTTCATAGAAATAAGCCAGAAATATGATTTCTTAAATTCGTAAAAAAGACCAGGGCGACATTTTAAAACCTACGCATCCTTCTAGAAATGATCAGGGAACCTTTTTTAAGTCTTATAGTTGCATAATATTGACTATTTTGCAAGTAAAACGAAGTTAAAATTCATAAAAATTGCTCATTTCACAAATTTAGTCAGCTGTTTTTTACCTACCACGCGTATTTTTAGCTGAAAGAGATGCCAACGTATTCAACATGTTTTGTTGAATATTAATGTTTGATTTAGTTTAATATTTAGATAATTGTGATTTTAGTTATTTTGGTCATTAATTTAAATGAATTTAATTTTAAATGCATGAATTGAGAATTTGTTTATGTTTAGCTAATTTTATTTTAAATAAATGTAGTATAAATTTATTTGTGTTTGTTTATTTGTGTTAACACATTTTAATTTAAATAAAAGAAAAATGAAGAATTACAAAAACAAATAAGTTTACATTACTTTTTAATATTTCTAAACAGCTTAGAAATCGTCAAAACCTCGAGAACTCATAAATGCAAGGTAGTTTTTCTATTAATGTTTACTTAAAAACCAAAAAAATAATTAGTAATAAAGTTGTGTCATTGATATCCCTGCCACTAACTCACCCCATCATTTTGTGGCGGTGTGGTAACAAAGCAAAACGGTTTACCTTTTTAGATATCATGCTTTGTGTTGGTCTGTTTTAGCTTGTAACAAGCCGACAATTTCACCATGAAATTCACATACACTGTATGTGAACACGCGGACGGACATTTTTTTGAGCTCTCTCACGAAATAAGAAGAGTTTCCAGTCTTGTAGTCTTTGTCGTTGACTAACTCCTCGATGCTTGATGCTTGCTGATCACAACCTACGTACGTGTTGTCTCGTTGCTGGTTCTTCGCTCACTCCCTCTTGCTTGCCTCGATGCTTCGCTGTTGACTTCGTGTGTTTGGCGTGCTCTCTTTAACACCTCATGCGCTGACGGCGGTGGTTTCTTTAACTACTAGCGTAACTACTACTACAGGGTAGTTCCGAGTTTTCTTAATTTCTAAACTAATTTCTATTTCCAACTTTATAACTTAAATTCTATTAGAGTTACTTAATTTCAAGTTAAACAATATATTTAAACCCGCTTCATGGTTAACATTTGTAAAAAAAAGAAATAAAAATAGATATATGATTAAAGAAAAATATATGTTGTGGAATTTAAATTTCCGTAAAGAATTTAGATCATCACAACGCAAAAACAAAAACGTAAAGATAAACTATTGGAAGAAGAAAAAAAGCGTGTTGAAAAACATAAAGCTCAAGGTATTTAACTCACAAGCTATTATATTTATATAGATTTTATAAAAAAATTCTCTTATGAATAAATTAGCTGCAGTAGCCATCAGTGTTGAAGATAACATAGAAGCCGAAATAATAAATGATTCACCGGACTCCGAAAACGTCTCAGACAATGTAAATGAAATCCAAGAAAAAGATATATCACAAACGAAATTATACGGTACTGTTAATTTTATTGATGACAGAATGCTAGCAAGCATTGACAAATGCAAGAGATGCTATGCACATTGTTGCTGCAACAGCAGATTCCTGAAGTATTTGTCCTTCATTGGGATGCGAAACTCCTTCCAGAAATAAAGGGTACAAAAAAGAAAGATCGACTGGCTCTCGTTGTGACAAGTGAACGTATGGAAAAACTGCTCGGCATGCCGAAAATAGAAAATTCTTCTGGGGTAAATATAGCAGAGGCCACCTACAATTTTTTTCAACAATGGTCACTTGATGGATTAGTAGAAATAGTGTCTTTTGATACCACAGCCCCTAACACTGGGGTTAATAATGGCGCTGCATATTTGCTCGAACAAAAATTAGGACGAAAACTACTTTTTCTTCCATGTCGCCACCATATAAGTGAATTGTTGGTCAAATCTGTATTTGAAATGAATTTTGGGAAAACATCCGGGCCAGAAGTTCTTCTCTTCAACAGATTTGCCAACACATTGGCACACATTGGAAACACATTGAAGCTAGCACGTTCAAGAGTGGAATTTTGGACAAAGAAGTGGTACGAATTTTAACAACATCGCACGTAGATTATTTGAAGAATTTTTGTATAAATGCATTAAAAATCCATTACGTGCGTGCAGATTATAAAGAGTTGCTTCAGTTAACACTCCATTTTATTGGAGGGCGTGTACCAGATTTTTCACAATTTCGTTTGCCTGGTGCAACATCGCTTGCACGATTCATGTCAATCAGCGGAATTGAAAAATCCGCTGCTGTCCATTTGCTTATTTTTTACTATCATATATGTTCCTTATTGGTTCCGATGTGTGAATGCTATAGAAGCGCCAAAACTAGATCTTGATTTCAGTCAAAACGTTGTATCTTATTTTGATAAAGAAGTTCCGACCGCATTATTGCAAAAAATAAGAAACCATTAAATACCACATGTCAGAAGAAACTGTTGGCCTTGCATTTTTTGATGAAAGTGTGCCGTTGGAAATAAAAAACATGATCTTCCAAAAACTCGACATCGGCAATGACATACACGGAAATAATGAAAAAATTTCGAAAAGGAATGTTGGATGAAATTTTCTCCTACGCGTCAAGAGATATATCAGATTTCGTTTCTCCACTGACAAAGAAATTTTTTTCTCGATTAGCCATAGATCCAAAATTTTTAGAATCGGAACCTTCTCAATGGCAACAGAGGGATGATTATTGCGCTGGAAAAGCTGTCTGTCAACATTTGAATGTTGTGAATGATGCAGCAGAAAGAGCAATTAAACTCATCACGGATTACTATAAATCGCTATCATACGATAAGAAAGATAAGCATTACTTACTCCAAGTTGTTGAACACTATCGTTATTTATATCCTTCTCACAACAAATCTTCTCTTATAAATTAATCAACTCAATAAAATTAATGAATGTTGAAATCCATGGAATTTATCTTCACAAATCTGGCATCACTTTATTTTCAGCCCATGGGGCAACCACATGTAAACGTCATTATTTATATATATCTAATCATTCTTCGAATAAACTCAACAGGTTATGGGCGAAGCACGTTTTGCGCTGCGCAAAAAAAGTTTTCGGTCAAATTCTTTAAATAGTTTCCAACTGTGGAAATGTAAATTGTCTTAAGTGCGGTAAACGAAACATTTCCACAACGCGAGCACCGAATGTCCAGCGAAGAAGAGAATCGCCGTACAACCGAAGAGAATCCGGAACCTAAAGTCGAGAATATTCGGCCGAAAAGTGAAAAAATTAGTTACACAGCATTCAGGATTGAGCCTCTCAACAAGGGGAATTTCGAAACGTGGAAAATACAGATCCTGGCACTGCTGACAAAGAACGAAACATGGAAATACGTTTGCGGAAAATGTATAAAGCTATCGCAACCGCCAGCTGCCGTCGCTGACTGGGAGGAAAAGTCCCGACCTTATATTAGCAATTAGTCCAAAAGAATTGCAGCACATAAAAAAGTGTAACACGTCAAAAGATGTTTGGGATTGCATTCCGTATTTCAATCACATGGTCCTGCTAGGCAATGTTATTGAAATCCCTCATCATGGCGAAAATGCAAAAAGGCGACGACATGCGTGACCATATTCAAAAATTCACTGAAGTAGTTAACAAACTACATGAAATGCAATTGGTAATAATAGACGAGTTATTGACCATAATTTTATTGTACAGTGTGCCAGATGATTACGAAACATTTCGAATCGCTATCGAATCCGAGGCAAATTTGCTATCCGTGGAAAATCTAAAAATTAAATTGCTTGGAGAGTAATGCGAAGCTCGTAAGCGAAATTCTAATGGACACGAAGGAGCGTTATACCTACAGAAAAAAAACAACAAAAGCAAGACAGAGAACTTTAAATTCGCTTGTCACAATTGCGGCAAAATCGGCCACAAAGCAAGAGAGTGCAAAACAAAAATCTTCAACAAGAAAAAGCAGCAGAACAAACAAGAAATATCTTGTCATGTCAACATAAAAGAAATTGCATACAATTTCAACGACAACATAAGCAACGAAAAGTGGTGTCTAGATTTAGGCGCTTCTTCTCACATGTGTTCAATTGCACAGAAGTTCGACAAGATCGAAAATACAAATAACAAACAACTGATTTTAGCTAACAACAATATGACGGAAATTCACGGACGAGGAAACATCAAACTCGAGTCTAACTCAGGTTGTAAAATAAAACTAAAAGATACGTTATTTGTACCAGATTTAAGAACGAATCTGCTGTCTGTTTCCAAAATAACACAGAACGGTTTTGAAGTACTTTTTAATAAAACTGAGGCCACAGTAAGAAAACCAATTGGCGAAAAAGTGTTCACTGCCAAACGAGAAAAAGACTTATATTACACAACTGAAAATCTAGAAACAGTCGCAATTTCAATGCAGAAAGAAAACACTTTACAAGATTGGCACGAAATATTTGGACACCTTAATGAAAAAGATTTAAAGAAGATGTTCACTGAAATCAAGGTTACAGGCGCAACTGTAAATGTAAAAGAGAAACTCACAGTTTGTGACATTTGCATACAGGGAAAACAGTCACAGAGACCGTTCACGCCTTCAAATAGAAGAAGTGAACAACTACTTCAGCTAGTTCATAGCGACGTTTGTGGACCCATGCGAGTGCAGTCATTGGGAAAAGCTCTATTTTTCGTTACTTTCATAGACGATAAAAGTCGTTGGTGCGAAATATATTCCATTAAACACAAGAGCGAGGTCATACAGAGGTTTTTAGAATTCAAGAACATGGTCGAGAAGAAAACCGGAATGCAGATCAAATGCCTTCGCAGCGACAATGGAACAGAGTACACCAACAACGCAATGAAGGATCTCTTGAAACGCGAAGGAATCCGCCACGAATTGAGCATCGAATATACACCTCAACAGAACGGCATTCCCGAAAGAAAAAATCGCACCCTCATCGACATGGCGAGATGTATGCTTATCCAATCAGGACTTCCACCCTCCTTTTGGGCAGAAGCCGTGTGCACCGCAAATTATATAAGAAACCGTTGTCCATCCCAGAGTCTACATGGAGAAATTCCATATAAAATTTGGATGGGAAAAACACCAAAAGTAGATTACTTCGAAAAATTTGGGTGTACCGCATTTATGCTGGATAAATCAATTGGTAAGGCCAACTTTCAACCTAAATCACTAAAATGCATCTTTATAGGGTACTCCGATATATCGAAAGGTTTTCGAGTATAGGACCCTCAAGCAAAAAAGGTGTTCGTCTGAGAAATGAGTTCTGTTCGTCTAATCATGGCGATTGACGCCGAAATTGGATTAGAAATTCATTAACTCGATTTCGTTGGAGCATATCTAAATGGCACAATTGAAATGAGATCTACATGGAAATGCCTCCGGATTTGAATGAAGTCATAAGTACTGAGGAAATGTCAAAATATTCCAATGGCAAGGTATGTCTTTTGAAAAAGGGTATCTATGGAATTAAGCAGTCCGGTAGGTTATGGTAGAAGAGGTTAGATCTTAAATTGAAAGAAATGAAAATGACTGCATCTAACTGTGACCCATGTGTCTATACGTACAAAGATCGCAATAATATCATACTGCTAGCCATTTATGTCGACGATCTTATAGTTGCATCCAACGATAAGTGCATGATCGAAACCTTGAAAAGCGCACTTTCAAGAACATGTTACGATTCCCTCAGTTAACTGGTGTTTTCATCAACCAAAGTAGATAGAGGCAGCGTTCAGCACGTACTCGCGTTCCGGCTAGGACTCGTCGGATGGGCGGGGAAATTGCTACCATAGGGAATCCACAAAAGAAATTACGTGCTTAACAGGGAAAAGGGGAGGAAAGGGGTACAGGAATTTAAATCGAGGAAACCAGCTTAAACTTATCTTCGTTCTCCTTTCTTGGCTAACGCAGACTGAGCTACCGGAGGATTTGATGATTTGATCCTCTATATGTTACCCACCCAGCCTTATTACCAAATAAATTCGCATGTCCTATTTTGGTAACCCTAAATAACATTAATTGGTCATTGGGTACATTGGTTCTTTATTTACTCCATTATTGAAACAATACAACGTGGCATTAAATTCACATTATACCATAAAAAATAGTGTAAAATAAACATTCCAACAGTTGCGTAAATCAACTAAATCAAATTCAATCTTCCAAATATTATTAAGTTTCTCTTTCATGAAGTGGAATATCTCAAATGTGTTTCAAATTAATCTCTTATGATATAACAATTGTTAGAAATTAATTTCTTATGATACAAAAAAATTGGTTCAAATTTCATTTCTTAGCATATAAAATTAAACTTATTATACAAACTTACTTGACGGATCTTCTTCGGCGTTGAGCTCAGCGACGAGGAATTTTCAACTATTATATTAAAGAAAATATATATATATAGAAAATTATTATAGGGTTCACTTCACCCAAAGAATGCATTATGGAGATATACTGATCTTAAAATGTGTTAATAGATTAACAAACGAAACAATAATGCAGCAACTAAATCAATGATACTCGAACACCTCAATTCTTTTATATCCGGCAGTACATGAAGTATTTAATTTATGTCGGCTTCTTAGGCTTGAGTGTCAATTAATATTTGGAATTTCCTTTAGAGATGGTAAATATGGTAGGAGCGTTTTCAGCTTTAATATTTTTGAAAAATTGTGGGTTAATTTGGATTAATCGTGTTCACTATACACGATTGGTGTTGTAAGTCCTTGCTTCGATATCTTTCTAGCCTTTTCCGGGTGGCACGTTCTACAAAATACTTCAGCTCCACCGAAGTCCACTCAGATCTATGTAGGTTTCTTGCCGCTTGCACTGGCTTGCAAAGCCAGTAGCCCAAAACTCAACAGCATCTATGATGACGGGAGGATTACCAAATGGGTTATATGTTAAAATACGGCTACATAATGAAAATAAAACATTTTTGATAGACACAGGTGCTTCAATATGCGCAATGAAAGTAGGATCCGTCTACAACACGGAATTAATTAACAGACAAGCCAGCACTTCAATAACAGGAATATCGGGAGAGTTAGAAACCATAGGAACATGTAAAACTTTATTAAACTTTAATGGTCAATTAATTGAACATAATTTTCATATAGTATCGGATACTTTTCCAGTTCCGACTGACGGTATCATAGGAGCAGACTTCCTACGGCAACATGAGGCAAAAATAGACTTGGAGACTCTGTACTTAAATTTCAAACTTACAAACAATTCCAAAATTAGTCTACGTATCCATGAACAAAATGATTTAACCATAGTAACATTAGCGCCGCGATGTGAAGCAACTTACTGGCTCACTTCAGAACAGGTAGGAGAACGAATTTTGCATCCAAAAGAACTCTGCGAGGGAGTATACATGGCCGGTTCAATATCTACAATTATCCAGGGAAAAATACCAGTAAGAATACTAAACACCAGAGACAGCGAAGTACGCATTAAGTGGATAGAACCCGAATCAGAACCACCAAAAGATTATGACATAATACAAGCTGATGAGGTAAAAACATCACAAAAACGAGTTAATCAAGTACTAAACACTTTGAATTTGAATAATTTGAATGAAGAGGAAAAACGTGAAGTACGCTCGTTATGCATGAAGTATCATGACATTTTCCATATCGAAGGTGATCCGCTTATGGTTACTCCAGTAAAACAAGCACACATTGCAATAAAGGAAGGAGTAGCTCCAATCTACAGCAAACCATACAGAATCCCACATGTTCAAAAGGAAGAAATCCAAAAACAAGTAGAACAAATGATAGAGGATGGTATAGCTGAACCTTCTGTTTCAGCATGGAACTCGCCCATACTGGTTGTTCCAAAGAAACCAGATCCGATCACGGGGGAAAGAAAATACCGGTTAGTGATTGATTACCGTAAGGTTAACGACAGAATTCAGGATGATAAATTCCCATTACCGAACATCGCAGACATTTTTGACATGTTAGGAGGAGCTCAATACTTTTCTTGTATTGACTTACGCCAAGGTTACTATCAAGTAAAATTAAGCCAGGAAAGTAGACCCTGTACTGCGTTCTCCACAGAAAAGGGACATTATCAAATGACACGTTTACCAATGGGTTTAAAAATCTCCCCAAGTGCCTTCTCACGCATTATGTCTATTGCCATGTCTGGATTAACGTACTCAAGATGTTTCATCTATTTAGACGATCTCATAGTCTTTGGTAGAAGTTTGCAAGAACATAACAAAAATTTGGCGGACGTTTTTCAACGACTCAGAGAGGTAAATCTTAAAATACACCCCAGCAAATGTATATTTCTCCATAAGGAAGTTTTATATCTTGGGCACATAATTTCTGAAAAAGGCATATGTCCCGATCCAGAAAAATCTAAGATCATTAGAGATTATCCGGTGCCTACTAATGCAGACGAAGTGCGTAGATTCGTTGCTTTCGCGAACTATTACAGAAAATTTATTCCGAATTTTGCAGCTATTACAATACCATTAAATGCACTACTCAGGAAAAAGGTTACATTCAATTTCAGCACCGACTGTAAAAATGCGTTCGAAACACTTAAAGATATTCTCGCCAGCCCAAAAGTCTTACAGTTTCCCAACTTCGATAAAGAATTCATTTTGCGAACAGATGCCTCGGGATATGCGCTAGGAGCTGTGTTATCAAACTTCGATGAAAGTCCTCTTGCATACGCAAGTAAGACGCTTAATGCAGCAGAGAAAAACTACTCCACAATAGAAAAAGAACTACTTGCAATAGTATGGGGAATAAAGCATTTTCGACCGTATCTTTACGGGCGCCGATTTAAAGTATTAACTGACCACCGACCATTAGTATATCTATTTTCTTTGAAAGAACCCTCAAGCCGACTTACGAAATTCCGACTTTTATTGGAAGAATACGATTTCTACGTGGAATATGCACCAGGAAAAGATAATTGTGCGGCGGACGCACTAAGTCGCATAAAAATAACTTCCGATGAGTTAAAAATTTTATATGCAGGAGTAACAACTAGAGCACGCGCAAAGGAAAAAAAGAGTGAACAATCCGTGGAGAAATCGGACGAAGCAAAATTACAAGAACTTCTAACCCCCAGAGAACATAAACTAGCAATGGTAGAATTGAGAACAGTAAAAACTCTTAAGGATAAGGAATCATTTGCAAACTTTAACGGTGAAGATATAGTAGTAGGTCCAAATCAAGTCTTAGCATTCGTACCTGGGAAAAATTGTTTATTATTAGAATGGACAGATAGCACTACCGCCTGCTCGACTGCGTTTGGCAAAATGCTGTCGAAGGACGTGCAAAGAATCTGTGAACCATTGTCTATAAAAGATGCTTATATAACGACTAAAGAGTTTAAAAAACTTATGGATGGCCATCCACACAATAATAAAAATAGATTGAAGAAGCTTATAAGCGAAATGTTGAATATAAAGGTGCACCTAATGACTAATATAATTGAAGTAAAGGATCCAGGAATGCAGAAAATACTATTAAATGATTATCACGTATTACCAACAAGCGGACACGCAGGGGTTATGCGGATGCTAAAGAATTTAAAGAAGAAATATTATTGGACCGGTATGCAAAATGATGTAGTAACTTATGTTAAACATTGCCAAAGTTGCCAAAGAAATAAACATATCCAGCCAAACAGACAACCAATGACTATAACAACTTATAGTTTTGGTATAACAGCCATATGACGTTGTACGTCTATGCTATGGGGATGATGTGTGCCACTACTATTGTGATTACTATTATTGTAATTACCTCTGCTGTTACCTCTAACAGAGCCCCTACCGTAATTCTGATAATACCTATTATTGTTACTGTTGTTACTTCTCTGTCCATTAGGCCTATTGTTGTTGTTGCTGTGTCCATAATAATTTCTATTAGTATTATTACGGCCTATGTTCCTAGAATATCCATTGTATCTATTCTGTATGAATTTAATCGACTCATAGCTACCGGAATCTAACTCTGACAGATGTTGGATGGCATCTTGCAGTTTCGTATGTCGAGCACTATCTAACACCAATCGAAATCTCTCACTAACGCCTTTTTTTAAGAACACCAAACCCCTTTGTTCATTGGCTGCTGTTAAAATTGCCCTTGCACTTTCTCCCTGTACCTTGACCTCAAGATCTGTCATTCTCGTAATTAGATTTTCTAGCTCATTTGTAAATTCTCTTGTCGGTCTTAGTCCTTGTTTCAAGTGGGTCAGTTTGTTTTGAACTTCTTCGATTGTTTCTCTCGGACCGCATTTTTTCTGTAATTCTGCTTTTAATTCTGCAAATGTAGTGGGTACACTTGTTCCTAATTCGGTCAGTGCTTTGCTTTGTATCTTACATTTCATTAGGAATTTTATAAGCACTGGCTTATCTTCCTCTTTGAGTATGTCATGATAGAACTCTACGTTATTCAAAAAATCCCTAATATTTTCCCCTCTTTTAGCCTCTACATCTATATTCAAAGCAGGAAGCTTTTGTGCGGTATTGAAGTCAAAGGCAGCCATAATTGTCTGTGGATCTTGTTCACTTACGTCCTTGTAATCTGCTATGCTTGACGTTATTCTTGTACGTGCCTCTGTTTCGTACTTGGAAAGGTTATCTATTAATGCATATAAATCTTGTTCGTCTTCGTTGCTTAGTTCTGTTTCTTCGATTTTGGCTATCGCAATTTTCGCGTTTTTAACTATATCTTCAACTTTTGCTAACTTAATTTCTGCTTTTTCTCTCGATATCTTTCTGTTGGGACCGTCCTTCTTCAGGTTAACAACAATTTTTTGTAATAACTCTACCAATATTACTAAATCGTCCATCTATATATATATAAGAAATGAATGAACAGGAATACGAATGTACTTTGTTATAGTTTTTTTTTAACATTTTACTTTATTTATTTCTTTTAAAATTACAAATTTACACTGAAATTCTACGATTAATTGCTCTTTCTGTGTTTACTTTTCTAGTTATAAGTTTGTTTAAATTTTTTGTCAATTTGCTTTTTATCATTTTATACGCAATTATACACAATACTAATACTATTATTGTTGTTATGTCTATCGCGAGCATGTTGTCTCCTAAACTGGTGGATGTAGCTTGCTGTGGACCATTGTTGTTTATAATTACTTCGTCTTGCTTAGACTGACTTTTCCCCATTGTTTATTTTTAAATATGTATTCCTTTATTTTTTTTTTCTAAGTTCTTCAATTTTTCTTATAAAAATCTTCTTTTCCTCCTGAGTTATAGCAATTGCTGCTAGCCTGTAGAGGTTTCCTAGCTCCTGTCGCTTCTTTACTCGTTTTCCTCCTCGCTTCTTAGGTTGCTTATTAGGTGGCTTCTGTACTTGACAAATTGGTTCCGGTGCTGGCTTCTTTTGCCTCTCGCGATACTCAGCGATTGTAATTGGCCTAGGACCCGCTTTCTTGTCTTCCAGAGCTTCTTTTAATGTTATGTGCGATGGCATCAGTAGATCGTCGGTTGATCAGGATCAGTTGATCAAAACTTGCAGGAAACTGGCAACTGACTGGTTGACTTACAGGAAACTGGCAACTGACTGGTTGACTGGCAGGATCGCCATATGACGTTGTACGTCTATGCTATGGGGATGATGTGTGCCACTGGCAAGGATGCCGATGTTAGTGGACTTTTATAACCCTGGCAAGGATGCCGATGTATTGGTGGGTTGTTATGGTCAGGCAAGGATGCCGATGTATTGACCAGAGAGTCCAGAGAAAAGCAAACAACTAGTTAGGTGTAACTTTTTAGACTGATTTATTCAATAATTATTTGTGTTTTTTATAGGCAAAATAATGCTTACAACGCATTTTACCGTACAATTATTGATTACTAATTCTAGCGTAAGATATGTATATCGTATGTATATGGAACAAAAGGTGAATAACTTTTAGCCATGCTTACATATTGCATTGCTTGCATAATTGTATTTCGACGAAAGTATATGGAGTAAAGGTGAATAACTTTTAGCCATGCTTACATATTGCATTGCTTGCATAATTGTATTTCGACGAAAGTATATGGAGTAAAGGTGAATGACCATTAATTTATTGCGCGGTATGTCACACCTCACCCCTAAGAGAAAAGAAAAATATATTTTTAAATAGATTTTTTTTTTTCTTTGACGTATTTTTTCCGGTGTATTATTATATTTCCTTAGTACATGTAAATTACAATATTTAGTTTTATATTTCGTAATCGTACCATATGTCAACCTTACTTGATTTCATCATTTACTTAGCCGTGACTTTTGCGTTATTTTTCCATTTCATTTCTTTTGACATTTTCTTGATTAATTCTTAATACTAGTCTATTTATTAATTCATTCTCTCTTAATACTAGCTTATTTATTAATTCATTTTCTCTTAATACTAGTTCATTTATTAATTCATTTTCACTTAATACTAGTTTATTTATTAATTCATTTTCTCTTAATCCTAATTTATTTATTAGTTCATTTTTTCTTAATCCTAATTTATTTATTAATTCATTTTTTCTTAATCCTAACTTATTTATTAATTCATTTTTTCTTAATCCTAACCCGGGTGTATATAACTGTATTTTAGGGTATATTTATATGCATATGTATAGGTATTTATTTTATTTCATTTCTTATATATATAGAGATTTTTTTTTTTTCTCTTTTTTTTTTTATACTTTGTAGAAAGACTTGATTCTGTTCTTATGAACCGTTACTTGCTTATTTCCTATTTTTATGACGCAGTTTACTCCCTTTTCACCTAAAACTTCGTAAGGACCTGTATAAATTGGGTCTAACTTCTTACCACATTCATTTTTCAATAATACTAAACTACCTTCTTCAAAGTTCTTGGACTTTGTATTGAACTTCTTCGATTGTTTCTCTCGGACCGCATTTTTTCTGTAATTCTGCTTTTAATTCTGCAAATGTAGTGGGTACACTTGTTCCTAATTCGGTCAGTGCTTTGCTTTGTATCTTACATTTCATTAGGAATTTTATAAGCACTGGCTTATCTTCCTCTTTGAGTATGTCATGATAGAACTCTACGTTATTCAAAAAATCCCTAATATTTTCCCCTCTTTTAGCCTCTACATCTATATTCAAAGCAGGAAGCTTTTGTGCGGTATTGAAGTCAAAGGCAGCCATAATTGTCTGTGGATCTTGTTCACTTACGTCCTTGTAATCTGCTATGCTTGACGTTATTCTTGTACGTGCCTCTGTTTCGTACTTGGAAAGGTTATCTATTAATGCATATAAATCTTGTTCGTCTTCGTTGCTTAGTTCTGTTTCTTCGATTTTGGCTATCGCAATTTTCGCGTTTTTAACTATATCTTCAACTTTTGCTAACTTAATTTCTGCTTTTTCTCTCGATATCTTTCTGTTGGGACCGTCCTTCTTCAGGTTAACAACAATTTTTTGTAATAACTCTACCAATATTACTAAATCGTCCATCTATATATATATAAGAAATGAATGAACAGGAATACGAATGTACTTTGTTATAGTTTTTTTTTAACATTTTACTTTATTTATTTCTTTTAAAATTACAAATTTACACTGAAATTCTACGATTAATTGCTCTTTCTGTGTTTACTTTTCTAGTTATAAGTTTGTTTAAATTTTTTGTCAATTTGCTTTTTATCATTTTATACGCAATTATACACAATACTAATACTATTATTGTTGTTATGTCTATCGCGAGCATGTTGTCTCCTAAACTGGTGGATGTAGCTTGCTGTGGACCATTGTTGTTTATAATTACTTCGTCTTGCTTAGACTGACTTTTCCCCATTGTTTATTTTTAAATATGTATTCCTTTATTTTTTTTTTCTAAGTTCTTCAATTTTTCTTATAAAAATCTTCTTTTCCTCCTGAGTTATAGCAATTGCTGCTAGCCTGTAGAGGTTTCCTAGCTCCTGTCGCTTCTTTACTCGTTTTCCTCCTCGCTTCTTAGGTTGCTTATTAGGTGGCTTCTGTACTTGACAAATTGGTTCCGGTGCTGGCTTCTTTTGCCTCTCGCGATACTCAGCGATTGTAATTGGCCTAGGACCCGCTTTCTTGTCTTCCAGAGCTTCTTTTAATGTTATGTGCGATGGCATCAGTAGATCGTCGGTTGATCAGGATCAGTTGATCAAAACTTGCAGGAAACTGGCAACTGACTGGTTGACTTACAGGAAACTGGCAACTGACTGGTTGACTGGCAGGATCGCCATATGACGTTGTACGTCTATGCTATGGGGATGATGTGTGCCACTGGCAAGGATGCCGATGTTAGTGGACTTTTATAACCCTGGCAAGGATGCCGATGTATTGGTGGGTTGTTATGGTCAGGCAAGGATGCCGATGTATTGACCAGAGAGTCCAGAGAAAAGCAAACAACTAGTTAGGTGTAACTTTTTAGACTGATTTATTCAATAATTATTTGTGTTTTTTATAGGCAAAATAATGCTTACAACGCATTTTACCGTACAATTATTGATTACTAATTCTAGCGTAAGATATGTATATCGTATGTATATGGAACAAAAGGTGAATAACTTTTAGCCATGCTTACATATTGCATTGCTTGCATAATTGTATTTCGACGAAAGTATATGGAGTAAAGGTGAATAACTTTTAGCCATGCTTACATATTGCATTGCTTGCATAATTGTATTTCGACGAAAGTATATGGAGTAAAGGTGAATGACCATTAATTTATTGCGCGGTATGTCACAAGGACTATAACTTTTAGCCATGCTTACATATTGCATTGCTTGCATAATTGTATTTCGACGAAAGTATATGGAGTAAAGGTGAATGACCATTAATTTATTGCGCGGTATGTCACACCTCACCCCTAAGAGAAAAGAAAAATATATTTTTAAATAGATTTTTTTTTTTCTTTGACGTATTTTTTCCGGTGTATTATTATATTTCCTTAGTACATGTAAATTACAATATTTAGTTTTATATTTCGTAATCGTACCATATGTCAACCTTACTTGATTTCATCATTTACTTAGCCGTGACTTTTGCGTTATTTTTCCATTTCATTTCTTTTGACATTTTCTTGATTAATTCTTAATACTAGTCTATTTATTAATTCATTCTCTCTTAATACTAGCTTATTTATTAATTCATTTTCTCTTAATACTAGTTCATTTATTAATTCATTTTCACTTAATACTAGTTTATTTATTAATTCATTTTCTCTTAATCCTAATTTATTTATTAGTTCATTTTTTCTTAATCCTAATTTATTTATTAATTCATTTTTTCTTAATCCTAACTTATTTATTAATTCATTTTTTCTTAATCCTAACTTATTTATTAATTCATTTTTTCTTAATCCTAACTTATTTATTAATTCATTTTTTCTTAATCCTAACCCGGGTGTATATAACTGTATTTTAGGGTATATTTATATGCATATGTATAGGTATTTATTTTATTTCATTTCTTATATATATAGAGATTTTTTTTTTTTCTCTTTTTTTTTTTATACTTTGTAGAAAGACTTGATTCTGTTCTTATGAACCGTTACTTGCTTATTTCCTATTTTTATGACGCAGTTTACTCCCTTTTCACCTAAAACTTCGTAAGGACCTGTATAAATTGGGTCTAACTTCTTACCACATTCATTTTTCAATAATACTAAACTACCTTCTTCAAAGTTCTTGGACTTTGTATTGAACTTATTATCGTAATTATTTTTCCTACTCTGTTTCCCCTTCAGCAGTATTTGTTTAGCATCTTTCTGTACTGTTTGTATTTTGTTTCTCAGTTCTATTGCGTAGTCTTCATAATTATAAACCGGATCTATTCTATTGCTTAAGTTTGATGGTAATTTGCATTGTCTACCATAAACTAGCTCAAAAGGTGAGTAATTAGTTTCGGAATGTATTGATGTATTATAGCTGAATACGTAGTAAGGAAGCCACTCATCCCAGTCACTGTGTTGATCTGAGGTGTATGTTCGTAGATATGAAGCTAAATTTTTGTGATTATTTTCCAAAGATCCAATGCTCTCGTGATGATAGGCTGTTGAGTGTAACTGTTCTATTTTCAATAACTTGCAAATTTCTTTAAAAATTTGGTTTATGAATTCTGTTCCCTGGTCCGAAACGATTTGGTCAGGAATTCCATATTTTAATATGAAATTCTCGACAAAAGCTTTGGCTACTGTGTTAGCTGTTTTGTTTGGGATAGGTATTGCTTCGATAAATTTTGTTAGTTCATCTTGCAGGGTAAGGATGTATCGAGAGTCTCGTTCGGTTGCGTCCAATGGTCCTACTAAATCCATATATATTTTTTCAAAGCATGTTTCCGCTGTCGTTGTTATAGTCATTGGTTGTCTGTTTGGCTGGATATGTTTATTTCTTTGGCAACTTTGGCAATGTTTAACATAAGTTACTACATCATTTTGCATACCGGTCCAATAATATTTCTTCTTTAAATTCTTTAGCATCCGCATAACCCCTGCGTGTCCGCTTGTTGGTAATACGTGATAATCATTTAATAGTATTTTCTGCATTCCTGGATCCTTTACTTCAATTATATTAGTCATTAGGTGCACCTTTATATTCAACATTTCGCTTATAAGCTTCTTCAATCTATTTTTATTATTGTGTGGATGGCCATCCATAAGTTTTTTAAACTCTTTAGTCGTTATATAAGCATCTTTTATAGACAATGGTTCACAGATTCTTTGCACGTCCTTCGACAGCATTTTGCCAAACGCAGTCGAGCAGGCGGTAGTGCTATCTGTCCATTCTAATAATAAACAATTTTTCCCAGGTACGAATGCTAAGACTTGATTTGGACCTACTACTATATCTTCACCGTTAAAGTTTGCAAATGATTCCTTATCCTTAAGAGTTTTTACTGTTCTCAATTCTACCATTGCTAGTTTATGTTCTCTGGGGGTTAGAAGTTCTTGTAATTTTGCTTCGTCCGATTTCTCCACGGATTGTTCACTCTTTTTTTCCTTTGCGCGTGCTCTAGTTGTTACTCCTGCATATAAAATTTTTAACTCATCGGAAGTTATTTTTATGCGACTTAGTGCGTCCGCCGCACAATTATCTTTTCCTGGTGCATATTCCACGTAGAAATCGTATTCTTCCAATAAAAGTCGGAATTTCGTAAGTCGGCTTGAGGGTTCTTTCAAAGAAAATAGATATACTAATGGTCGGTGGTCAGTTAATACTTTAAATCGGCGCCCGTAAAGATACGGTCGAAAATGCTTTATTCCCCATACTATTGCAAGTAGTTCTTTTTCTATTGTGGAGTAGTTTTTCTCTGCTGCATTAAGCGTCTTACTTGCGTATGCAAGAGGACTTTCATCGAAGTTTGATAACACAGCTCCTAGCGCATATCCCGAGGCATCTGTTCGCAAAATGAATTCTTTATCGAAGTTGGGAAACTGTAAGACTTTTGGGCTGGCGAGAATATCTTTAAGTGTTTCGAACGCATTTTTACAGTCGGTGCTGAAATTGAATGTAACCTTTTTCCTGAGTAGTGCATTTAATGGTATTGTAATAGCTGCAAAATTCGGAATAAATTTTCTGTAATAGTTCGCGAAAGCAACGAATCTACGCACTTCGTCTGCATTAGTAGGCACCGGATAATCTCTAATGATCTTAGATTTTTCTGGATCGGGACATATGCCTTTTTCAGAAATTATGTGCCCAAGATATAAAACTTCCTTATGGAGAAATATACATTTGCTGGGGTGTATTTTAAGATTTACCTCTCTGAGTCGTTGAAAAACGTCCGCCAAATTTTTGTTATGTTCTTGCAAACTTCTACCAAAGACTATGAGATCGTCTAAATAGATGAAACATCTTGAGTACGTTAATCCAGACATGGCAATAGACATAATGCGTGAGAAGGCACTTGGGGAGATTTTTAAACCCATTGGTAAACGTGTCATTTGATAATGTCCCTTTTCTGTGGAGAACGCAGTACAGGGTCTACTTTCCTGGCTTAATTTTACTTGATAGTAACCTTGGCGTAAGTCAATACAAGAAAAGTATTGAGCTCCTCCTAACATGTCAAAAATGTCTGCGATGTTCGGTAATGGGAATTTATCATCCTGAATTCTGTCGTTAACCTTACGGTAATCAATCACTAACCGGTATTTTCTTTCCCCCGTGATCGGATCTGGTTTCTTTGGAACAACCAGTATGGGCGAGTTCCATGCTGAAACAGAAGGTTCAGCTATACCATCCTCTATCATTTGTTCTACTTGTTTTTGGATTTCTTCCTTTTGAACATGTGGGATTCTGTATGGTTTGCTGTAGATTGGAGCTACTCCTTCCTTTATTGCAATGTGTGCTTGTTTTACTGGAGTAACCATAAGCGGATCACCTTCGATATGGAAAATGTCATGATACTTCATGCATAACGAGCGTACTTCACGTTTTTCCTCTTCATTCAAATTATTCAAATTCAAAGTGTTTAGTACTTGATTAACTCGTTTTTGTGATGTTTTTACCTCATCAGCTTGTATTATGTCATAATCTTTTGGTGGTTCTGATTCGGGTTCTATCCACTTAATGCGTACTTCGCTGTCTCTGGTGTTTAGTATTCTTACTGGTATTTTTCCCTGGATAATTGTAGATATTGAACCGGCCATGTATACTCCCTCGCAGAGTTCTTTTGGATGCAAAATTCGTTCTCCTACCTGTTCTGAAGTGAGCCAGTAAGTTGCTTCACATCGCGGCGCTAATGTTACTATGGTTAAATCATTTTGTTCATGGATACGTAGACTAATTTTGGAATTGTTTGTAAGTTTGAAATTTAAGTACAGAGTCTCCAAGTCTATTTTTGCCTCATGTTGCCGTAGGAAGTCTGCTCCTATGATACCGTCAGTCGGAACTGGAAAAGTATCCGATACTATATGAAAATTATGTTCAATTAATTGACCATTAAAGTTTAATAAAGTTTTACATGTTCCTATGGTTTCTAACTCTCCCGATATTCCTGTTATTGAAGTGCTGGCTTGTCTGTTAATTAATTCCGTGTTGTAGACGGATCCTACTTTCATTGCGCATATTGAAGCACCTGTGTCTATCAAAAATGTTTTATTTTCATTATGTAGCCGTATTTTAACATATAACCCATTTGGTAATCCTCCCGTCATCATAGATGCTGTTGAGTTTTGGGCTACTGGCTTTCCCCCAAATGGTCGGCTGTCCGTTCGGAGGCTATCTCGTTTCCCTCATTCATAACTAATACTCTGTTAAAACCTCCATTGTCCTCCTGGGTTGACCGTTGAAATCTATTTCGGCCATTTTGATTGTACGAGTAACCTTGATTACTAGGTTGGCCTACGTTTCTACCCTGTGCGGTTTGGTACTGTCTATTACTATAGTTGGTGCCGCTACTATTGTGATTACTATTATTGTAATTACCTCTGCTGTTACCTCTAACAGAGCCCCTACCGTAATTCTGATAATACCTATTATTGTTACTGTTGTTACTTCTCTGTCCATTAGGCCTATTGTTGTTGTTGCTGTGTCCATAATAATTTCTATTAGTATTATTACGGCCTATGTTCCTAGAATATCCATTGTATCTATTCTGTATGAATTTAATCGACTCATAGCTACCGGAATCTAACTCTGACAGATGTTGGATGGCATCTTGCAGTTTCGTATGTCGAGCACTATCTAACACCAATCGAAATCTCTCACTAACGCCTTTTTTTAAGAACACCAAACCCCTTTGTTCATTGGCTGCTGTTAAAATTGCCCTTGCACTTTCTCCCTGTACCTTGACCTCAAGATCTGTCATTCTCGTAATTAGATTTTCTAGCTCATTTGTAAATTCTCTTGTCGGTCTTAGTCCTTGTTTCAAGTGGGTCAGTTTGTTTTGAACTTCTTCGATTGTTTCTCTCGGACCGCATTTTTTCTGTAATTCTGCTTTTAATTCTGCAAATGTAGTGGGTACACTTGTTCCTAATTCGGTCAGTGCTTTGCTTTGTATCTTACATTTCATTAGGAATTTTATAAGCACTGGCTTATCTTCCTCTTTGAGTATGTCATGATAGAACTCTACGTTATTCAAAAAATCCCTAATATTTTCCCCTCTTTTAGCCTCTACATCTATATTCAAAGCAGGAAGCTTTTGTGCGGTATTGAAGTCAAAGGCAGCCATAATTGTCTGTGGATCTTGTTCACTTACGTCCTTGTAATCTGCTATGCTTGACGTTATTCTTGTACGTGCCTCTGTTTCGTACTTGGAAAGGTTATCTATTAATGCATATAAATCTTGTTCGTCTTCGTTGCTTAGTTCTGTTTCTTCGATTTTGGCTATCGCAATTTTCGCGTTTTTAACTATATCTTCAACTTTTGCTAACTTAATTTCTGCTTTTTCTCTCGATATCTTTCTGTTGGGACCGTCCTTCTTCAGGTTAACAACAATTTTTTGTAATAACTCTACCAATATTACTAAATCGTCCATCTATATATATATAAGAAATGAATGAACAGGAATACGAATGTACTTTGTTATAGTTTTTTTTTAACATTTTACTTTATTTATTTCTTTTAAAATTACAAATTTACACTGAAATTCTACGATTAATTGCTCTTTCTGTGTTTACTTTTCTAGTTATAAGTTTGTTTAAATTTTTTGTCAATTTGCTTTTTATCATTTTATACGCGATTATACACAATACTAATACTATTATTGTTGTTATGTCTATCGCGAGCATGTTGTCTCCTAAACTGGTGGATGTAGCTTGCTGTGGACCATTGTTGTTTATAATTACTTCGTCTTGCTTAGACTGACTTTTCCCCATTGTTTATTTTTAAATATGTATTCCTTTATTTTTTTTTTCTAAGTTCTTCAATTTTTCTTATAAAAATCTTCTTTTCCTCCTGAGTTATAGCAATTGCTGCTAGCCTGTAGAGGTTTCCTAGCTCCTGTCGCTTCTTTACTCGTTTTCCTCCTCGCTTCTTAGGTTGCTTATTAGGTGGCTTCTGTACTTGACAAATTGGTTCCGGTGCTGGCTTCTTTTGCCTCTCGCGATACTCAGCGATTGTAATTGGCCTAGGACCCGCTTTCTTGTCTTCCAGAGCTTCTTTTAATGTTATGTGCGATGGCATCAGTAGATCGTCGGTTGATCAGGATCAGTTGATCAAAACTTGCAGGAAACTGGCAACTGACTGGTTGACTTACAGGAAACTGGCAACTGACTGGTTGACTGGCAGGATCGCCATATGACGTTGTACGTCTATGCTATGGGGATGATGTGTGCCACTGGCAAGGATGCCGATGTTAGTGGACTTTTATAACCCTGGCAAGGATGCCGATGTATTGGTGGGTTGTTATGGTCAGGCAAGGATGCCGATGTATTGACCAGAGAGTCCAGAGAAAAGCAAACAACTAGTTAGGTGTAACTTTTTAGACTGATTTATTCAATAATTATTTGTGTTTTTTATAGGCAAAATAATGCTTACAACGCATTTTACCGTACAATTATTGATTACTAATTCTAGCGTAAGATATGTATATCGTATGTATATGGAACAAAAGGTGAATAACTTTTAGCCATGCTTACATATTGCATTGCTTGCATAATTGTATTTCGACGAAAGTATATGGAGTAAAGGTGAATAACTTTTAGCCATGCTTACATATTGCATTGCTTGCATAATTGTATTTCGACGAAAGTATATGGAGTAAAGGTGAATGACCATTAATTTATTGCGCGGTATGTCACAACGCGGTTTTAGTTTTACTTCTCAAGGTCAGAGTAAGGTTGAATAGTTTAACTTCTCAAGGTCAAAGTAAGGTTAACTTCAGGTCGATCGCAAATGATTTCTATTTCTTTTACTGGGCGAAAGTCGTTTCTCCTTATATTAACTTCTCACTACTTGAAATCGTCTTGATTACTTAATTTCTTGTTTTAAGGTACTGTACTTTAGTTAATGTAGCCTTTTAATATATGTATTTCTTTTCTTTATAAAACTATTTCAACCACTCAATTTAAACTTTTCTTTTTACCGGAATGCTTAACCACTCAGCTTCGTAGTCAAAATGTTTCTCCTTATTCACCTCTTAAATTTTCTAGGTTGCGTCTCAATTTTCTAATATTCAAACGGTACTTTACTCACTCTACACCTACTAGGCAGTCTATTACAATAGCATTTATTTACTAAATAATACTGAATATTTAATCCTATAGGAACTCTAATATTGTTTACAACTTACGTAGATTAATTTTAGGTTTTAATCTATTAGTTTTAGGTACTTATTTATTACTAGTTTTCCCGTTATTAATTTATCTAGTTAATTTACATTAGTTTATAGAAATTTAATTATCTTCTTTAGGGTGGATACATTTATTTATTATACTCCGATTTATGTTCATACTGTGTTATGTTCATACTATGTTTTTATATTATTAAGGTTATTATTTTTTTAATGTTATTAATATTATATGGCTTAGGCTATGTTCAGAAATAAATTGATGTCAGTTTCAGGTCGGCACAACTAAACGAGGGTAGGGTGTCTTGTCTCTTTATTTGGTTGGTTCTCCTCTCGAGGTGAATATGTGGGTAAATTTATGTATTATAATTATAAGGCTGCCACCTGTTGGTAACAAAGGTATTTTGCCAAGCGGCAATTACCTATGGCGTGGATATTATCCAAAGGGTAAACCATGTCACAAAACAGATCATTTGGAATTAGCTAAGGCAATGGCTAAGGAGAAATTATCTGGAAAACGGTGTTTTGTTGAATTAAGCAAATTTTTTAATATCCTTGGCATGAAATATACCTATCACTTTTCCTTCTTTTTCGAGTTGTAAGGAGTTTTTTGTTTCCAGCCTGGATGAAGCTCAGTCTGTCCAGGGTTCGCTCGAAGGGGTCTCGTAACCCTCCAAGTGATTCAACCGCCACACGAATTTCAAACGACTGTTAAGCCGATGTAAGTGCCGCGGTGGTTGGAAGAATCTTTCAGCGGCTATTCGGAATTCCCGCCAGGTATGTATTTCGCCTTTCTTATAGCGCCACCATTCTCGTGCTCTGTCTTTCATGATTTCATTGAGTGGTAAGATCAGATGGTCGTACTCGATTCTATAGCAATCGGCTAACTCTTCTATGGTTTCCAAAAATTCATTGAGGGGGCGGCTCCCATTGAAAGCGAGACCCCATTTTCTAACCGTGTTCATTATGTCTATGTTGTTGTTATTTGGGTTGCCTTCGAGTTGTATCTTCCTCAGTGGCGTAGTTGCCAGCGTATGTTGTGTCAACAGGGGGCTTACCGCCGTGGTGGTTCCTCTCTCGATGCGTATCGTTTTCATAAAGTCGCTCAGTCGTTGTCTGAGTTCTTTTACCGTTCCCTCTGCCGGTAATCCTGACTCTCTAAGACGTTCTTCTAACTCCTCCTTTTTGAGAGAGTAAATCCCGCTTAGGTTGGACGTTGTGGCATCCGTGTTGATACTTAGTGTTTGTGGTGTTTGTGCACTTTCTAACGTAAGTGCTTGACTCTCTGTTGAAGAGAGTCCCTGTTCGGTCGCCATTTGTAAGGAGTTTTTTGTTTCCAGCCTGGATGAAGCTCAGTCTGTCCAGGGTTCGCTCGAAGGGGTCTCGTAACCTTCCAAGTGATTCAACCGCCACACGAATTTCAAACGACTGTTCTCACAGTCTAGCACTGACTCTTTGCAGAGTTCAGCTCGGTGGATTGGTTGTATTGGGTTTATTCTTACATCTACTTAACAATTTCTATACTTATGATACGTACAATGTATGTGGTTTTGCCTACACGAATCTAAGGGCAGAGTGCCACGCAGCAGACGGCTGTACAGATTCCCTATGTAAATCGCTTAGGCAGGAGCTCCTTAACCAGCGTGTTTCTCTACGGAAGGCTTAAAGTAAGGGCTTGGAAGCGAAAGTGCTTCCCGGCGGAAGGCCTAAAGTACGGGCTTTGGAAGCTGAAGTGCTTCCCGGCGGAAGGCCTAAAGTAAGGGTTTGGAAGCTCAAGTGCTTCCCGGCGGAAGGCCTTAATTTACCGAATCAAAATGCTGGTTTAGGTTAATCTCCTGTTTAAGGGACTTTCCTACCGGTGGCGTGCAAATATGGTTGCACGTCGGTGGCCTGTGCCGATTGGTGAATGATAAGGCATTCACCGATGACTGAAGTCGATTGGTAATATATAAGAATATTACCGATGGCCAAAGCCGATTAGTGAATGAAAGTGCATACACTGATGACCGAAGTCCATTAGTAATATATAAGAATATTACTGTTGGCCGAAGCCGATTAGTGAACGATAGTGCGTTCACTGGTGACCGAAGTCGATTAGTAATATATAAAAAGATTACTGCTGGCCGAAGCCGATTAGTGAATGATAGTGCATTCACTGATGACCGGAGTCGATTAGTAATATATAAAAATATTACTGCTGGCCGAAGCCGATTGGTGAACGATAGTGCGTTCGCCGGTGACCGAAGTCGATTAGTAATATATAAAAAATATTACTGCTGGCCGAAGCCGATTAGTGAACGATAGTGCGTTCGCTGGTGACCGAAGTCGATTAGTAATATATAAAAATATTACTGCTGGCCGAAGCCGATTAGTGAACGATAGTGCGTTCGCTGGTGACCGAAGTCGATTAGTAATATATAAAACATATTACTGCTGGCCGAGGTCGATTAGTGAATGTATAAATAGTACCGATAACCAATGTTATCGGTATCAAAATTGGTAGAAGTTGCAAGATTGTTTTAAAATCTCAAGTACAAGGCTTACCTTTTACTCAGCGCAACTCGAATTTGAATGTTTTTGCCTTAGCCTTTTATGAGCTGGCTGCCGTAAACGGCACGCGAATTATATGCACGTCACGAGTGCAAACGGCTAGTGTCGATCATCACATTGTGTGTTTGTATGTATGATGACGAAACTGGTTTTTGGTGTTTGTTTCTTCTCTTTTCTGTTGATGCGTGTATACAAGAGTACAAACACACATACTAAAAGAATTGATGCGAAGCTAAAAAAAATGTTTTGATCGCTGGTGGGATTTGAACCTGTGATCTGCGGTTTCCTAATCTCGGTTTTGTTTTCAAAACAAGAGAACAATAAGAATGTTTTTGTCGCTTAACGCTGTGACTGCGCTGCGACTGTGTTTATGCTATTCTTCGTTCTATCTTACTTATTTCTATATTCTGATATTTCAGTTTTCTTATATTTCTACTTAATTAAACTTATTTGTAATAATCTTATATTTAGCTTATTTGTAACGTGTGTGCACGTTACAGAGTTCATAGCAATTGTTACCGACTTTTCTTACCACTTTGGCCTTAAGAAATTTTGGAGCTAGCTTAGCACTATAATTGGTGGGTTTTTACTTTGTGAAAAGTTTCTACGATAAACAATGTCTCCTTCTAAAAATTGTACAGGTCGAGTACGTAAATCATATGTTCTTTTACTCATTAAATATGCTCGCTGTATGTTTTCTATAATCTTGCTTCTGAGAATTTGAATTTTATCCCTTTCTTCCATTACGTGATCAGTTTCTTCCAACAGCTGTAATTTTCGTATAAGTTCATAGGAACCTCCATGCGTAATCATTTGTTGCCCAAATAATGCAAGATATGGAGAATAGCCAATAGTACTGTGATAGGTAGATCTAAGAGCGACGGCAATTTCACTAATATGGGAATCCCATAACCGATGATCTGTTTTTAAGTAGGACCGTATGCCAGCTAGAATTGATCTATTGACTCGCTCTGAGGCATTGGTTTGAGGTGAATAAATTGCGGTAAATTGGTGGGATACGTCATATTTTCCCAAAAAAGTTTTAAACAATTTCGACTTCAATTGTGACCCATTGTCGGTAATAACTATCTCAGGCACTCCAAAGATGTGGAATACTTGCGTCTCGAGGAAATCGACCATGTTAGGTACAGAAAATGCCTTTACCAGCTTCAGCAACGGAAATTTAGTTAAATGATCGAGTACAATAAATATACCAATATGTCCATTTTTGGAACGAGGATATGGGCCTAAATAGTCCAAGTATAAACGTTGAAAGGCTCGCGACGACTTAGCTTGGGAACCGATTGGTGGTTTTAAGATTCTGTTGGGAGCTTTGCTCTGTCGACAACACTCACATCCCAAGACAAAATTACGAATTTGGATTGCCATCTTCGGCCAAAAGAAGTTTCTCCGGAGTTTTTCTAAGGTTTTACTAATCCCTACATGTCCTGACATAGGTGGATTATGAGCTCTCTCGATCAACTCAGAAGTGAGTTCTTGTGGAATCCACAATTTCCAAGTTGACGCTTCTGCCAGTTCGCAACCATTGTAAAATTCTGATCTTCGATATATTAATCCATCCAAAACTTTAAGATCTGGTAACCGATTCTGATTCTCCTCAATATACTTTTTTAGTCGAACGTACTCAGGAGAAACAAACTTGTCAGAACTAAGGTCAACTATAGGCAATACCGAATCTAAACTATCAATGTTTACCGACATCTCATTCTCTAAACGAGAAAGCGCATCAGGAACTATATGTTGACTTCCTTTGCGGTGTTCTATCGTAAACTTAAACCCTTGCAGCTTTAGTGACCACCTGGCTAATCTCCCATTAAGATCCTGTTGCTGCATTAGCCATTTTAAGCTTGCGTGATCTGTAATCACTGTAAATTCATGACCTTCTACATACTCTCTAAACTTTTCTATGCTAAGTACGGCGGCTAGACATTCAACTTCAGTCACAGAATATTTCTGCTGTGCTCGATTTAACTTCCTAGAAAAAATGCAATTGGTCGTTCTGTACCTTCATTGTCGGTCTGTACTAGAACGGCTCCCACACCTATTTTAGAGGCATCACAATGGATCATGAAGGGACGATCGAAATCAGGCGTTCGGAGTACTGGTGCGGTAGTCAACAATTCTTTTATTTTGTCAAATGAAGCTAGTGTCTCTTCTGTCCATTTAAAGGATTTACTCTTTTTCGTTAACTCAGTTAGCGGTGCAGTCAAAGAGGCATACCCGTCCAAAAATCGTCGATACCAGCCTGCTAGTCCTAGAAAGCTTCTCACATCCCTCACGATTCTGGGGATAGAAATATGGCGGATGGCAGAGACTTTGTCGGGATCTGGCTTTATGCATCCATTTCCTATAATAAACCCAAGATATCGCACTTCTTTTAGGCAAAATTTACATTTAGCAACATTTAGAGTAAGGCCGTACTTCCTAAATATCTGTGCTATTCCAAGCAATAATGAGATATGTTCTTCAAAACTATCACTAACTAACAGTAAATCGTCCAGGTAGACAAAAACTTGATTTTTAAGATCAGCTGGAATGACAATATCCATCAAACGACACATCGTCTGCGGAGCGTTAGTTAACACGAATGGCATAACTTTAAATCGATACAGAGGACGATTGGGTACTGTAAAGGCTGTCATATTTCTAGAACTCTCCTCTAATCCAATTTGCCAGAAAGCATGCTTTAAGTCCAAAGAGGATATAAATTCAGCTTTGGGTAATCTAGATATTATACCGTTTATTTTTGGTTGTGGGTAGGCGTCTTTAACCGTTACACTATTTAATTTTCTCGAGTCAAGACATAATCTAACCTTTGACTCCTTTTGAACCATAGCCACAGGACTACTCCACGGACAGTTGGCTGGTGCTAATTCAATCACTCCTAACTTAAGCATGTTGTCAATTTCCGTATGAATTTTTTTCTCTATAGCGAGTGATACAGAAAAATATCTTTATTGGTTTCGCATCTTTTTCTATTTCAATAGTATGTTCTAAAACTGTAGTTTTCCCCAGGCCTTCTTTATTCAAATCGGGAAATACTTCTATGATCTTCAGCAGACGCTTTCGCTGGGTCGCCGTTAAATTGCTAGACTCCGAAACTTGAGTTAATTCACTGATTGTAGTGCTTTTTAGTAACCCTGGCAACAAGTCAAAAGCATGCCAAAAATCAATTCCTAAGTAGAGGTCTTGTTTTAATTCAGGAATTATAAACAATTCAATAGGTTTAGATTCCCCACGAAAAGTCAAGTCCGTCAAAATACTACCTAAAATATTATATTTATTCCCTCCTGCTGTTTCTACACTCGACCTACTTCTTTAAAATGGTAATTTTCTTTCTAAAAAACGTTTCGCCACTTGTCCACTCAAACATGAAATGGAAGCGCCCGAATCAAGCAGACCAATGATCTCCATGTCAAATATACACACATTTACGTACGGACGTACATCTCTTTTTGTGTCCTCAATTGATTTTAAAGAGCTTAAAAGTCTATACTTCCTTTTCCTTTTGTTAAAATAATAGTTGCGCATTCGCATCGTATTTCTTTTGGTCTTAACCTTTTATGTACATACATGATCAGTTGTTCGCGAGATTTCCTCCATAAATATTTGTTGTCTACGTTTATTATACTCCTGTAAACGCACATGATATGGTTTTATTGGGTAAAGCCTAGGAACAAATGAAACATTTCTGAAAGGTGGCGAAGCCTCATATACTTGAACTCAGTGGACTTAAAACTTTTAGCGGTTTTTTGTATGTCTAGTTTTTCGTGGAGCGGAAGCAGGTGTTTCTGTTTCCACTCGCCTGAAAGTTTCAAAGACAATTTACACAGTTTGGTTTGTAGGTATTGACTAACCCACACCCATAGCAGAAAATAGTTCGATCTGCCACACACTCATCATACCTGTGTCCAACTTCTCTACAATTCCAGCACACTAACTCCTTAGATTTTCTCTCTCGTAGTTGATCTGTTTTAATTTCGGCAACACTTTCTTCACCATCATTTTCAAAGCTCTCTACATTGGTTGGATCTGTACTAATTTCATTTACTCGGCGATTAGTAAAACCCTTTTGTAACTTTTCCAGGTCCTGGCTCAGAGCTTCTCTTCTCAATACTAAATTACGTAGATGGGCTACTGTCTGTATTTCTAGATAAAAAATTTCTTTGCGTATTTGAGGCTTTAGATTTCTTCACAGTATTTCAATGAGCTCGAGTTCACTCATCGGAAACCTAAGTCTATCGGTAAGTATTAAAATATTATGGTAAAAATCGTCGAATTTTTCGTTACTTAATTGCTTTCGTTCGCGAATTGTCTCTCTGATATCTGCGTCGGATAACTGATCGCCAAAGTGTTCTTTTAACGCTACGCACAAATTATTCCACGACAAAACTGGTGTGTTGCGTCGATAACGCCAATACCAATCTTTAGCCTTTGCAGTAAATAAAATATGAGCATGTTCGGTCAACAAAGTAAAGTCACTGGCAAGGCTATCTATTGTAAGCGAGTTTACCATATAAATAAACTTGTCTACAGGAATTCCAGTCGAAGAACCACTAAACACAAGATTCCAACTAGCAATGAGATTTGCTACTTTGCTACTAGTAGCTACGGTATTTGTCGGATTTCTGACGTGAGGAGAGATATTAGATGCAGGCACAGAATAAACAGTATACAGAATGCGCATCTCATACAAAAAAAATTTTGTTCCGTGGTCGCAATATTACGACCACGTTAACTTAACATTACGTCCGCTGTTAATAATATTACGACCAGCATTTAACAGCCTTTGTTTCTGTAAAGTTGAACTCGTTTGGTGTTTCTAACACCACCAAGTGAGCTGATTAACATTTCCCGACGGCAACTTCGTCATCATTCGGTATCATCGTTGCTCAGTCGATTTTTTCCTACAGCATTTCTATTGTACTATAAATATGTACACACATACCCATACAATAAATATGTTTGTACAGATATATATGTTTACACAAGGAAGATGTAGGAATGTGTTTCGCAGGCATATCAAACTCCTAAAAAATTGTCGATTATCACTTTTTTCGTTTTCTAAAACAAAACTACAGTGTAAAAAAAGAAGAAATAATGAGAAAAATGCATAGAATATTGATAATCTATGAATTGTTACAAAAAATGTTTATAAACGGAATTATATTTTCTTTCTATCTCGTGTTATTTCAAATTCGTAAAAAACATTCGTTTAACCCTATAACCCTTCGTTTCCATTAACTTTTTAATGTTACTCGTATAACGTATTCAATGTCTGATATGCCGACTAAAGTAGATCATCTGCCTATTCAAATTCTTCAACAGCACACTATGCTCGCAAGATCGTGCCAGCGCTTTACAAAGCCTGGACATCGAACAAGAAGCAGAACAAAGCTACGAAAGCAAAATTCCTTCCAAAAACCATAAAATGCAAAATTTAAAACAAATCCAGACGGACGGACGGCTGCACATGGTTTGTTATTGTAAGAGAAGCAAAAGAAGACAAATCGCACCGTTTTTCTCATCGCCCGCTGTACACGATAAATGGATCGATTCTTTCTTTCACACTTTACTTGACATACGGGTGCTGCATCGATTATCTCTTCTTACGCATATTCGCTAGCACTGTTAGTGCAAAATAAAAGAAACAAAGTCGATCTTCCGATCCCTTCATACTCATTCGAAAAGATCTTCGACTCTCATATCATGTGTGTTTGTTGGTAGAGTGTGCACTGAACTCGCTCTTTTCATGAAACTTGCCTAACTAATAACAGCAGAGAACTTCGTCGCCCGACAAATTAACAGCGACAAAGCTCTGTTAACCAAATTCAGTTATCCCCCTATTGCTTTCGGTCCGCACCCATAATTCAGATTGCTTCGTTGGGCGACATGCGCATTCTGTATACTGTTTATTCTGTGATGCAGGGTTAGGTATGCTGGGTCTTTGGTGTATAGGTGGAAAACTAACTCTTGGCCATTCTGGCTCTGGTGCGCTACTAATTTCTATGCGTGAAATTTGTTGGGACAGCTGTACTACCATGTTATTAATTTTATTAAGTTCATATTGAAATCGATTCTCAAAGTTTCCAGATACGAGAGGTTCCATAGTTTCCTGTCCACCTACTGTATTTTCTCTTCCGTTTTCTCCTAAATTAGTATTCTGATCCATATCTGTCAATAATAAAGGGTTTCGAATGTTATTAAGATTCTGAGCTCTCTGTTGACGTCGGGACTTTAAAATTCTTTCCGTATTACCGTCAATCGTTCCTAAATTAGTATGTTCTTTATTAATATATTCTAAAGATATCTTGTAATCGAGTAAACTATTTTTGGTCTCTTGGCCATTGCATTGAGGACAACTTGTTGAGTTTTCCAACCAATCCTCTATGCAAGATTTATGAAAGATGTGTTTACAACGAGTTTTTACCAAAATTTCGGCATTGGTATAGATCTGGTGACAAACGGCACAGCTTCTGCTGTCGTACAACGTTAAGCCATCTCCACTATGTCGAACCGCCATAAACTATGATTATTATTAAAGATAATTTTAATTTTCAAATGAAGTTATAATATAATAATTAATAAATTAAGGTATAAATTGTTCCAAACGAGAAAATGTTCAAAGTCGGAATTCAAAAGTTAAAGTATTTATAATATTTAATCACGTAACCCAATAAATGACCAATTAAAGTTACCAACAAGCATCTCAGTCTTTGTCATTTCCAATACAACAACAGTCAACTTTCAGTGCGGTTAGCACTAAGCCATTTTTATAAGTCACGGTCAAAGATTACACATCGGATGAAATAACATGTTTTATATTTAACAACAATGTTTTCATTAGTCCAGAAATGCATCTTCGTCCGTCCCTAATTAATTACGGATTTCGCCAAAAATCTGAAACGAAGTCAAGCTGGTGGGAGAAAAAATCATGTAAACAAATTTCCATTCAGGTAAGCCTTTGATGGTGAAATTCACAATCAAGCTTAATTTTCATGAACTTAAAAATGTTTTCTAAGGGGAACAGTTTTCAATTTTAGGATAAATGTTAAGATTTATCCATTGGTTTTCTAAAGTGAAGTTAGTTGTTCTTAAACTGTCGAGCGCTAAACTGTCGAGCGTTAAACTGTCGAGCCCCACGTTGGGCGCCATTTTGTTACGATTCCCTCAGTTAACTGGTGTTTTCATCAACCAAAGTAGATAGAGGCAGCGTTCAGCACGTACTCGCGTTCCGGCTAGGACTCGTCGGATGGGCGGGGAAATTGCTACCATAGGGAATCCACAAAAGAAATTACGTGCTTAACAGGGAAAAGGGGAGGAAAGGGGTACAGGAATTTAAATCGAGGAAACCAGCTTAAACTTATCTTCGTTCTCCTTTCTTGGCTAACGCAGACTGAGCTACCGGAGGATTTGATGATTTGATCCTCTATATGTTACCCACCCAGCCTTATTACCAAATAAATTCGCATGTCCTATTTTGGTAACCCGAAATAACATTAATTGGTCATTGGGTACATTGGTTCTTTATTTACTCCATTATTGAAACAATACAACGTCGCATTAAATTCACATTATACCATAAAAAATAGTGTAAAATAAACATTCCAACTTCTCTTTCATGAAGTGGAATATCTCAAATGTGTTTCAAATTAATCTCTTATGATATAACAATTGTTAGAAATTAATTTCTTATGATACAAAAAAATTGGTTCAAATTTCATTTCTTAGCATATAAAATTAAACTTATTATACAAACTTACTTGACGGATCTTCTTCGGCGTTGAGCTCAGCGACGAGGAATTTTCAACTATTATATTAAAGAAAATATATATATATAGAAAATTATTATAGGGTTCACTTCACCCAAAGAATGCATTATGGAGATATACTGATCTTAAAATGTGTTAATAGATTAACAAACGAAACAATAATGCAGCAACTAAATCAATGATACTCGAACACCTCAATTCTTTTATATCCGGCAGTACATGAAGTATTTAATTTATGTCGGCTTCTTAGGCTTGAGTGTCAATTAATATTTGGAATTTCCTTTAGAGATGGTAAATATGGTAGGAGCGTTTTCAGCTTTAATATTTTTGAAAAATTGTGGGTTAATTTGGATTAATCGTGTTCACTATACACGATTGGTGTTGTAAGTCCTTGCTTCGATATCTTTCTAGCCTTTTCCGGGTGGCACGTTCTACAAAATACTTCAGCTCCACCGAAGTCCACTCAGATCTATGTAGGTTTCTTGCCGCTTGCAACACGCGGTTTTAGTTTTACTTCTCAAGGTCAGAGTAAGGTTGAATAGTTTAACTTCTCAAGGTCAAAGTAAGGTTAACTTCAGGTCGATCGCAAATGATTTCTATTTCTTTTACTGGGCGAAAGTCGTTTCTCCTTATATTAACTTCTCACTACTTGAAATCGTCTTGATTACTTAATTTCTTGTTTTAAGGTACTGTACTTTAGTTAATGTAGCCTTTTAATATATGTATTTCTTTTCTTTATAAAACTATTTCAACCACTCAATTTAAACTTTTCTTTTTACCGGAATGCTTAACCACTCAGCTTCGTAGTCAAAATGTTTCTCCTTATTCACCTCTTAAATTTTCTAGGTTGCGTCTCAATTTTCTAATATTCAAACGGTACTTTACTCACTCTACACCTACTAGGCAGTCTATTACAATAGCATTTATTTACTAAATAATACTGAATATTTAATCCTATAGGAACTCTAATATTGTTTACAACTTACATAGATTAATTTTAGGTTTTAATCTATTAGTTTTAGGTACTTATTTATTACTAGTTTTCCCGTTATTAATTTATCTAGTTAATTTACATTAGTTTATAGAAATTTAATTATCTTCTTTAGGGTGGATACATTTATTTATTATACTCCGATTTATGTTCATACTGTGTTATGTTCATACTATGTTTTTATATTATTAAGGTTATTATTTTTTTAATGTTATTAATATTATATGGCTTAGGCTATGTTCAGAAATAAATTGATGTCAGTTTCAGGTCGGCACAACTAAACGAGGGTAGGGTGTCTTGTCTCTTTATTTGGTTGGTTCTCCTCTCGAGGTGAATATGTGGGTAAATTTATGTATTATAAATATAAGGCTGCCACCTGTTGGTAACAAAGGTATTTTGCCAAGCGGCAATTACCTATGGCGTGGATATTATCCAAAGGGTAAACCATGTCACAAAACAGACGTCACAAACATTCGAAATGAAAGATCTTGGTCGCATCAAGTTTTGTCTTGAAATTGAATTCCATCAAGACCCGAAAACACATGTAGTCACCATGTCCCAATCAAAATATATAAATTTCCTTTTAGAACGTTTTAATATGAAAGATTGCAAGACAACCAGTACTCCAATGAATGTAAGCGAAAAGCTCAGCAAGAATGCTTTCCCCCAAACAGAGGAAGAAAAACGCGAAGCTGAAAAGCTGCCATACCAAAGACTCATTGGTTCACTTATGTATTTGGCCGTATGCACCAGACCAGACATCGCTTACGCGGTAAGCTGTCTCAGCCAATTTAATACAAATTATGGTCAGTCACACTGGATAGCTGCAAAACGTGTACTCCGATACTTAAAACAAACGCACAATGTATGATTTCAGTTTACTTCCAACAAGCCAATAGAAGGTTTCGCTGACGCTAACTGGGGGGCTTGTATTGACGACAGAAGATCATTCACCGGATACGCTTTTAAGTACGCAAATTGCGTGATCAGCTGGGAATCAAGAAAACAGAAGACAGTCGCAGCTTCTAGCACTGAAGCCGAATATATGGCCATTGCGGATTCAGCGAAAGAGGGGATATACTTGAAAAGATTCAGAAACGAAATACTCGGTAAGGACGAATCGATATGTATTCACAACGATAATCAAAGCGCCGGAAAGCTATGTCGAAACCCAGTATTCCATAGCAGGGCAAAACATGTGGATATACGACATCATTTCATTCGTGAGTCAATTGAAAGAGACGATATTGAAGTAAAATATATGAGAACTTAAGATATGCCGGCAGACGTACATATTAACAAAATCACTATCCGGACCGAAGCATCTCAAATGTTCCGAATATCTTGGACTAAAAGATTTGAATTTTTAAAATTATATTGTGTAATTTGCGAACTATTTTGTAAACAATTGTAAAATGTCAGATTTGAGGGGGAATGTTGAAATCCATGGAATTTATCTTCACAAATCTGGCATCACTTTATTTTCAGCCCATGTGGCAACCACATGTAAACGTCATTATTTATATATACCAAATCATTCTTCGAATAAACTCAACAATGAAATAAATATGTATATATGTACATTTTTTCTATCATTATATTAACTTTCAAAACCATTAATAAATTAAATTTATATTTGAAGCACATTATTCAATATAACTATAAATACCTAATTGAATAGATGTTTTTTATAATATGGGGAACTTTGGGCCCCACTAGGCACAACTAGGCACCGTCGGATTGAGCTGAAAAATTAGGACATGATTTCTTACACCAAACCTCATATTTTAAGCAGCGCAAACAATTATATTTTAAAAAAAAATCGCATACAAGATGCGACCAGTCTATTGTACAAAATGAAATATTTTTCGTGTAAGTGCACCTTTTGTATATTGTTATGGTATGCTTATGGCAGTGCTTGCACCGGCGAACTTTTCCGTTCGGTACACGTTCTGGTATATGTTGAAAACCATCAGTGGTGGTTCCTTTTCTGCCATGTCGTCCTATGACTACGGATTGAGTTAAGCTATCTTGTTGGGATAGGAGCTGAAAGCAAGCGACTTCACAGCGAAAGTTATGGTTACGTTTTCCCAAAACACACAAACTAAAATTTCATTACTTCTAGGTACCTGCATTTCTAATATAGAAATTCCCAGCACTTTACACTAGTTGGCGTTAGTACTTTACACTAGATTTACCGCACCAGTCAAAATGGTTTTGCCTTATATGGTATAAATATTGACTTTGTGTGAATATATTTTTCCGAAACTATTATATGATTTTTATAACGACAACTAAATACAATTGATTTGATAATTTGTTTTGCTTTAGTGTCCACAATAAAAAAAATATTATTTGTTTTTGGTACTTATACTGGAACCAATCATTTTGACTGGTGTGTTTTTTTATGCCATCGATAGGTTTTTGTTTGGATATAATAGATTCTACAACTTTTTCAGGGAACTCCCTTATTACCGATAAAATAACAAATATGCCAGCGATAGATTTTTGTTCAGTAAAATATGAGTAGGCATCGCTTTACAGAAATTTTACGTTTTATTCGTTTTGATAAAAGAAATGAATGGAGTGAATATGCGTGATGCATGTATATTAGGGTGGACCTTATTTTTCGACCATAACATTTTTACCACGCCGCCCTCTAAACTTGTACTATTTCATGAAAAAGTAATTTGTACAAAATTTCAGATCGATTTGACGTCGGGAAGACGTGGCACATCGAACACCAAGTTTTCAAATAGAAATAATTGCGTTTCTATAATTATTTTATATCGCAAAGCGTTTTTATATTTCTCCGAAAATAATGGTTAGATCAATTTAACTTTTGCTTGCTGATTTTCAAAGCCAAATGTCCGCTTCTTAATATCCTTTTTAAATTAGGGTCCTACGTCAAACAGTTTTTGAGAAAATTAATGCCAAAGTTAAAATTTGGAATAAAAATTCCGAAAAAAATGTTTGGTCGCAATTTTTTCGTTAAAATACGGCATTAGGTATACATTTTTTTTCCGATCATAAAATTCTAATCCATTCTAGAGAGAATGCTTCAAACCGGAAGGATTTATGTTTTGTAGTTTCCGAGAAAAATAAAAATTACGAAGCATACTTTCCTTTCAAACACCAATTTTTTGGGTGTTTGTGTTTTATTACTGGTGCAAAAATATGGAAAAAGGAAGGAGTTTAGTTAGTAATTTCCGCTTTTCTCGGAAACTACAAAAATTTATACATAATACCGCATTTTAACGAAAAAATTGCGACCAACAAATTTTTTTTTAATATCTATTCCAATTTTTAAGTATGGCATTAATTTTCTCAAAAACTGTTTGACATAGGAACCTAATTTAAAAAGGAAGTTAAGAGGCCGATATTTGGCTTTCAAACCTAATAAGCGAAAGTGATCCAGATATCGCCGTTACTTTTTAATATTTTTCTTTTCCGGTTTTTTGGTCGAGTTTTTAGAAAATGGCCCCTCCCGCCTAAACAAGGGGAAATGCACGTTCCCTCCCATACGATTTTTTTCTTGTCTCGACCCAAGCTACATGCCCTAGCCTTTTGTCTCCTCTTATGCGAAACATCCTGTATAACTAAAAAAAAGGAAACTCACAATAACATGCATAAAATTTAATATCTATAATTTACAAATGCAGGTATTAGTTAATTATTATGCTAAAAAAACTATACTGTATCACTAATATTACGCATATTCTTGAATATGAAGAACATTTCACCATTATTAAAAATGTTTGCTTCATTCCTTTTCGTTGATACAAATTTCGCATTTTTTGCAAGTTTCATATGAGTGTGCCTTTCGTCTACGTCTTTCTGTTATCCGATCAACTTCATATTTTACAGAAATTATTTTTTTATCCAATGGAACAATTTTAGGGGGCGGCGTAAAAGAATGCTGCAAAAAATTTTGGCCCAGTATAGCTAAGGTCCACCCTAATGTACATATATACATACACCACCCATATTTTTTCGGCTTCAGCGTTTCATTTGCAACGGGATTTGAACTAGCAACTTGACTGGCTAGTTGTTGGATCGTTGGATTTGTTGGATTTGATATGGCACATCGTTGGATTTGTCTTTTTTTCTGAATAGGAATATGCAAAAATTATATGACTTCGTTTATAATATTATATTTACTTTATTGAACAGTACAAATTTCTCCTCTGACATTTTTTTGTATAGTCGTAAATAACAAAGATGTTTAAATATTTACATAAAAATGTAGCATATTTTGACTGATGGTGAGACATACGTATTATCCTGTATAAGTAAAAAACCATATTACAGTCGTAAATGAATATATTCTATACGATAGTAATAGGGAACTCTTATATTCTAAAGAAGTAACATGTAACTGTACATGTATTTACTTATTTTTCGCTAAGGTAGTTTTATTTACATCAGGATATTGCTGGCGGTAATCTTTTACAATTTGCAGTATCATCTGTTGTTCTTCCTCACTACGCGCTAAAATCTGATTAAAGTCCTGCATTAACTTAACAGTTCCTTCTGCTTTATCGTTAACCACCGGTAAAGCTTTAACTATATCTAAACCTATTTTATAAGATGGTTCATCTTGCTAAACTATAGGATCTTTTTCAAAAAATTCTAATATGCCAAATCTACAAAAAAATTTTCGACTTTCATCTGATATAAAATATGAAATATCATTCTTCATATGGTCGGCTACATTATTTGGTAGAAGGACACAATTTTTATAATAATCACCGCCGCCACTATTAGTCCTATTTAACGCCTCCACCATTCGTTTCTTTGTTTCTATTGAAATGTCACTATCAAAGAACAATAACGCAGCATTTTCTGGTCAGATACCACAAGTGTCTGCAAAATTTTTCTAACGTTACATGACTAATGTCTTTATCTTACCTTATCTGTCTTATATTTATATAAGGATTTAATAAAAGTAAAATCCTGCTACGGAGCCCTCGTCGGGAGAAGAACCATGCTTTTAAATATAAATTTGCAATAAATATACATACTTCGCTTAACTCGAATTTTTCGCGAAAAAAAAGTATTTTTAAACAATAAATGCCCGTTGCCATCCACCGAGCATGATGGAAGCTCCGGGAACTCGAAAACGGTACTTGAAAGAAGTATTACCTAAAAATACTACCACGAGTTCAATAAATTCGCGATAGTCTTCCCGAGGATGATGCTTTTGCAGACTCTTTCAGCTGTGTTAAATTTTCTATCTGTTGTTTGACAAATGGATCTTCTACCCCAGAATGAAAGTTTAATTTCTTATTTATATTGGGCAACGCTTACTGGAAGCGATTAAAAATTGGCACGTTTGGACTCGTAGAACGCGGTATCTTTTTCTCAAAAACCGATCTTAAAATTATTTCATATTTCCATATGCCATAGTTGAGGTGAATTTCAAAATTTTCAATTCAAAAAGGGGCACGTGATCCTTTTATCTGATCGAGCTCAAACT
The DNA here is from genome assembly GCA_949629155.1 of Myopa testacea. Taxonomy (NCBI): domain Eukaryota; kingdom Metazoa; phylum Arthropoda; class Insecta; order Diptera; family Conopidae; genus Myopa; species Myopa testacea. The sequence goes on along the minus strand of OX451346.1, from coordinate 23,721,050 downwards.
TTGCACAAATTTTTTTCTCACCTAAAGGAACAATTCTGGCGTGTGGGGTTCATTATGTCACTAAAAATTTTCACAGGTATAGCTTAGAAGCACCCTAATATACATACATCACGCATATAATATAATACATACATTCATAACATAAGTATTAATTTTAATAAGTTTTGTATAACTCTTTTGACTTTTAAAAATCAAAAAGTATTCTGGATGGGCACTATTCAAACGCTACACAGAAAATGATATTTTCAAAATATTTCTGTTTGAATAAATGGATAACTTTTGTTCACTTTTGTTCTAATATACATACATATATGTTAAGTTGCACTAATGGCCTATTGCACAATATTTTCCTTGTTCCTTGTTCCTTGAGAAAAGTTTAACTCTTAACTTTTATTTTCAAAATAAAAGTTAAAAGTTTAACTTTGAGTTATGCACAACTCTGAACACATTTTAAGAGGCTAAAACCAAAAATAATCAGAAGTTGAAAATCCTTAATGGCGGCATGGGCTAAATCCTTAATACAAGAGTTATTGTCAGATCTCGCTGAAATTTCGCACATAATAATAATAATAATAATTTTCTGAACTACCAACATATTTTAAAAGGGTAAGACAAGAAAAAGCACAACAAACAAATTTTTGGCCCCTGTAGCTAAGGACTACAAGACTGGAAACTCTTTTTTCGTTTTGAGTGTGTTGGTGAAATCAGACTTGGGTGTAGTAGATTACAAAAACAAAACGCATGCAATTTTGACAATTCGGGAGGTTGTTTACAAAACTCGGAAAAATATTTTGAGAGAGGAATGTAACTCTTGTTCTTCTTCATAGCAGTAAGCAAGAAATATGATATTTAAATACGTAAACAAGACCAAAAAGACAGTTTTAAAAGCAACGCATGTTTCTAGAAATGTACATGAAAGCTTTTCTAAGTTATTGAGTTGCACAATACAGAGCGCTCGGGAAAACGTCAACTAATTAAAACCGCGGGTGTTGACCTTTAACAAATTGTTGACGTTTATGAATGTAGAAACTTTTAATAAAAAACATATTTATAGTGTGCTTTAAAACGTTTTTATTGACTATAAACTAAAACGAAACATAAACAAATACAAAAAAGGAACAAAAAAGGCTTTCAGCCTAAGTATAACTAAAGGAACACATTTTAAAAGAGATCACATTTCACATGCATACATACTTATGCATGTAAAAAAAATCTGTTATTTTTTTCTGTGGTTTTTTCCTTTCCAATACTTGGGGGAGAGCTTTCTCTCGTAAACGTCTTAATACATTTAGGTCATTTTGCTCAACATTCTCGCATTGAGCCCAATCCAAAGCCCGGTTAAATATTTCGACAGCTTCGTTTGGTTTTATTGTCTGTACATTTGTACTCGTATCTAAATCGTTGTCATCATCATCGGTCACTTCTAACTCCTCATTTTCACACGAATTAGAAACATTAGCCAGTAGAACATCTTCATTCCACTTCTGAATAGTCAGCCAATAGTCAATTTTAAGATACTGTATAGTCAACCTTAAAATCCAAAATAAATCCAAAATATTTGCCTTTTCCTGTAATTTAAGCACTTTCGGTTGTTTTGAGCACATTTTGGTAATGTGATACTTACGAGAACAAAAAGCAACTGAACATAAAAAAGACAACACATAGAGATGCAATTTTTTTTCAATTCTACGTACTTATAAGCGGAATACCCAAATTTCTGAACTAATTTCATAAAAAAATGTGTGTGTGATCAAAACTGTGTATTTTAACTGTTGCTAAGTTCAAAATTTTGGTTTATTTAAAGTTGACGTTTTAGAGCTTTGTGGTTTGGTTGACGTTTTAGAGTAGACAATGTAAAAAATTAAGGGTTGACGTTTTGGGATGTTGACGTAAACTAGTGTTGACGTTTTCCCGAGTGCTGAATATTTTGCAAATAAAACAAAGTTAAATTTCATAAAAATTGCTCATTTCACAAATTTAGTCAGCTGTTTTTAACCTATCACACGTATTTTTAGCCGAAAGAGATGCCAACGTCTTCAACATGTTTTGTTGAATATAACAGGGCAATTCTCGTTGTCAGCTTGACATGAAATTGTGAAGACAATTTGCCACGGTGCTTGTCAATGCTTTTCAAATTGGTATTCTGGCTGTCAATTGACACAGTGAAAGCTTTAATGCAGTAACATGCTGAAAAGATTAGTGTTACAGAAACCAAAATGAAATTTTTGAAAAATAGAACATGAAATGTCAATCACTGATATGCAAAATGGATCAGACGCACAAGAATTCTTTTTATATGGAATCCTTTTTCACTAATCAGCCCATTGTGACATTGGAATCAAATTCTCCACCGAACAACGACGGCGTCGACGATACACCTAATGACGATACACCGCCACCATGTGGAGGTACACCGCCACCATGTATAGATACTAGAGCTACTCCACGTCCTCATCATCGACGACGTGATGACGTTATAGAGTTGCTCTACCAGTCGCTCCAGCGCAGGGCCGATGCGCAGCTAGCCGAGAGCATCTCCAGCTTAGCCAAGTCGGTCGCTCTAGTTGCGGACATATTAAAGAAATAATTTATAAATTAAAACTGTTTCTCTTCAAATTATTATGGTTTTCTCATTTCTAATACAATAATTAATTAGATCTAATAATTACAAAGATACGACGTATCTGTTGCGTACACGTTCGCCCTCTCTATGAAAGCTACTATATAATCAGGAGGAAGTGATTTTATATCTTCCACAATTTCTGTGTAATCTTCATCTTCGAATGAGCAGCGCTTTCTCATAATGTTGTGCAGTATCATGCAAGCATTAATTATGTTTGCTCCTCTTATATGGCTGTAATAGAGCACACGCTGTTTCGATAGACATCTGAAGCGTGACTTCAAAACTCCGAAGGCTCTTTCTATGACATTCCGAGCCTTGGCATGAACTCGGTTATATTTAATCTGCTGTCTTCCAATTGGCGCAGCGAATGGCGTAAGTAGCCAAGGCTCCAGCGGATAACCTTGATCGCCAATAAGCCAAGATTCATCATAGGCATTTGAAGCCTGTCTTAAGTGCGCTCTGACTGGCGATGTGCACCATATACCAGAATCATGGCAAGAACCCGGAAATTTTGCATTTACTGACGTAAATTTTAAACGGTGATCGCAAACCTACGAATAAACAACAATTACAACTTCACTCGCATTTTGTTTCTACTACGAATACTACCGCTTCAACGTTAATGCTGTAGTATACTTTGCGATTCATGTATAGGTTTAGGGGTCGCTCATTATTGTTTGCAGGAGGCGTGTGCCTTTTATCCCAAATTCCCTATGAAATCTGGCACGAATAAATTGAATTAATTAAAAAAATTATTCAAGTTTACATAATCAATTCAGAAATATTACCCAGTTTTCACGGAAGTTATTTCATCATTACTTTGAGGAAACCTAACTTCAGAACCTTTCCGTTCTACTATTAACTGTGAGATTTCGTGGATGCAGCGCGATACGGACGGCTGGCTCATTGGCGCTATCATGTTATTGCCAAACTTTTTTGGTATGACCGCATAAAAATTTAAAGCGGCTAGAAAACTAAGCGTGAATGGGATTGACGTGTCGAGAGTAGCATATGGCTCCAACTCTTCAATCAAATTTTTACACACATATTTGTTAAATCTGTAATTCTTTCTAAATGCAAAATCACACAAAGCAAATGGATCACTACAGAAGCGAAGGTTCTTTAAATCCTGGCGATTTACTTCTTCATTTTCCTCCATTAAATTAAGCAACACAAAAATACCGAATTCCTCCATTTTTTATTTTGTTTTTATTTATTACAATTAACAATTATGCAAAGGAATAACAATGTACCATGGAATGCAAATTATTATCGTGGAGAAAAAGTTGTAATGTGAAAAATACAATTGTCAACACCTTTTAGGCACATGACAAAATAGTAAAGAAAAGAGATTTTAGTTGACAGCCAGAATACGAATATTGACAATTTGCTAAAATTCTGCGCTGTCAACTAAAAGTTGACAACGAGAATTGCCCTGTAACAGGGCAACCTGTCACCTAAAAGCTCTTTTCTTTACAATTTTGTCAAGAGCCAAATAGCTGTTGACAACTACATTTTCAGAACAAAACAGCAAATGAACAGAAGAGAAACAGCAAATTTTGTTGTTATTTTTAATTTATTTATTGTTATTTAAATCGTTATTTAATTTATATATTATTTGTTTAAAACCAGGTCTTTCAATGAAAACATTTTATAATATAAATATATTATTACATATTCTTTGGTGCTACTTACATTGAAAGATGTTTCAGGATCTGGTTTTAAACAAATAATATTATATATAAATTAAATAACAATTTAAATAAATAAATAAACAATTTAAATAAATAATAATATATATTGTATATTCTTCTATATTCAGCGCATTCCACACATGGTGGACATGAACTGCACATAGTGCGCCAGCTGCTCTGCCGTAGTCCGTTCGTATTTTCCTTTGCCATTTCATGTTCTATTTGTTAAAAATTACATTTTGGTTTCTGTAACACTAAGCTTTTCAGCATGTTACTGCATTAAAGCTTTCACTGTGTCAATTGACAATCAGAATACCAATTTCAAAAGCATTGACAAGCACCGTGACAACTTGTCTTGACAATTTCATGTCAAGCTGACAACGAGAATTGCCCTGTTAATCTGTGTTTTAGTTTAATATTTACTTAATTGTCATTTAAGTTATTTTGGTCTTTAATTTAAATGAATTTTATTTTAAATGCATGAATTGTGAATTTATTTGTGTTTATCTAATTTTAATTTAAATAAATAAATTGTAAATTTATTTTTGTTAATTTAAATAAAAGAGAAATGAAAAATTATAAAAATAAATAAGTTTATATTACTTTTTAATATTTCCAAACCGCTAAGAAATCCTCAAAGCCGCGACAACTAATAAAATTTATTAGATAAATTTAGATATTAGATAATTTTATTAAATAAAATTCATATACACTGTACGTGAGCACGCGGACGGACATTTTTTGAGCTCGCTCACGAAATTAGAGGAGTTCCCAGTCTTGTAGTCTTTGCTAAGGATCACCTTAATGTACATACATACATACAGGGTTAGGGGATTAAAATATTGAAATGGCCCATTCCCGTATAATGGCTTTCTTCAGCGCATCCATACTGGCATAGTTTTTAGTCCTCACCTTGATCTCCAAAATGGTCCAGGTGGTCCAGGTCCATCGGATTTGCATCTGGCGAATTCGAAAGCCATTGTGTAGACCAGGCTTTCTCAAAGTGGGCGATAACGCCCCCTTGTGGGCGATAGAGACCTACAGGGGGGCGGTGAAAGACGAACAAAAACTAGGATTTGGAGCAGCTAAATTTTTTTTTATATGAAAATATTTTTCAATATTTTTTCCTTTCACTTAGAATTATTTACTATATCGCTTCTATTTCTATTGGAAAAAAATATTCAATATTTAAAATATATACATAAGTAAAGCCTTAAACACAATCAGGGACGCAAGAAATGGCTCGGATTTAAACCAAATAGCATAGCAGCATTCTCTGGAAGCAGAAATATGAAATGTCAAAAATTAGACAGTAGAGAGCAATACATTCATTCTAACCAAAATTCTGGAAGTTTATTCGAAGTTTATTTATTTTAATCTGTATTAAAATACAATTAAAATACATTTAAATAATATATAGGGTCCGCTATCTAACGTTTTATTATTATTTCGTGAATGGTATCACTTAGCTCATGTCTGATTTGACAGATAATTAGTTTTATCCTTCCGCTGAACGAATATGGTTGTGTATACGCTTGAACAACGCTGGGAAATATTGCGACATTACTTTGAAAATCCGATGCCGATTTTGCCAAAAAATCATCTTTTCAGATGAAGCTCATTTTGATCTTGGCGGGTATGTAAACAAGCAAAATTGTCGCATTTGGGGCACAGAAAACCCGCACGCAAACATTGAAAAGCCGGTGCACCCAAAACGAGTCACTGTTTGGTGCGGATTTTGGTCCAGAGGCATAATTGGGCCATTTTTCTTCGAAAATGAGCAAGGAGTGGCCGTTACTGTCAATGGCGATCGTTATCGGGCCATGTTGAAGAGGAGGATATTGGCAACATTTGGTTTCAACAGGACGGCGCTACGTGCCACACAGCCGAAGCTACACTCGGATTTTCAAAAAAAAAAAAAAGTTATTTGGCGGACTCTATATTATTCAGAATAATAATAAAAACCAGTAAGAGTGCTATATTTGGCCTGGCCGAATCTTAGATGCCCTACACCTAAAAGTTTTGAAAAATTATCTTATTATTAATTATATTAATTAATTATTAAAATTTACGGCTGTTTTTGAGTAAATGCGAGCCTGATATAAGCAAACTGGTTAAAAAATCATCAGATTCATCCTTCACATTAGACTAGTTTCTAATTTAAAATATTTCTTTTAATATGAATAAAAGTTTTGAAATATATAAAGTTATGTGAACAAACTCATTTAAAATACCTATTACTTTTTAAGGGGCATTAGAAAATAATTGATTCTCAAAGTGGGCTGTAGGTGAAATAAGTTTGAGAACCTATGGTGTAGACGAAGTGAAGATGAAGTGTGGAACATGGTTTTTTTTAACCATTCTTGGTTCACACGAGCTTTATGAGACGGTGCCGAGTCTTGTTGGAATTTGCATGGTGTGCGACAAAAATGACTGCGTGCCCACGGCTTTAAAACAGCTTCAAAACATTTTTCCGATAGTAAGTCTCCTTGACTTTGATATCAGGCTCGATGAAAACGATTGGACTGCGTCCATCGGCGGTCACATCTGCCTATAGCATTACTTGAGATGGAAAATTACTTCGGGTTGCCGTTAGTGCGTCCAGTTAATAAACACGATCATTTTGAGAGTGTATGAACTGCTCAATAGGGACATTTTCCTCATCAGAGAACACTATGTGGAAATTCGCCACGTTCTTGCAATCGTAAGAACTCCTTTGCTGTTTCGAGTCAAATTTTTTGTGCTTCGGTGTAAGATCATGACCATTTTGGAACACGTAGGGCTTTACATTGAGATGGATAGGTTTGAATGCGAAAGCGGAAAAAATATTTTTATTGTCGATACCACAGTTGGACACAGCCAAAGTGTGTGGATAAATATTTCAAAAATTTTATTTACGCATAGCAGCTATCTTTCAAAATATACCCAACAAAGCACACAAAAATTTTTACAAAAATACTTACAAAAGTGGCATTGGTGAAACATTCAGGATGGAAATGAATTCGAAACAATTCGAAATGAAATGAAAACATTCAGTGTTTTTCTGTATTCGTAATATTCGGTTCGGGTTTGTACAAGTGAAACTTTAACTAAGTTAGGGGTTGTATACTGTATAAACTCAATATCTGCTCTTTTAAGAATCATTAGGTGTAATTTATTAAAAAACGTACATTTTCCGAATATATGAAAGGCGTTTTTATTTTTTAGCATGTTGCTGAAATCATCGTTAATAATTGTATTTCAACGAGTTTCATTTAGTAAAAATATTTAGTATTTGGAACAACCTTATGAAATGAGTATAAGGGTCTTATTCTGTATTCACGCACGCAACATCAAACGCTGATTCTGTTCTGTGCTTTTCGTTGCTTCGCATCGTTATTGACGTTTCGTAATGTGTTTTTATTGTAATCGGCAAAAAGCCCAAAACTGAGTTACCGGTTGCATAACGTGTGAGAGTACGGTATAATATCCCTAAATTTAGAGCAACCTTTTATAGATATTAGTTCTTTACTTTGTTTTTAATATATGAGTAACTGGAAGAAGTGTGAAATAATTGTCCAGTAAAAAATATGTTCAAGTATTGACTTATTCTATAGTATATTTAAAAAACTTATATTTTCAGCTTTTTAATGATGCTGATATATTAGGCCCATATGGTTTGTCAATGACGACCGATAACGCCACCGATAAGAAAGGTATTTATTTGTACATACTGCTTTCCCCCCATTACATTACATATGCATATTGTGTGTGCAGACCGTATCCATATATACATATACGGATGCATATATTATACAGGGTATAACGCATAAGGTGGTAAAAAAGGCTAGGACGTTACGATGGGTCGAGGCATTAAAAAAAAAACGTATAGGAGGTGGAGCGGGGGGGTGCATTTTCCCCCGTTTATGCGGGAGGTCTATGCAAAATGCAATTTTTTTCTAAAAACCCGACTTCAAATCGAAAAAAAATTTAAAAAATAACGGTTACACCGAGATCGTTCCGAGTTACTGAATTTGAAAGCTAAATATGTGCTGCTCGATATACTTTTTCAATTAGGTTCCTATGTCAAACACTTAGAGAAAATGAATTCCAAACTTCAAGTTTAAAAAAACCAAACGTTTGGAAACAAATTTTTTATAGCAGGTGTTGGAGCCCAAGCAGGTTAAGGGTTAAGTGAGTCTCTCACTACACCCACGACACTACACTCTTTTGTTTTTTTATGAATTTTTCACTTTGTTCACGATTCTTCTAATTTTGTATTCTTCTAACTCTTGTAATTTGATTGTACATGCACAACTTGTAGCATAATGAAATAATAAAATTATGGCGCCCGAACAGGGACATGATTGTTCCGAAATTTCAACAATAATTAAAAAATAGCAATAATTTGTTTAAAGAGTGTGTTTAAAAAATCTTGTGTATTGAAAATTTCATCACCTTGCCAAGGTCATCGCAAATCAAACTCATAACCTTGCCGAAGGTCATCGAGTCACATCCATAACCTTGCTCAAGGTCATCGTTTCATCATCGTTCATTCTCATTTTACATTTCGTCGCTTTTTTTCGCAAAAATTAAACCTTCAACCGGTCTTTCAAAGATCATTACAAAGATCATTATTGACCTTCAGTCGACCTTTCGATTGGAATTTGCACATCATAGTTTGGTGACATCTCCGTTTTTCGCAATACGTTTGTTATATTGGATTTTCGCTGCATTGCCTAATAAAATACCATGGCAGATCAACTAAAACAACAACGTGCAAACACCAAAAAGAGTATTTCGCGTATTAAAAACATTGTCGAAGCAAATGGAAAAGGGGAAGGAAAGGCCTTGACTCCAATTGAGTTGAAGTGCCGCTTAGGTATCTTAGAGTCATATTTCCACCAAATCAGCAGTTATCAGACACAAATAGAAGAAGTGGACCACAACGACAATGGCCGTGCTGAAATCGAGGATTTGTATATCAGCGTAAAAAGCGCCATACACGAGCAGCTAGGGGAAGACCTGCATAACTCAACAATGAGGGAAAATATTCTTGTCGGACACGGACCAAGTTCACGGCTACCACCGCTGAAGTTGCCAACATTTGACGGGAAGTATTCGGAATTTAAAAATTTCATAACATCATTTAATCAAATTATCGATAGAGAAATTTGTGTGACGAACATAGAAAAGTTTAACCACCTGTTGAGCTGCTTGCAGGGCCAGGCACTGGAAACAGTTAAAGCATTTCAAGTAACCAATGAACACGTTGATTTTCAGCACGATGATTTTCTTAGAAGATATTGCATCTCTTTTTGAACTTCCGGCCACCAAGCAAAATTCAACCCAAATTCGACGGCTTGCTTATAATGTAGCGGCCATTTATAGTTAATTGCAATCACTTGGTTCAGACAAGGATATTTCAAACGCAATGCTTATTCACATAGTCATACAGAAAGTTGATGAAGCTGCACAGAGAACGTGGAAGGAGTCTCTCGACGTGACAAGGTTGCCAACATGGGAAGAATGCTCTAAGGTGCTGGATCGTCATTGCCAATTCCTCACATCGATAGAATCCTCACATTCTGTTCATGACAACGCTCATCGTGGTAACAATCAGTCTTCTCGGAAGTCTGAGAAACATCAACCACAACAAAAAAATTTCTCGTTTGCTTGCACCAAACGCATGTGCACCATTTGTGCTCAGCCCGATCATGCCATCAACAACTGTCAGCAATTCGCTAACATGACCGTGGCTACTCGTTTGGAAAAGGCAAAAAATCTGGGGCTTTGCATAAACAGCCTTTCCAAAAACCACAAAGTTACGCAGTGTACTTCTGCATTTAAATGCAAGGTATGCGCTCGTTCTCACCACACACTTTTACATCGCAATCAAACCATTACCACTACACTACCGAAACAACCAGTTTCTCCAGGAACATCAGCCTCTACGCACACGCACCTCCAAGGCAGTGCTTCAAAGGACGCAGTTATTGCGACAGCTATTGTTCTAGTCAAAGATTCATCGGGATGTTATCAACTCGGCCGAGCTTTGCTTGACTCTTCCTCACAGGTAAACTTTATTACAGAAGACTTCTTGCAAAGATTGCGATTATCGTGTGAACGACATAATATGCAAATCCTTAGCTTAAAAAATTAAGCATAAGTCATCAACAAGTATCAAATCATGATTTAATGATCTTGAACTTGCACTCAGCTTTTGTGTTACTACACATATCTCGTATCAGCCTGAAGCAGAAATTGACATTTCATCATGGCGGCTACCAGCAAACAAATCGCTTGCAGATGAGCATTTTTTCAAATCTAAGCGTATCGATTTTTTGCTCGGTACCGAAAGCTTCTTTGATATTTTATCAGTGGGGCAAATCAAGCTTGGAACCAATTTGCCTACACTTCAGAAAGCCTTGCTTGGTTGGGTAGTCTCAGGAAAATAAAAGTCGAGCTCTACATTGCCACAGCAGTCGAAAACCTTCTTCCTGTCAATCAATTTCAATCTTAAACAATGATGGAAGTTAGATGAGATATCCTCAAAAACAACGCTATCCGAAGAGCAATCCGATTGCGAAGCATTGTTCAGAAAATCTGTTTCTGCCAGTCATGATGGCAGAATCATTGTTCGCTTACCATTTAAGGAGCCTGCAACCTCACTTGGATTTTCCCATGACACAGCGTTGCGAAGATTTGCTTCTCAAGAAAGGCGCCTAGTACGTGATCCAGAATTAAGAGCTCAATATAGTTCTTTCATGCAGGAATACGAGGATTTGGGTCACATGACCCTCGCAAAGGTTCCAATTCATGACATACCGCACTACTACATTCGCCATAATTTCGTGCTTCAACCAAAAAGCACGTCAACAAAACTAAGAGTTGTCTTCGACGCTTCATGCCGAACGTCGGCGCAGAAATCGCTGAATAATTTACTAATGGTTGGCGCAACAATCCAGGACGACCTACGTTGCTGCTGCGCATTCGCCTGCATCGCTATGTCATCACTGCCGATATTGTTAAAATGGATCGGCAAGTGCTCATCGACTCACGTGACCGCTGCTTTCAATACATCGTGTGGCGGAACGCTAATAACAAGCAAGTTCAAACATTCCAACTTAACACTGTCAATTACGGCACAGCTGCTGCGCCTTTTCTCGCAGTGAGAAGTTTACATTTCCTGGCTGACCAGTACACTTCTGAATTTGCTTTGGGTTCAAGCGTGATCAAATCATCATTCTACGTCGATGACTTTCTATGTGGTGCAGATACGGTGGACGAGTTATCGCAAATAAAACATGAAGTCTCATCAATTTTGAAAAAAAAGGCTGTTTTGAATTAGCAAAATGGCATTCCAACGTAAATTCACTAATTGATGACAGTTCTTTGAAAGAGATCAATCTCAACGAGTCGTCGATCTCAAGCGCATTAGGAATACGGTGGGATCAAACTCATGATGTATTTCTATTCTTCTTTACACCGAAAAACGTCCATCAGGGTAAGTCAACAAAACGTAGCATTTTATCTATAGCATCTTCATTACTTGATCCACTTGGGCTACTTGCACCATTGCTTGTTACCGCAAAAATAATTTTGCAAGAACTTTGGCTGCTGAAGCTAGATTGGGATGAGTCGGTGCCTCAAGGCGTACACTCCACTTGGGAGAGCATGATGAAAGAGCTCCAGTCTCTAGACTCAATCAGAATTCCTCGCTACTGTTTGCAAGCTAACGCGAAAGGTATACAATTACATGGATTCTGCGACGCCTCTATACGTGCGGTTGTTGTATTTACTATCGGGTGGAAAATGCAGCAGGTGATGTTACAGTACATTTATTCACTGCCAAGTCACGGGTTGCACACACAAAAAAGAAATCATTGCCTAAGCTCGAGTTGTGCGCTGCACAGTTGCTCGCTAAGCTCATCGCTAAAACTAAAGAGATTATTAATTGTTTTGAATTTGATATATATCTTTGGAGTGATTCACAGATTGTCGTACACTGGTTGAGAATGCACTCTTCAACATTATCCACCTTCGTCGGAAACAGAATATCAGAGATACAAGAGCTCAACAATGGAGGTTTGTTGCCAATGGAGATTTGTCCCTACTCAGGAGAATCCAGCTGACATTGTCTCACGAGGATGCAACATCTCATTGAGTCTATATGGTTGATAGGCCCATCATACCTACGATACCCTGAAAGCCAATGGCCTAAAACTGTCACCCTTCTTTGGATTGGGATGAAATCAATAAAGAAGGGTGCAATTAGCATTTCTCGCCAAACGAAGTACCAATTACCTCATAGAACGTCTGGAGAAATTCAGTTCTCATCTCACTGCAGTCAGAGTCGTAGCATAGATGCTTCGATTTTATCAAAAGGCTAGATCTCCGAATTCTCGGCTTGAGTCAACTCAGATAACACCTCAGAATCTGGAAACTGCCCTTTGGTGCATCATATGGAATCTCCAGCAGCAACACTTTGGGAGGATATAGGTCGTGCCAAGAAAGGAGTACCAGCGCAAGATGCGTTAAAATATCTTAATCCATTTTTAGATGAAGTCTGCAACTTCAAACTGCTGAAAGTCGGAGGACGACTAGAGTTATCATCAATGCCAGAATCACAAAAGCATCCAGTACTGTTGCCAAGCAAGTGCCATTTTGTTCACAGTTTAGTTCGCCATCTGCACCTCAGCAATTATCATGCAGGACCGAAAGCGCTCGTTGCTCTCATTAGGTTAAGATTTTGGATAATTAATGCCAGAGATATTGCCCGTCGCACTGTCCGTAAAAGCTTTTGCAACAAGTGATGGGCAACTTGCCTGTCGAGCGCCTTACACCATGCAGACCATTCTCTCGCTGTGCTGTGGACTTCTGTGGCCCAGTAAGCACTTACGTGCGTATTCGCGGCAACAGGCCGTACAAAACTTAGATCGCCATTTTGGTATGTTTGTGGTCGAAGGCAGTTCACATTGAGGCGGTATCAGATCTGTCAACTGACGCATTCATAGCCGCCCTCAAACGATTGATTGGTAGAAGAGAACTACCAACAGACATATTTTGCGATATTTCGTCGGTGCTAGTCGCAAGTTGGCTGAACTCAAAGAATTTTTGTTCAGTCACAAAAATCAAAATATCATCACAAATTTTTGCACTAATGAATTTGTAAGTTTTACTTTTATATCTCCTAGGGCACCCCACTTCGGCGGCTTGTGGGAAGCAGCGGTTAAGGCTGCAAAGGGTCACCTCATCCGTACGCTCGATAACACACGCCTTACTTTTGAAGAGTTAGCAACAGCCCTTGTTGAAATTGAAGCCATGTTGAATTCGCGGCCGTTGTCACCACTCTCATCTGACCCGAGCACCTACGAAACACTGACACCAGCACACTTCATAATAGGCTGCTCACTGAAAGCCCTGCCAGAACGCACGGTCTCGGAGCCAAAGGATATCAGCCACCTGGAGTGTTGGGCACGTATCAGTGCCGTCAAACAAACATTTTGGCAGCATTGGTATCGCGAGTATGTGAGTGAACTCCAGTTCCGTACCAAATGGCAGAATGCTCAACCGAATGTTCACATTGATTGCTTGGTACTCATCCACGAAGACTATACGCCGCCTCAGCGTTGGGTCTGCGGCAGAGTTGTAGCAGTCATTCCAGGGAAGGACAACAAAGTTAGAGTCGTTGACGTGAAGACACCTAAAGGAATTCTCCGTCGCCCCATTCATAAGCTGGCACTACTACCTGTTGAAAGGTGTTTCAACGGGGCCGGGATGTTGGAGCCCAAGCAGGTTAAGGGTTAAGTGAGTCTCTCACTACACCGCTTCTGTTCCTACAGCAGGTTTTAAAAAAAATTATGTTAATGAGTATAAATTTTCTTCAAAGTACAAAATGCTTCAATTCTGAAGAAAATGCTTCACACCGGAGGGATCTATGTTCCGAGGGATCTATGTAATTTCCGAGAAAAGTGAAAGTTACGAAGCAATACTGCTGATCAAAACCGCCTCCGTCTTATGATCTGCTAAACTTAGTACTGTGTTAAACCATCTTTTTATTGAATTTATTGCCATCTCAGCTGCTTCTTTTCCTTTTTCTGTAAGTTTCGCTACTACAATCAGCGCCATGTCATCAGCAAAGACAATTATTTTAACACCAAAACCGAATTGTACATTATGTTCCAGAGAAAAGGTCCCAAAATCGATCCTTGTGGGACACCTCCAATAACATCATATTTCTTGGTACCCTCATCTGCATCATACATTAGGAAACGATTCTGCAGGTATGACCATACGACATTGTACAAATAACCTGGAGTTCCAAAATTGCTGAGCGATAGGAGGAGGATAGGATAGGATCCGCCTATAGAAAAGCATCCTTTCCAACTCGCAGAGTTAGTTGAACGCATATTTTATATCAAGCATAATGAATACGTAATATTTGTTTACCCCTGCCTCCATCGCTTGCCCTTAATTGCCTCGGATGCAATGCTTTTAACCGCGCTTAGCGCGTCGATTGTTGACCGGCTCTTTCTGAATCCCAATTGCCGATTTGATAGTCGTTCACCAATCGCAGCCTCCAATCTATTTTTTATGATTACCTCGAGCAGTTTCCCTACTGTATCAAACATACCTAGTAAGCGGTATGCTGACGGACTAGATGAGTTTTCATTTTTTGGAAGCAAAACCAAACGCTGACGCTTCCACACCGTTGAAATCTCTCCCTCTTGAATGCAGGTGTTATAAACGTTGTATGCTCCACCGCAACTGTTCTCAGTGCGATATTTAGTATGCCATCCGGGTCTGGTGCTTTGCTGTTTTTTAGCATCTTGCAAAAATTGGTCTTCAGAACCCATCGGAATTGATTCTCGCTCGATGTTAGCTAACCCAATTCTTGTGAAGTGCGGTTGCTTTGGAAAAAGACCTATCGGCTATCAGTTTTGGACAGGAGTCTTGTGTTGAGCTTCTTAAGAACCAGCTTGCATGCAAAACCCTAAGGGTTGCTCTCCACCTCGTTACACAGTTCCAGAAAACAACTACTTTTGCTGTCTCGTATGGCTTTTTTAAGCATCTTGCGCTTTTCGATGTGTACTAGTCGGCAGCTGTTGTAATTGTTCGTATTTCGCGCTTTCTGGCATATCGTCCTAGAAATTATGCAATCTTTGCGTAACTTAGCGATGTCATCATTCCACCAATAAGCCGGTTTTCGATAGCTTTTCGAATTCTTTCGGGCCATCGATGCATCGCAGGCATTCCAGGAATATGTCGCGATCGAAGGTTTCTGACTTCCATCGAACGGCGTTAGCTTTTCTTTTTACACGGTTCGTAACTCTTGCGACTTTTATTTCTACAGCGCGGTGGTCGCTGTGAGTGTAGCAATTGCTTAGACGCCAATTAGTGAGCGAATACAACTCACTGCTGACAAACGCTATGTCAATGATCGAACTATATCCATTTCTGCTAAAAATGTGTTCAGCGCCTTTGTTAAGTAAGTTAACTTGCAATGATGAGAAGGCATTCAGCAGTGCTTTGCTCCGCAGTTTCATTCTGGGACAACCCCACTCGTATGCCCAAGCGTTGAAGTCGCCTGCGATTAGCACCGGGTTTCTTTGTCTCGGCTATGCCTCCGGCTAGGAGGCATATAGCAGCTGTATAAAAATATGCCATCGACTTCCACACAGACAAATTCCAATTCTCTCCTGTATACCCTCATGGGCAACGGGCGGCAAGTCCAGACTACTGCCCTTTTTGTGGCATCCATTGCTCATGTGACATCTTGTTTTGCAGAATGGTGTTCACAAAGTATTGCTACATCAATTGATAGCTCGAATGTAGTTTGCACCTCCTGTGCTGCTTTGCAGTGGTTTAAATTTAACTGTATAATCTTCATTTAAGATATGCCTTAGTACCTCTAAGACTAGCAATAGGTTTCTGATACTGATGCATTTATAACTTCCAGAAGCGTGATTCGGATTTCGGCCTTTCCTTTCACAGAGCATACACTTTGGGTCGCTGGTGCACGATCTTGCAATGTGGTCTTGACTGCCACACTTAAAACAAGGTTTTGCGCAATCATCAGTGCTAGGGCACTTATATGCAATATGTACAAGTCGTGGAAAATGAATTCCAAACTTCAAGTTTAAAAAAACCAAACGTTTGGAAACAAATTTTTTATAGCAGGTGTTGGAGCCCAAGCAGGTTAAGGGTTAAGTGAGTCTCTCACTACACCCACGACACTACACTCTTTTGTTTTTTTATGAATTTTTCACTTTGTTCACGATTCTTCTAATTTTGTATTCTTCTAACTCTTGTAATTTGATTGTACATGCACAACTTGTAGCATAATGAAATAATAAAATTATGGCGCCCGAACAGGGACATGATTGTTCCGAAATTTCAACAATAATTAAAAAATAGCAATAATTTGTTTAAAGAGTGTGTTTAAAAAATCTTGTGTATTGAAAATTTCATCACCTTGCCAAGGTCATCGCAAATCAAACTCATAACCTTGCCGAAGGTCATCGAGTCACATCCATAACCTTGCCCAAGGTCATCGTTTCATCATCGTTCATTCTCATTTTACATTTCGTCGCTTTTTTTCGCAAAAATTAAACCTTCAACCGGTCTTTCAAAGATCATTACAAAGATCATTATTGACCTTCAGTCGACCTTTCGATTGGAATTTGCACATCATAGTTTGGTGACATCTCCGTTTTTCGCAATACGTTTGTTATATTGGATTTTCGCTGCATTGCCTAATAAAATACCATGGCAGATCAACTAAAACAACAACGTGCAAACACCAAAAAGAGTATTTCGCGTATTAAAAACATTGTCGAAGCAAATGGAAAAGGGGAAGGAAAGGCCTTGACTCCAATTGAGTTGAAGTGCCGCTTAGGTATCTTAGAGTCATATTTCCACCAAATCAGCAGTTATCAGACACAAATAGAAGAAGTGGACCACAACGACAATGGCCGTGCTGAAATCGAGGATTTGTATATCAGCGTAAAAAGCGCCATACACGAGCAGCTAGGGGAAGACCTGCATAACTCAACAATGAGGGAAAATATTCTTGTCGGACACGGACCAAGTTCACGGCTACCACCGCTGAAGTTGCCAACATTTGACGGGAAGTATTCGGAATTTAAAAATTTCATAACATCATTTAATCAAATTATCGATAGAGAAATTTGTGTGACGAACATAGAAAAGTTTAACCACCTGTTGAGCTGCTTGCAGGGCCAGGCACTGGAAACAGTTAAAGCATTTCAAGTAACCAATGAACACGTTGATTTTCAGCACGATGATTTTCTTAGAAGATATTGCATCTCTTTTTGAACTTCCGGCCACCAAGCAAAATTCAACCCAAATTCGACGGCTTGCTTATAATGTAGCGGCCATTTATAGTTAATTGCAATCACTTGGTTCAGACAAGGATATTTCAAACGCAATGCTTATTCACATAGTCATACAGAAAGTTGATGAAGCTGCACAGAGAACGTGGAAGGAGTCTCTCGACGTGACAAGGTTGCCAACATGGGAAGAATGCTCTAAGGTGCTGGATCGTCATTGCCAATTCCTCACATCGATAGAATCCTCACATTCTGTTCATGACAACGCTCATCGTGGTAACAATCAGTCTTCTCGGAAGTCTGAGAAACATCAACCACAACAAAAAAATTTCTCGTTTGCTTGCACCAAACGCATGTGCACCATTTGTGCTCAGCCCGATCATGCCATCAACAACTGTCAGCAATTCGCTAACATGACCGTGGCTACTCGTTTGGAAAAGGCAAAAAATCTGGGGCTTTGCATAAACAGCCTTTCCAAAAACCACAAAGTTACGCAGTGTACTTCTGCATTTAAATGCAAGGTATGCGCTCGTTCTCACCACACACTTTTACATCGCAATCAAACCATTACCACTACACTACCGAAACAACCAGTTTCTCCAGGAACATCAGCCTCTACGCACACGCACCTCCAAGGCAGTGCTTCAAAGGACGCAGTTATTGCGACAGCTATTGTTCTAGTCAAAGATTCATCGGGATGTTATCAACTCGGCCGAGCTTTGCTTGACTCTTCCTCACAGGTAAACTTTATTACAGAAGACTTCTTGCAAAGATTGCGATTATCGTGTGAACGACATAATATGCAAATCCTTAGCTTAAAAAATTAAGCATAAGTCATCAACAAGTATCAAATCATGATTTAATGATCTTGAACTTGCACTCAGCTTTTGTGTTACTACACATATCTCGTATCAGCCTGAAGCAGAAATTGACATTTCATCATGGCGGCTACCAGCAAACAAATCGCTTGCAGATGAGCATTTTTTCAAATCTAAGTGTATCGATTTTTTGCTCGGTACCGAAAGCTTCTTTGATATTTTATCAGTGGGGCAAATCAAGCTTGGAACCAATTTGCCTACACTTCAGAAAGCCTTGCTTGGTTGGGTAGTCTCAGGAAAATAAAAGTCGAGCTCTACATTGCCACAGCAGTCGAAAACCTTCTTCCTGTCATTCAATTTCAATCTTAAACAATGATGGAAGTTAGATGAGATATCCTCAAAAACAACGCTATCCGAAGAGCAATCCGATTGCGAAGCATTGTTCAGAAAATCTGTTTCTCGCAGTCATGATGGCAGAATCATTGTTCGCTTACCATTTAAGGAGCCTGCAACCTCACTTGGATTTTCCCATGACACAGCGTTGCGAAGATTTGCTTCTCAAGAAAGGCGCCTAGTACGTGATCCAGAATTAAGAGCTCAATATAGTTCTTTCATGCAGGAATACGAGGATTTGGGTCACATGACCCTCGCAAAGGTTCCAATTCATGACATACCGCACTACTACATTCGCCATAATTTCGTGCTTCAACCAAAAAGCACGTCAACAAAACTAAGAGTTGTCTTCGACGCTTCATGCCGAACGTCGGCGCAGAAATCGCTGAATAATTTACTAATGGTTGGCGCAACAATCCAGGACGACCTACGTTGCTGCTGCGCATTCGCCTGCATCGCTATGTCATCACTGCCGATATTGTTAAAATGGATCGGCAAGTGCTCATCGACTCACGTGACCGCTGCTTTCAATACATCGTGTGGCGGAACGCTAATAACAAGCAAGTTCAAACATTCCAACTTAACACTGTCAATTACGGCACAGCTGCTGCGCCTTTTCTCGCAGTGAGAAGTTTACATTTCCTGGCTGACCAGTACACTTCTGAATTTGCTTTGGGTTCAAGCGTGATCAAATCATCATTCTACGTCGATGACTTTCTATGTGGTGCAGATACGGTGGACGAGTTAGCGCAAATAAAACATGAAGTCTCATCAATTTTGAAAAAAAAGGCTGTTTTGAATTAGCAAAATGGCATTCCAACGTAAATTCACTAATTGATGACAGTTCTTTGAAAGAGATCAATCTCAACGAGTCGTCGATCTCAAGCGCATTAGGAATACGGTGGGATCAAACTCATGATGTATTTCTATTCTTCTTTACACCGAAAAACGTCCATCAGGGTAAGTCAACAAAACGTAGCATTTTATCTATAGCATCTTCATTACTTGATCCACTTGGGCTACTTGCACCATTGCTTGTTACCGCAAAAATAATTTTGCAAGAACTTTGGCTGCTGAAGCTAGACTGGGATGAGTCGGTGCCTCAAGGCGTACACTCCACTTGGGAGAGCATCATGAAAGAGCTCCAGTCTCTAGACTCAATCAGAATTCCTCGCTACTGTTTGCAAGCTAACGCGAAAGGTATACAATTACATGGATTCTGCGACGCCTCTATACGTGCGGTTGTTGTATTTACTATCGGGTGGAAAATGCAGCAGGTGATGTTACAGTACATTTATTCACTGCCAAGTCACGGGTTGCACACACAAAAAAGAAATCATTGCCTAAGCTCGAGTTGTGCGCTGCACAGTTGCTCGCTAAGCTCATCGCTAAAACTAAAGAGATTATTAATTGTTTTGAATTTGATATATATCTTTGGAGTGATTCACAGATTGTCGTACACTGGTTGAGAATGCACTCTTCAACATTATCCACCTTCGTCGGAAACAGAATATCAGAGATACAAGAGCTCAACAATGGAGGTTTGTTGCCAATGGAGATTTGTCCCTACTCAGGAGAATCCAGCTGACATTGTCTCACGAGGATGCAACATCTCATTGAGTCTATATGGTTGATAGGCCCATCATACCTACGATACCCTGAAAGCCAATGGCCTAAAACTGTCACCCTTCTTTGGATTGGGATGAAATCAATAAAGAAGGGTGCAATTAGCATTTCTCGCCAAACGAAGTACCAATTACCTCATAGAACGTCTGGAGAAATTCAGTTCTCATCTCACTGCAGTCAGAGTCGTAGCATAGATGCTTCGATTTTATCAAAAGGCTAGATCTCCGAATTCTCGGCTTGAGTCAACTCAGATAACACCTCAGAATCTGGAAACTGCCCTTTGGTGCATCATATGGAATCTCCAGCAGCAACACTTTGGGAGGATATAGGTCGTGCCAAGAAAGGAGTACCAGCGCAAGATGCGTTAAAATATCTTAATCCATTTTTAGATGAAGTCTGCAACTTCAAACTGCTGAAAGTCGGAGGACGACTAGAGTTATCATCAATGCCAGAATCACAAAAGCATCCAGTACTGTTGCCAAGCAAGTGCCATTTTGTTCACAGTTTAGTTCGCCATCTGCACCTCAGCAATTATCATGCAGGACCGAAAGCGCTCGTTGCTCTCATTAGGTTAAGATTTTGGATAATTAATGCCAGAGATATTGCCCGTCGCACTGTCCGTAAAAGCTTTTGCAACAAGTGATGGGCAACTTGCCTGTCGAGCGCCTTACACCATGCAGACCATTCTCTCGCTGTGCTGTGGACTTCTGTGGCCCAGTAAGCACTTACGTGCGTATTCGCGGCAACAGGCCGTACAAAACTTAGATCGCCATTTTGGTATGTTTGTGGTCGAAGGCAGTTCACATTGAGGCGGTATCAGATCTGTCAACTGACGCATTCATAGCCGCCCTCAAACGATTGATTGGTAGAAGAGAACTACCAACAGACATATTTTGCGATATTTCGTCGGTGCTAGTCGCAAGTTGGCTGAACTCAAAGAATTTTTGTTCAGTCACAAAAATCAAAATATCATCACAAATTTTTGCACTAATGAATTTGTAAGTTTTACTTTTATATCTCCTAGGGCACCCCACTTCGGCGGCTTGTGGGAAGCAGCGGTTAAGGCTGCAAAGGGTCACCTCATCCGTACGCTCGATAACACACGCCTTACTTTTGAAGAGTTAGCAACAGCCCTTGTTGAAATTGAAGCCATGTTGAATTCGCGGCCGTTGTCACCACTCTCATCTGACCCGAGCACCTACGAAACACTGACACCAGCACACTTCATAATAGGCTGCTCACTGAAAGCCCTGCCAGAACGCACGGTCTCGGAGCCAAAGGATATCAGCCACCTGGAGTGTTGGGCACGTATCAGTGCCGTCAAACAAACATTTTGGCAGCATTGGTATCGCGAGTATGTGAGTGAACTCCAGTTCCGTACCAAATGGCAGAATGCTCAACCGAATGTTCACATTGATTGCTTGGTACTCATCCACGAAGACTATACGCCGCCTCAGCGTTGGGTCTGCGGCAGAGTTGTAGCAGTCATTCCAGGGAAGGACAACAAAGTTAGAGTCGTTGACGTGAAGACACCTAAAGGAATTCTCCGTCGCCCCATTCATAAGCTGGCACTACTACCTGTTGAAAGGTGTTTCAACGGGGCCGGGATGTTGGAGCCCAAGCAGGTTAAGGGTTAAGTGAGTCTCTCACTACACCGCTTCTGTTCCTACAGCAGGTTTTAAAAAAAATTATGTTAATGAGTATAAATTTTCTTCAAAGTACAAAATGCTTCAATTCTGAAGAAAATGCTTCACACCGGAGGGATCTATGTTCCGAGGGATCTATGTAATTTCCGAGAAAAGTGAAAGTTACGAAGCAATACTGCTGATCAAAACCGCCTCCGTCTTATGATCTGCTAAACTTAGTACTGTGTTAAACCATCTTTTTATTGAATTTATTGCCATCTCAGCTGCTTCTTTTCCTTTTTCTGTAAGTTTCGCTACTACAATCAGCGCCATGTCATCAGCAAAGACAATTATTTTAACACCAAAACCGAATTGTACATTATGTTCCAGAGAAAAGGTCCCAAAATCGATCCTTGTGGGACACCTCCAATAACATCATATTTCTTGGTACCCTCATCTGCATCATACATTAGGAAACGATTCTGCAGGTATGACCATACGACATTGTACAAATAACCTGGAGTTCCAAAATTGCTGAGCGATAGGAGGAGGATAGGATAGGATCCGCCTATAGAAAAGCATCCTTTCCAACTCGCAGAGTTAGTTGAACGCATATTTTATATCAAGCATAATGAATACGTAATATTTGTTTACCCCTGCCTCCATCGCTTGCCCTTAATTGCCTCGGATGCAATGCTTTTAACCGCGCTTAGCGCGTCGATTGTTGACCGGCTCTTTCTGAATCCCAATTGCCGATTTGATAGTCGTTCACCAATCGCAGCCTCCAATCTATTTTTTATGATTACCTCGAGCAGTTTCCCTACTGTATCAAACATACCTAGTAAGCGGTATGCTGACGGACTAGATGAGTTTTCATTTTTTGGAAGCAAAACCAAACGCTGACGCTTCCACACCGTTGAAATCTCTCCCTCTTGAATGCAGGTGTTATAAACGTTGTATGCTCCACCGCAACTGTTCTCAGTGCGATATTTAGTATGCCATCCGGGTCTGGTGCTTTGCTGTTTTTTAGCATCTTGCAAAAATTGGTCTTCAGAACCCATCGGAATTGATTCTCGCTCGATGTTAGCTAACCCAATTCTTGTGAAGTGCGGTTGCTTTGGAAAAAGACCTATCGGCTATCAGTTTTGGACAGGAGTCTTGTGTTGAGCTTCTTAAGAACCAGCTTGCATGCAAAACCCTAAGGGTTGCTCTCCACCTCGTTACACAGTTCCAGAAAACAACTACTTTTGCTGTCTCGTATGGCTTTTTTAAGCATCTTGCGCTTTTCGATGTGTACTAGTCGGCAGCTGTTGTAATTGTTCGTATTTCGCGCTTTCTGGCATATCGTCCTAGAAATTATGCAATCTTTGCGTAACTTAGCGATGTCATCATTCCACCAATAAGCCGGTTTTCGATAGCTTTTCGAATTCTTTCGGGCCATCGATGCATCGCAGGCGACTTTTATTCTGAGCATGATTTCCTTTACGACTTCATACTCTGTGCCCTCTATTCTGTGCGTGCTGAGCGTTTCCAGGAATATGTCGCGATCGAAGGTTTCTGACTTCCATCGAACGGCGTTAGCTTTTCTTTTTACACGGTTCGTAACTCTTGCGACTTTTATTTCTACAGCGCGGTGGTCGCTGTGAGTGTAGCAATTGCTTAGACGCCAATTAGTGAGCGAATACAACTCACTGCTGACAAACGCTATGTCAATGATCGAACTATATCCATTTCTGCTAAAAATGTGTTCAGCGCCTTTGTTAAGTAAGTTAACTTGCAATGATGAGAAGGCATTCAGCAGTGCTTTGCTCCGCAGTTTCATTCTGGGACAACCCCACTCGTATGCCCAAGCGTTGAAGTCGCCTGCGATTAGCACCGGGTTTCTTTGTCTCGGCTATGCCTCCGGCTAGGAGGCATATAGCAGCTGTATAAAAATATGCCATCGACTTCCACACAGACAAATTCCAATTCTCCCCTGTATACCCTCATGGGCAACGGGCGGCAAGTCCAGACTACTGCCCTTTTTGTGGCATCCATTGCTCATGTGACATCTTGTTTTGCAGAATGGTGTTCACAAAGTATTGCTACATCAATTGATAGCTCGAATGTAGTTTGCACCTCCTGTGCTGCTTTGCAGTGGTTTAAATTTAACTGTATAATCTTCATTTAAGATATGCCTTAGTACCTCTAAGACTAGCAATAGGTTTCTGATACTGTATGCATTTATAACTTCCAGAAGCGTGATTCGGATTTCGGCCTTTCCTTTCACAGAGCATACACTTTGGGTCGCTGGTGCACGATCTTGCAATGTGGTCTTGACTGCCACACTGGCACCAATTCATTTCGAATTAATTTCAGTGACTCTCATATGCCACAGTTAACCCAACCAATGCGGATTTTTTCCACCATCAGCAACCTACTTGCCCCAGCTGTATTACTCTCAGTTTTGCAGTCTGTATTGCTCCATATGCAGTTTTTATTGACAAGATAACTGATGAATCGACGTTTGCATCTTTTAGATAATTGTTAATAGCTTCAACTACTTCATCCTTGCTAATGTCTTCATCAATATCCTTGCTCTCGAGTTCAGTCTCTTTCAAAAGCACTCGTACATCGGCTGCTTCGCCTGAGGATTGCTTAACTGCATTTCGTAATTTTTCGGCTTGACTTCTCCTCTCGAGTTCCAACAGAATATCGCCTTTTGCGTTTTTCTAATTCCCTTAACACATTGCCCCATTTCCTTCAACTTAGGATCCACTTTAATTTTTCGCAAAACTTCTATGTTGCTCCTGCCCTCTGCAGTCTTAATTATTACGGCTTCAGGTTTGGGTGGCCAGCTCATATTTTTATCTTTCCGTTGGACCTTAATCCACCTGTTCTGTCTGCGGCAGCCACATGTACATATGAAGCAGGAGACTTTGCGGATGCAATCGATACATCTATAGCCTTTGCAAGTTGTACCAACGCCTGATTATCACACGCCATATATATGGATTTTGGAATCAACGCATTTTTGTAATTTTTTACACTTTTTTCTTTTTTGGTAAGGGAAGTTTCTTAGCAACAACCGCCCGATCTCTTTTTGCCGTTCCAGCACTAGTTTTAAAAGCAGGAGAAGTTTGCACAAGTTTACCCACCTGATAATTTTTACTCTTGCTGTTGTATTCTTTTATAGCTTGCTTGTGCAGAGTTGTTATGATCTCCACAAGATCTCTCATGGGTTCATGAATACAGCGCCTGCTGCCTCCCATCATTTCTAGTAATTCGCCAATCTTCTGCCCAAGCACCAGTAGTGCTCCTTCAGTCTTATCGGCTGAAGCTGCAATAATTGTCACCCTGTCGCTGGTACAAGGAGTTGCATCTTGTTCGTTATTTAGACCAGCTGCAATCAATGACGCCGGCTGCGGCAATTGCAGAGTTGGTATCGTAAGATCTGCCGCTAACTCTTCACTCGTGGCGCTTCCGGTTGCCTCGATGGAGCGCGATGCCACATCGCTATTCCTTCTGTTATCAGGCGGCGTCCATATAAGCTTAGAGCTCTTTTTAATGGGTTTATATACACCCTGTTAACCAGCTTGTTACAGTTTGCCCCTAAAACTATGTCATGCCGATTCGTTGCCGAAGGCTCCAATCGATCGAAAATGACTGAAGCACTGATATTAATAGGGGCGCAGCTTAATTCGCAGTGAGGACGCGAACCGCTTCGTTTCGGTATCGCAGTGGAACAACTCACAAAAGAACGCCAAGAAAAGACAAGCTCAGCTGTTGTCACTAGACACGATCAGATGCTAGTAGCACAAATCGAAAGAAGAGAAAAAACAAATGATTTTTGTTCACAAATTTCGCGCGGGAGTGAACTGCTTCCCAAAAAGTTATATGTAGGTGTGGTCAGACCTATCTGTTGACGAAAGGTATAAAGTTGAAAAAATAGTTAGAACTAATGTCAAAAAATTTAAGCAAATAATTAGTTAGTAGACAAAGTCAGGAAGTTTCATGAGAATACCTCTAACAGTTTTTTACAACTCGTTCTCAAAGTTGGAAAAGGTCTGGCCATCTATCCGTTGACAGAAGGGTTAAGTCGGTTTTTTAGAAAATGGACACTCACGTCTAAACGTGGGGAAAATGCACCCCCCCTTCCATACGATTTTTTTTTGTCTTGACCCAACGTACATTTCATATATATTTAAATATTCTGGAGAAAATGCTTCAAACCGGAGGGATCTATGTTTTGTAGTTTCCGAGAAAAGTCAAAATTACGAACTAATCTCCTTGCCCAGAGCCGTCTTCTTTCATATTTTTGCACCAGTAATAAAACACAAGTAGGCAAAAAATTGGTATTTTAACCATTTTCTCCAAAATTGATTACAGCATTTTCTACTTTGAAGAAAATTTATACTTATTAACATAATTTTTTTTAAAAATGGCTATGAACAATTTTTTTTCCCAATTTTTTTTTTTAAACTTGAAGTTTGGAATTAATTTTCTCAAAAAGTGTTTGACATAGGAACCCAATTCAAAAAGTAGATTGAGAAGGCTTTCAAATTCCGTATTTAGGAACGATGTCGGTATAACCGTTGTTTTTTAATATTTTTCTTCGATTTTTAGTCCGCTTTTTATAAAATGGCCCTTCTCGCCTAAACGGGGGAAAATGCACCCCCCTCCCATACGAATTTTTTATGTCTCGACCCATCGTACACGTCCTAGCTTTTTCTACTACCTTTTTGCGTTACACCATGTAATGCGTTGCATGTGTATTTTCATACCCTACACCTTAAGGTTAAGGGTATATTATCTCTGCAAGGAAATGTGTAACACATAGAAACAGAGAAGATAGATATAGAAAAGTATACAAGTTCTGGATCAGCGTCATCACCTGATTCAATTTAGTCATGTCCGTCCGTCTATATGTCTGTCTGTGGAAATCATTATCATAGGAGAACCAGTGAAGATATCGAATGAAGATTCCGATCTGAAGAAATATCTTTTGTTGTTGCGTAATGATAATGTTGGTGTTGGAAATGGACGAAATCGGCCAACGACCAAGCTTACTTTTTATTAAAAATGGTATATAAGCGTCAGCGTGTGTTATGACAACAAAATTTCTGGATATAGAGTAACATTAGCCGTTAATGTGACGAATATTGGCGTGGTCCGCCCACCTTTGCAGTATTTAAATAATATAGTCCTTGAACCAAATTAGCCTTACTGCCATGAATCCTATACTAAGTGAATTCTGTTCGTAATTTGGTTGTTATTCCAAAACTGGACGAGGCCCGTCAACTTCAAGGTGTAGGGTATTTAAGATTCGGCTGGGCCGAATATAGAATTTTTTCTGGTTTTTTGCAGGTTCTGAATTGATGACGTATCAACCAATTTACGATTTATCTGATATTATTGATATAAATGACAAATCTGAATTAGATGGTAAGTAAAATTGTTTTGAATTTAAAGTCCTACATAATATTGGAACTTATTTCTTGTTCCTCTAATGATCTTTACAGTGTATGAAATAAACACAAATAGAAACTTAAAAACATTCAGCTAAAGGGTTTTAAAACAAATTGTTTTTATGTTTATTTAGATGCGAACTCCATTTCAAGTCCAACCACATCTCGTCAAATTCACGAACTGGCTTCTACGTTAAACACTCCCCATCATGAATAAGTACGACAATAGCAAAGCTGGTGGCAGGGAAAAAACTAAGAAACACCATCCAGTTTCACACACAATAGAATGAAGAAGGGAGAATATAAATATTGAGCGCATTCTTTCGGTATCTGAAGCAGATATTTTTATATTCTAAAACAAATTATTTGTGTATGTTCTCTATTTTACAAGTATATTGCAATCATACATGACGCTTGCAATAAAAATCATTCATTTTTAGTTATCCCTGGTTTTGTGTGATCACGGTATATTTGATTTAGTGTGACGGCATTATGATTTAGTGTTTTCTTTAGTGAAATTATTTTGACATCAGCTGTTTATAATTAGTATTTTTACCCTCGTTTCATTGAAAACTTATGCAATAATTTGATTCGCTTCGATCGAGCTCACAACTGTCGAGTCGAGGAGTCGTATAAGAGTCTTATTCCAAAAGTCTCGGTCTTAAAATCGTCTCTCACTCGTCTTTTCTATTCCAAGATTCACGGTCGTCTCAAAAATCGTCTCTCAATTGTCAATGACGTAAGCTTTGATCATCTTGATGTATTGCAAGAGTCGATTTAGAGACGATTTATAGTCTTAAATAAGAATGCTTTCTAGTTGTCGACTCATAGAAAATATATTATACATTACTTCCGTGCACAATATAATTCGATATTTATTTATGCTTTATATCAATTTTTATAGTTATACGTATTCGAAATACACGATTTTTTTAATAATTCTAGAACAATAAATTTTGGACTTGGTATTTATGCTTTATATAAAGTTTTTTAGTTATACGGTGCACTCGGGAAAACGTCAACACTAGTTTACGTCAACATCCCAAAACGCCAACCCTTAATTTTTTACATTGTTTACTCTAAAACGTCAACCAAACCACAAAGCTCTAAAACTTCAACTTTAAATAAACCAACATTTTGAATTTAGCAACAGTTAAAATACACAGTTTTGATCACACACACATTTATTTTATGAAATTAGTTCAGAAATTTTGGTATTCTCCTTATAAGTATGAGGAATAGAAAAAAATTGCATCTCTATGTGTTGTCTTTTTTATGTTCAGTTGCTTATTTGTTCTCGTAAGTATCACATTACCAAAATGTGCTCAAAACAACCGAAAGTGCTTAAATTACAAGAAGAGGAAAATATTTTGGATTTATTAGAAAAGGGTGCAAGTGCGGTAGCTTTAGCAAAGCAATATGGTATCTCAAAATCACCAATTAGCAAGATAAAAATGAAAAAAAATAAAATTTTGGGCTGTGTTAATAACACTCTTTCCGGTCCGGGAAAAAGAAAGACATTAAGAGCATCAGAGTTGCCAAAAATGGAAAAGCGCCTGTATCAATGGTTTGTTAAGCATAGAGAAAGGAATTATCCGGTTAATGCATTAGCGCTCAAACAAAAGGCTAAAGAGATGCATCTAAAAGTAAAAAAAAAGTAATGTTCTTTTAACGCAAGTGATGGATGGTTTTAAAAAAAGATTTGGAGTTCGCCTGCTTAAAATAACTGCAGAAAAGCTATCTTCGCAGCCTTTGCTTGTAGAACCATTTAAAATCAAACTAGAACAAAAAATTGAAGAAATGGGTCACAATGGATCAATTGTGCAATGCTGATGAATCTGGCTTATTCTGGATAATTTTGCCAGAAAAGTCTTACGTATCAAGTGCCGAAAGGACTGCTCCAGGCATAAAGGCAGAAAAACAACGCGTTACTTTTTTATGTTGTGCTAATGCTTCCGGAAATCATAATCTTAAATTGTTGGTGATTGGGAAGGCAAAAAATACACGCGTTTTCAAAAATTTTAACTGCCCAACTGAGTACAAGAGTTCTAAGTCCTCATGGATGACATCAGCTATTTTCTGCGATTGGTTTCACAAATCCGTTGTGCGACAGGTTAATACATATCTTTTCTGCTGAAGAATAGCTAAGATTTTCTAATTTTAGGTAACAGATTTTCTTTTAAAAAATAACTTTCCAGTTAAAGCGCTCCTCCTGATAGATAATGCTCCGTCTCATCCAAGTGAATTAGAGCTTAAAACAGAAGATGGAAACATAATTGCAATTTTTCCTCCGAATGTAACCTCACTTATCCAACCAATGGATCAAAACGCAATTAAAATAACAAAGCTGTATTATAGAAACAGTCTTCTAGTCATGATAGCCAGCAAAAAAATCAGATCTAGTAGATCAGATCTAATGTACGAAGCTGTCGAAATATTTAACCGGGCTTTGGATTGGGCTCAATGCGAGAAAGTTGAGCAAAATGACCTAAATGTATTAAGACGTTTACGAGAGAAAGCTCTCCTCCACGTATTGGAAAGGAAAAAACAACGGAAAAAAATAATAGATTTTTTTAAAATGCATAAGTATGTATGTATGTGAAATGTGATCTCTTTTAAAATATGTTCATTTAGTTTTACTTAGGCTGAAAGCCTTTTTTGTTCCTTTTTTGTATTTGTTTATGTTGCGTTTTAGTTTATACTCAATAAAAACGTTTTAAAGCACACTGCAAATATGTTTTTTATTAAAAGTTTCTACATTCATAAACGTCAACAATTTGTTAAACGTCAACACCCGCGGTTTTAATTAGTTGACGTTTTCCCGAGCGCACTGTATCTACATAATATATGAAATCCCATTTTTTTAATTTTATAATAGTTCACTTATTGATGTATTATAAACTCACTTTTTACAGTAAATAATATTCAGCATCGTCCTCGTCAACCGAAAATGTAACTAAAGAATCCGTATTCCTTATTTTGTAGCGCAACTCAACGCACCAAAATAAAAATGCACTGATTTATTATAGTTTTCGCTACAATTTAAGCGAAATAATCGTTCGTACTATTTTTCATTTCTATCCAAAATTGTTATTACCAAACCAAATTAATCTTTATTTGCAATGAAAAAAGGATGAAAACTTTTTATAGTGTCAAGCTGCGCCTGAATATAATTCTCAGCTAACTAAATTTTAAAGTAAAATTCGGCGAAAAATGTTTATTGATAAAAAGGCTTAAACCCTTTTATTAAGTGTTTCAAAATACATACATTTAATTACAATAAAGTGATAGCGTACATTAATCTCATTTTGTAAAATGTATGTATGAATGTTAAAAACCTGAAACCGAATGTTAATTAAACCCGAAAAAGAATGTAAATAAAATGTGCCTTAGAGTTTTAACAAAAAAAAATTTTAAAAGAACTTGTTGCTAGGTTTGGTGGGGGTGGCGGTGGCATTCGGCTAAGCTCGCCGGCAATTTGGGGTGGTTTCTTGTCACCCTGGCCCACACAGAAAACAAAATCGTCCCATAGATATTTTAATGATAAAGAAACAGGGGAAAGGTAGGAGAAATGTGGAGGGACGATTGCACAGGATCTCTTCCTCATACACCATATAATTCCTAGTGGGTCTGTTCAATCATATGCTTTCAAACACACTTGCACCTAACCATAATAATCGCTCCTCCCACTAGCCAGATTCACCCACATTCATCCTTCCCCATTCCCACTTTCATTCTTTCTTGACCTCACCATTCACCTCACCGAAATCACCATTCACCCATACACCACGTCCAACCTACGTCACCGTACGTCGTGAGCCACCCACCCCCTCTCTATAACTCTGCTGAGTTACAGCCATGAACCGCGCTTGGCTTTCAGCGTCCCTCGGTTTTTTTTTTCTGATGTCCGTCTAAGTCTTCGTTAGTCCGTCCGTCTACTTCATTACGTCCGTTATGTCTGTCCGTCTGCCACGCCTACCAGTGCCAGTGCCTCCCCTTAGGCTCACCAGCACACCAGCCTAAATGTTCGGCTTTAGCATCTATTTTTCTTTTTATTCCAGTAACAATAAGGTAAGTAGAAATAATAAAAAAAGGTTGACAATAAGGTAAGAAAAACAGACAATAGACAATATAGGATTTTTTTTTTATTATTACAGTCGAACTTCTGAATCTCCACGGGGACAGACAATTATTTCACTATATAGAAACTTCATTATACAGAAATATTTTTTTGTATGTTCTGTGATTCTGTGTTCTTGATTTTAGTTCATAATAAGGAGAACTTCATTGTATAGAAGTTCACTATAAGGAAGTTCGACTGTATTATTATTTTTTTTTTTGTTTTTTTGCGGTGACTTACCAGTGACCGGTGACTTACTGGGATCATCGATGATGGCGCCGCCATGATCCCTTTTTAACTGTAAGTAGACTAATTACTTTTTTTATCTCTGCTTTTATAAATCGCCTGTCTTCTTTTGTATCTAATAAATATATATATTGTTGTTTTTTTTCTGTATACCCCATACCAGTGTTTGGTGACACTCGAATTTTTATTTTTTTTAAATATTTCTTTTAATAAAAAAATAATCTATTAACAAAAAAATATTTGCCTATTATTATTGTTCTGAAATTTATTTTCACAATCATATTATGCATTGGTTTTATTTTATTTTACGGCACGCGTCATATTATTTTATAAAAAAAATATATTTATGACACGCAAGCTCAAAAAGGTTCGTCATATACCTAGCTTTATAATTATTTATCTTTAACATCAAGTTTTAATTTTTTCCTTATTCTATTTATATATTTTCTTTTTCTTTTCTTTAATTGTATTCAACTTCTTTACTTTTACTTCTATGTATTTTTAATCTAATAGTTTTCCTAACTCAACTTTTTTTTTCTAAATTCAAATTCAAACATTTTTCTGTATTTTGTTTTTTTCTTTGTTTATTAATATATTTCTTTACAATTTTATAACGACTAAATACAGTAAGACTCCGCTTAACGCTGTTTCGTTTAGCGCTGTTTCGGTTTAGCGGTCACATCCGAAACAGTTTACGGTAAGACCCCGTTTAACGCTGTTTCGTTTAGCGCTGTTTCGGATTAGCACTGATCTGACTGACTTAGAATTTTATTTGTTTTTATAAGTAAATTCGTTTATATTGTTTTTATCTTTTTAAGAAATAAATGTTTGGTTTTATTTTTATTAAAAAAAACATAATTATTAAATTTAATACCTAACTAATTTTCTATCCATCTTCCCCTAACCCCATTATTTACATATTAAGATAGCCTCGTTTAGCGCTGTTTCGCTTTACGCTCTACTTTGATGGAACGCGTTAAGTGGGGTCTTACTGTACTTAAATTCATAACTTAAGTGTCTAATCTCACTAAACGTATGTACGATTTTTATGGTGTTTTCAGTTTTCTGTTTTCGTTTCACCTTTGTATTGTATTTATTTATTTAACGTCAGAACTAAGCACCTTGCTTTATAATTCATATACATATTAGATAATCAGTAAAAAATTAAAGTAAAATAATTATGACAAAGATAACCAATTTAAGATCCTCCGCTTAACTATACGATCTGAGTCAGAAAAATCAACTACATGGTACACACTGTTGAAATCTGCACAGTTTCCGAAAAGGTTCGTACTGTAGGTATGAAGATCTGGCTAAACTGAGACGGATAGGTTCGTATTGCCTCAATGAACGGTAAGGAACATTAATATAGATTCTGGATAATAAGTATGAACTGTCCACCACTCCGCGAAGTATGATCAAGATGAAAACAGCATTCAACATTGTTCGACGATTCACAAGTGATGTTTATTAGTTTAGGTTTATTAGTTTTAGCCGGGCTTCGTATGATGGTAGATTTATGGATTCATCCCAACAAAGGTTGCGTAAGCAAAACAGTAGAAACTCTTTTTGAATTGATTCGAGTTTGGCAATATAGCAAGTGTAGTATGGGGTCCATACAGGCGACGCATACTCCAGGATAGGCCTAAGAAGTGCAGTATATAAAAACTTTGTAATATAACTGTCTGTTTACGCCAAAGCAAACCGCTCGCCAGGCTGCCTCTCCTGATCGTCCGAAGCCGTGTCCTCTCGGAGCGCGGACTTTGGCCGCTCAGGAGAGGCAAGCTTAAAGCTTGACTGCGAGCTCTTCGGCTCCAGCCTTGGTGGTCGGAGTCGACGACTTCACTTACTTCTCACTTTTTGGCCGTAAACCACGCAGTGCGCAAGCAAAAAACTTAACATCGTAAAACTTAAATCTTAGATCTTAAAACTTAAATCTTAGAACTTAAAACTTATATCTAGCAAGCAAACACTATTGTAATTTGTGTATACATAAGTGATAAAATAAAACTGCATACAAAAAGTGACTTTGCGACAATAAACATTTGGTCCAAGACGAGCCGGATCGAGCTTCAACCGCTACTCGACATCGTCGCCCACCTTTTTTTGTGGAAAAAGGGTAAGTTGCTTACTTTCGTTTAATTTGTAGTTCAAGTTGTAAATATATTTGATTAAATATTGAAATTAAATAAGCAAGTATATACCGACATAAATACCCCGTGTACACGCGAAGCTAACGGGAGAATTAATTTCGGTGTAACGGTGCTCCAAAACCTTAGAATTTGTTCACTTATATATACATAGGATAAGTGCCCTTGAACCCGGTTATATACTTGTATTGACCGGCACGTGTTGCAATTATTTATTCTTCGACGAATACATAATTGCAGCTCGCTCTCGCTTTGGTTTGCGCTCTTTTCCTAGAAACCAAAAAACCACCACCTTTTGCTGGCTGGTTTGGTTTTCGTGCTCTCGACAGACACGCTCACAGCTTACGTTCTTCTGCGCGGTTCACTTAAAAACCAAAAAACCTCCACCTTTTGCTGGTTTGTTTGGTTTACGTGCTCTCACAGAGACACGATCGCAGCTTACGCTCTTCAGCGCGGTTCACTTAGAAACCAAAAAACCACCACCTTTTGCTGGTTTGTTTGGTTTACGTGCTCTCATATAGACACGCTCTCAGCTTGCAGCCAAGCATAAAACACGTTCATTCGTTCTAACACTGATCGCTCTCTACGTCGCTCTCTTCGTTTAACGTGTCAAGGAAGTCGACAGCAATTTTTGCACGGTGGGCAAAAAATATAATTCCTTGGTATAAAATTGTAATAAAAAATTCTTGTTAGGAATAAAAATATTAAGGTGTTTTATTTCTTTATTAGCCCATCTGTCTAAGCTATTTTAGCCCGTGTATTCTTTTGCACCAACGGAAATCTATTTCATATCGCGTATTCCCTTGTTAAATTAGTAGTAACCCTATCGCATATACAATGGAGCGGCTTAGCTCGTTTATACGTCTAGCGAACGATTTGGTAGAATTCGGCGCGCACACTTTGGCCAGTTCACCGGAATCGCAGACGTTGGATACCCTAGAGTTGGACATTACGGAGCTAAACTCGCAGTGGTCCGTCATCAAGTCCGCGTATAGCAATCTTCTCGAACAAATGCAAACGGACGAGAAGATGGCAAAACATCTAAAAAGCGTTAAGGAAAAGTACTTCAAAGCGTACGACAACTACAAGCGATGCGTGGGATTGATCAAAAATCAAGTCAACTCGATGATAAAGTCCTCCGCGCCGCGGCGCTCAACGGATACGGCAGAGTTGCCGTCCACCGGGTACAATATTAGCTTGCCTCCATGCGATACCGACCAGAGATCTGCATGAGTGCACTCACTCCACCAAGCCGCTTGCTATCTTAACACAACTATGAATGTCTGCATGATTCACATTCACAAACTATGAATGCCTACATAATTCACATTCACAAACTATGAATGCCTGCATGATTCACATTCAAAAACTATGAATGTCTGCATGATTCACATTCACAAACTATGAATGTCTGCATGTTTCACATTCACAAACTATGAATGCCTGCATGATTCACATTCACAAACTATGAATGTCTGCATGATTCACATTCACAAACTATGAATGCCTGCATGATTCACATTCACAAACTTCAAGTGGTAGAACCAATTGCGCTTGAATGAGCATTTGCGATGG
This sequence comes from Myopa testacea, assembly GCA_949629155.1. Lineage (NCBI taxonomy): Eukaryota > Metazoa > Arthropoda > Insecta > Diptera > Conopidae > Myopa > Myopa testacea. The sequence goes on along the minus strand of OX451346.1, from coordinate 23,685,399 downwards.
CTTCTTACACTGGCAAAACTAAGAAAAATTAAATATATATTCTAACATTTGCTTTTAATAAGAAAATGAGGATTCCTTTATAATATTAAAACATGTCGTTTTGAAGCAAAACACTAAAATTACAATTTTTTTCAGGAAATAAAAAATATTTTTCGTAATTAAATATTACATTTTTTTCAAAAAATAAAAAAACCTATAACTTGATTTTAGTTATTATTAAAACCGAGTCAAAGGAGTACAAAATTAAAGCAGTTTGAATATATGTTCCTAGATTTTAAAGCATATGTGACACAAATCTCACGTAAACATTCCAGTTTTTCATTACAAAAATGCTTTCGTATGCATACATTTTTTAAGTGCACTTTGAAAACTGGGACTTCGAAGCGTCTAGCTGCGAACCCTTCGTCGTAAAGAACCGGTTCTCTTCAGTGATCATAAGGTTGTCGTTTACCTTCAACTGCCTGGTCAAACATGATCGCCTGGTAATTTGAGTCAGCCCAATGTATTCATAATGATTCATAAAGCATTCATTTCCATTCATATTTGGGAAATTATCTTGAATTCCACTACTTGAATGAGCCTAAAAGACTCTATTCGAGTGCTTGACACTCTTATATAATCAGGCGACCATGTTTCAAGTGGTATCCAATCGCGTGTAGGCATAGCTGAAAACTGATCTATCACTTGTCGTTTTCTCATCAAGGCTTTGCATCCCTTTTCCACCTACTGCAAAGCTTGAAGCGTTAATTATATTTTTGAAAAAGAATCTTTCCGAAGACTATGCAGTCCGCAATTGTTGCACTTAACGCGCGAGCACCCCCCTTTACAGGGCCCTCCACGTCGGCCAACGCCGCTCAAATTAATCAACAACAAATACAGTCCACTGATCGAAATCAGTCAGATAATCATCAAGTTTGTTTCGCTGCCGCACCGAAGCCAGTTCTGTTAGGAACCGCTACGGTCACTATATTCCACGACGGTACTTGCTATGCCGCTCGTGCCCTCATCGATCCAGGATCCGAAGTATCCTTCATCTCTGACCACGTTCAGAAGATGCTCAAAATCCCCATGCGGCCAGTGAAAGCAACGGTTTCTGGCCTTAACGAAACCATTTCTGCAAAGGTTTCAAAATCTTGTGAGTTTATGCTCAAGTCGCCACGCGACCCCTCGTTTCAAATTCATGCGACAGCGCTAGTGCTCGCAAATCACGGTGCAAATCACGGGCAGACTGCCCGCCCACTCATTCGATAGTGCGCTGCTTCGCAGCCTCCCTCGTAACATCGAGCTCGCAGACGTCAACTTTGTCAAAAGCCAACAAGTTGACGTTCTCATTGGAGCCGATCTCTTCCCGGCGATCATACTTGATGGTATTCGCCGCAATGTGCTAGGTTCACTGCTAGCACAACAGACTGTGTTCGGCTGGATAATCACCGGACCAGTCCCCCTGCTACAATCAGATAGCCCCAACATAAGGGTGGCCTTCTTCAATGAAGTCACCATCGAACAACAGTTCGAACGTTTTTGGGGGAACTTTTGGGGAGGAACTTCCCAAAACTCGTCACTTATCCCCCTCCGAAAAGTTTTGCGAAGAGAATTTCGTAAAAACAACTCGTAGAAGCGCTGACGGCCGCTACATCGTTACGTTGCCATTCAAAAGCGAAGCCGTAAATCAACACTCGCTAGGATATTCACGGCACATCGCTCACCAACAATACCTTCGCTCAGAAGCAAGGTTACTCAAAAATAATAACTTCAAAAGGCAATATGACGATGTAGTTCAAGAATATCTTGATTTAGGTCATATGACGGCCGTAGCGCCCGCACAACCCGATGCTGAGCACTATTATTTGCCACATCATGCGGTTATAAAACCGGACAGCACGTCTACCAAGGTCAGAGTTGTGTTCAATGCATCCTGCCCCACCACAAGTGGGCTCAGTCTCAACGATGTGTTACACGCAGGCCCTGTTCTACAAGCCGACTTAACATTTTTAATGCTAAGATGGCGCTTTTTTCGGTATGTTTTTAGCGGTGACATTCAGAAAATGTACCGCCAGATCCTCGTCGACCCCAAACATACCCCCTACCAACGAATTCTATTCCGAGATTCGAATAGCTCCCAAGTTAGGGACTATGAGTTACGAACGGTAACATTTGGCATGAACTGCGCCCCCTTTTTAGCGATCCTCACTCTTCTTCAGCTAGCAGAAGACACACAACAACAGTTTCCGCTTGCGGCCCACATCCTGCGACATTCGATGTACGTTGATGACGTGCTGGCTGGCTCTCACAACCTGGCCATGGCCACTCAAATGCGCGATGAACTGTCAGAGGCGTTGAATACGGCAGGCTTCTCTCTCCGGAAATGGACAGCCAACGACAAACACATTTTGGACGACTTGCCTGGATCCCAAGGCTGAGTTCTTGAAGTTCGAGGACAACAGCACCGCAAAGATGCTCGGCATTCATTGGAATGCCACCAGCGATGACTTCTACTTCGACACACAGGCGATTGACATACAGCCAACGTACACCAAACGAGAAGTGCTGTCTCTCATCGCGAAGCTGTTCGATCCAGCCGGTTGGCTGGCACCGATTATCGTTGCCGCGAAAATGCTGATCCAACAAGTCTGGCTAGACAAGATTGACTGGGATGACCAACTTCCCGCACTGACGCAGCAAACATGGTTGAGTTTCCTTCAGAATTATCACCATATTGCCACGATTCGAATTCCCAGGTGGATTCGGTTCACCCCCGACTGCACAGTGGATCTTCACGCCTTTTCGGACGCTTCCGAAAAAGCGTACGCCGGAGTCATCTACGCCCGTGTTCAAATCGGCGACACCGTTCTGTTGTATGTCGCGATCGCAATTTCCAGTCAAGCTTTCATTAACGTAAATCCGAAAGCCAAACCAGCAACCATAGCACTTCGCTTGGTAGCCAAAAGCTTTAGCCAAGCTTTGCAAAGCTAGGCCAGCCACCATAGCACTTTGCATGGAATGGATTGTGGAAGCTAACTTTCAGTAGCAAGCTCCCAAACCATAAACACAAAAAAGCTTAGCTTGGAAAAATAAAAAATCCAAAACCAAACGCGGAAGAATTAAATTGGGAACGATTTAATTCTGCCGATATTGATATTTCGCAATACAAAAATTGCGAAATAATGGAAATTGCGACACGCGCCAACACCGACCCACTTTGGTGCGGTCGACGGGTGCGTCGACCAAGCCAGAGTGGAACCAAGAAAAAGTTTTGAACGGGAGTCTAAAAGTGATACCGAAGCGACGAGGTCGTCTATCTTTAACCGCGTATAAAGTCGCGCGTTAGTTTAGTAATAAGTGTAAATTGATAATAATATAAGTGTACATAATCACTAACGAGAGTTAAGAAAAACTAGTGCAAATAATATAATTAAGGTTTTAGTGTTAGTACAAAGGAACTTTAAATAAAAACCAAAGAAAGCAATAAGAAAAACAAAACAAAGCGTTTCACTCGTTGTCCTGAGGACGACGGAATCCGAACGAAGACCACCCTAAGAAATTACAACAAATTGGCGCAGCCGGAATTTTCGAGCCGAGGATCGCTCGATAAGGAATAAAGTAAGTAAAAATAAAATATAATGTAATATAATAAGGAATTGAAGCAGTTAGCAAGTTATATGTGACAGTGAAAAACAGTCACTTTGTAAGATAGTGAAACAATAAGTAGAAATGAAGTTGCGAGGATATTTTGAAAAGTGAAATAATAATGTTAGGATTAAATTGAAATCGAAAGTATAAGAGTGACCAAATAAAATTAAAATACAACTTTAAATTACCTTGAATGTGTGTGAAAAATTTAAGTGGAAAGTATCTTTAGAGTAAAATAAATTAGAACACGAAATATCTTTAAAGCAAGTTAAATAAATAAGATATAACATTTTAAAATAATAAATTTAGGAATAAAGTGAAAAGTGAAATTATCGAAGTGACAAAATAAAACTAAAATTAAAAAGTGGGACAAATAAATGTGGAAAAATAAATTGATTAAAGGATTAGAATAATTTAAATTATATTATGTTAAAAATATATTACAATAAAATTTTATATATACCATGATAAATTTTCTAATTGTTCTCAAGCCACTGGCAATAATCTGCCGGCGTCATAACTCAAAGAAATAAAAATCTTAGCTGAGGCCGATGGCATACACTGCCGGCCAAGCCAAAGATTTTATAAATCAGCAAAGATAAAACTAATTAAGTTGTTAATTTATTTATCAACATTTACATTAATTTTCAGCGTTGGCAGTCGGTTCAAGTGCCGAATGCCAACAAATCAGCAGATATCCTGGTGAAAGGTACTGGTTTATGTGCTAGTTATCTTTCGTTAATGCCAGTAATCAACAGCAACGACTTAAACGTCGCCAACATTAACAACTACGAATTTTTACGATTTTTTTTTTAATTAACGATATTGGTTACTGTGAGACAATTGGCGAAAGTCAGAGTAATTTTACTAACTTAAATAAATTTAAGGATTTATTTAACGTGGAAAAATTCAAATGATAAACGAAAATTGTTAAAAAACAGAAATGCAATCCAATACTAAAACAAAACGCGTACAGTGTACGGGTTAGTTTTAAGTTTTCGTTGGATAATTTCTCGGGTGTGTCTTAGACGTTTGTTTTCAAATTACATTGTTAAATAAGTTTTAACATTCAATGTAGTTGATTTCAAAGTCGCACATTTTAAGTTGATTAATTGATAATTTTATCATTTTATTCGAGTTCAGCTCGCACAATTTTTTTTTTAAGAATACGTCATACATTCGCAAATGTATGAACATTAAAAAGAAGTTTTTGGTTATTTTAAAAAAAAAACATTATTAGAAGTAAACGTTTAAAGTAATGCGCTTAGAGACTTCATAGTGGTGGAAGAATCAAAGCAAAATTAGATTCGTTATTTCAATAACAAGCAATTACAATTGCTTGCTGAAAAAAAAAAAAAAAAAAAAAACAAGCAAAGATTTAAAAATAAATGCAGGTCGTTGATTCCTTTCTGTGAGGCCTTAAATTACCTCAGCGCAGTCACGAAACTTTGACGCTTCTGCTCTGCTTGAAATAAAGCTGAACAGCGAAGTCACGAAAATTTTGACGCTTCGTCTCTGCTTGAAACAAAGTAGAACAGCGCAGTCACGAAAATTTTGACGCTTCATCTCTGCTTGAAACAAAGCAGCAGCGGACGTCAGCGTACAGACAAATAAACAGAGGTACAGCGAATGTTTACTGCACGCTCGGTAAACGAAGCGAGCAAGAATTCTAAGCCGCTTAATGAAGTTGAAACTTCACAATAAAAATTTTAATTGTTTCTAATTCTAAAGTACTACGAGTAGTATAAAGAATTAAACGTTTAATGGAACGATTAAACAATAATCAATGCCGCTAAGTAGCTATTTTCAAATACACTATTTTTAAATGCAACAATTAAATTTAGGCATTTAAGAATTGGGAAAACATTCGGGCAAGTGGCAAATACTTAAAATAGAAAAGCCGGACGCATAAATAAAATAAAACCCATTAAACTATATTTCGTTCGTTTGATTAATGGCCGAGTCGTTACAGGAGCAAGGTTACTCAGAATTAGATAGGACTCATAATGAACTGAAACGCCAGTTGGGGGAGTTTATATCTAAATATTGGGCAATTTTAAAAGGGACTGTAGGCAACAAAGAGAACTTAGAGTTGATAAAGTCTAGAATAGGGGAGCTAGGAGACATTACAAGTGTAGAAAGAGCAGAGCAGACGCAGTAGTAGAGGAATTGCTTACATTCCTAAACCAGATAATACAGAATAAGGCAGAAGATGCCAAGATATGGGAATCAGAATTTAATGCACTGAAGAATAGGTATGATAATTACTTAGTAGAGAAAGTATTTCAGGAGGATATACTAAGGAACGTAGAGGGCGAGAACATAAAACTAAGGGAACTATTAGAGAAAAAGGGAATAACTGAGGAAACGCTGAATAGAACGCTAGAACAGGGATTTTCACAGAAATCTAGAGAAGACTGTAGTTCTTTAGAAGAAGCGCACAAAAGAATCCAAGAATTGAAAGAGAAAAACAGACGGCTACAACAAGAAATAGAATTAGCTAACGATCAGACGCTTTATCATAAGGAAGCTACTCCGTCCGCAGTTATCGAGAAAGATTACAACGGAAGGTCATTTAAACAGATTAGGACGACAGAGAACATATATAAAATGGGTATAGGTGAGATAGCCAAGATTACGAATAGGCTGGTACCGCTCTTTTCGGGCACACAGTCACCAGACTTACGCGGCGAAGTCTACAAATTTATACAAGGGTGCGAATTAGCCACAAGGGAGGTAGGTGCAGACAATAGTCAGGACTACATAGACTGCATTAAGCAGAGATTACACGGGGATGCGTATGATTTAGTGAGGTCACAACGATTCAATAGTCTCGAGGAATTCTACCTCACAATAAAAAGGGCATATTTGCCTAAGGTAACCTTAGACTCAGTGATAATAGGCATCCAAAATTGTAGACAGTTACTGAATGAAGATATACGACAGTTTGCGAGACGCCTAAACGCCCTTCGAACACAGGCAAGGGAGATAGTTCGACATGATTATAACGGAGACGGAGATACGGCACTCTTGAGTATGGTGGAAGGGGCCGTAGAAAAATCATTTAGAACAGGATTAAAAGATGCCGCGTTGAGAATTTATATGCTCAACGTGACGAAGAAAAATATTGAACAAATGGTAGAATTAGCGGTGGAGGCACTAGAAAACCTACAAAGCAGTAGCTCCCTCCAAACAGACCACTTAAATATTAACATGAATTCGCCGTTAACATGAAGGGAAAATTTAAATCCAAAAATACCTTGCTCAATGAATAAGTTGGCAGGTAACAATAAAAATAGAAATGTAGAAACAGGGGTATCTAACTGCACACAAACCCAGCGAAATGACGTGTTCATCGAATTACTTTGCGTAGAGGCTATAAATGGAAAACTTATTTTACTGGTAGATACAGGAGCAGATACAAGCCTGATAAAGAAAAGTGCAATAAGGGATAGCACAATAATAAACAAGTCAAATAGGAAAGACTTGAGCGGAGCATTTGGAGGTTGTGTAACCACAGAAGGATCAACTACTATATGCCACAAAGAGGTACAGTCCTTACGTTTAACGCTACACGTTGTGTCACTTAAACAAGGAGTACCGGCAGACGGCATATTAGGAAGAGATAATTTGTGGAACAACTCCATTATAAATGCAATGGAAAAAAGTTTAACACTCTTCAATGAAAAGAAAGAGGTTATTTTGGAATTACCAATAAAAACTATCGAGCAGATTGAAGAGAAAAGTAAACAATACTACATATCAGTTAACGCAAGAACGATTACGATAGTACCATTAAAACTACGTACAAAATTTAAGAATGTTTTAATTCAGAAAGAAGAAATAGATCCAGGAATCTATATACCAGACACATTAGTAAATGCGAAAAATAATACGGTTTATGCTCCGATATTAAATACAACAGAGTATGACTACGAGATAAACAGCGAATTTAAACCAAAATTCACAAATTCCGACGAGTACACAATACAAGGTACTACGTCAATTAATAGTGTAGGCAGAATAGATGCCAAAAGAAGAATAAATGAATTGCTCAATGAAATTGAGTTAGATAAAAATTTAAATATAGAGGAAAAGCATTCAATAGAGGAAATAGTAAAATCTTTTCATGACGTCTTCCTATTAGACGGAGACGAACTTTCGTTTACAAGTGTATTGAAACACGAAATTCCAACAGGCGCAGATCAGCCGCCCATAAACAGGAAACAATACAGATTACCTCAAATACATAGGGAGGAAATAAATAAGCAAGTGAACAAACTTTTAGATGATGGCATAATCACACATAGCACATCACCGTGGAACTCGCCGTTGCTTTTAGTGCCCAAGAAAAGTGGCAAGGACGGGGAGAAAAAATGGAGACTTGTAATAGATTACAGGAAGCTCAATGAAGAAACAATTAAACAAGTCTTTCCCATTCCTCGTATCGACGAAATCTTAGAGCAATTAGGCCACAGCAGATATTTCACAACGCTAGATTTGGCAAGTGGATATCACCAAGTTTTAGTCGATGAAAGGGACAAGGAGAAAACAGCATTTAGTACGGGACTAGGGCATTTCGAGTTCAATCGAATGCCATTCGGGCTAACAGGTGCCCCAGCAACATTCCAAAGGATAATGAATCATATCCTAACAGGTCTACAAGGGATAGACTGTTTTGTTTATTTAGATGACATAGTTATATATGGTAGAAATCTAAAACAACACGAAGAGAGGTTATGTTCAGTACTACAGAAGTTACGTGAACATAACTTAAAACTAAATACAGAGAAATGCAAATTTTTGAGAAAGGAAATAGTTTATTTAGGACACAAATGCTCGGAAAATGGTGCTTTACCAGACCCCTGCAAGGTAGAATGTGTAAGGAACATAGGAGTACCGAGAAACAGAAAAGAGGTACAAGCATTTCTTGGACTAATAAATTACTACAGAAAATTTATTGAAAACACAGCTAAGAAAGCGCTACCTATCAACAAATTGTTAAGAAAAGACGCGAAGTTCGTCTGGACAGAAAGCTGCCAAAGAGCGTTTGAAGAATTAAAAGAATCGGTTATGTCACCACCAGTGTTAGCATATCCAGACTTTTCAAAAGAATTTCTTTTAACTACCGACGCTAGTAATGAAGCATTAGGCGCGGTCCTTTCTCAAGGAAACGTAGGCGAGGATAGGCCAATAGCTTTCGCTAGCCGAGCGCTAAGCGACACAGAACAAAGATATTCCACAATAGAAAAGGAATTTTTAGCAATAGTCTGGGCTACAAAAAATTTCAGAGCATACTTTTTAGGCAGACATTTCAAAATTTTTACCGATCATCAGCCATTAAAGGGAATAGCAAATTTAAAGGACCAAACTTCAAGACTGGCAAGATTCAGACACAAGTTGTCAGAGTATGATTTTGAAATCATATATAAGCCAGGCAAGAAAAATTTAAACGCAGACGCATTGAGTAGAATTCCTCAAAATCGTAATGTAGTAACAGCAGTCCAGACCCGCGCTAGAACAAAAGAAATAGAATTAAAGGACCAAGGAAATATTGATAAAACAAAAACAAGTCCGACGCCTGTAGAACCTGACACTCCAGGCATAACACAAAACGAAACCACAGTTTTATTAGAAAACCCGAAACAAATAGAAACAGTTATAAAAGATTTCCATAATACCCCATTAGGAGGTCACCAGGGAGCAGTGAAAACGTACCTAAGAATCAGGCAACAATATAGGTGGCCAGGGATGCAGAGACAGATAAAAGATTACGTAAAAAGCTGTCCAAAGTGCCAAGCGAATAAAAGTTCAAGATTAACCAAAATGCCCATGGTGTTGACAGATACACCAATGAGGCCATTTGATAAAGTCTACATGGACATAGTTGGTATTCTACCAGAAACTGTGTCCGGAAATAAGTACATTCTGACTTTTCAGGATGACTTTTCAAAATTTATGGCATGTACAGCTATCCCAGACGCGGAAGCAAGTACGGTTGCCAGGGCGTTCTATGATGAAATAATAACCCGATACGGAATTCCACGAATTCTTATTACGGATAACGGAACTAATTTCATTTCGAAATTGTTCTCAGATACCTGCAAATTATTAGGTATCAAAAAATTACACATAACGCCTTACCATCCACAGGCTAATGGCTCATTAGAGAGAAGCCACAGACCTTTAGCGGAATATTTGCGGAGTTTTGCTAAAGAAGATGGGTCAAATTGGGATCAATGGTTAACTGCTGCTATGCATGTTCACAACCACACACCCCACATTACGACCAAGCAAACACCATTCCGTACTTTATTTGGTTTCGATATAGAGATGCCGACTAACTTAAAAAGAAAGTGTAGTCCGGTATATAATACCGAAGATCCGAACAAGGTATTAAAATTCCAAATACAGAGGGCTCACGAAATAGTGAGAAAGAATCAGGATTTAGCGAAACAGGCAGCTAAGATACAGTACGATAATAAATTAAATTTAGTAAAATTTAAAATAGGAGATAGTGTATTACTTAAGAACCAAACTAGGAAAAATAAGTTTTCTCCTATATGGATAGGACCATATAAAGTAGTAAAGATTAAAAGTCCATTACTACAGTTTTAAATATTAAGGGAAGGGAAAAGCCATTCCACAATAACTTACTTAAGTTATATAATAGCAATTAAATAGGAGTATAGGATTAATTAGGTAATTACATAGGAATCAGAATCACATAAACAAAAAAAAAAAAATATAAATTTATGGGGAAATTAAATTAAGTAGTCATAAGTTAAAGTAAAATTAAATTAAGCACAATAGGCACCTTATTAGGACAGGGATAAAAAATTTATATATAAAATAGGATTGATAGAATTTAGAATAGGATAGTAGGAAACTAAAGTTTTTTAATTTTACTACTAACAATTTTAATTTAACTTCAGTCTTACGGTTGAATAACGAATGAATTAATGAAAAATTCAACAAGAAAGTAAAGAGAAAATAAGAATAGCGTTTCAATAAGCAAGATCTTGTTTATTTAAGCGTATAAATATAAGAAAAGAAAAATTATAACAAAATAAATTCATAGTTAATATTTGAGTAATTTCTTTAGTTTGTATTGAACTAATTGAACTTTTTAGTTTGTATTAATTTTAATTGATAATATACGGTTTATGTAACGTAACTGTTCCGTTTTAAATTAACAGACAATATAACTTTTCATTTGCAATTATTATATTAATAAATGCACATGTAAAATATGCCTGAAGAGTTAGTTCAGGCATAAAACACACATACACTATATACGTACGTATAAATTTGCACCTATGCCTTAAGAAATCTATGTATGGCTTAAGAAAACAAGATTTAGGAAATAAGATAAATCGGAAAGTATAGTTTCCAAAAGTACGAAAAATAATATAATGTGAAAAGAGAAAAAAAAATATATATATATAGTGTAAATAAGAAAATTAAATGAAATAAATAAAAAAGAAGCGAATAACGCAAGCACTGCAATAATGCAGAAACAAAGTTGAACAACCGAACACGAGCAAAATGCAGTGTCAGTTTAAAAACAGCTAATAAAAAAAAAAAAAGAGAAAAAAAAACACCATAAAACACCAAAGGTAAATAACTTTAAATTAACCTAGAGAAAAGGAAAAATATATTACACAAATAATAACAACATTCTTATATACATATATATAATATTTAAAAGTACAATTGCAAATAATAATGTACACTTATACATATATAAAAGTAACTTAAAACTTAATTGATTTGTAATTTAAAATAGAATATGTACATTCTATTAAAAAATTGATGAAATAAAAGCATAAAAAAAAAAAAAAAAAAAAAAAAATAATAATAGAAATTGAAATGGTAACGCAAATAATTATAAGATAAAATCGAGGAAAAATATATATATATATATGTATATAACTTTACACATAAAAATAACTTACTAAAATACTTGTACAAATTTTTATTAAAATACTTTTGAATATAATATATATAGTAAATAGCGTAACAAACTCTATTCAACTACAATAACATAAACATTTATATTGAAATAGGATAAAGAGAAAAGATTTGTAATTGAATTAAAATAAATACAATTTACGTACAATTTAAATAACACAACTACATAATAACAATTTATATCATTCTTAATTGTAGACAAAGTATAATTAGCTTAAAAATATACTGTAAGAACAAAAGAAAACTAAAAATGAAAAATTATATGAAATAATGTATTTATATAAAAGAAGAATCCAGCATGCAGAGAGCGGACAGCAATCTAAATGTACACCCATTACAGCAGCACAAACCACGCACTCATAGTCCAACAACATACCACAACAGGGCGCCGAAAAAGCTCCCAAACAACCCGAAGAGAGAAGGGTAGCTGTACCAAGCAGCTGATCAGGTCAACAATGATAACCAGCAACAACCTGAAATCTGAAAAAAGCAGCATTGGAACCACGAAACCAACCAACCATGGTTGAAACCAACATCGTGAACATTATGAAATCATGATGGCAGCCTAGCAGCATATCCACCCATGACAGCTCTACTATAAGTCCTGCGAATGGATTGCATTCTGCCGCGATTACGAATCTACGTTCAGGCAAAGTTTCGCCTAGGACAACATATGTTATCGCATCATCAAGTGGCGGCGAAGGTGATAAACCACCACCCAAACGAACGAATAGCAGTAAAAGGTTAGCCAGTTCAATCTACTGCGACCTATTCATCTGTAATACAGTAATACCTATTACAACAACAACAGTTACAAAAGTAAAACTTTTGAGTTGTAACACCAGCAGTAAACAGGACCAAATTACGGCCAAGGAGCAGTTTAAAGTAAAAACAGAAAGGGGAGCAACTACAGTGGAAGCAAGAATACCAGCGCTTACCTTACTTTACAAGGGAATGCAGGCAGGAATCGTATCTTCAACCATCAACCCCATACTGCGAAAAGCAACCGGTGATCAACAGCAATACAATCGCGATGGAAAGTTGACAACGTTCCAAACACATAACCTACGGCTAAGTCAGCTACCCAGCAATGGCATTCCTACATAACACTCAGGAAGAAAATATTGATACAACGGGGTGTACATCAAGAGTAGCAGCAACGCCGACTTCAACATCAACAGTAGCAGCAACGTCGACTTCAACATGTTCGTCAACAGCAACGTCAAGATCGACGCCACCTTCGACACCATCGTCGAAACGTACATACAGCAGCGTAAACATCGACGTCAACGTCGACACCATCTTCAACATGTACATCAACAGTAGCATTAACGTCGACATCAACATTTATATCAACGTCGACGGCATCATCAACTCATACACAAGTGACATCCAAAGAGCGCAGCTACCGTTTGCATCATATTTGTAAACAATCGGTTGCATTATTATTGTAATTATTATGATTGTAATTATTAATTAATTGTATTATTATATTAGCTAATATCACCTAATTATACTACTTACATAATTCATAAGACATTCGGAAAAAGATAAACATAAATAGACAATAAGCAAAGCCATAAGGCAAATAAACCACCAACACAAAAACATAAATGTACAAGAAAAATTTAATATCGTTTTATACGATACTAAATTTTTCTTCCCCTAGGGTGGAGGGATGTTGTATGTCGCGATCGCAATTTCCAGTCAAGCTTTCATTAACGTAAATCCGAAAGCCAAACCAGCAACCATAGCACTTCGCTTGGTAGCCAAAAGCTTTAGCCAAGCTTTGCAAAGCTAGGCCAGCCACCATAGCACTTTGCATGGAATGGATTGTGGAAGCTAACTTTCAGTAGCAAGCTCCCAAACCATAAACACAAAAAAGCTTAGCTTGGAAAAATAAAAAATCCAAAACCAAACGCGGAAGAATTAAATTGGGAACGATTTAATTCTGCCGATATTGATATTTCGCAATACAAAAATTGCGAAATAATGGAAATTGCGACACGCGCCAACACCGACCCACTTTGGTGCGGTCGACGGGTGCGTCGACCAAGCCAGAGTGGAACCAAGAAAAAGTTTTGAACGGGAGTCTAAAAGTGATACCGAAGCGACGAGGTCGTCTATCTTTAACCGCGTATAAAGTCGCGCGTTAGTTTAGTAATAAGTGTAAATTGATAATAATATAAGTGTACATAATCACTAACGAGAGTTAAGAAAAACTAGTGCAAATAATATAATTAAGGTTTTAGTGTTAGTACAAAGGAACTTTAAATAAAAACCAAAGAAAGCAATAAGAAAAACAAAACAAAGCGTTTCACTCGTTGTCCTGAGGACGACGGAATCCGAACGAAGACCACCCTAAGAAATTACAACAGTTCATGTATCGCTACTGTACTCCAAAACAAGAGTAGCGCCCATTAAGACGATATCGCTGCCTCGACTCGAACTCTGCGGAGCTACACTCGTCGCAGACATGCTCGACGCCCTAGTACCCAATCTGCACTATCGTCCCGAGAATGTCTTCTGTTGGACAGACTCGACGATTGTACTTGCGTGGCTTAAGAAGCCTCCTTGCGTCTGGGCCACCTTCGTGGCGAACCGCGTGGCCAAAATCATTGAAAGAGCACCACAAACTCAATGGTTTCACGTGGACTCGCACGACAATCCAGCGGACTTAGCTAGCCGCGGTGCCACGCCTCAAGAATTAGCTGAGAGCACCCTTTGGTGGAATGGTCCACCTTGGCTCCTCCACGACAAGGATCGTTGGCCCGAACTACGAACAGCTGCGGAGTTTGCTACCGCACTTGAAGAAAAGCCTGTAAAGGCTCTTCATATTTACTTCCGACCAGACGAAGACCCACTGGACAGGTTTTCCTCTCTCCCGAGAGCCCTACGCGTCTACTCATATGTACAACGGTTTATAGATAACACACGCTGTAAACGGAACCCTCTATATGCCACTTTGCGACTCTCAACGACAGAGATTCGAGACACCAAACGCCGTCTCACAATCATCTGTCAGCAGACACATTTTCCCGACGAATATTACGCGCTCGAAAGAAAGCAACCAGTGAGCTCGAAAAGTCGTTTACTCGCACTTAATCCCTTCATCCATGAAGACAAAACGATGCGCCTTGGCGGGCGGCTGTCTTCATGCCCTAATTTGGCATTCGATGAACGCCACCCAATAATTTTGCCGTACGACTGTCAGTTGTCTCGGTTACTTGTTCTTTTTATCCATCAGATCTCGCTTCACGGTGGTAACCAGCTGATGCTCCGATTGCTCCGGACCCAACACTGGATTCCGCGGGTAAAAAACCTCATCAAGGCAACGATCCACCGCTGTAAGCCGTGCATCTTACATCAGACGCAACAAAGAACGCAGATTATGGCGGCATTGCCAGAGGAACGCACAACTTTCTCCCGCCCCTTTGCTAACACCGGTGTCGACTTTGCGGGCCCTTTCGACATAAAGAATTACACCGGCCGGGCGTGCTTAATAACGAAAGGCTACACGTGCATCTTTGTCTGTTTTGCGACCAAAGCAATTCATTTAGAGGCTGTCAGTGATCTGACCACGGCCGCTTTTCTTGCGGCCTTCTCACGCTTTGCAGGCTTTGAGGCTGCCCCGCAAAGGTGTATTCGGATAACGGCACAAACTTCGTCGGCGCCTCCAAAGAACTCAAACAAGAATTTAAGCAATTCATTGTTCGAACCCGCGATCTCATCGAAACGAAATATTCGCACCAGAATGTTGAATGGCACTTCATCCCCCCTGGTGCTCCTCACATGGGAGGACTCTGGGAGGCCGGTGTTAAAAGCCTGAAAACGCACCTGCGCAAGGTCGCCCCAACGTCCAAGTTTACCTTCGAAGAGTTCTCAACTCTCTTGAGCAAAATTGAAGCGTGCCTCAATTCTCGCCCGCTTCATCCTCAATCTGAGGATCCCAACGTTATGGAGGCAATAACTCCTGGCCACTTCCTAGTAGGCGGCCCTCTGCTCGCTCCGGCCGAGCCCGAAACCCTCGACAATCCGCTCTCCATTCTCAACCGATGGAGACGTGTCCAGGCCCTCGCCCAGCATTTCTGCCACCGGTGGAAAACGGAATATTTGCATGAGCTTGCGCGTCGCACCAAGTGGAAGACTCCGCAGCTCAACCTACAACCCAACGACCTGGTTGTTGTCCGTGACGACAACCTTCCTTCCACGTCCTGGCGGCTGGGCCGCGTCATCAAGGTGTATAAGGGTCAGGACGCACGAGTCCGCGTGGCCGATGTCCGAACTGCTAAGGGCCAGCTCACTCGTTCCATTTCTAAATTAGTATTATTATCGTGCCTGTCTCGAGTGGTTATTAATGCCTTTTTTCTCCACAGATCTAAGATGAAACGTGTTCGCCACCGCGGCGCCCTTTGCCGACTAGGACGTATGCTGGCTCCGCCAGCCTCCTTGCCAACGACGCCTCCCGCTCCGAATCCCGGCCCCGAGATGCCGCAGTGCGAGGAGCACTCTCACGAGGATGAAGACGTGCTCAGCCTGAGTGCGTCCTCCCCGTCGGAGGAAGACGACGTTGCTCCGCCGCACTCACCCGAGTCCCACCAAAAGGAGGCTTCCGGACGATCGTCTCCACCGGCGATCGCCGGCCCAGTGCGCAGTTCACACCCGCAGCCTGCACGGCATTTGATGGCACGAACGGCGAGCTTGCCCCTAATCCTGGCAGGACGCCACGGCTGCACAGACTGCCGGTCGTGCCCCCACACCACCCAACGCTGCACCAGCACGCGCCGCTGCACGGACTGTGGCGAGGCCCATCACAGCACCATGCACCATTAGGAGACTGATCCACCCCAGGGCTGAGGGTCGGGGAGCTTTGCAGTCCTGCAAGGCGGGCGGGATGTTTACGCCAAAGCAAACCGCTCGCCAGGCTGCCTCTCCTGATCGTCCGAAGCCGTGTCCTCTCGGAGCGCGGACTTCGGCCGCTCAGGAGAGGCAAGCTTAAAGCTTGACTGCGAGCTCTTCGGCTCCAGCCTTGGTGGTCGGAGTCGACGACTTCACTTACTTCTCACTTTTTGGCCGTGAACCACGCAGTGCGCAAGCAAAAAACTTAACATCGTAAAACTTAAATCTTAGATCTTAAAACTTAAATCTTAGAACTTAAAACTTATATCTAGCAAGCAAACACTATTGTAATTTGTGTATACATAAGTGATAAAATAAAACTGCATACAAAAAGTGACTTTGCGACAATAAACACTGTCTTTAAACTCCTTTGACTACCGTTTTATAAACCCCCTCTTCGCGCTCTGCTAGACATACGGCTGACAGTGAAAGCATAATTTTCGATCAAAAGCTAGTCCTAGATCATCGACGGTCTCAATTATATCCAGGTTCGATCCTCCGAGCGTATAGTTAACTAAAATAGGACTTTAACATCGTGCAAATGTTATCTGTTTGCACTTCCTTAAATTTAGGTTCATGCAGTTGATGCTGCACCAAGAGATCAGTGAAACAAAATACAAGTGCATGAACATTATTAACATTATTATAAGAAAGGATTAGTTCACGTCGTCGGCAAACATTAGCAAGTTTACATTGTTAATGGCTGTTGGAAGATCATTGATAAAAACCAAGAGTAGCAAAGGGCCCAGATGACTCTCTTGAGGAACTCCAGATAGAACTGGAATCTCATTTGATGTTGCATGATTAAACACGACCATTTGGGTCCGATCACTGAGATAAAATTCAATTCAGTTTAGAAGAAGCGTAGAAATCCAAACAATTTTAACTTTAAGCAAAGAAGATTATGATTTACTACATCGAATGCTTTGCTGAAGTCTGTAATATAACATCCGTTTGTAAGGAGAGTTTAAAGTTGTTGATAATTTTCGACACAAATTCGAGTAAATTAGTTCAAATTATAAAATATAATTATATATATATACAGTAACCCCCTAATTCAGAGAGTCACTTTTAGCTGTCGTCGTCGTCTAAAACAGCTGTTTTTCGTCTTTTTGTATTCACAGAGACGACGAGGTGTCTTAGCTAAGCATGGTGTCATGTCTTACGTAGTTTGGTGGTGAGCAAAAACCTATTCACAGAGACGACAACCAACGACATGATCTGTCAAATACGACGACAGCATCTTGGGTGTCTTCTCTTGCTAAAAATGAAATATTTTGCAGGTTATTGCTTATTTTTTATATTTATCTTTTATGATTTTTTTAATGTTATAATTATATTTTATTGTATTATAAAATAAATATATATTATATAATGTTATTTTGGAAAACTGTTTTTTCTGCAGAAAATGGGTATAATATTTTCGCGAAGAAAAATTTTTCTTTTATACTTTATTTCCTTTCGATTTATAGAACTTTGCTAAAAAAATCGTTGCTTCCCATTATTTTCTTGTGATCCATAAAAATTAACAATACACACAAAGTATAGAATCGTGAATATGGATAAATAATATGGATATAACAAAGAAAAGGCAAAACAATAAAGTTTTTAAACAAATAATAAATAATTACAACAACTTTTGTTAAATATTTTATTAATTCTTAAGTAATAGCGTACAATTTACGACATCGCTACAATTTGAAGTTTTGGTGTGGGACATGGAATGGAATAATTTCAGAAGTAGCTAGAATAGCAGAAGTGCCCCTGTTTTGAGCTCCAACCGAATACAGGGTGAAAAGGAAAGGGGGTGGCCTATTGATGTTTTAATTTTCATATGTGCACTTTCTTACATAAGTTACAATTATAGATATGAAGAGATTTCAAATCACTCACCAAAATTTAGCTGGAACAAGTTCATTCGGATATTGCGGCTATATGGGGTGGCCCCATAGCATTAAAGAATCCAGATTTAAAAATTATACATTCACTAAAAAACAGGCGCTTGATAAACATAACTCAAAATTTTGCAATTGTTTAGAATTCCCGATTGTTTACAATTTTACAGTGTTGCAAATTTTCAACAGAAAAACCAATGTTAATATATTCTTATGCAATTTAAATGACGAAAATACAATAGAAAAACAAAATAAATATTCCTCTCCTAAACTCCTGAGGTTATTCTTTATTTTTACTACATTTATAAATCTAATTTTGCGAAAAAAATGTATATTTTAAGAATTTTATTATTTCAACATAAACACCGTAGTAAAATTTTTGTGTTGTAACACCAAAAATGCTAGGTAGTACACAAACCAAGCTGTCATATATGAGCGCAACGTAAATTGAGGTGAGCACGACGTAAGAGCTAGTCACCTTTCAAAAAGTGACTGTGAATACGTCTTCCACTCAGGTGACTTTTCAACGACGTCAGACTCACTCCAGGTGACTCTCTGAATAAGGGGGTAAAACTGCAGTGACATTTGACAATTTTGACATTTCGAAGTTATGGTCGAATCAATACCATTTTCGAGAGGAATGAAATTTTCGACAGATAAAAAATTCCGGCGGAATTTCCGATTGCATTGATTGTTTCGTGTGGTGTGCAGGTTGGTATTGAAAATGAGCAAAATCGGTCAACGACCACAGTTAATTTTTATTAGAAATGTGATATCACCGTTCGTTTTTGAGTTATTACAACAAAGTTTCATTCCTGGGTATAGAGTAGCATTATCCGTTAATATGCCAAGTATGGGCGTGATCCACCTTCTTTTAGGTTACACAGACAAAAGAGGGTCTTAATGGTAATATTGTTAAATATATAAAATTCCTGAATAAAACTTTGCATAACAACTTATTTTCCAATAAAACATTATAACAACAAACTGGGCGCAGTTCGCCCACTTTTACACTACTTATGCAGTATAGCTCATGAAAACAAATTTATTACCACGTAAATAAAGTTTGAATTTGAACACAATAATAAACACAATAAACTAAGCTAATTAATTTGTTTTGAAAACAGGTAACGACCACGCCTACTATGGACGCCTATGGCGGACCCTTTATTTTTCTTCTGCTAATAAGGAAGCATTTTGACTTTAACGGGTTAATGCATAAACCATTTCTAAGCGCCCACTGGTTAATTCTTGCAAGATCGCTGTTTAAATCACTAGCATGAAGAAATGTCGTTGTACTTGCAAGTAGAATCAACCTGCACATCATCAGCGTGCATATGCATTTTTCTGTGGGATAGAACACCGGGCAGGTCATTTATCTACAGAGAAAATAATAGAGGTCCCAGTACGGAGCCCTGAGGTACACCCCGCCTTAAACAATGGAGCTGGGAGATAGATCCATTATGACAAACTACCTGTGTTCTGTTGGCCAAATATAATTTAATTAAGTTAACTGCTGACGAAGAAAATTCAAACATACATGCTTTGTGAGTAAAATGTCATGGTCTACTGACTCGAATGCTTTGGAATGATCCAGAAGAACAAGAAAGTTGACTTTATCCCGCTCAATATTTAGTCGTACCTCCTTAATAATATCAGTTAGGCCAGTGATGCAACTGTGCCCAGATCTGAAACCTGATTGCCTATCTGTGATGAGGCTATGTGCCGCGCAAAATTCAGATACTTGATTAAAGGCTATTTTTTCAAATACCTTGGATAGAAAGGGCAGAATAGAGATAGGGCGGAAATCATTTTCAGATTTCGGTATGGGAATAACCTTTCAACTGGAAATAACTTTCCAAACATCCGGAAATATTGAAGCAATAAATATGCTATTAAGAATATAAGTTACAACGGGTAGTAATTCCATAGTTAGCAGTCTAATGAAGGAGGGATATACACCATCCAGTCCAACTGCATTAGATTTAACATCTCTTATGATTGTGAGCACTTCACCTCTATATACGCATCGGAAACAAAACTCAAGAACTGGATTAAACACTCCAAGTGAGAAGCGATGTAGTGATTAACTCCGAGTGATGGTACATTAATGTTCAGAAACCTTGTATTAAGTTGATCACAATTTACATCATCATTATACGAAGATCTAGCAACTTTAACCAGAAGAAGATCTAGCAACCAGCATCACGAATTTGGTTCCAAGTTTGCTTGGAACGGTATATATCTATATCGCTTCCACCGTTTAAATGCTGATTCCCGCTCTGATATCAATTCTTTTATTGTATTCGAAAACCAAGGTTTATCACTGCTTTTTGTAATCTTTCTTTTTAACGGGACAAACTTATCAAAAGCTTTCATGGTTTTCCAGTTAAAGAATTTAACTTGATCATTGACGGACGTCATTGTATGAATAGCTTTCCAGATAACTATTCTAATGTCGAAGTGTAGACCTGACATACCAATGTTTCTAAAGCTTTGACAAAGCAATAAGCTAGACCGAGAGTTAAGTGAAAAGTCATATACATTGAGGGCGAGTTTTTCAGTGCTCAGTTAACGTCGTCGTCGTTTCTCGGTTAAACTCCGTTTAAACCACACATTGTGTTTTTTAGTACAAGTTTAAACGGCGTTTAACCGGAGTTTAACCGGCCAAAAATGGTCAGTTAACTCCGGTTAATTTATCTTTTTAATAACGTCGTTTTTTATCTGAACGACGCTCAACAGCAGGTGGCCCCCTCGACAAAACGCGTCAACACATTCCAGTTGAATGTTGCGTCGACAATATGTCAGCTGTGCTCAGAGCAACACACAATTCGAGTCTGTCCGCAATTTTTGGAAATGACTTCCGGTAAGCGTCTAGAGGTAGTTAAAAAGTTGCGTTTTTGTCTGAATTGTCTCGCGCAAGCGCATCAAATACAACGATGCCCTAGCAAATACAACTGCGCGACATGTCAGGCGCGACACCACACGTTGCTGCATCGCGATCAAGCGCAGAACCGACCCTTAACGAATTCAGCGTCGCGTCCGTCCACTAAGCCAAGTCGAAACGCTGCATTGCAACCCAATCAGCCCCGTAACAACCCACTTAACGCGCGAGCACCCCCCTTTACAGGGCCCTCCACGTCGGCCAACGCCGCTCAAATTAATCAACAACAAATACAGTCCACTGATCGAAATCAGTCAGATAATCATCAAGTTTGTTTCGCTGCCGCACCGAAGCCAGTTCTGTTAGGAACCGCTACGGTCACTATATTCCACGACAGTACTTGCTATGCCGCTCGTGCCCTCATCGATCCAGGATCCGAAGTATCCTTCATCTCTGACCACGTTCAGAAGATGCTCAAAATCCCCATGCGGCCAGTGAAAGCAACGGTTTCTGGTTGCTAACCAGAAGAAGATCTAGCAACCAGCATCACGAATTTGGTTCCAAGTTTGCTTGGAACGGTATATATCTATATCGCTTCCACCGTTTAAATGCTGATTCCCGCTCTGATATCAATTCTTTTATTGTATTCGAAAACCAAGGTTTATCACTGCTTTTTGTAATCTTTCTTTTTAACGGGACAAACTTATCAAAAGCTTTCATGGTTTTCCAGTTAAAGAAGTTAACTTGATCATTGACGGACGTCATTGTATGAATAGCGTTCCAGATAACTATTCTAATGTCGAAGTGTAGACCTGACATACCAATGTTTCTAAAGCTTTGACAAAGCAATAAGCTAGACCGAGAGTTAAGTGAAAAGTCATATACATTGAGGGCGAGTTTTTCAGTGCTCAGTTAACGTCGTCGTCGTTTCTCCGTTAAACTCCGTTTAAACCACACATTGTGTTTTTTAGTACAAGTTTAAACGGCGTTTAACCGGAGTTTAACCGGCCAAAAATGGTCAGTTAAACTCCGGTTAATTTATCTTTTTAATAACGTCGTTTTTTATCTGAACGACGCTCAACAGCAGGTGGCCCCCTCGACAAAACGCGTCAACACATTCCAGTTGAATGTTGCGTCGACAATATGTCAGCTGTGCTCAGAGCAACACACAATTCGAGTCTGTCCGCAATTTTTGGAAATGACTTCCGGTAAGCGTCTAGAGGTAGTTAAAAAGTTGCGTTTTTGTCTGAATTGTCTCGCGCAAGCGCATCAAATACAACGATGCCCTAGCAAATACAACTGCGCGACATGTCAGGCGCGACACCACACGTTGCTGCATCGCGATCAAGCGCAGAACCGACCCTTAACGAATTCAGCGTCGCGTCCGTCCACTAAGCCAAGTCGAAACGCTGCATTGCAACCCAATCAGCCCCGTAACAACCCACTTAACGCGCGAGCACCCCCCTTTACAGGGCCCTCCACGTCGGCCAACGCCGCTCAAATTAATCAACAACAAATACAGTCCACTGATCGAAATCAGTCAGATAATCATCAAGTTTGTTTCGCTGCCGCACCGAAGCCAGTTCTGTTAGGAACCGCTACGGTCACTATATTCCACGACGGTACTTGCTATGCCGCTCGTGCCCTCATCGATCCAGGATCCGAAGTATCCTTCATCTCTGACCACGTTCAGAAGATGCTCAAAATCCCCATGCGGCCAGTGAAAGCAACGGTTTCTGGCCTCAACGAAACCATTTCTGCAAAGGTTTCAAAATCTTGTGAGTTTATGCTCAAGTCGCCACGCGACCCCTCGTTTCAAATTCATGCGACAGCGCTAGTGCTCGCAAATCACGGTGCAAATCACGGGCAGACTGCCCGCCCACTCATTCGATAGTGCGCTGCTTCGCAGCCTCCCTCGTAACATCGAGCTCGCAGACGTCAACTTTGTCAAAAGCCAACAAGTTGACGTTCTCATTGGAGCCGATCTCTTCCCGGCGATCATACTTGATGGTATTCGCCGCAATGTGCTAGGTTCACTGCTAGCACAACAGACTGTGTTCGGCTGGATAATCACCGGACCAGTCCCCCTGCTACAATCAGATAGCCCCAACATAAGGGTGGCCTTCTTCAATGAAGTCACCATCGAACAACAGTTCGAACGTTTTTGGGGGAACTTTTGGGGAGGAACTTCCCAAAACTCGTCACTTATCCCCCTCCGAAAAGTTTTGCGAAGAGAATTTCGTAAAAACAACTCGTAGAAGCGCTGACGGCCGCTACATCCTTACGTTGCCATTCAAAAGCGAAGCCGTAAATCAACACTCGCTAGGATATTCACGGCACATTGCTCACCAACAATACCTTCGCTCAGAAGCAAGGTTACTCAAAAATAATAACTTCAAAAGGCAATATGACGATGTAGTTCAAGAATATCTTGATTTAGGTCATATGACGGCCGTAGCGCCCCCACAACCCGATGCTGAGCACTATTATTTGCCACATCATGCGGTTATAAAACCGGACAGCACGTCCACCAAGGTCAGAGTTGTGTTCAATGCATCCTGCCCCACCACAAGTGGGCTCAGTCTCAACGATGTGTTACACGCAGGCCCTGTTCTACAAGCCGACTTAACATTTTTAATGCTAAGATGGCGCTTTTTTCGGTATGTTTTTAGCGGTGACATTCAGAAAATGTACCGCCAGATCCTCGTCGACCCCAAACATACCCCCTACCAACGAATTCTATTCCGAGATTCGAATAGCTCCCAAGTTAGGGACTATGAGTTACGAACGGTAACATTTGGCATGAACTGCGCCCCCTTTTTAGCGATCCGCACTCTTCTTCAGCTAGCAGAAGACACACAACAACAGTTTCCGCTTGCGGCCCACATCCTGCGACATTCAATGTACGTTGATGACGTGCTGGCTGGCTCTCACAACCTGGCCATGGCCACTCAAATGCGCGATGAACTGTCAGAGGCGTTGAATACGGCAGGCTTCTCTCTCCGGAAATGGACAGCCAACGACAAACACATTTTGGACGACTTGCCTGGATCCCAAGGCTGAGTTCTTGAAGTTCGAGGACAACAGCACCGCAAAGATGCTCGGCATTCATTGGAATGCCACCAGCGATGACTTCTACTTCGACACACAGGCGATTGACATACAGCCAACGTACACCAAACGAGAAGTGCTGTCTCTCATCGCGAAGCTGTTCGATCCAGCCGGTTGGCTGGCACCGATTATCGTTGCCGCGAAAATGCTGATCCAACAAGTCTGGCTAGACAAGATTGACTGGGATGACCAACTTCCCGCACTGACGCACATGGTTGAGTTTCCTTCAGAATTATCACCATATTGCCACGATTCGAATTCCCAGGTGGATTCGGTTCACCCCCGACTGCACAGTGGATCTTCACGCCTTTTCGGACGCTTCCGAAAAAGCGTACGCCGGAGTCATCTACGCCCGTGTTCAAATCAGCGACACCGTTCATGTATCGCTACTGTACTCCAAAACAAGAGTAGCGCCCATTAAGACGATATCGCTGCCTCGACTCGAACTCTGCGGAGCTACACTCGTCGCAGACATGCTCGACGCCCTAGTACCCAATCTGCACTATCGTCCCGAGAATGTCTTCTGTTGGACAGACTCGACGATTGTACTTGCGTGGCTTAAGAAGCCTCCTTGCGTCTGGGCCACCTTCGTGGCGAACCGCGTGGCCAAAATCATTGAAAGAGCACCACACACTCAATGGTTTCACGTGGACTCGCACGACAATCCAGCGGACTTAGCTAGCCGCGGTGCCACGCCTCAAGAATTAGCTGAGAGCACCCTTTGGTGGAATGGTCCACCTTGGCTCCTCCACGACAAGGATCGTTGGCCCGAACTACGAACAGCTGCGGAGTTTGCTACCGCACTTGAAGAAAAGCCTGTAAAGGCTCTTCATATTTACTTCCGACCAGACGAAGACCCACTGGACAGGTTTTCCTCTCTCCCGAGAGCCCTACGCGTCTACTCATATGTACAACGGTTTATAGATAACACACGCTGTAAACGGAACCCTCTATATGCCACTTTGCGACTCTCAACGACAGAGATTCGAGACACCAAACGCCGTCTCACAATCATCTGTCAGCAGACACATTTTCCCGACGAATATTACGCGCTCGAAAGAAAGCAACCAGTGAGCTCGAAAAGTCGTTTACTCGCACTTAATCCCTTCATCCATGAAGACAAAACGATGCGCCTTGGCGGGCGGCTGTCTTCATGCCCTAATTTGGCATTCGATGAACGCCACCCAATAATTTTGCCGTACGACTGTCAGTTGTCTCGGTTACTTGTTCTTTTTATCCATCAGATCTCGCTTCACGGTGGTAACCAGCTGATGCTCCGATTGCTCCGGACCCAACACTGGATTCCGCGGGTAAAAAACCTCATCAAGGCAACGATCCACCGCTGTAAGCCGTGCATCTTACATCAGAAGCAACAAAGAACGCAGATTATGGCGGCATTGCCAGAGGAACGCACAACTTTCTCCCGCCCCTTTGCTAACACCGGTGTCGACTTTGCGGGCCCTTTCGACATAAAGAATTACACCGGCCGGGCGTGCTTAATAACGAAAGGCTACACGTGCATCTTTGTCTGTTTTGCGACCAAAGCAATTCATTTAGAGGCTGTCAGTGATCTGACCACGGCCGCTTTCCTTGCGGCCTTCTCACGCTTTGCAGCGCGCCGAGGCTGCCCCGCAAAGGTGTATTCGGATAACGGCACAAACTTCGTCGGCGCCTCCAAAGAACTCAAACAAGAATTTAAGCAATTCATTGTTCGAACCCGCGATCTCATCGAAACGAAATATTCGCACCAGAATGTTGAATGGCACTTCATCCCCCCTGGTGCTCCTCACATGGGAGGACTCTGGGAGGCCGGTGTTAAAAGCCTGAAAACGCACCTGCGCAAGGTCGCCCCAACGTCCAAGTTTACCTTCGAAGAGTTCTCAACTCTCTTGAGCAAAATTGAAGCGTGCCTCAATTCTCGCCCGCTTCATCCTCAATCTGAGGATCCCAACGTTATGGAGGCAATAACTCCTGGCCACTTCCTAGTAGGCGGCCCTCTGCTCGCTCCGGCCGAGCCCGAAACCCTCGACAATCCGCTCTCCATTCTCAACCGATGGAGACGTGTCCAGGCCCTCGCCCAGCATTTCTGCCACCGGTGGAAAACGGAATATTTGCATGAGCTTGCGCGTCGCACCAAGTGGAAGACTCCGCAGCTCAACCTACAACCCAACGACCTGGTTGTTGTCCGTGACGACAACCTTCCTTCCACGTCCTGGCGGCTGGGCCGCGTCATCAAGGTGTATAAGGGTCAGGACGCACGAGTCCGCGTGGCCGATGTCCGAACTGCTAACGGCCAGCTCACTCGTTCCATTTCTAAATTAGTATCATTATCGTGCCTGTCTCGAGTGGTTATTAATGCCTTTTTTCTCCACAGATCTAAGATGAAACGTGTTCGCCACCGCGGCGCCCTTTGCCGACTAGGACGTATGCTGGCTCCGCCAGCCTCCTTGCCAACGACGCCTCCCGCTCCGAATCCCGGCCCCGAGATGCCGCAGTGCGAGGAGCACTCTCACGAGGATGAAGACGTGCACAGCCTGAGTGCGTCCTCCCCGTCGGAGGAAGACGACGTTGCTCCGCCGCACTCACCCGAGTCCCACCAAAAGGAGGCTCCCGGACGATCGTCTCCACCGGCGATCGCCGGCCCAGTGCGCAGTTCACACCCGCAGCCTGCACGGCATTTGATGGCACGAACGGCGAGCTTGCCCCTAATCCTGGCAGGACGCCACGGCTGCACAGACTGCCGGTCGTGCCCCCACACCACCCAACGCTGCACCAGCACGCGCCGCTGCACGGACTGTGGCGAGGCCCATCACAGCACCATGCACCATTAGGAGCCTGATCCACCCCAGGGCTGAGGGTCGGGGAGCTTTGCAGTCCTGCAAGGCGGGCGGGATGTTTACGCCAAAGCAAACCGCTCGCCAGGCTGCCTCTCCTGATCGTCCGAAGCCGTGTCCTCTCGGAGCGCGGACTTCGGCCGCTCAGGAGAGGCAAGCTTAAAGCTTGACTGCGAGCTCTTCGGCTCCAGCCTTGGTGGTCGGAGTCGACGACTTCACTTACTTCTCACTTTTTGGCCGTGAACCACGCAGTGCGCAAGCAAAAAACTTAACATCGTAAAACTTAAATCTTAGATCTTAAAACTTAAATCTTAGAACTTAAAACTTATATCTAGCAAGCAAACACTATTGTAATTTGTGTATACATAAGTGATAAAATAAAACTGCATACAAAAAGTGACTTTGCGACAATAAACACTGTCTTTAAACTCCTTTGACTACCGTTTTATAAACCCCGAAGCTCGCTCTTCGCGCTCTGCTAGACATACGGCTGACAGTGAAAGCATAATTTTCGATCAAAAGCTAGTCCTAGATCATCGACGGTCTCAATTATATCCAGGTTCGATCCTCCGAGCGTATAGTTAACTAAAATAGGACTTTAACATCGTGCAAATGTTATCTGTTTGCACTTCCTTAAATTTAGGTTCATGCAGTTGATGCTGCACCAAGAGATCAGTGAAACAAAATACAAGTGCATAAACATTATTAACATTATTATAAGAAAGGATTAGTTCACGTCGTCGGCAAACATTAGCAAGTTTACATTGTTAATGGCTGTTGGAAGATCATTGATAAAAACCAAGAATAGCAAAGGGCCCAGATGACTCTCTTGAGGAACTCCAGATAGAACTGGAATCTCATTTGATGTTGCATGATTAAACACGACCATTTGGGTCCGATCACTGAGATAAGATTCCATTCAGTTTAGAAGAAGCGTAGAAATCCAAACAATTTTAACTTTAAGCAAAGAAGATTATGATTTACTACATCGAATGCTTTGCTGAAGTCTGTATATATAACATCCGTTTGTAAGGAGAGTTTAAAGTTGTTGATAATTTTCGACACAAATTCGAGTAAATTAGTTCAAATTATAAAATATAATTATATATATATACAGTAACCCCCTAATTCAGAGAGTCACTTTTAGCTGTCGTCGTCGTCTAAAACAGCTGTTTTTCGTCTTTTTGTATTCACAGAGACGACGAGGTGTCTTAGCTAAGCATGGTGTCATGTCTTACGTAGTTTGGTGGTGAGCAAAAACCTATTCACAGAGACGACAACCAACGACATGATCTGTCAAATACGACGACAGCATCTTGGGTGTCTTCTCTTGCTAAAAACGAAATATTTTGCAGGTTATTGCTTATTTTTTATATTTATCTTTTATGATTTTTTTAATGTTATAATTATATTTTATTGAATTATAAAATAAATATATATTATATAATGTTATTTTGGAAAACTGTTTTTTCTGCAGAAAATGGGTATAATATTTTCGCGAAGAAAAATTTTTCTTTTATACTTTGTTTCCGTTCGATTTATAGAACTTTGCTAAAAAAATCGTTGCTTCCCATTATTTTCTTGTGATCCATAAAAATTAACAATACACACAAAGTATAGAATCGTGAATATGGATAAATAATATGGATATAACAAAGAAAAGGCAAAACAATAAAGTTTTTAAACAAATAATAAATAATTACAACAACTTTTGTTAAATATTTTATTAATTCTTAAGTAATAGCGTACAATTTACGACATCGCTACAATTTGAAGTTTTGGTGTGGGACATGGAATGGAATAATTTCAGAAGTAGCTAGAATAGCAGAAGTGCCCCTGTTTTGAGCTCCAACCGAATACAGGGTGAAAAGGAAAGGGGGTGGCCTATTGATGTTTTAATTTTCATATGTGCACTTTCTTACATAAGTTACAATTATAGATATGAAGAGATTTCAAATCACTCACCAAAATTTAGCTGGAACAAGTTCATTCGGATATTGCGGCTATATGGGGTGGCCCCATAGCATTAAAGAATCCAGATTTAAAAATTATACATTCACTAAAAAACAGGCGCTTGATAAACATAACTCAAAATTTTGCAATTGTTTAGAATTCCCGATTGTTTACAATTTTACAGTGTTGCAAATTTTCAACAGAAAAACCAATGTTAATATATTCTTATGCAATTTAAATGACGAAAATACAATAGAAAAACAAAATAAATATTCCTCTCCTAAACTCCTGAGGTTATTCTTTATTTTTACTACATTTATAAATCTAATTTTGCGAAAAAAATGTATATTTTAAGAATTTTATTATTTCAACATAAACACCGTAGTAAAATTTTTGTGTTGTAACACCAAAAATGCTAGGTAGTACACAAACCAAGCTGTCATATATGAGCGCAACGTAAATTGAGGTGAGCACGACGTAAGAGCTAGTCACCTTTCAAAAAGTGACTGTGAATACGTCTTCCACTCAGGTGACTTTTCAACGACGTCAGACTCACTCCAGGTGACTCTCTGAATAAGGGGGTAAAACTGCAGTGACATTTGACAATTTTGACATTTCGAAGTTATGGTCGAATCAATACCATTTTCGAGAGGAATGAAATTTTCGACAGATAAAAAATTCCGGCGGAATTTCCGATTGCATTGATTGTTTCGTGTGGTGTGCAGGTTGGTATTGAAAATGAGCAAAATCGGTCAACGACCACAGTTAATTTTTATTAGAAATGTGATATCACCGTTCGTTTTTGAGTTATTACAACAAAGTTTCATTCCTGGGTATAGAGTAGCATTATCCGTTAATATGCCAAGTATGGGCGTGATCCACCTTCTTTTAGGTTACACAGACAAAAGAGGGTCTTAATGGTAATATTGTTAAATATATAAAATTCCTGAATAAAACTTTGCATAACAACTTATTTTCCAATAAAACATTATAACAACAAACTGGGCGCAGTTCGCCCACTTTTACACTACTTATGCAGTATAGCTCATGAAAACAAATTTATTACCACGTAAATAAAGTTTGAATTTGAACACAATAATAAACACAATAAACTAAGCTAATTAATTTGTTTTGAAAACAGGTAACGACCACGCCTACTATGGACGCCTATGGCGGACCCTTTATTTTTCTTCTGCTAATAAGGAAGCATTTTGACTTTAACGGGTTAATGCATAAACCATTTCTAAGCGCCCACTGGTTAATTCTTGCAAGATCGCTGTTTAAATCACTAGCATGAGGAAATGTCGTTGTACTTGCAAGTAGAATCAACCTGCACATCATCAGCGTGCATATGCATTTTTCTGTGGGATAGAACACCGGGCAGGTCATTTATCTACAGAGAAAATAATAGAGGTCCCAGTACGGAGCCCTGAGGTACACCCCGCCTTAAACAATGGAGCTGGGAGATAGATCCATTATGACAAACTACCTGTGTTCTGTTGGCCAAATATAATTTAATTAAGTTAACTGCTGACGAAGAAAATTCAAACATACATGCTTTGTGAGTAAAATGTCATGGTCTACTGACTCGAATGCTTTGGAATGATCCAGAAGAACAAGAAAGTTGACTTTATCCCGCTCAATATTTAGTCGTACCTCCTTAATAATATCAGTTAGGCCAGTGATGCAACTGTGCCCAGATCTGAAACCTGATTGCCTATCTGTGATGAGGCTATGTGCCGCGCAAAATTCAGATACTTGATTAAAGGCTATTTTTTCAAATACCTTGGATAGAAAGGGCAGAATAGAGATAGGGCGGAAATCATTTTCAGATTTCGGTATGGGAATAACCTTTCAACTGGAAATAACTTTCCAAACATCCGGAAATATTGAAGCAATAAATATGCTATTAAGAATATAAGTTACAACGGGTAGTAATTCCATAGTTAGCAGTCTAATGAAGGAGGGATATACACCATCCAGTCCAACTGCATTAGATTTAACATCTCTTATGATTGTGAGCACTTCACCTCTATATACGCATCGGAAACAAAACTCAAGAACTGGATTAAACACTCCAAGTGAGAAGCGATGTAGTGATTAACTCCGAGTGATGGTACATTAATGTTCAGAAACCTTGTATTAAGTTGATCACAATTTACATCATCATTATACGAAGATCTAGCAACTTTAACCAGAAGAAGATCTAGCAACCAGCATCACGAATTTGGTTCCAAGTTTGCTTGGAACGGTATATATCTATATCGCTTCCACCGTTTAAATGCTGATTCCCGCTCTGATATCAATTCTTTTATTGTATTCGAAAACCAAGGTTTATCACTGCTTTTTGTAATCTTTCTTTTTAACGGGACAAACTTATCAAAAGCTTTCATGGTTTTTCAGTTAAAGAAGTTAACTTGATCATTGACGGACGTCATTGTATGAATAGCGTTCCAGATAACTATTCTAATGTCGAAGTGTAGACCTGACATACCAATGTTTCTAAAGCTTTGACAAAGCAATAAGCTAGACCGAGAGTTAAGTGAAAAGTCATATACATTGAGGGCCAGTTTTTCAGTGCTCAGTTATCGTCGTCGTCGTTTCTCGGTTAAACTCCGTTTAAACCACACATTGTGTTTTTTAGTACAAGTTTAAACGGCGTTTAACCGGAGTTTAACCGGCCAAAAATGGTCAGTTAAACTCCGGTTAATTTATCTTTTTAATAACGTCGTTTTTTATCTGAACGACGTTTAAACGAGCAACTGGCCCTGAGTAGCATATTTATTACTATGGAATACGAAGATGACGTCAATATGGGTCTCGCTAGTATGTGTATAGTGTGTGGGTACGTCCACATGAACTGAATATAAAGCGATACTTCCCAAGGGGTTTTTAGGGCTTGATATGCAATTAAGTTATCATTTAGGTCCCCAGCCATAATAATGTTTTAATAACACGGCACAAAGTTTTTCATAGTATCAATAAACTCAGCCATGCTTACACGGCAATTGGGCCGATACACAGATCCCAATAATAACTTATCAGCATCAGAATGAATCTCTGAAACAAAAATAAATAAATTTTAGAGTTTGACGATGATTTGAGTTTAAGCTTGAAGGATATACTGATATACTGTTCAGATGAAGATTGCAACGCCTCCTGCATGCGACAGGCTATCGTTTCGAAACAATCTATAGCCAAAAACAGAAAATAAGCCGTCGTGCAGTGCGGGGTTAAACCATGCTTCGGAAATACAAACTGCATCTAAATCGGATTTCTCAAAAATATATCTGAATTCATCAATTTTCTTATTCAGACTCTGGGCATTGATGTGGCAAATTTTGAAACCCTCCCTTTTTCTATGAAATACTCGCATATATTATGTACACAGGCACTGGAACTGTCATAGTTAAGGCTTTTAAAGAAATTTTAAAGAAATTTTTAGTATTCAACACAGAATGTGTACTTATTAAACCCAACTACTATAACTCAAACAATATAAAGTGTGGATTCGGTTCAAGTTCCGAATTTACACTTATAAATAAATAAAAAGGGATCGGAATTGGTTCAAGTCCCAAATTCAATCACCTATCAAACAGAACAAAACATTTGGTGACCCCGTGATGATCCTTCAAAGGATCACATAAACGACACACACCGCAGTACAGAGTCTACAAGAAGAGTCTACAAGCATAAACCCGACATGGAAGGGTTTACTAAAATGATAAAGGATGTAACATGCACAACGTTACAAATATTAATAAATAAAATATAAGTAAGAAACCTGAATTATCAAAATATAGAAATAAGTAAAATATACCATTAAGCAGAACAGAGAAAAGTAGCGCACCACGGTCGGAGCGCAGTCGCAGCATTTATAGACAAAATACATCAATTAACTCGCGGAGATCTAGTCCAAGAAACCGCATATCGCAGGTTCAAATCTCGCCAGCGACAAAGTTGTTTGATTGATATTTAATATGTGTATTTGCACTCTTGTTTACGCTCATCAACAAAGGCAAAAGAAACAACACGAAACCAGTTTCGTCATACACATACATAAACAAGGCAATCAGAAATTCCGCCGGAATTTTTTATCCGTCGAAAATTTCATTTCTTTCGAAAAAATTCCTTCTATCGTGAATTTCCATCGGAACAGTTTTCCGGCGGAATCATTACCAACACTATATATAGGCGAAATATTGATTCGAACATAACTTCAAAATGTCAAAATTGTCAAATGTCACTGCAAAGTATCAGACACACTTCGTAGTGCAAAAAAGAAAATAAAGAAATCAATTCAAATTCATTTAAATCCGTGATAAATTGCTTTTATTGTAATGCTCTGTGGTAAACAACATTTGTTGTTTTTCCATTTTCGGTGTAAATATACAAAACCGATGGTTTGCCAACGCGCGAACAGGCTACATACAACTGTCCATGTGAGAAAACTGGATACTCTAAATTCACTCCACAAATTCCTAAGGATTGGCCTTGCGACTTACTTTCAATTGGAGATTATGCGGAGGCAAGCCTGGTAAGTCCAACGAATTCAAAAATTCTGTTGGATAATTCACAACACCTTCTTCATTGGTAACAGTATCCACAGACTTATACGACACCAATTCGCCAGGAATCTTTGACTGTATAGCCATGTTTAATTCAGTAACATCTTTGTTCTTTGCCGCTAAAATTGCTATGTCACTCAAGCATGCATGGCATGTATATTGTTGTGCTATGTTAGTGAAAACACATTCAATCAATTCCTCTTTTGACTGTACGAAACGGCAAAAGTCATTTGGCAATGTTAACAATCCAGTGTCATCAACAGGCATTGCACCATTCCCAATTTTCAGCAATTGCTTAGAGAACTTATCAGCAGATGGATTATTCTGCAACTCAACACGAACGTTGGTAGTGACTTTCAATGTTTTAGCAAATCTCCATAAATATGAAGACTTTAAGCAAGCGTTAATTTCATCGGCAGCTGTCGATCTAGGAATGACGGGCAATGTTTGCCTAAAATCTCCTGACAATAAAATCAACGCACCACCAAACAACTCTGAATTATCTCGGAGATCTTTCATTGTAATTGAAATTTTATTTATTCGCGAAATTCAGACACATGTTAGTTGAATAATGCAATTATTAAGAATATAAATAGATCAGCTGATCATGAAATGTCAGCCATAGCATGCACTCACAAGCTAGCGACCTTGGAGAAGAAGTCCGTTACAGTATTACTTGCGTGCTTGCGCGTCGCACCAAGTGGAAGACTCCGCAGCTCAACCTACAACCCAACGACCTGGTTGTTGTCCGTGACGACAACCTTCCTTCCACGTCCTGGCGGCTGGGCCGCGTCATCAAGGTGTATAAGGGTCAGGACGCACGAGTCCGCGTGGCCGATGTCCGAACTGCTAACGGCCAGCTCACTCGTTCCATTTCTAAATTAGTATCATTATCGTGCCTGTCTCGAGTGGTTATTAATGCCTTTTTTCTCCACAGATCTAAGATGAAACGTGTTCGCCACCGCGGCGCCCTTTGCCGACTAGGACGTATGCTGGCTCCGCCAGCCTCCTTGCCAACGACGCCTCCCGCTCCGAATCCCGGCCCCGAGATGCCGCAGTGCGAGGAGCACTCTCACGAGGATGAAGACGTGCACAGCCTGAGTGCGTCCTCCCCGTCGGAGGAAGACGACGTTGCTCCGCCGCACTCACCCGAGTCCCACCAAAAGGAGGCTCCCGGACGATCGTCTCCACCGGCGATCGCCGGCCCAGTGCGCAGTTCACACCCGCAGCCTGCACGGCATTTGATGGCACGAACGGCGAGCTTGCCCCTAATCCTGGCAGGACGCCACGGCTGCACAGACTGCCGGTCGTGCCCCCACACCACCCAACGCTGCACCAGCACGCGCCGCTGCACGGACTGTGGCGAGGCCCATCACAGCACCATGCACCATTAGGAGCCTGATCCACCCCAGGGCTGAGGGTCGGGGAGCTTTGCAGTCCTGCAAGGCGGGCGGGATGTTTACGCCAAAGCAAACCGCTCGCCAGGCTGCCTCTCCTGATCGTCCGAAGCCGTGTCCTCTCGGAGCGCGGACTTCGGCCGCTCAGGAGAGGCAAG
The DNA here is from genome assembly GCA_949629155.1 of Myopa testacea. Lineage (NCBI taxonomy): Eukaryota > Metazoa > Arthropoda > Insecta > Diptera > Conopidae > Myopa > Myopa testacea. The sequence goes on along the minus strand of OX451346.1, from coordinate 23,650,096 downwards.
CTTAAAGCTTGACTGCGAGCTCTTCGGCTCCAGCCTTGGTGGTCGGAGTCGACGACTTCACTTACTTCTCACTTTTTGGCCGTGAACCACGCAGTGCGCAAGCAAAAAACTTAACATCGTAAAACTTAAATCTTAGATCTTAAAACTTAAATCTTAGAACTTAAAACTTATATCTAGCAAGCAAACACTATTGTAATTTGTGTATACATAAGTGATAAAATAAAACTGCATACAAAAAGTGACTTTGCGACAATAAACACTGTCTTTAAACTCCTTTGACTACCGTTTTATAAACCCCGAAGCTCGCTCTTCGCGCTCTGCTAGACATACGGCTGACAGTGAAAGCATAATTTTCGATCAAAAGCTAGTCCTAGATCATCGACGGTCTCAATTATATCCAGGTTCGATCCTCCGAGCGTATAGTTAACTAAAATAGGACTTTAACATCGTGCAAATGTTATCTGTTTGCACTTCCTTAAATTTAGGTTCATGCAGTTGATGCTGCACCAAGAGATCAGTGAAACAAAATACAAGTGCATAAACATTATTAACATTATTATAAGAAAGGATTAGTTCACGTCGTCGGCAAACATTAGCAAGTTTACATTGTTAATGGCTGTTGGAAGATCATTGATAAAAACCAAGAATAGCAAAGGGCCCAGATGACTCTCTTGAGGAACTCCAGATAGAACTGGAATCTCATTTGATGTTGCATGATTAAACACGACCATTTCGGTCCGATCACTGAGATAAGATTCCATTCAGTTTAGAAGAAGCGTAGAAATCCAAACAATTTTAACTTTAAGCAAAGAAGATTATGATTTACTACATCGAATGCTTTGCTGAAGTCTGTATATATAACATCCGTTTGTAAGGAGAGTTTAAAGTTGTTGATAATTTTCGACACAAATTCGAGTAAATTAGTTCAAATTATAAAATATAATTATATATATATACAGTAACCCCCTAATTCATAGAGTCACTTTTAGCTGTCGTCGTCGTCTAAAACAGCTGTTTTTCGTCTTTTTGTATTCACAGAGACGACGAGGTGTCTTAGCTAAGCATGGTGTCATGTCTTACGTAGTTTGGTGGTGAGCAAAAACCTATTCACAGAGACGACAACCAACGACATGATCTGTCAAATACGACGACAGCATCTTGGGTGTCTTCTCTTGCTAAAAACGAAATATTTTGCAGGTTATTGCTTATTTTTTATATTTATCTTTTATGATTTTTTTAATGTTATAATTATATTTTATTGAATTATAAAATAAATATATATTATATAATGTTATTTTGGAAAACTGTTTTTTCTGCAGAAAATGGGTATAATATTTTCGCGAAGAAAAATTTTTCTTTTATACTTTGTTTCCGTTCGATTTATAGAACTTTGCTAAAAAAATCGTTGCTTCCCATTATTTTCTTGTGATCCATAAAAATTAACAATACACACAAAGTATAGAATCGTGAATATGGATAAATAATATGGATATAACAAAGAAAAGGCAAAACAATAAAGTTCTTAAACAAATAATAAATAATTACAACAACTTTTGTTAAATATTTTATTAATTCTTAAGATATAGCGTACAATTTACGACATCGCTACAATTTGAAGTTTTGGTGTGGGACATGGAATGGAATAATTTCAGAAGTAGCTAGAGTAGCAGAAGTGCCCCTGTTTTGAGCTCCAACCGAATACAGGGTGAAAAGGAAAGGGGGTGGCCTATTGATGTTTTAATTTTCATATGTGCACTTTCTTACATAAGTTACAATTATAGATATGAAGAGATTTCAAATCACTCACCAAAATTTAGCTGGAACAAGTTCATTCGGATATTGCGGCTATATGGGGTGGCCCCATAGCATTAAAGAATCCAGATTTAAAAATTATACATTCACTAAAAAACAGGCGCTTGATAAACATAACTCAAAATTTTGCAATTGTTTAGAATTCCCGATTGTTTACAATTTTACAGTGTTGCAAATTTTCAACAGAAAAACCAATGTCAATATATTCTTATGCAATTTAAATGTCGAAAATACAATAGAAAAACAAAATAAATATTCCTCTCCTAAACTCCTGAGGTTATTCTTTATTTTTACTACATTTATAAATCTAATTTTGCGAAAAAAATGTATATTTTAAGAATTTTATTATTTCAACATAAACACCGTAGTAAAATTTTTGTGTTATAACACCAAAAATGCTAGCTAGTACACAAACCAAGCTGTCATATATGAGCGCAACGTAAATTGAGGTGAGCACGACGTAAGAGCTAGTCACCTTTCAAAAAGTGACTCTGTGAATACGTCTTCCACTCAGGTGACTTTTCAACGACGTCAGACTCACTCCAGGTGACTCTCTGAATAAGGGGGTAAAACTGCAGTGACATTTGACAATTTTGACATTTCGAAGTTATGGTCGAATCAATACCATTTTCGAGAAGAATGAAATTTTCGACAGATAAAAAATTCCGGCGGAATTTCCGATTGCATTGATTGTTTCGTGTGGTGTGCAGGTTGGTATTGAAAATGAGCAAAATCGGTCAACGACCACAGCTAATTTTTATTAGAAATGTGATATCACCGTTCGTTTTTGAGTTATTACAACAAAGTTTCATTCCTGGGTACAGAGTAGCATTATCCGTTAATATGCCAAGTATGGGCGTGATCCACCTTCTTTTAGGTTACACAGACAAAAGAGGGTCTTAATGGTAATATTGTTAAATATATAACATTCCTGAATAAAACTTTGCATAACAACTTATTTTCCAATAAAACATTATAACAACAAACTGGGCGCAGTTCGCCCACTTTTACACTACTTATGCAGTATAGCTCATGAAAACAAATTTATTACCACGTAAATAAAGTTTGAATTTGAACACAATAATAAACACAATAAACTAAGCTAATTAATTTGTTTTGAAAACAGGTAACGACCACGCCTACTATGGACGCCTATGGCGGACCCTTTATTTTTCTTCTGCTAATAAGGAAGCATTTTGACTTTAACGGGTTAATGCATAAACCATTTCTAAGCGCCCACTGGTTAATTCTTGCAAGATCGCTGTTTAAATCACTAGCGAAATGAGGAAATGTCGTTGTACTTGCAAGTAGAATCAACCTGCACATCATCAGCGTGCATATGCATTTTTCTGTGGGATAGAACACCGGGCAGGTCATTTATCTACAGAGAAAATAATAGAGGACCCAGTACGGAGCCCTGAGGTACACCCCGCCTTAAACAATGGAGCTGGGAGATAGATCCATTATGACAAACTACCTGTGTTCTGTTGGCCAAATATAATTTAATTAAGTTAACTGCTGACGAAGAAAATTCAAACATACATGCTTTGTGAGTAAAATGTCATGGTCTACTGACTCGAATGCTTTGGAATGATCCAGAAGAACAAGGAAGTTGACTTTATCCCGCTCAATATTTAGTCGTACCTCCTTAATAATATCAGTTAGGCCAGTGATGCAACTGTGCCCAGATCTGAAACCTGATTGCCTATCTGTGATGAGGCTATGTGCCGCGCAAAATTCAGATACTTGATTAAAGGCTATTTTTTCAAATACCTTGGATAGAAAGGGCAGAATAGAGATAGGGCGGAAATCATTTTCAGATTTCGGTATGGGAATAACCTTTCAACTGGAAATAACTTTCCAAACATCCGGAAATATTGAAGCAATAAATATGCTATTAAGAATATAAGTTACAACGGGTAGTAATTCCATAGTTAGCAGTCTAATGAAGGAGGGATATACACCATCCAGTCCAACTGCATTAGATTTAACATCTCTTATGATTGTGAGCACTTCACCTCTATATACGCATCGGAAACAAAACTCAAGAACTGGATTAAACACTCCAAGTGAGAAGCGATGTAGTGATTAAGTCCGAGTGATGGTACATTAATGTTCAGAAACCTTGTATTAAGTTGATCACAATTTACATCATCATTATACGAAGATCTAGCAACTTTAACCAGAAGAAGATCTAGCAACCAGCATCACGAATTTGGTTCCAAGTTTGCTTGGAACGGTATATATCTATATCGCTTCCACCGTTTAAATGCTGATTCCCGCTCTGATATCAATTCTTTTATTGTATTCGAAAACCAAGGTTTATCACTGCTTTTTGTAATCTTTCTTTTTAACGGGACAAACTTATCAAAAGCTTTCATGGTTTTCCAGTTAAAGAAGTTAACTTGATCATTGACGGACGTCATTGTATGAATAGCGTTCCAGATAACTATTCTAATGTCGAAGTGTAGACCTGACATACCAATGTTTCTAAAGCTTTGACAAAGCAATAAGCTAGACCGAGAGTTAAGTGAAAAGTCATATACATTGAGGGCCAGTTTTTCAGTGCTCAGTTATCGTCGTCGTCGTTTCTCGGTTAAACTCCGTTTAAACCAACATTGTGTTTTTTAGTACAAGTTTAAACGGCGTTTAACCGGAGTTTAACCGGCCAAAAATGGTCAGTTAAACTCCGGTTAATTTATCTTTTTAATAACGTCGTTTTTTATCTGAACGACGTTTAAACGAGCAACTGGCCCTGAGTAGCATATTTATTACTATGGAATACGAAGATGACGTCAATATGGGTCTCGCTAGTATGTGTATAGTGTGTGGGTACGTCCACATGAACTGAATATAAAGCGATACTTCCCAAGGGGTCTTTTAGGGCTTGATATGCAATTAAGTTATCATTTAGGTCCCCAGCCATAATAATGTTTTAATAACACGGCACAAAGTTTTTCATAGTATCAATAAACTCAGCCATGCTTACACGGCAATTGGGCCGATACACAGATCCCAATAATAACTTATCAGCATCAGAATGAATCTCTGAAACAAAAATAAATAAATTTTAGAGTTTGACGATGATTTGAGTTTAAGCTTGAAGGATATACTGATATACTGTTCAAATGAAGATTGCAACGCCTCCTGCATGCGACAGGCTATCGTTTCGAAACAATATATAGCCAAAAACAGAAAATAAGCCGTCGTGCAGTGCGGGGTTAAACCATGCTTCGGAAATACAAACTGCATCTAAATCGGATTTCTCAAAAATATATCTGAATTCATCAATTTTCTTATTCAGACTCTGGGCATTGATGTGGCAAATTTTGAAACCCTCCCTTTTTCTACGAAATACTCGCATATATTATGTACACAGGCACTGGAACTGTCATAGTTAAGGCTTTTAAAGAAATTTTAAAGAAATTTTTAGTATTCAACACAGAATGTGTACTTATTAAACCCAACTACTATAACTCAAACAATATAAAGTGTGGATTCGGTTCAAGTTCCGAATTTACACTTATAAAAGAATAAAAAGGGATCGGAATTGGTTCAAGTCCCAAATTCAATCACCTATCAAACAGAACAAAACATTTGGTGACCCCGTGATGATCCTTCAAAGGATCACATAAACGACACACACCGCAGTACAGAGTCTACAAGAAGAGTCTACAAGCATAAACCCGACATGGAAGGGTTTACTAAAATGATAAAGGATGTAACATGCACAACGTTACAAGTATTAATAAATAAAATATAAGTAAGAAACCTGAATTATCAAAATATAGAAATAAGTAAAATATACCATTAAGCAGAACAGAGAAAAGTAGCGCACCACGGTCGGAACGCAGTCGCAGCATTTATAGACAAAATACATCAATTAACTCGCGGAGATCTAGTCCAAGAAACCGCATATCGCAGGTTCAAATCTCGCCAGCGACAAAGTTGTTTGATTGATATTTAATATGTGTATTTGCACTCTTGTTTACGCTCATCAACAAAGGCAAAAGAAACAACACGAAACCAGTTTCGTCATACACATACATAAACAAGGCAATCAGAAATTCCGCCGGAATTTTTTATCCGTCGAAAATTTCGTTTCTTTCGAAAAAATTCCTTCTATCGTGAATTTCCATCGGAACAGTTTTCCGGCGGAATCATTACCAACACTATATATAGGCGAAATATTGATTCGAACATAACTTCAAAATGTCAAAATTGTCAAATGTCACTGCAAAATATCATACACACTTCGTAGTGCAAAAAAGAAAATAAAGAAATCAATTCAAATTCATTTAAATCCGTGATAAATTGCTTTTATTGTAATGCTCTGTGGTAAACAACATTTGTTGTTTTTCCATTTTCGGTGTAAATATACAAAACCGATGGTTTGCCAACGCGCGAACAGGCTACATACAACTGTCCATGTGAGAAAACTGGATACTCTAAATTCACTCCACAAATTCCTAAGGATTGGCCTTGCGCCTTATTAATGGTAATCGCAAACGCAAGGCGAACAGGAAACTGAAGTCGTTTAAATTCAAATGGCATATCAGACGGAATCATTGTGATGCGTGGAATGAATACATCTTCGCCTTTGAATTTTCCAGTTAAAGTAGTAGCTTTAATTACATAAGCCATCAACCTTTTAATGGCAAGTCTTGTACTATTACACAAACGGGATTTTGCGGAGGCAAGCCTGGTAAGTCCAACGAATTCAAAAATTCTGTTGGATAATTCACAACACCTTCTTCATTGGTAACAGTATCCACAGACTTATACGACACCAATTCGCCAGAAATCTTTGACTGTATAGCCATGTTTAATTCAGTAACATCTTTGTTCTTTGCCGCTAAAATTGCTATGTCACTCAACCATGCATGGCATGTATATTGTTGTGCTATGTTAGTGAAAACACATTCAATCAATTCCTCTTTTGACTGTACGAAACGGCAAAAGTCATTTGGCAATGTTAACAATCCAGTGTCATCAACAGGCATTGCACCATTCCCAATTTTCAGCAATTGCTTAGAGAACTTTGTAACGAGGTTTCTTCCTCTTTCTTACCTGGATATTACTCTCGGTTGTCCAGAGTCCAATATAAATAATAACACCGTTAAATTTCGAGCTTATTTCTTTCGATGAAGGTTTATTCAATTATTATTTACATCTAATTATACATTAATGGGTTAACTTAAAATTATCTTATGTCTACTCTTAATTGGTATTGACCTGTAGGAATTAGAAATGTGTTGAGTCGGGTGCCTCAACACAGGTTAATCGTTTTACTCTATATTTTCTCTCTGTGTAAAGGTTAGAATGAATTTCTTATCGTTCACTGTTCGTTTTTCGTGTAACTACTGTGTAATTTCTTAGCTAAATCTGTGTTTCAGGATTTCAACAAGGTTCAGTGTATTGGCGCTCTCTTCAGAAGCTCAACGCCAAGAATCAAAGGTAAAACTACGAGGAGTTAATATTGGCGCTCTCTTGAGAAGCGCAACGCCAAGATCAAGGATCAAAGCTACTAGGATTCAATATTGGCGTTCTCTTGAGAAGCGCAACGCCAAGATCAAGGATCAAAACAACTGGGATTTAATATTGGCGTTCTCTTGAGAAGCGCAACGCCAAGATCAAGGATCAAAACTACTGGGATTTAATATTGGCGTTCTCTTGAGAAGCGCAACGCCAAGATCAAGGATCAAAACTACTAGGATTTAATATTGGCGTTCTCTTGAGAAGCGCAACGCCAAGATCAAGGATCAAAACTACTGGGATTTAATATTGGCGTTCTCTTGAGAAGCGCAACGCCAAGATCAAGGATCAAAACTACTAGGATTTAATATTGGCGTTCTCTTGAGAAGCGCAACGCCAAGATCAAGGATCAAAACTACTAGGATGTAATATTTGCAAAACGCACTTACCGCTCGATTCGCTGGCTTCCAGAAAAGTGACTTTGCACTGATCGGTGGCTCCTTTTATATGCCAAGGGTAGCGGTACTTGGCTACCCCTTTTTTGTGGCTCTCAGGGTCAACGCCCCTTTTGCGTAACCTTGACTTAATCTGCTTGTCGCAGTTGTTGTATTAGCGGCTCCCGTTTTTCCAAGGGTACGTTGTTGTTTTTTTTTTCTTGTTTGGGCAGCCTTGTGTTTGTTGTTGTCTATTGTTTGTCGAAGATTCTGATTGTTTAATCATCTTATGGTTCCAGGCGCTCAGCACTCGTCGCTGCACTTTTTATGTTCAGTCGTCGCTGCTGAGTTTCTATGTGCTTTGAACGTTGTTCTGCTACTCCTTTGTGTATTTGTTGTAAATTTATTTTCTGCTGTGGTGCTGTTGTTGTTGGTACTTTTTTCCCAAAATATTCTACTAATCCCTTTAGTGTAGTTGGTAAGTTTTTTTTTTTTCTCCTCTGCTGTGGTGTTGTTGTTGTTGGTATTTTTTTCTCTAGTTCGAAAAAAATATTCTGCTAATCCCCTTAGTGTAGTTGTTGTCAGGGTTCTATGCACTTGTTGCTTTTTTTCCTTTTCTAAAACAAGTTTTATTATTATGTGTTTGTTCAATGTAACTTGCCTGTGGTAGTTGTTGTATTTTTCGATTTTGATATTTGTTGTATTCCGTCTTCCCGCTTTCGTGTATGTTTTGTTGTTAGAACAGTGGCTATGTCTTTTGGTTCTTGTTGTTCGTTTTGCTTCACTCCCAGTGATGTTCGACGTTGCTTCGTTTGCATGCGGTTCGATGTTGTTTCGTTGTTTGAAGTTCGATGTTGTTTCCCAGGTTTGATGTTCTGCTGTTTGTTTGCGGTTCGACGTCGTTTCGTTTGCTTGCGGCTCGACGTCGTTTCGTTTGCTTGCGGCTCGACGTCGTTTCGTTTGTTTTGCCGTGTATTGCAAATTGCTTTGCAGAATTAATTCCACCTCAAGTTGAGGCCGCGCAACTCGAGGTTACTGCATCCCTTGAAAGCGGTTTTCATGGGAGCAGCTCAGGTGGGGTGTAGGCCAGGTTCTACACCCGTGGTTGTAAGGAAAAATTTAATTTTCCTTACACTCCCTCCCTTCTATCCGGTGGGGGAATGATGGTGATCTTCGTCGCCGTGATCGTGACCCTGTATCCGTCGTATCTAAATTGGAGTCGCCTCCTTTTCTTTTCGTGGCCTCGTGCTCGCTGACGTATCGCGTCGATGAGATCTAGACGTATGTTGAGGACTCTGCGCTGTGTTTCCAACTCCTCTATGTCGCGGAATTGTACGACCCCATGAGTGGCACAACCCTCGCTCTCCTCCGTGATTTGGGCTTGGTGCTCAAGTTTTGGCGGCTCGAGCTCTGTAGCAGCGGGTTTGGGCGGCGCGAGTTCTGTAGCAGCGGGTTTGGACGGCGCGAGATCTGTAGCAGCGGGTTTGGGCGGCGCGAGTTCTGGCCGGACTGTCGGTGGCGAATCAAATCCGTTGACCTCTGCACAAAGGTCGTCATACAACGTGCCGGAAATGGGGTCGAAGTAGACCGTTGGGCTGGTCGGGTCCAGGACTTCTGATGGTTCGGACTTCGTGGCTTTGGCCCGTTTCCTTGGCACCTCTTCACCGAATCGCAGGGTTGGGAACTTCCGCGTGCTTCCTTGGTTTTCGGCCAACCTTCGGATGATGGACGCGATTTCCTTCCTCTTTTCTCCTATTTCTTTCTGCGAGAACCACGCCTCACGGTTTATGTGGTGCCTGCGGAAGTCTGGGAATGGGTTCCCTAGAAACTTTTCGGCGTAGTGAAGGAGGAATACCCCGCAGTCGCTCCCGTTCTGTTGTTGGGGCACCTCCGGTACCTCCAACGGTAGGTCGACCTCCGTGAACTTCCGGGGTTTGTTGTTTGGTTTTCGTGCGGCGTATTCGTGCGCTAGGTAGTCCCGGAGGAATCTAACCGCCTCGATGCGCGGCCCTGGATTCACGGAGTCCATTTGTAGGATGCACGGCACCTTCGCCCCCCACGTGCCGTCTTCCTTGGGTTGATCCATCATTTTCGGCCCGTCTGCGCCCACGAAACAAACCAGTAACAGGAACCAGTGCTGGTGTTGGTTTACTGGTACGAGGACATAATCCATCCCGAAGATGTCCACCTTCTTGGTCCAGCGTTTCACCCTCTCGTGTCGTTCCAGTGGTGTGCCGGGCCGGCTTATCTGCTCGAAAAAGTGGGTGGGGAAAATGTGGACCTTGGACCTCAGGAGTTCGGCCGTCACCTCGTTGTAGACGACCTTTAGATAAACCTCGATCACCACGTCGTTTAGAAACCGACCACTCTCCAAACGCCGATAGTCCTCGGCTCGGACCGGTATGCCGCCACGACCTACGGGGTAAGTGACGAGTGGCTTATCGTCGTCGAACGCTCCTTGATCGCGTTCTCCGTCTTCTTCGGACACACGGCGGAGAGGGCCGAAGGTGGGTGCCTGTCCCTCTGCTGGTCCTTTCGTCCCTAGTAGCTCGTCCAGGCGCTCGAACCATTGCTTGGTTTCATTTTGGGTGGCCATTGTTTTGTTGTTGTCGTCGTTGTAGTTTACTCTTGATTGGTGCTTGCTGTACTTGCTTTCTAAGGTGAAGAAGGTTTGATTAGAGCTAGAAAGAATTGTTATCATTAGTATGGACAGCACGATCTACAACAACACTTGACATATAAACGTTGGACTACTGCGTTTCGCTCTGTTGGGTGGTTACTGTCGAGTTCGGTTGGTCGTTTACTTGGTGATATTCTTTCAGATCCCTGATGTGTGCCGTGCGGTTCTTAGCGTTCTCGATGTTGCTCAATTCTACGATGACAGGTGATGTGTATCTTGTTATCCTGTAAGGTCCCTCGTACTTTGGTGCTAATTTCGCGGTGAATTTGTCGACTGCTTTCGACAGGTGATGAGTTTTAACCAGGACCAGTGCTCCGACCTTAGGATTCCAGTGTCTTCGTCGCAGGTTGTAGTGTCTGACTTGGTCCTTTGATGCCCTTTCAAGATTTCTCCTCACGATGTTGAAAACTTCTTGCAGTTGATTTCTTTTGTGTGTTGGACTCTGTGGCGCGGTTCCTGTGCCCATGGTGACCTCGTCGAATAATGTCTTTGGAAGACGTGGCTCCCTTCCCTGGGTGAGGAAAGCTGGGCTGAATCCTGTCGTTTCTGATGTCATGGTGTTGATTGCCAACGAAATCTCTGGAATGAATTCGTCCCACTGTGCTTGCTTGTTGTTGATTACCTGTCCCAGAATTCTCTTGACGTTCCGGTTTGCCCTTTCCGTTGGGTTTTCCTGGGGAGTGTAAGGAGCGGTGAATTGTTGCCGGATCCCCATCTCCTGAAGAAATCTTTGGAATAGACTACTGGTGAACTGAACGCCGTTGTCCGTGATGAGAACTTTTGGAACCCCGTATCTTGCGAGGATTCTTTCTCTGAAGGCTTTCTTTAGGCTGTCCGTGGTGGCTTGTCGCAGGGGCACTATTTCTGTCCATTTCGAGAATTTGTCGAAGAATACGAGGATCATGGTGTTTCCGTGTTTCGACCGTGGCAGCGGTCCAATGAAGTCGGCGCAGACCATAGACCAGGGCTCGTCGGGTAACTGGGTAAGCATCTTACCTGCGACTTTGTCCTGCACTGGCTTATACCGTTGACACGATTCACAGCATCTCACGTGTTTCCTGATGTCTCGGAACATACCCGGCCAGTAGTACTTGTTGCTTACTCTTGCTACCGTTTTCCTGATTCCTGGATGACCGGCGCTCGGCTCATCATGGTTCTCCTTTAATACTCGAGATCGCAGGTATTTTGGGACACAGAGTTTCCACGCGGCGCAATCCTCGTCGTTCGATTGTCCTGGGATATGTCGGTACAACTGTCCATTCTCGATGGCGTAATCTGCAAATTTTCCCGGATTTTGTTTGATTTCCTTGATTTTAGTTTCCGTCCAACTACATTTTTCCTCGTTTATCGCCACCTTGCTGAGTTTCTCTACTGGTTGCCTCGAAAGCGTATCTGCGACCACGTTCCACTTACCTTTTCTGTACTTTACGTCGAACGTATATTGCTGCAATTCCAGCGCCCATCTGGCTATTCGGCCTGAGGGATTTTCCAAGGAATTTAACCACTTCAGCGAAAGGTCCGTGATGATGCAGAATCTGTAGCCCTCCAGGTATGGTCGCATTTTCCTGATTCTCCATACGATGGCGAGGCACTCCTTCTCAGTTGCAGAGTAGTTCTGTTCGGCTTTATTCAAGTGTCGACTTGCGTATGCAATGACTCGTTCACCATCTTCACCTTCTTGCGTGAGTACTGCACCTAATCCATAGTTGCTTGCGTCCGTTTGTAGTGTGAAGCCTCTGGAAAAGTCGGGACACGCCAGTACTGGTGCCTCTGTAAGTTTTTGCTTCATTACCTCGAACGCTCGCTGTTGTTCTTCGGTCCAGTTCCAGCGTTTACCCTTTTTTAGAAGTTTGGTGAGTGGAACTACCAAGTCGGCGAAGTCTGGCACGAAGCGTCGGTACCATGAGGCTACTCCAAGAAAACGCCGAATTCCTCTTATGTTTGTCGGTGGTGAAAGTTCTCTGATAGCGGCTATTTTGTCTGGATCGGTGTGGATTCCTTGGCGGCTCACGACGTGCCCGAGGTATTTCAAGTCTTCTTTGAAAAACTCGCATTTTTCTTTATTTATTTTCAAATTCGCTGCTCGTAGCCGTCGGAATACTTCTCGCAGATTGTCCATATGTTCTTCCAATGTTTTCCCGATCACGATTATATCGTCCAGATACGCGAACGCGTGTGGTTCCATCTCTGGCCCGATGACTTGATCTAATGCCCTTTGGAACGTCGCTGGAGCCGAGTGTAGTCCAAACGGCATTACATTCCATTGGAACAGTCCTCTGCCAGGAACTGTGAAAGCTGTGTACTGCTTGCTCTCGGGATTCATAGGGATCTGCCAATAGCCATTTTTCAGATCGAGACTGCTGATATATTGCGCGTCGCGTAGTCGGTCCAGGATGTGTTGTATCCTCGGAAGTGGGTAAGCATCGGGAATTGATCGCGCGTTCAGCTGCCGATAATCGATGCATAACCGCCATTTCCCATTCTTCTTCTTTACTAGGACGATCGGTGCACTGTAAGGGCTATGTGAGGGCTCGATGCAGCCCTTTTCCAACAGCTCGTCTACCTCCGCGTTTATCACTGCTTGCATTGCGGGATTCTTAGGATAATACCTCTGCTTGATGGGTCTGTCGTCCCTCATCACGATTTTGTGTGTGGCTATCTTCGAGGGTCCTTCCAGTGAGTCGAATTTTCCCAGCTCTTCTTTTAAGAAACTCTCTATCACCGGCGTAGGATTTCGTTGGCTACTTTCCACGGTCGAGGTGCCTTCTGGTGTCCGATCATCCGCCCCCGTAGTCTTGTCTGCGGCTTCGTTTCCGTGGTTCACCATGTTCGTCGTCCGGAGTGTAGAGCATCTTGCGTTTTCTTCGTTTGCTGGCTCAGGTACTGGTATACCAAGCGTTATAGTCTCACCGCCACAGCTTATCGCGGTACCTACACTCGTCAGAAAATCGAGGCCAAGAATCACATTGTCGGTGGCGTCTCGGAGTATTAGGAGTGGCATCTCACATTCTGCCGTCCCTAACCGGATTTTCACCTCGATAGCTTCCTTGATTGTCTGTGCGGTGCCGTCTGCCATTTTTACGCCAACGTCCACCTGTATAACTCTTCCCTCGGCCGCGATTTCTCTGGCTACTCGCTCACTTACAAAGCTTCTGGAGGCTCCGGTGTCCAAGATAGCGGTGATGAGTTCTCTACCCAGTACGACTTTGGCGGAAATTCTCTCCTTATTGGCCTCTAGGCATTTTGTGGTGTACGAGGAGTGGTTGGGTTCCCTGGTTCCAGCAGTCCTCGTCTCTGCTGGGCACCCTGCGCGTTTCCCTGTGGTTTTTTGCAGCATTCAATAGTGCGGACACCTTCTTTTCCGCACTCCCAACAGAAGAGCTTTCTAGGGTTGCGGCAATCTCGTTGAAAGTGTCCATTTTCGCCACATTTTCTACACGCTGTCCGGAGGTCTCTTGGGTTCCCGGGTTGGGTGGTGGACATCATCCTATGCGGCTCTGGCTTCTGTCGCCATGGCTCTCGAGGCGCACGTGTGGGTTCTGGTTCTTGTCGAATACTCTCGAACTCTTCGGCCATTGACACTAGTTCTTCCAAAGTCGAAAAATCGTTTCTTCGTATGTACAATAAGTATTCACGTTGGCTATTCCTGTAGATCCGCTGCACTTTCTGTTCCTCAGTGTAATTTGCGTGTCGCATCAGCGTCTGCATCGCCAGTACGTAGTCTTTGAACTTTTCTCTCGCTCCTTGTATTCTTTTCCGGATGTTGTCTTCGAGTTCCTCAAAGTATCTCGTTGATAAGAAGAATCTCAAGAAGTCTTTCTTAAATGACTTCCAGGTGGACCAACTCTGATTGTTGTTTCTGAACCAGCACAGGGCCTTTTCCTTGAGCAGCTCCGGCATGGTTCGTGGCAAAAAATCTTTTGGCAGCTCGTAGGCCTCTGTGAGTTCTTCCACTCTTTCTATGAAGCTGATGGGGTCCTTTTCCCCGTCGTACCTACAAGACCACTTCCGGACTGTGTCCATGACCTCGGGATACCTCAGCGTGCTTCGGATGTCATGCTCTTGCACCCGTGTCGTTGTTTGGCGGGCACTCGCGCCCGTGTACTCTCGCGTTTGTTTCGTAGTTTTCACGTCCGCTACTTCGGTCCCGATATCTTTACTTGGTTTCGGCACCGCCCCGTGTAACCCGGTTGGAGGCGGTCTTAGCCCCGGCGAAACACTCCGACTCCACTTCTCCTCTAACTCGTTTAACCGCTCTATCATTTTATCGGTTAGTTCTAATGACGTGGCGAACCCGCCGAGTAACTTTCGAAGCTCGTCCACCGTACCGTTAGATTCGACCCCGAACTCCCGTAATATCTCCTGTAAACTTTCTTTCGGCACATTATAAATCCAACTTTTACCCATTTTGACTTAATGTTTTTTTTTTTCTTCTATCTTTCTCTTTTTTTTCTTTGGGTACACTGGATCTTTTTTCGCACTCACTCACGTTTCACTGTTTCAGTTCGTTTTTTTTTCACCGTTTCTTTAATTTTAATCGCTTGATATTCGCGGTTTCGCTGTGCTTCTTCGTTTTCGATATTCTTCCGTAATGTCCAGTTTCACCGTTGGATCTTTTTTTTCCTTCGTTACCGCGCACTGGTAATCAATTTTGAATTCTCCCGTGGTAAATTTTCTGTCTTCACTATTTAGCTGTTCGTTTTCACTCACGTTTTTTTTTCCGTTTATTACTTATCTATTTTTTTCCATGTATTCCGTTTTCTGGCTTTATTACTCACTGTTATAAAGTTATTTGTTTCTTTTTTTTTTTCCGTGCCCCGTTAGATATGCTAATCTGTTAAATTCGACATTCAAAATCTGCGTTATCGCATGCCCCTGTATATTGGCTTTTCTCTTCGCGCACTTTTCCGTTACGTTCGAGATTTCAATTGGTGTTATCGAATGTCCCTGTATATTTTTCACTTTTTTTTCTTCGCGCACTTTGGTGTTGTTTGTTTTTTTTTTCTGTTAAGTTCGAAATTTCGCGTCGTGGTTATCGAATGTTCCGGTTTATTTGCTTGTTTTCACTGTGTGTTTGTCTATGTTCGCTGTTTCGTTGTTCACGCCTCTTAGCTGGTTTTGTTTTCTGTTGCTTTTCTAAGGTCCCTGTTCGGGCGCCATTTGGTAACGAGGTTTCTTCCTCTTTCTTACCTGGATATTACTCTCGGTTGTCCAGAGTCCAATATAAATAATAACACCGTTAAATTTCGAGCTTATTTCTTTCGATGAAGGTTTATTCAATTATTATTTACATCTAATTATACATTAATGGGTTAACTTAAAATTATCTTATGTCTACTCTTAATTGGTATTGACCTGTAGGAATTAGAAATGTGTTGAGTCGGGTGCCTCAACACAGGTTAATCGTTTTACTCTATATTTTCTCTCTGTGTAAAGGTTAGAATGAATTTCTTATCGTTCACTGTTCGTTTTTCGTGTAACTACTGTGTAATTTCTTAGCTAAATCTGTGTTTCAGGATTTCAACAAGGTTCAGTGTATTGGCGCGCTCTTCAGAAGCTCAACGCCAAGAATCAAAGGTAAAACTACGAGGATTTAATATTGGCGCTCTCTTGAGAAGCGCAACGCCAAGATCAAGGATCAAAGCTACTAGGATTCAATATTGGCGTTCTCTTGAGAAGCGCAACGCCAAGATCAAGGATCAAAACAACTGGGATTTAATATTGGCGTTCTCTTGAGAAGCGCAACGCCAAGATCAAGGATCAAAACTACTGGGATTTAATATTGGCGTTCTCTTGAGAAGCGCAACGCCAAGATCAAGGATCAAAACTACTAGGATTTAATATTGGCGTTCTCTTGAGAAGCGCAACGCCAAGATCAAGGATCAAAACTACTGGGATTTAATATTGGCGTTCTCTTGAGAAGCGCAACGCCAAGATCAAGGATCAAAACTACTAGGATTTAATATTGGCGTTCTCTTGAGAAGCGCAACGCCAAGATCAAGGATCAAAACTACTAGGATGTAATATTTGCAAAACGCACTTACCGCTCGATTCGCTGGCTTCCAGAAAAGTGACTTTGCACTGATCGGTGGCTCCTTTTATATGCCAAGGGTAGCGGTACTTGGCTACCCCTTTTTTGTGGCTCTCAGGGTCAACGCCCCTTTTGCGTAACCTTGACTTAATCTGCTTGTCGCAGTTGTTGTATTAGCGGCTCCCGTTTTTCCAAGGGTACGTTGTTGTTTTTTTTTTCTTGTTTGGGCAGCCTTGTGTTTGTTGTTGTCTATTGTTTGTCGAAGATTCTGATTGTTTAATCATCTTATGGTTCCAGGCGCTCAGCACTCGTCGCTGCACTTTTTATGTTCAGTCGTCGCTGCTATGTGTTTCTATGTGCTTTGAACGTTGTTCTGCTACTCCTTTGTGTATTTGTTGTAAATTTATTTTCTGCTGTGGTGCTGTTGTTGTTGGTACTTTTTTCCCAAAATATTCTACTAATCCCTTTAGTGTAGTTGGTAAGTTTTTTTTTTCTCCTCTGCTGTGGTGTTGTTGTTGTTGGTATTTTTTTCTCTAGTTCGAAAAAAATATTCTGCTAATCCCCTTAGTGTAGTTGTTGTCAGGGTTCTATGCACTTGTTGCTTTTTTTCCTTTTCTAAAACAAGTTTTATTATTATGTGTTTGTTCAATGTAACTTGCCTGTGGTAGTTGTTGTATTTTTCGATTTTGATATTTGTTGTATTCCGTCTTCCCGCTTTCGTGTATGTTTTGTTGTTAGAACAGTGGCTATGTCTTTTGGTTCTTGTTGTTCGTTTTGCTTCACTCCCAGTGATGTTCGACGTTGCTTCGTTTGCATGCGGTTCGATGTTGTTTCGTTGTTTGAAGTTCGATGTTGTTTCCCAGGTTTGATGTTCTGCTGTTTGTTTGCGGTTCGACGTCGTTTCGTTTGCTTGCGGCTCGACATCGTTTCGTTTGTTTTGCCGTGTATTGCAAATTGCTTTGCAGAATTAATTCCACCTCAAGTTGGGGCCGCGCAACTCGAGGTTACTGCATCCCTTGAAAGCGGTTTTCATGGGAGCAGCTCAGGTGGGGTGTAGGCCAGGTTCTACACCCGTGGTTGTAAGGAAAAATTTAATTTTCCTTACAACTTATCAGCAGATGGATTATTCTGCAACTCAACACGAACATTGGTAGTGACTTTCAATGTTTTAGCAAATCTCCATAAATATGAAGACTTTAAGCAAGCGTTAATTTCATCGGCAGCTGTCGATCTAGGAATGACGGGCAATGTTTGCCTAAAATCTCCTGACAATAAAATCAACGCACCACCAAACAACTCTGAATTATCTCGGAGATCTTTCATTGTAATTGAAATTTTATTTATTCGCGAAATTCAGACACATGTTAGTTGAATAATGCAATTATTAAGAATATAAATAGATCAGCTGATCATGAAATGTCAACCATAGCATGCACTCACAAGCTAGCGACCTTGGGGAAGAAGTCCGTTACAGTATTACATGTATACATAAATTAGCTGTTTGATTTAATGTTTGAAATATCCGTTAAGTTAACATATAAGAAAGCTCATTGCTGTGCATAATAAATTAAATTAATGGTTTCACTAAAATGGCTATGAACCAATACACATACAGAGACCGTTTATACATAAAAACCTTGGTATTGACGTCACCTTTCATATGAACTTTGCAGAAACCAAATCGGTTCACGCTTTCCAGAGAACATCAATTACTAACACAATGCAACTTATTTTTATATAATAGGTGTAGGAATTAATAATGCGGACACCTATATACATAGATAATTTTTAAGAAATCAAATAAAATTAGACTAAAATATAATTTTGCTTATTATTTTGCGTATTAATTTAATTAATAACTATGTGTTATATGTACAGGGTGGCACTTAATGACCGATATTGTTTGAATGTTTAATAACTTTTTAAATTTTTTATTTTTTTTTATTTTTATTTCAGAATTTTGTGAAGAACACTTTGAACACTTGGGGAATTCGAAATGGAATACTACACAACAGAACAGCAATTGTTGACATTTATGTTGAAACCTCTTTTAGACCTCTTTGGCTAACGCATTATTTCGTGCAGAAGCGATTTCAATTGGCCCCCACGTTCATACGATTTGACAGCGCCAGACTGTTTTCTTTGGGATTATTTGAAAGAAAGGGTATACATTAATAAGCCAGCCACCATACCACAGCTAAAAGAAAACATTCGCAATGAAATTCAAGCCATAACACCGGAAATTTTACGAAAAGTTATTCAAAATGTACTGGAAAGAGCACGAATGTGCGAAGCCGAAAACGGCCATCACTTGCGGGATATAATTTTTCATACTTAAGCCAAAAATATTCCCCATTAATATACTTTATAACACCAAAAAAAAAATAATAATAATTCATTAAATAAAAAAGTTATTAAACATTCAAACTGTTTAGTTGGGAAAGTCACTTTGTGAGTTCGGTTTGTTTTAGGTTTTATTTTATCACTTATTAAAATACAAATTACAATAGTGTTTGCTTACTAAATATAAGTTTTACGATGTTAAGTTTTTGCCTGCGCACTGCGTGGTTCACGGCCAGAAAGTCAGAAAACAGTCAAGTCGTCGACTCCGACCACCAAGGCTGCAGCCGAAGAGCTCGCAGTCAAGCTTTAAGCTTGCCTCTCCTGAGCGACCGAAGTCCGCGCTCTGAGAGGACACGGCTTCGGACGATCAGGAGAGGCAGCCTGGCGAGCGGTTTGCTTTGGCGTAAACATCCCGCCCGCCTTGCAGGACTGCAAAGCTCCACGACCCTCAGCCTGGGGTGGATCAGGCGACTAGTCGTGAAGTGTGTTGTGGCGTGTCTCGCCGTAGTCCGTGCCGCTACGTGTGCTGGTGCAGCGTTGTGTGGTGTGGGAGCACGCCCGGCGGCAGTTTATGCAGACGTGGCGTCCTGCCACGATTCGGGGCAAGCTCGCCGTTCGTGCCATCAAATGCCCTGCAGGCCGCGGGTGTGGACACCGCGTTGGGCCGGCGATCGCCGGTGGAGACGATCGTCCGGGAGCCTCCTCTGGACGAGGCTCTGGTGAGCTCGGTTGAGCCGCGCCGTCTTCGTCTGACGTGTAAGAGGCGCTCAGATCGAGCACATCTTCCTCGTGGGGCTGCTCATCGCAATGCGGCATCTCGGATCCGGGACCGGTATTTGGGGGCGCCGATAGTACAGCGGCTGGCGGAGCCAGCATGCGGCCTTGTCGATAACGGGCGCCTTGGCGGCAGATGCGCGTCAGCTTAGATCTGTGGAGAAAAAACGCATTAATAACCACTCGAGACATACAAGTTAAGGATACTAATTTGGAAATGGAACGAGTGAGCTGGCCGTTAGCCGTTCGGACATCGGCCACACGGACTCGTGCATCCTGACCCTTGTACACCTTGATGATGCGGCCCAGCCGCCAGGACGTGGAAGGAAGGTTGTCTTCACGGACGACGACCAGGTCGTTGGGCTGTAGGTTGAGTTGCGGAGTCTTCCACTTGGTGCGACGCGCAAGCTCGTGCAAATATTCCGTCTTCCACCGGTGACAGAAATGTTGGGCAAGGGCCTGGACACGTCTCCATCGGTTGAGAATGGAGAGCGGATTGTCGAGGGTTTCGGGCTCGGCAGGAGCGAGCAGAGGACCGCCTACTAGGAAGTGGCCAAGAGTTATTGCCTCCATAACGTTGGGATCCTCAGATTGAGGATGAAGCGGGCGTGAATTGAGGCACGCTTCAATTTTACTCAGGAGAGTTGAGAGCTCTTCAAAGGTAAATTTGGACATTGGGGCGACTTTGCGGAGATGCGTTTTCAGGCTTTTAACACCGGCCTCCCAGAGTCCTCCCATATGAGGAGCACCAGGGGGGATGAAGTGCCATTCAACACTCTGGTGCGAATATTTCGTTTCGATAAGATCGCGGGTTCGAACAAGGAATTGCTTAAATTCTTGTTTGAGCTCTTTTGATGCGCCGACGAAGTTTGTGCCGTTATCCGAATACACCTTTGCGGGGCAGCCTCGGCGCGCTGCAAAGCGTGAGAAGGCCGCAAGGAAAGCGGCCGTGGTCAGATCACTGACAGCCTCTAAATGAATTGCTTTGGTCGCAAAACAGACAAAGATGCACGTGTAGCCTTTCGTTATTAAGCACGCCCGGCCGGTGTAATTCTTTATGTCGAAAGGGCCCGCAAAGTCGACACCGGTGTTAGCAAAGGGGCGGGAGAAAGTCGTGCGTTCCTCTGGCAATGCCGCCATAATCTGTGTTCTTTGCTGCTTCCTATGCAAGATGCACGGCTTACAGCGGTGGATCGTCGTCTTGATGAGGTTCTTTACTCGCGGAATCCAGTGTTGGGTCCTGAGCAATCGAAGCATCAGCTGGTTACCACCGTGAAGCGAGATCTGATGGATAAAAAGAACGAGTAGCCGAGACAACTGACTGTCGTACGGCAGAATGATTGGGTGGCGTTCATCGAATGGCAGATTCGGGCATGAAGACAGCCGCCCGCCAAGGCGCATTGTTTTGTCTTCGTGGAGAAAGGGATTGAGTGAGAGTAAACGACTTTTCGAGCTCACTGGTTGCTTGTTTTCGAGCGCGTAATATTCGTCGGGAAAATGTGTCTTTTGACAGATGATTGTGAGATGGCGTTTGGTGTCTCGAATCTCTGTCGCTGAGAGTCGCAAAGTAGCATATAGAGGGTTCCGATTACGGCGCGTGTTATTTATAAACCGCTGTACGTATGAGTATACGCGTAGGGCTCTCGGGAGAGAGGAAAACCTGTCAAGTGGGTCTTCGTCTGGTCGGAAGTAAGTGTGGAGAGCCTTTACAGGCTTTTCTTCAAGTGCGGTAGCAAACTCCGAGGCTGTTCGTAGTTCGGGCCAACGATCCTTGTCGTGGAGGAGCCAAGGTGGACCATTCCACCAAAGGGTGTTCTCTGCTAACTCTTGGGGCGTGGCACCGCGGCTCGCTAAGTCTGCTGGATTATCGTGCGAGTCCACGTGGAACCATTGAGTGTGTGGCGCTCTTTCAATGATTTTGGCAACGCGATTCGCCACGAAGGTGGCCCAGACGCAAGGAGGCTTCTTTAGCCACGCAAGCACAATCGTCGAGTCTGTCCAACAGAAGACATTCTCGGGACGATAGTGCAGATTGGGTACTAGGGCGTCGAGCATGTCTGCGACGAGTGTAGCTCCGCAGAGTTCGAGTCTCGGCAGCGATATCGTTTTAATGGGCGCTACTCTTGTTTTGGAGTACAGTAGCGTTACATGAACTGTGTCGCCGATTTGGACACGGGCGTAGATGACTCCGGCGTAAGCTTTTTCGGAAGCGTCCGAAAAGGCGTGAAGATCCACTGTGCAGTCGGGGGTGAACCGAATCCACCTGGGAATTCGAATCGTGGCAATATGATGATAATTCTGAAGGAAACTCAACCATGCTTGCTGCGTCAGTGCGGGAAGTTGGTCATCCCAGTCAATCTTGTCTAGCCAGACTTGTTGGATCAGCATTTTCGCGGCAACGATGATGGGTGCCAGCCAACCGGCTGGATCGAACAACTTCGCGATGAGAGACAGCACTTGTCTTTTGGTGTGCGTTGGCTGTATGTCAATCGCCTGTGTGTCGAAGTAGAAGTCATCGCTGGTGGCATTCCAACGAATGCCGAGCATCTTTGCGGTGCTGTTGTCCTCGAACTTCAAGAACTCAGCGTTGAGCAAATGGGATCCAGGCAAGTCGTCCAAAATGTGATTGTCGTTGGCTGTCCATTTCCGGAGAGAGAAGCCTGCCGTATTCATTGCCTCTGACAGTTCGTCGCGCATTTTAGTGGCCATGGCAAGGTTGTGAGAACCAGCCAATACGTCATCAACGTACATTGAATGTCGCAAAATGTGGGCCGCAAGCGGAAACTGTTGTTGTGTGTCTTCCGCTAGCTGGAGAAGAGTGCGTATCGCTAAAAAGGGGGCGCAGTTCACGCCAAATGTTACCGTTTGTAACTCATAGTCCCGAATTTGGGAGCTATTCGAATCTCGGAATAGGATTCGTTGGTAGGGGGTATGTTTCGGGTCGACGAGGATCTGGCGGTACATTTTCTGAATGTCACCGCTAAAAACATACCGAAAAAAGCGCCATCTTAGCATTAAAAATGTTAAGTCGGCTTGTAGAACAGGGCCTGCGTGTAACACATCGTTCAAACTGAGCCCACTTGTGGTGGGGCAGGATGCGTTGAACACGACTCTGACCTTGGTGGACGTGCTGTCCGGTTTTATAACCGCGTGATGTGGCAAATAATAGTGCTCAGCATCGGGTTGTGGGGGCGCTACGGCCGTCATATGACCTAAATCAAGATATTCTTGAACTACATCGTCATATTGCCTTTTGAAGTCATTATTTTTGAGTAACCTTGCTTCTGAGCGAAGGTATTGTTGGTGAGCGATGTGTCGTGAATATCCTAACGACTTTTGGCTTACGGCATCGCTCTTGAATGGCAACGTAGCGATGTAGCGGCCGTCAGGGCTCCTACGAGTTGTTTTTACGAAATTCTCTTCGCAAAACTTTTCAGAGGGGGATAAGTGACGAGTTTTGGGAAGTTCCTCCACCACCCAAAAACGTTTGAACTGTTGTTCGATGGTGACTTCATTGAAGAAGGCCACCCTTATGTCGGGGCTATCTGATTGTAGCAGGGGGACTGGTCCGGTGATTATCCAGCCGAACACAGTCTGTTGTGCTAGAAGTGAACCTAGCACATTGCGGCGAATACCATCAAGTATGATCGCCGGAGATCGGCTCCAATGAGAACGTCAACTTGCTGACTTTTGACAAAGTTGACGTCTGCGAGCTCGAAGTTACGAGGGAGGCTGCGAAGCAGCGCGCTATCGAACGAGTGGGCGGGCAGTTTGCCCGTGATTTGCGACAGCACTAGCGCTGTGGCATGAATCTGAAAAGAGGGGTCGCGTGGCGACTTGAGCATAAACTCACAAGATTTTGAAACCTTTGCAGAAATGGTTTCGTTGAGGCCAGAAACTGTTGCTTTCACTGGCCGCATGGGGATTTTGAGCATCTTCTGAATGTGGTCAGAGATGAAGGATACTTCGGATCCTGGATCGATGAGGGCACGAGCGGCATAGCAAGTACCGTCGTGGGATATAGTGACCGTAGCGGTTCCTAACAGAACTGGCTTCGGTGCGGCAGCGAAACAAACTTGATGGTTATCGGGCTGATTTCGATCAGTGGACTGTAGCTGTTGTTGATTGATTTGAGCGGCGTTGGCCGACGTGGAGGGCCCTGTAAAGGGGGGTGCTCGCGCGTTAAGTGGGTTGTTACGGGGCTGATTGGGTTGCAATGCAGCGTTTCTACTTGTCGCAGACTTTGGTTGCTTAGTGGACGGACGCGACGCTGAATTCGTTAAGGGTCGGTTCTGCGCTTGATCGCGATGCAGCAGCGTATGATGTCGCGCCTGACATGTCGCGCAGTTGTATTTGCTGGGGCATCGTTGTATCTGATGCGCTTGCGCGAGACAATTCAGACACAGGCGCAACTTCTTCACTACCTCTAGACGTTTACCGGAAGTCATTTCCAAAAATTGCGGACAGACTCGAATCGTGTGTTGCTCTGAGCACAGCTGACATATTGTCGACGCAACATTCAACTGGAATGTGTTGACGCGTTTTGTCGAGGGGGCCACCTGCTGTTGAACGGGTGACGCGCGAGTCTTGCTTGCGGACGCGCCTTTTATATCTTGCACCGTTTCCAGCGTTTGAAACCGATGTGTCAGGAACGCGTCGAGGTCGGACCATTTTGGAATTTCAAATTTATTTGAGATTGATTGTTCCCAAAGCGACAGGGTGGCTTCCGGAAGCCGAGTAGAGCACAGAAAAACTATAATAGCGTCCCAGTGTGACGTGTCGACGCCTTGGAGCGCCACAGCGGCGAGAATATTATTGATTTCCCGCTGTAGATTTTTAATTTCGTGACCGGTTTCCCTAGTAATCGTCGCGAGACCAAAGAGATTTTTAAGGAGCGTGTTCACGAGAACGCGTTTATTTTCATATCGTTCTGATAAATTTTGCCACGCTTGCTCGAACCCTTCATTCGTCAAAGGAGACTTTTGTACGATTTCCTTTGCTTCTCCCGTTGTCTTTTGATTCAAGTGAAATAACTTTTCAACCGGGGTGAGACGCGTATTCTTTATATATAGGGCGGTGAACATGTCGCGGAAGGAGGGCCAGGTCAGATAGTCGCCTTTAAAAATGTCGGTATCGCATGGAGGCAAGCTAATGTTGTACCCGGTGGGCGGCAACTCTGCCGTATCCGTAGAGCGCCGCGGCGCGGTAGTCTTTATCAGTGAGTTGACTTGAATTTTGATCAGTCCAACGCATCGCTTGTAGTTATCGTACGCTTTGAAATATTTTTCCTTAACGCTTTTTAGATGTTTTGCCATCTTCTCGTCCGTTTGCATTTGTTCGAGAAGGTTGCTATAAGCGGACTTGATGACGGACCACTGCGAGTTTAGCTCCGTAACGTCCAACTCTAGGGTATCCAACGTTTGCGACTCCGGTGAACTGGCCAACATGTGCGCGCCGAATTCTACCAAATCGTCCGCGAGACGTATAAAAGAGCTAAGCCGCTCCATTGTATATGCGATAGGGTTAATCAAAATTTAGCAAAGGAATACGCGATATGATATCGATTTTCGTTGGTGCCAAAGAATACAGGGGGCTAAAATAGCTTAGACTAATAGGCTACTCAAGAAATAAAACACCTTAATATTTTTATTCCTCACGAGAATTTTTTATTATTATAGTTTTATAGCAAGGAATTATATTTTTCGCCCACCGTGCAAAAATTGCTGTCGACTTCCTTGACACGTTAAACGAAGAGAGCGACGTAGAGAGCGATCAGTGTTAGAACAAAAAAACAAAAAACGTGTTGCTTGCTTGGCTGCAAGCTGAGAGCGTGTCTATGTGAGAGCACGTAAACCAAACCAGCCAGCAAAAGGTGGTGGTTTTTTGGTTTCTAAGTGAACCGCGCAGAAGAGCGTAAGCTGCGAGCGTGTCCGTTGAGAGCACGAAAACCAAACCAGCCAGC
This sequence comes from Myopa testacea, assembly GCA_949629155.1. Classification (NCBI taxonomy): domain Eukaryota; kingdom Metazoa; phylum Arthropoda; class Insecta; order Diptera; family Conopidae; genus Myopa; species Myopa testacea. Next base: position 23,624,585 of record OX451346.1, on the reverse strand, counting down.
AAAAGGTGGTGGTTTTTTGGTTTCTAATAGAAGAGCGCAAAACAAAGCGAGAGCGAGCTGCAATTATGTATTCGTCGAAGAATAAATAATTGCAACACGTGCCGGTCAATACAAGTATATAACCGGGTTCAAGGGCACTTATATACTTATATCCAACTTTTGGAGCACCGTTACACCGAAATTAATTTTTCCGTTAATCTCAAGTGTACACGGGAGTACATAAGTGTATATATACGTGCTGCGTATATATATATTTGTTCGCCCGTTTGATGGGGGTACAGTTTATTCAAAAATATTTAAAATTTGCACTTTAATTCATATAAACCTTACAAATTACTTGAAATTACACAACTTACCTTTTCAAAAAAAGGGGCGACGATGTCGATGAGTAGAGGTTGGAGCTCGATCCGGCTCGAAGGACCAATGTTTAGTTGGGAAAGTCACTTTGTGAGTTCGGTTTGTTTTAGGTTTTATTTTATCACTTATTAAAATACAAATTACAATAGTGTTTGCTTACTAAATATAAGTTTTACGATGTTAAGTTTTTGCCTGCGCACTGCGTGGTTCACGGCCAGAAAGTCAGAAAACAGTCAAGTCGTCGACTCCGACCACCAAGGCTGCAGCCGAAGAGCTCGCAGTCAAGCTTTAAGCTTGCCTCTCCTGAGCGACCGAAGTCCGCGCTCTGAGAGGACACGGCTTCGGACGATCAGGAGAGGCAGCCTGGCGAGCGGTTTGCTTTGGCGTAAACACAAACCATATCGGTCATTCAGCGCCACCCTGTATATTATATTTAACATTTATTTAACATATAATAATACATTTTTCCACTCAAACTTAGATTTTACAGGTGGTCCAGTAACATTTAATTCCTTTTCTACCGTAATCCAAAATTTCCCAATTTCCTCCTTGGTCCGTTTGGTGTATCCAGAGGCAATACCTGGATATGTTATCCAGGTATTCCATTAAATTAACCAATTTTTCAAGTTGGTTTAAAAAGAAGTCAATTAAAAAACTGCAAGTTTTAAAATGTCTGCCTATTTTTTGAACTGATAATTTGTACACTTACATGTTGTCACTACAAAATTCCTCGTGATAAAAACGGCGGAAAAATTAACAGAAATTCCCTAAAAAATTTTCGTAAAAAAATTGTTGGCGATAGGTAGATTTTCTGCGGAATTTCGTTTAACTCTTTCGATAATTGTTCGCAATACCTGGAAGGGAAAAACGGAGAATTTCCGACGGAAATACCTGTTCACGATTGCCCTGAATATACAATGTGATGATCGATGCTTGTAGTTTGCACTCACGAGGACACTAGTATACAGTCTGTCAAGAATGAGTTTATTCCGACTGTAAAATTTCGATTATGATCTTTAAAGCATCGTCTTTTTACGAGCAACTCTTGACTGTTTAATGCGAAACGACGACACCACACTCTTCCTTGGGATCTTGTGCAAGCGTTCTGGTGGAAAAGATTGAGGTTTTGGTATATTTTCCTCATCATAACGCGCTCTGCACGTTCAGTTAACTCAGTTTTACTGCCGCTTCCATACTTCAGTGCTGGTTTTCCCTCGTTTTCTTCACAATATAAAATATTATGAAGATAATATTTTGTTACAGATAACATTTTGGATAATTCCGGCACACTTTTACCCATTTGTACATTGCAATAAACCAACTGAATCACTTCAAAACAACATTTTGTCTGGCATTTTAAGAGAATGTTATGTTAAATAAAATAACCACCACAAAACACGATTTTTCAACTTTTTGTATTCGCTAAGCAACAATGAATAAGTAATTAACATATCAACAAAAAAAAAAATTCAAATCAATGCCTAAATAATGGTAAAAGCAACGCATATTAAATCAACAACGGAGTTGTGAAAAGAGTTTCTTGACAGTTAAAAAACTGAGTAATCATGATTTTTGTTGCATATTTCGTAGATTGTGCATTAAATTTGGCTTTTTTTTCATTAAACTGTTGTAAGTACTACACCTTAAGGTAATTGATAAACGAAAATTCTATAAAGTATCTAAAAGTAGTATTATTTTGCTAAACAAATTGAAAAATGAAATTTATTTTCAATGTGTAAACTCATTCTTGACAGACTGTATATAATTCGCGTGCCGTTTATGGCAAGCTGCTCATAAAAGGCTGCGGCAAAACCATTTGAGTTTGAGTTGCTCTGAGTATAAGGTAAGCCTTATACAAAGATCTTAAAAAAATCTTCAGACTTCACTATCGGCTTCAGCTATCGGTAATATCTCTATATATTGCTAATCGACTTCGGTCATCGGTGAATGCCCTATCATTCACTAATCGGCTCAGGTTATTTATGAAGCGTGCAATAATATTTGCACGCCACCGGTAGGAAAATCCCATAAACGGGAAATTAACCTAACCAGCATTTGTCCTGATATAAATTAAGGCCTTCCGCCAGGAAGCACTTGGGTTTCCAAGACCTTACTTATGGCCTTCCGCAGGGAAGCACTTCTGTTTTTCTTGAAATAAATTAAGGCCTTCCGCCGGGAAGCACTTGGGTTTCCAAGACCTTACTTTTGGCCTTCCGAAGAGGAGCACTTACGCTTTCCTTTACATAAAATTAAGGCCATCCCATTAGAAGCACCCGAAGCTTCCAAGTCCTTACTTTAGGCCTTCCGCCGCGAAACACGCTGGCTAGGAGCTCCTGCTTAGGTGATTTACGTAGCGAAACTGTACAGCCGTCTGCTGCGTGGCACTCTGCCCTTAGATTCGAGTAGGCGAAAACACATTGAATTGTTAAATAGATAGTAAAATAAAACCAAGCCACCGAGCTGAACTCTGCAGAGAGTCAGTGCTAGACTGTGAAAACAGTCGTTAAAAATTCGTGCGGCGGTTGAGTATCACTTGGAGGGTTACGAGACCCCTTCGAGCGAACCCTTGACAGACTGAGCTTCGTCCATGGCTGAAAAGCAAAACTGGTTACAAATGGCGCCCGAGCAGGGAAACACAACAGAGAGTCCAGCACTTATGTTAGAAAGTGCACAAATACAGAATGGCAACGTGGATGCCACAACGTCCAACCTAAGCGGGATTCACACTCTAAAAAATGAGGAGCTAGAAGAACGCCTTAGAGAGTCAGGATTACCGGCAGAGGGAAAGGTAAAAGAACTCAGACAACGACTGAGCAACTTTATGAAAATGCTACACACCGAGAGAGGAACCACAACGGCGCTAAGCCCCTGGTTGACACACCACACACTGGCAACTACACCACTGATAAAGACACAATCCGAAGGCAACCCAAATAACAACAACGTAGACATAATGAACACAGTAAGAAAATAGAAACCGCCCCCTCAACGAATTTTTAGAAACCATAGAAGAATTAGCCGATTGCTATAGAATCGGGTACAACCATCTGGTCTTACCACTGAACGAAATCCTGAAAGACAGGGCGCGAGAGTGGTGGCGTTATAAAAGGAGCGAAATACAAACTTGGCGGGAATTCCGAACAGCCGCTGAAAAATTCTTCCAAAACACCCGTAAAAGAGCAAAAGACTTCATAATGAGTCTCATGTCGCTAATACGGCAACATCCTCACATGCGAATAGAACAGCAAGTAGAGCGTGTTGTATGTCGCGATCGCAATTTCCAGTCAAGCTTTCTTTAAAGTAAATTCGAAAGCCAAACCACCAACCATAGCACTTCGCTTGGTAGCCAGAAGCTTTAGTCAAGCTTTGCAAAGCTAGGCCAGCAACCATAGCACTTTGCATGGAATGGATTGTGGAAGCTAACTTTCAGTAGCAAGCTCCCAAACCATAAACACAAAAAAGCTTAGCTTGGAAAAATAAAAGATCCAAAACCAAACGTGGAAGAATTAAATTGGGAACGATTTATTTCTGCCGATATTGATATTGCGAAAAAATAAATTTGCGAAATAATGGAAATTTCGACACGCGCCAACACCGACCCACCTTGGCTCGGTCGACGGGTGCATGAACCGAGCCAACGGGAAAACCAGAAAACTATTCGCACGGGAGTCTAGAATTTATATCAGAACGAGGAGGTCGTCGTCTCTCATAGTCGCGTATAAAGTCGCGCTTTAGTTTGTAAATTAAGTGTTAAGTCGAGAAAATAGAAGAAGTGTCCTTAAAATACATAACGATAATAGAATTGTAGCCACGTCTACAATAAGAAGAAAAGTGTCACGCGTAAGAAAATTGCAATAGTTATTGTAATAAAAATAAGTGTAGAAGTAATAAGTAGCGTTAACACGGAAAGTAAAAAATAATTAATAAAGAGACTAATAGAAATCAACAAGGAGTTTTATTCGTTGCCCAGAGGACAACGACAAGGAAGAAGACCACCCAAAAATTACATTACAACAAATTGGCGCAACCGGAATTTTCGAGCCGAGGATCGCTCGATAAGGAGAAAAGTAAGTAGAATGAGATACTTAAATAATCAATAGCTGAATAGTTTAGGAAAGACAGGAAGTGAAAGAATAATTTAGAAATAAAGTTGCTAGGAAATTTCAAAAAGTGAAATAATAATGTTAGGATTAAATTGAAATCGAAAGTATAAGAGTGACCAAATAAAATTAAAATACAACTTTAAATTACCTTGAATGTGTGTGAAAAATTTAAGTGGAAAGTATCTTTAGAATAAAATAAATTAGAACACGACATATCTTTAAATGAAATTGAATAAATAAGTAGCATTTAAAAAAAAAAAAAAGTGAAAGGTAAAACCAATCGGTGAACAAAACGCAAGGAAACGTTAGTACGGAAACTGTGAAAAGTAAAGTACGTTCACTAATAAAAATAACTACAGATTTAAAATAATCAAATTCTACATTTATTTAACAGCATTTTAATTTTCAGCGTTGGCAGTCGGTTCAAGTTCCGAATGCCAACAAATCAGTATATATCCTGTTAATGCCAGTAATCAACAGCAACGACTTAAACGTCGCCAACATTAACTAATGACGAGTTTTTGCGATTTTTTTTTAAATTTACGATATTGGTTACTGTGAGTAGCGAATTGGCGAAACTTAAATAAATTTAAGGATTTATTTAACGTGGTAAAATTCAAATGATAAACGCAAATTGTTAAAAAACAGGAATCCAATCCAATACTAAAACAAAACGCGTACAGTATACGGGTCAGTTTTAAGTTTTCGTTGTATCATTTTTCGGGTGTGTCTTAGACGTTTGTTTTCAAATTACACTGTTAAATAAATTTTAACAATCAATGTAGTTGATTTCAAAGTCGCACATTTTTAGTTGATTAATTGATAATTAATTTTATCATTTTATTCGAGTTCAAGTCGCACAATTTTTTTTTAAATAATACGTCCTACATTCGCAAATGTATGAAATTTCACAAAAAAAAGGTAATAATCGGAATTACAATAAATTAAAACATTAAAAAGGAGTTTTTTTGGTTATTTTAAAAAACCAAAATTAAAAGTTAAACATTTAAAGTAAGGAGCTTAGAAGCTTCATATCGTTTGGAGAATCAAAGCCACGTTAACTTCGTTGTTTCAATAACAAGCAATTACAATTGTTGGCTGATAAAAAACAATCAAAGATAGATAAATAGAGGCAGGTCGTTCGTTCCTTTCTGTGAGGTCTTAAATTACCTCAGCGAAGTCACGAAAATTTTGACGCTTCGGCTCTGCTTGAAACAAAGCTGAACAGCGAAGTCACGAAAATTTTGACGCTTCGTCTCTGCTTGAAACAAAGCTGAACAGATGTACAGCGAATGTTTACAGCACGCTCGGTAAACGAATCGTGCAAGAAATATAAGCCGTTTAAGGGCCAGTTTTTCAGTGCTCGGTTATCGTCGTTTCTCAGTTAACCTTCGTTTAAACGACACATTGTGTTTTTCAGGGCTCGTTTAAACGGAGGTTAACTGGCCGATATTGCTCAGTTAAACTCCGGTGAATTTATCTTTTTAATAGATAAAGAAACAGCTGTTTCTTCGAGTACAGACATTTACCTTTGTTCAAAACTATGCTAATAATTTTGTTTATTTGCACCAGAACAGCTGTTCTCTTTGAAAAATGAAAATATTGTCAAGTGCTGCCAAAAAAGGTTTAGGTATACGCTAAATATTCATTGAATTTAGATAACTTCTGTATGAAATATAGAAAAGATACGTTTGACATAGATAAGTTAAACTCGCACTGTAAAACTCAAATCTCAGTTAACTTTTGTTTGGCGTTTAACTAATCTCCGTTTAAACGCCGTTTAAACGAGCACTGAAAAACTGGGCCTAAGGAAGTTAAAGCTTAACAAGCAAAAGTTAATTGTTTCGTCAATTATTTCGCCTTTTAAGTACTACGAGTAGTATAAAGAATTAAACGTTTAATGGAACGATTAAACGATAATCGATGTCGCTAAGTAGTCGCTTGAATAAATTTTTAAGTACGGAAAATTGGGAAAAATGGACATAATTGAAATATTAATAGAGTAAAAAACCACTAAATTAGATGTCGTTCTTTTAATGAATGGCCGAGTCGTTGCAGGAACAAGCTTACATAGAATTAGATAGAGCCCATAAAGAACTGAAACGCCAGTTAAGAGAATTCATATCCAGGATTTGGGCGACTTTTAAAGAGATAGTAGGCAACAAAGAAAACTTAGAATTGATAAAGTCTAGAATAGGGGACCTAAAAGACCATACAAGTGTAAAAAAAGCAGACGCAATAGTAGAGGAATTACTTAAACTCCTAAACCAGATAATAGAGAATAAGACAGAAGATTCAAAGACATGGGAATTAGAGTTTAACGCGTTAAGAAATAGATACGACAATTTTTTAGTAAATAAAGAGTTTCAGGAAGACTTACTCGCGAACATAGAGCGAGAGAATGAAAAACTAAAACTAAAAAACTAAAAACTAATTATTAACAAAAAAAAAGGATAACCGAGGAAACGTTGAATAGAACTTTAGACCAAGGATTTACACAGAAATCAAGAGAAGACTGTAGCTCTTTAGAAGAAGCAAATAGACGCACACAAGAGTTAAAAGAGCAGAATAGATTTTTAAGTCAGGAGATATCACTAGACCACGATCGGACGCTTTATCATAAGGAAGCTGCTCCGTCCGCAGTTAGTCCGAAAGATTACAACGGAAGGTCATTTCAACAGATTAAGACGACAAATAACTTACACAAAATGGGTATAGGTGAGATAGCCAAGATTACGAGTAGGCTGGTACCGCTCTTTTCGGGAACACAGTCACCAGACTTACGCGGGGAAGTGTACAAATTCATACAAGGGTGCGAATTAGCCACAAGGGAGGTAGGTGCAGACAACAGTCAGGACTACATAGACTGCATTAAGCAGAGATTAGATGGGGATGCCTATGATTTAGTGAGGTCATCATAGGAATTCTACCTCACAATAAAAAGGGCATATTTACGTAGGATCTCCTTAGACTCAGTGATAATAGGTATCCAAAGTTGTAGCCAGTTACTTAATGAAGATATACGACAGTTTGCAAGACGCCTAAACGCCCTTCGAACACAGGCAATAGAGATAGTTCGAAAGGATTACAACGGAGACGGAGATAGGGCACTATTGAGTATGGTGGAAGGGGCCGTAGAAAAATCATTTAAAACAGACGCAAAACAAAGGATTAAAAGACGCCGCATTGAGAATTTATATGATCAATGTGACGAAGAAAAACATTGAACAAATGGTAGAATTAGCCGTAGAGGCACTAGAAAATATACAAAGCAGTAGCTCCCTCCAAACAGACCAGTTATCAATTAACATGAATTCACCGCGTCTTGGCGCCATGCCATATAACCAGCGTGAGCAAATTCAACAGGGAAGCCATGGCAGAGCTGCAGAGGAAAGAAATGTCAAGCAACGAACCAAGACACAAAATCCTCCACAAAGAGCGACAGAGAGAATAACCTGCTCTTTTTGCAACAAGCGAGGTCATACTAGAGATGATTGCTTAACTCGCAAAAACACACCATATTGCCACAAGTGTTTAAAATAAACATTAATCCGAATACACTTAACGGTTTGCAAAGGAATTGCAAAAGACTCCTATAAACCCGCCAAACATAGCGAGCCAAACGATATGTCATTGGTGTAATAGACCAGGACATATGGTAAAAAATTGCGAGGCAAAAAGAAATTTGGAAACGTTGCAGAGTAATCGTCCGGGAAACTATCAAGGGCCCAGAACAGGCCAATAATCTGGGAACCCAAAAATATTAGTAACTTAAGGCCAAATGAAGGAGTAACAGTAATTCATACCTCCGAACCGATTGTGGATACGTTACCAACTTCAAAAGACTTAAAAGTTAATATCAAGTTGAAGAAGACTGATAATAATAAAAGCAAAGTCACAGAGAGAAATCATACAATTGTAGAAACAGTTAATTTAGAAATGCCACTCTAAGTTGGAGAGAAAAATGAAAAGTTAAATCCAAAAATACCTTGCGCAATGAATAAGTTAGCAAGTAACAATAAAAATAGAAATGTAGAAACAGGGGTATCTAAATGCACACAAACCCAGCTAAATGACGTGTTCATCGAATTACCTTGCGAAGAGGCTATAAATGGAAAACTCATTTTACTGGTAGATACAGGAGCAGATACAAGCCTGATAAAAAAAAAGTGCAATAAGAGATAGCACAATAATAAACAAGTCAAATAGGAAAGACTTGAGCGGAGCATTTGGAGGTTGTGTGACCACAGAAGGATCAACTACTATATGTCATAATGAGGTACAGTCCTTACGTTTAACGTTACACGTTGTGTCCCTCAAACAAAGAGTACCGGCACACGGCATATTAGGAAGAGATAATTTGTGGAACAACTCCATTATAAATGCAATGGAAAAGATTTTAACACTTTTCAATGACAAGAAAGAGGTTATTTTGGAATTACCAATAAAAACTATAGGGAAAGAAAGTAAAGAACAGTACGATAGTACCACTAAAACAAGGTACGAAATTTAAGAATGTTGGAATTCATAAAGAAGAAATAGATTCAGGAGCCTATATAGCCGACACATTAGTAAATGTGAAAGATAATACTGTTTATGCTCCCATATTAAATACAACAGAGTATGATTACGAGATAAACAGCGAATTTAAACCGAAATTCACAAATCTCGACGAGTATACAATACAAAGTACTACGTCAATTAATAGTATAGGCAGAATAGATGCCAAAAGGAGAATAAATTAATTGCTCAATGAAATTGAGTTAGATAAAAATTTAAATATAGAGGAAAAGCATTCCATAGAAGAAGTGGTAAAATCATTTCATGACGTCTTGCTATTAGAAGGAGACGAACTTTCTTTTACAAGCGTATTAAAACACGAAATTCCAACAGGCGCAGATCAGCCGCCCATAAACAGAAAACAATACAGATTACCTCAAATACATAGGAAGGAAATAAATAAGCATGTAAACAAACTTCTAGATGATGGCATAATAGCACATAGTACATCACCTTAGAACTCGCCGTTACTTTTAGTGCCCAAGAAAAGTGGCAAGGACGGGGAGAAAAAATGGAGACTTATAATAGATTACAGGAAACTCAATGAAGCAACGATTAAACAGGTTTTTCCCATTCCTCGTATTGAAGAAATCCTAGAGCAATTAGGCCACAGCAGATATTTCACAACGCTAGATTTGGCAAGTGGATATCAACAAGTTTTAGTCGATGACAGGGAAAAGAAAAAAACATCATTCAGTACAGGACTAGGGCATTTCGAATTCAATCGAATGCCATTTGTGCTGACAGGTGCCCCAGCAACATTTCAAAGGATAATGAATCATATCCTAACAGGTCTACAAGGCATAGACTGTTTTGTCTATTTAGATGACATTGTTATCTACGGGAGAAATCTTAAACAACACGAAGAAAGGTTATGTTCAGTACTACAGAAGTTACGAGAACATAATTTAAAACTTAATACAGGAAAGTGCAGATTCCTAAGAAGAGAGATTATCTATTTAGGACACAAATGTACAGATCAGGGCGCACTCCCTGACCCCAACAAAGTGGATTGCGTTAAGAGCATACCTAAAAGTAAAAAGGAGGTGCAAGCATATTTAGGACTAGTAAACTATTATAGAAAATTCATACCGGGCACAGCAAAGATAGCTCTGTCTATTAACAAACTTCTACGTAAAAACGCGAAGTTTATTTGGACACAAGAATGCCAGAAAGCGTCCGAATCATTGAAAAGGGCAATAATAACACCCCCGGTTTTAGCATATCCGGATTTTGAAAAGGAATTCATACTAACTACTGATGCAAGTAACGAAGCGTTAGGCGCAGTACTTTTTCAGGGTAAAATAGACGAAGATAGGCCGATAGCCTTTGCTAGCAGAGCAGAATGACGCAGAAAAGCGTTACTCAACAATAGAAAAGGAGTTTCTAGCCATTGTGTGGCAACAAAAAATTTCAGAGCGTATCTGTTAGGAGACCATTCAAGATAGTTACAGACCATCAACCGTTAAAAGGAATAGCTAACATAAAACACCAGACTTCAAGACTGGCAAGGTTTAAGCATAAATTATCAGAATACGATTTCGAAATTCTATATAAGCCAGGAAAGAAAAACTTAAATGCAGACGCACTAAGTAGAATCCCACAGGAAAAACATAAAACAATAGCAGCCGTACAAACACGGTCGAAAGCAAAAACAGCTAACCAAGATCAGCAACAAGGAACAACCGTCGAAATCGATAAAGATGATGCGCAATCTGGAAGTGGAATAAATAACACAGCAACATTGCTATCCGACCCGAAAGAAATAGAGACCGTTATAAAAGATTTCCATAACACCCCATTAGGAGGTCACCAGGGAGCGGTAAAAACTTACCTAAGGATCAGACAACAATATAGGTGGCCAGGGATGCAAAGACAAATCAAAGATTATGTCAAAAACTGTCCAAAGTGCCAGGCGAACAAAAGTTCGAAGTTAACAAAAATGCCCATGGTGTTAACAGATACACCAATGAGGCCATTTGATAAAGTCTACATGGGCATAGTAGGTATTCTACCAGAAACTGTGTCTGGTAATAAGTACATTTTAACGTACCAAGATGACTTTTCAAAATTTATGGCATGTACAGCTATTCCAGACGCGGAAGCAAGTACCGTTGCCGGGGCGTTTTACGATGAAATAATAACGCGACACGGAATTCCACGAATTCTAATTACGGATAATGGAACAAATTTCATTTCAAAACTGTTCTCAGATACATGCATTAAAAAATTGCATATAACGCCATACCATCCACAAGCTAATGGCTCATTAGAGAGAAGCCACAGACCGTTAGCGGAATATTTGCAGAGTTTTGCTAAAGAAGACGGGTCGAATTGGGATCAATGGTTAACTGCTGCTATGCATGTTCACAACCACACACCCCACATTACGACTAAGCAAACACCGTTTCGTACTTTGTTTGGATTCGATAGAGAAATGCCGACTAACTTAAAGAGAAAGTGTAGTCCGGTGTATAATGCCGAAGATCCAAAAAGGTATTAAAATTTCAAATGCAAAGAGCCCACGACATAGTTCGGAAAAACCAAGAAATGGCTAAAAAGGTAGCAAAAAATCATTATGATAATAAGTTAAATTTAGTAGAATTTAAAGTAGGAGATAAGGTATTAATTAAGAATCAGACTAGGAAAAATAAATTTTCTCCAATATGGATAGGGCCATATGAGGTAGCAAAGATTAAAACTCCAATTACTACAGTTTTAAATATTAAGGGACAGGAAAAGTCATTCCATAATAACTTACTTAAGTTATATAATAGCAATTAAATAGGAAAATAGGATTAACTAGACAATTACATAGGAATCCGTCAGAATCACTTAACTAAGAAAATAAATTTAGGGGGAAATTAAATGAAGTAGTCATAAATTAAAGTAAAATTAAATTAATCACAATAGGCACCTTATTAGGATAGGGATAACAAATTTATATATAAAATAGGATTGATAGAATTTGGAATAGGATAGTAGGAAACTAAAATTTTTTAATTTTTAATTTTACTACTAATAATTTTAACTTAACTTCAGTCTTACGGTTGAATAACGAATGAAATAATGACAAATTCAACAAGAAAGTAAATACAAAATTAGAATAATGTTTCAATAAGCAACAACTTGTTTATTTAAGCGTAAAAATATAAGTAGAGAAAATTTATAACAAAATAAATTCATAGTTAATATTTGAGTAATTTCTTTTGTAAATTTAAATTTTGAAAGTGAATTGAACTTTTTAGTTTGTATTAATTTTAATATAAGGATAATATACGGTTTATGTAAAGTAGCTGTTCCGTTTTAAGTTAAAAGCCAATATAACTTTGCATTTGCAATTATTATATTAATAAATGCACATGTAAAAATATGCCTGAAGAGTTAGTTCAGGCATAAAACACACTTACACTATATATGTACGTATAAATTCGCACCTATGCCTGTATGGCTTAAGAAAACAAGATTTAGGGAATAAGATAAATACGGAAAGTATACTTTCCAAAAGTACGAAAATTAATATAATAGGATAGAATACATAGATATGAAGAGTTAGGAGCTAGGAATAAGATAGAAATAAAGTAGTACAATAACAGCAAAAATGGCGCATATAGAGAGACTAATAAACACTTCTCCTAAAAAAATAGAATACAACCCCAATATTATTCGAATCGCAAGGAGAAGCGTTTTTCTATAACAGCGACTGGACACTGTTCACCAAGTTCGAACCTTTTGATTACGCGTTATTAGTAGACAAATTGGAAGCACATACAGCAAAGCTCAAAGTAACTTGCAATAATGTAAATCGGGATCTATTACTGGCCAACTTCAAAAACATATGCGGAGCTGTAGACGGCACCATGAAAATAGTGCTGACAAGACTAAAAGAGAACGAGCGATTATTAACGCCGCAATTACTAAGAGGAGAACCAAACGGGCGCTGAATTTCGTAGAGGAGGCACTAAACTGGGCGTTTGGCGTAATGGACCAGAAAGATGCAAACCAAATTTATAACCAATTGCAAGAGCTGGACGTGGCACAACACACACATTACAACCTACTCCAAAAACAGGTGATAGTAATGGAAGCGAGTTACAAAGCACTAGCTAAACCGATAACAGCCGTAGTCGAGCGAATAAATGCACTACAAGGAGAATTAAACAGCACCGTCGAACAACAAAATAAGGTTAACGACAAGACACAAAAAAGCTTAGCTTGGAAAAATAAAAGATCCAAAACCAAGCGCGGAAGAATTAAATTGGGAACGATTTAATTCTGCCGATATTGATATTGCGAAATAATAAAATTGCGAAATAATGAAAATTTCGACACGCGCCAACACCGACTCACCTTGGCTCGGTCGACGGGTGCATGAACCGAGCCAACGGGAAAACCAGAAAAATATTCGAACGGGAGTCTAGAATTTATATCAGAACGAGGAAGTCGTCGTCTTTAATCGCGTATCAAGTCGCGAGTTAGTTTTAAATTATAATTAATAATAATATAAGTGTACAAGTATAAGTTTACATAATCAAATTAGTGTTTTAGTGTCGGAACAAGAAACTTTAAATAAAAATCAATAAGAAGCTTAAAACAAGACGTTTTATTCGTTGCACAAAGGACAACGAAAAGGAAGAAGATCACCCAAAAATTACACTACAACAAATTACAACAAGCGAGCATATGAAGGACTCCCCCCAGAATATCGGCTATACATAAAACGCAATGAATTTGATAACATTGACGATCTCATGACAATGGTAGAAGAGTATGAGCACATCAGAGGAGAGGAAACCAGAGTCAACTGCCACTCTAATAACTGCGTAATACACCCTATGCACGAAAGACGCATTGTTGGTCGTGTAGACAACCAACGCATACCAGAAATAACTGCCGAGGAAGAAAATTACTCTTTTGTTCATACCACCAATCACTGGCCGCTTCTACCTACCAGTTCAATGCAATAACCGCACCGTCAAGGCACTCATCGACACCGGAGCCTCACTTATATTCAGTATATATTAGGCACTGACCCAAAAAGTAAAATCAAACGTCAACCACGCACACAACAAAAACATATTCCCCTTACACTGACAAACGGAACGATAATTTTGGCTCAGGATTACGGAGAGGTTACTATCAAAATAGGCGAGAGAGAGTACCAACACCAAATATTCTTCATGTCAGGGCTCACTGAAGAACTAATTTTAGGAATGGACTTTTTAAATAAAGCAGAAATCCATCTCACCATTGGCAACCATGAAGTGACACCCAGTGTCACAAACAATAACCGTAGCATACATACAATAAGCCAGACGCGTGACCACGGCTGGTATACAAAAAATAAAACCCAAAAACAACAAAACCAGCAACAAAAAGTCAAGAACAGTCCAGAAGAAAACGGGTTACATATCAAAAACTGGGTACAGCCGGCAACTGAACGGTGTTGCCCGCCCGTCGAAGCATACCCGCCGCAAAGACGGTGGTGCACACTGCCCAGGCCGCGATCAGAACAACCAAACTAAAAACAAGTCTGATCAAAATACGGAAACACCTCATTCGGAACGGCCCAGCACTATGTACCCGCCCCCGAATACCACCAACAAACACACCAAGAGACACGCCGCAATCAACAAACACACCGAGAGAGACACTGAAATCAATAAAAACACCGAGGGACACACCGAAATCAACAAACACACGAAAAGAATCGAAAGGAATCAAACCAAACACCAACTCAACAAAAAACCAAACGACCAACCAAATCACCACGACACCAAAAAAACGTCAGAGAGGGAAAAAGGATGGCTACACCAGATTACCATCCGACCGCAACTGACCACCGACCGCCGTACATTCTAGATGCAGCGACCAGAAGGAGTACTCACCGTCACAGTACAAGGCGGATGAGCTGAATTAACTCACACCACCGAATGGAGGGTGATGACCACCAACAAGACAGCACACAGACCATTTTAGACTCAAACAATAGAAAAGGAATATTAGGACTTAAAATTAAAAATGAAGAAAATATAAGTAAAATTAAAATAGGAACAATTAAGATTAAGAATCTTACGAAACTACAAGAAGGATTCGGCTTCACGCAAACAAAATGTGAAATATTTCACCGATCGTCTGCAGGGTCTGAGGGAGATCTGGGACGACTTCGTGACGAGAGACAGGCAAATTCGAGAGAACGAACATGTGGACCAGGAGGACGCCTATTTCACATCGGACTTCTTCGATCCAATGAAGAAGTTAAAGGCAACGTACACCCAAATTTTCGAAGAAGAAAGGAAACAGGTGCAGCCAACAAAGAATGCTTCTCGTAGGAAGCAATGCACTAGAGCGTTATTGTCAAACGTAAATAGCAACAACCAGCTTCAGCCACAGCTATACTTCGACATCAAAATAAAAGCCATCATACAAGCATGGGAACAAATTTAACAAATAAACGATGAGATCTGGACTCAATTTGAAAGTCCCGAATCCGTCGGTTATAACATACAGCCATATGTCAATATGGAAGAACAAGTGCAGGAGACATTAGTCAACTTAGCAGTCATTACAGAACAACAGAGAATAAGCGATTCATCAACAACTTCAACAACAAATAATTCAGCATTGCAAACTAAAATATATCTACGTAAGCTAACAATTCCTAAATTTGATGGGAGTTATCTTCATTGGCGTCGATCTCATTCGATCTCTTTTCGCAAATGGTGGACCAGCAACCAATTCCCAAATTGGTTCAAAAAATATTTTACTTACTCGGACCATCTTAGAGAAGCCGAAAGATTAGTTAGTCACTTAGCACCCACTGAGGAAAATTATGATGTTGCTTGGACAATGCTGCGATAGCGCTACAACAATAAAAGGATATTGGTATCACTCTAATCCAAAACAACGTCGATCAACCATCAGTAATGGAGTTAAAGGGATTACACGATACAACTCAGTAATGTCTTCTGGCCCTAAACAATTTGGAAATTGCCACGGCACAGTGGGATCCCTATTATTAAATTTACTTACGAAAAAGCTGGACAGGCAGTCATTCATTCGATATGAGCAAACAATTTCGAGTCCCAGAGAAGTGCAAACAATTCCCGACTTCCTCACCTTTTTGGAAGGACAATTATTATCACTGGAAATGATAGAACAAAGGGATAAGGCTCCAGCAGCTCAGAAAACGGCACATGTCCATGCAACATTCGTCTCGAAACCTCAGGACAATAACACATGTAGATCATGCAAATGTGGCACGCATCCTTTATTTGCGTGTCCAGACTTTCTTCAGCTTGGAGCATCAGACCGACTAAATTTTGTGCGCAAGCAAAATCTTTGTGTAAACTGTTTGAAGGTAGGTCACCTGGCTGGTCAGTGTCCTTCGTGAAGTTGCAGTCAGTGTAATAAAAAACACAACACGTTATTACAAAATCTCAGTACAGGGCAGAACAATCAGCAATTTAAGGACAGCACTCGGCCAACAAACTCTACACCTGTTAAGGCAGATAACGCACCAACTACAGTAGCATCACCCAATCAACAAGGCAACAGGTAGGCGTATATTATATCAGCCACCGCTGTAGTTTCAATTTCTGCAGCCAACGTCATTCAACTTTAAGACAGTTTTAGAATCCGGTTCGCAAGTTAATCTGAAACTCAGAGGCTCACCAAGAAACTATTCCTATCGCCCCGAACTTCACAACTTCAAATCGAAGGCATCGGACGCAAGACTCGCAATTCTAGCAACAGGGTCAATGTAGGACTACAATCACAAGATGGAACCTTCCACACCAGGCTCGAGGCATATGTATTACCGAAAATTGTGGCACCGCAACCGACACAAACGTTAGATATTTCAAAATGGTCCATACCAACTAACGTTAAATTAACGGATCCAACTTTCGACAAACCGGGAAAAATCGATGTACTCCTAGTCGCAGAGTTTTTCTACGATGTAATGCAAATCGACCAGTTAACACTCGGCAAGGATATGCCGAATATATTGTATATATATGCAAAATACAAAATTAGGATGCATAGTATCGCGAAAAATTAGCTCAACAATTCATCAACCTGTTACTTGCGGAATCTTTCCTGACAGCAACGAGACCACAGACGAATCGAACAATTGAGGTTGGCAGAACAGTTATGTGAACGCAGCTTTACGCAAACAGTGTCAAGATCCGCAACTGGGCGTTTCATAGTCCGGTTACAATTAGCAGAAAAGGGTGAAGCGTTGGGAGAGTCATTTACAATGGCTCTTAGCCGTATTTATTCTCTTGAGAGACGATTACAAAAATATCAAACTCTGAACATAACCTATTGCAACTTCACGGAAGAGTATTCTTAACTTGGACACATGGACGAGATCGCACCCAAAGATATACCAAAGGAACACTATTTCATTCATAGTAGTACCACTAAATTAGGGGTCGTCTTCGATGCTTCAGCAAAGTCTTCGTCAGGACTCTTCCTAAATGATATACTACACGTCGGACCAACGATTCAAGAGGAACTCGTCTCCACAAATATGCATTCTACGCTGGTATCGAAAAAATGTATCGGCAGATTTTAATACATCGTGAGGATCAGAGATATCAGTTGATAATTTGGCGAAACGATAGCAAGAACTAAGGTATTATTGTCTACAAACGGTAACATATGGGACGTCGGCCGCATCGTACTTAGCTTCAAGCTGTACAAAATGCCCTCAAACGATAGCAAGGCAGAACAAGTTGGATCATCCAACGGGATCTCAAGTTCTACTTGATGACTTTTATATGGATGATTGCTTGAGCGGTGCAAACAGTATTGCCGCAACATTAGTAATTCAAGCGCAACTGAGGCACATCTTAAATAACGCAGGGTTTAAGCTGCGAAAGTGTTTCGCTAATGATGCAAAATTGCTCGAGAAAATTGCATCTCATGATCAAGAAGTTGATCTTGATCTCCACTTTCTCCTTACATAAAGACACTAGGTGTAATGTGGCTACCAAGGGATGATCAATTCTCAGTTCGGGTGAAAATGACTCCCACACAATGTTCAACAAAGCGATCAGTTACTTCAGACCTGGCTCTCATTTTCGATCCTCTGGGAATCCTCGCACCTGTAGTGGTAATTGCCAAAATATTCATCCAGCAGCTTTTGCAATTCAAGCTGTCATGGGATGACGTTTTACCAGAGTAACTACAATAGGAATGGCTGAGCTTTCAAGGAATGTCGGCATCTCTAAATAAAATTAGAATTGATAGACACGTCTTCAAGGAAAGGAAAAACCAATCTCAGTGCAAATCCACACATTTGCCGCCTCAGAAAAGGCTTACGGGGCAGCGGTATATCTAAGATCTACATTCAGATATGGACAGGTTATACTGCGATTGCTGTGTGCGAGATCTAGAGTTGCTTCACTTAAAAAGCAAACTATACCACGCCTAGAACTATGTGCAGCTGTTTTAGGCGCCCAACTTACAACCAGGGTAAGAACTGATCTAAGATTGCCAAGGCCTTCTTAACTAATTGCCAAGGCCTTCTTAACTAATTGCCAAGGCCTTCTTATGGTCGGACTCTCAGGTGGTACTATGCTGGATACATTGAACAGCGTCATCCTTTCACACCTTTGTGGCCACTAGGATCGCAAAAATTCAGAACAACACCTACGCAGTGGCGGTATATATGGTTCTACGGTCCCTTCTTCACGGTAATGAATCTCACTGGCCTGCGTCATTTTCAAAACCCTCAAGCCATGAACCCGAATTAGAAAGGAAATCAATCGCAGCAAACTCGGTAATAAGCACGGCGAGAAGAGAAAAACTCATGTATGGTATTAATCACAGGAATTGTTTTCGCACACTGCAACACATTGTCGCCTATGTATTGCGGTTCATCAGCAATGTACGACATACTGCACCACGGTTACAGGAAAAGGAATTATCACTACAAGAATTACAAAAGGGCCTACAACTAATAGTACAAACAATACAGCAGTGAGACTTCGCAACAGAAATCAAAGCACTTACGCAACACAAGGCATTAGACAAGGCAAATTCAATAAAGAGTTTATCGCCATTTATGGATGAACACAATGCTCTTCGAGTGGGAGGTCGTCTACAACCAGCTAATCTATCATGCGATGCAAAACATCCACTCCTCTTACCATATAATGATTCACTGGTAAGGTTACTGCTCCAGGGTCTGCATGAAGACAACAAACATTGCGGAGCCCAGGCACTTCTGGCTATATCCAGACAGCAATTGTAGATCATAAAAGGCAAATAAATATATGACAAGAGGTGTTATTCAAAATTGTGTTCGATGTAATCAAGCAAAACCTCACCTATTTAAGCAAAGAATGTCAAATTTACCAGCAGAAAGACTATCGCCAGCGCGACCGTTTATTACATCAGGAGTAGATTATTGTGGCCCTTTCTGGCTGCATTATAAAATTCGAGGTAAATAACCACATAAGATTTATCTCGCAATCTTTTGCTGTTTCTCGACTAAAGCTGTCCATCTAGAATTGGTCAGCGATCTAACCACTGAAGCATTTATTGGCGCAATAAAAACATTTATTAGCAGACGGGGAAGATGTCAAACATTATACTCTGATAATGCAACAAATTTTGTTGGAGCCAAGAACAAGTTGACCGAATTAAGTGTGACGATTTTTTCGGATAAGGCGCAAAACAGCATTAAGAGGCATGTGGCGCCAAGGGAATCGAGTTCAAATTTATTCCTCATAGGGCACCAATTTCAGAAACCGTTGGGAAGTGGCGAGGAATCTGCAAAGGATATGTTGCTAAGAAGCGTATCAACAGCATCTCTGACATATGAAGAAATGGAAACAGTCATAGTAGAAGTCGAAGCAATTTTAAATTCACGCCCTTTAACTCCGATGTCAAATGATCCTAATGACCTTACAGCATTAACACCTGGTCATTTTTTAATCGGCGAACCCCTGACTGCTCAAGTAGATACGTGTCCACCTAAACTGAAGACAACTCTTAGTACAAGATGGAAATTAGTGTCCCAACTAAAGCACGAATTTTGGAAAAGATGGAACGTGGAGTATTTAAATCAATTACAACGCAGACAAAAATGGACGACGCAGACCGCGATATTAAGGAAGGCACTCTAGTAATCATTAAAACTGACAAAGTTTCAGTACTGGCCTCTGGGAAGAGTGACCAAAATATACCGCGGTCCTGATGGAGCAGTACGAGTTGTGGATCTAAAAACCGCGTCTGGTATGCTTCGTCGACCAATCCACAATTTAGCCCCCTTAGTGAAGGAGGGTTCTTGCACAGCTGCAACTTCAGATGAAGGGTCAACTATCTCAGTGGCTCAGAAACATTCACGCGAAGGATCTGAAATCCCACCGAAGCCTCAGAAGGAGCTCACCGAAGAATCTTCTACCCGTCAAAAAGAAAACGAATATCGCACACGCCAATGATGATCAACTGTATACCTGCTCTTTTCTTGCTGCCACTTATATGCGCTGGTTCTATAAATATAACGAATTTCAACAACGGACTTGGAATATATTTCGATAGGATAGGATTCACTGAGATTTCTCCTACAGCCTGGACGTTAATTGTATATTACGACCTTCTACAACTTCAAAACGAATTAAAGACCTTTGAGATCGGGACAAATGCATTAGACCACATATGTCGGAAACGATAGCATGATTGCTAACCAGCCTCCACGAAGTAATACTTAACGGCAGTTCCGTGGAGGAGAGTGGTAGAGATGTATGGGGGGTGCGGTTTAGTACGTAGGCACCAAGGATGGTGAATCGTGCATGCCAGTGGGCCGGTCCACTGGTATCTATGAAGATTCCGTACCTCCGGTCGTCATACAAAAAAGAAAAAAAAAAACATATGTCGAAAACTAAAGGATAATAAACCTTGCCTCGCCTTAACAGCGCACTTTAGAACATTAAGGAATGAAATGCAACTTGACAGCGACATCCTACATAGTACTCGCAAAAAACGAGCAGCATTAGACATTGTTGGAAATGTCGCCCGTTCCCTATTTGGAGTGTTAGATAGTAAATATGTTAAAGAAATGTCCACCACCATCAACAAAGTCCGAAACAATGAAGGATTCCTCCTAGAGTTAATGAAAAATCAAACCTCCATAATAGATTTAACAATAAATATTGTCGAAAGAAAGGAATTGGAATCACAAGCTAATCTAAAACACAGCTCTCGTTGGTTAACATATGAATTTTGACATTAAACATCAATTGCACAATACAAAACTCAATGCTGAGCTTTGAGGGACATTACACAATAGCTACAGTAATGTACACGTCCGACACACAGTTTGAAGCCGTAGTTGAAGCAGCATACCTAATAATCAACAAAATTTCAAACGGCACCAGTAATAGTAACAAAATTATTGAGGGCACCTCAGATCTTGACGCTGATTTGGAATCTAACAAGCACGTGAAGAATATACATCTTCCAGAAGCTATTGAAAATAGTACAATCCATCATCATATCATCAGCTACTCTGCATTGGTGCTGACCCTGCTATTATTGGCTCACACCAGCTATAAAATTTGGCATAAGAATCCACGATCTACAGGACCACTCAAAGCACCCCGCTTGAGACCAAGCACCGTATATTCGATCAACGTATAGGCATGAATACTATTCAACGGGCGAGAGGATGTCGCGATTCGCTATGCTAACGGAAGCACTTTTTTCTACCTTAAACTGGGTCATCGACTGCGATCATGGCTCAATGTCATTGACTGCACTCATGTTACGCTGGCGGTCGATGACAGAATTCAAAAGCAATTAATTTACCTTGCGAATTTGATGACGCGCACTAATGTAGCGTTTTTAGTAATTTGGATTTCTACAATTGTAATAATTGTTTCGCAAAATTTCTTTGTGAATTAGGCATTATTTCTTATACGTATTTTATTTTCTTATTGTTATTTATGCTTAGGTTAAGTGTTTTTATCTATAAATTAAAGCTATTTAATAAAGAAATTTTTAGTATTCAACACAGAATCAATGTGCACTTATTAAACCCAACTACTATAACTCAAAAAATACAAAGTGTGGATTTACACTTATAAATAAATAAAAAGGGATTGGAATTGGTTCAAGTTCCAAATCAATCACCTGTAAAATGGTAGTCCAGCTGTTGTATTCCTCATTTTAATGGTATCAACGCCACGCATCATTGAAACTGCATAAATCTGTTTGTGCCTTTTCAACCTGACAGCAAGTTGCAGTATCAACCGAGTTAACCGCGTCAGGCTCTCGTTCAGGAAAATGTGTTTGTTTGATTGACCAACATCTGAAAGCCTAAGCTGACGAGCTTGCATTTTCCGAAAATGAGCAGCAGCATGAAAAATTACGTTCTTCTCCGATAATGACTTAAACTTTATTATAATGTTCGGATCCAAACCTCTGTTTTGCTGGGGTAGCCGAAAAATCGAAACAGGAGCAAACAGAGTATACCCCTCAGCCGAGCATAATTTATTAAAGATTTCACTTAAGTTATCGCCATCAAGTTAAACACGCACAAACAGCCTGCAAGCTTACGAAGCTATAGCTTCGTTCCAAGTTCCAATTTTGTTAGTATTTTTTTGGTTGCGGCATATTCTTCTTTCATTTCCTCACAATCACCCTCGATCTCCTCTACCCTTGTTGTAAATCTACACACGTTGTTGTAAATCTTGCAGTGACTTGTCGAATGTGTTCAGCCTCTGCGAAATGTTTCTCTTAGGCCCAGTTTTTCAGTGCTCGTTTAAACGGCGATTAGTTAAACGCCAAACAAAAGTTAACTGAGATTTCAGTTTTACAGTGCGAGTTTAACTTATCTATGTTAAACGTATCTTATCTATATTTCATAGAGAATTTATCTAAATGCAAAGAATATTTAGCGTATACCTAAACCGATTTTCGCAGCACTTGTCAATATTTTCATTTTTACAAAGAGAACAGCTGTTCTGGTGCAAATAAGGAAAATAAGAATATAAAAATTCAATAACAATACCGCGATAACATTGTAACGTGCACACACGTTACAAATAAGCTAAATATAAGATTATTACAAATAAGATTAATTAACTAGAAATATAAGAAAACTGAAAGATCAGAATATAGAAATAAGTAAGACAAAGGGAAAACAGCATAAACGCAGCGCAGTCGCGGCTTTAATCAACAGAATACGTCAAATAATCGTAGGTTCGAATCCCACCAGCGGCAAAAAGAAATATTCTTTTCTCTTTTTAGAAACAAACCCTAGCTTAAGAAACCGCATATCGCTGGTTCAAATCCCACCAGCGTTCAAAACATTTTTTATCTTCGCATCAATTCTTTTAGTATGTGTGTTTGTACTCTTGTGTACACACCGAAAACAAAAGAGACAAACACAAAACCGGTTTCGTCATACATACACATACACAATGTACAATATGATGATCGACACTATCCGTTTGCACTCGCGACGTGCATATAATTCGCGTGCCGTTTACAGCAGCCAGCTCATAAAAGGCTACGGCAAAAACATTCAAATTCGAGTTGCGCTGAGTAAAAGGTAAGCCTTGTACTTGAGATTTTAAAACAATCTTGCAACTTCTACCAATTTTGCTACCGATAACACTGGTTATCGGTACTATTTATACATTCACTAATCGGCCTCGGCCAGCAGTAATATTTTTATATATTACTAATCGACTTCGGTCACCAGCGAACGCACTATCGTTCACTAATCGGCTTCGGCCAGCAGTAATATTTTTTATATATTACTAATCGACTTCGGTCACCGGCGAACGCACTATCGTTCACTAATCGGCTTCAGCCAGCAGTAATATTTTTATATATTACTAATCGACTTCGGTCATCAGTGTATGCACTTTCATTCACTAATCGGCTTTGGCCATCGGTAATATTCTTATATATTACCAATCGACTTCAGTCATCGGTGAATGCCTTATCATTCACCAATCGGCACAGGCCACCGACGTGCAACCATATTTGCACGCCACCGGTAGGAAAGTCCATTAAACAGGAGATTAACCTAAACCAGCATTTTGATTCGGTAGATTAAGGCCTTCCGCCGGGAAGCACTTGAGCTTCCAAAGCCCGTACTTTAGGCCTTCCGCCGGGAAGCACTTTCGCTTCCAAGCCCTTACTTTAAGCCTTGCGTAGAGAAACACGCTGGTTAAGGAGCTCCTGCTTAAGCGATTTACATAAGGAATCTGTACAGCCGTCTGCTGCGTGGCACTCTGCCCTTAGATTCGTGTAGGCAAAACCACATACATTGTACGTATCATAAGTATAGAAATTGTTAAGTAGATATAAGAATAAAACCCAATACAACCAATCCACCGAGCTGAACTCTGCAAAGAGTCAGTGCTAGACTGTGAGAACAGTCGTTTGAAATTCGTGTGGCGGTTGAATAACTTGGAGGGTTACGAGACCCCTTCGAGCGAACCCTGGACAGACTGAGCTTCATCCAGGCTGGAAACAAACAACTCGTTACAACATACAATATAACAATGTCCAGGAATAAGCGAAATATGAATTTTACAACAGCAGAAATAAATTTTCTGTTAGAGCGCGTGGAAATGCACAAGGAAAAGTTGAAGTGCAAATGCACGGACAGGACGACCGTGGAAGAAAAAGAAGCGACGTGGAAGATCGTGGAAAAGGAATCCAATGCAAATTCTACGGGTATGTAAATATAAATATAAAATTAAATATTTAAAATGAACTTAGTTTGTAGCACCCTACAGGTGTGTGAAATCGCTGAAGACAAAATACGACAACGTTAAAAAAATTGCCAAGAAGAACTTGGCCACCGACAGGCGAAACATGTTTGCCACTGGTGGTGGCAAAGCGTCAACTTCGGCTGTGACAGAGGTCGATTCCGTGGTTATAGGAATCGGACAAACAGAGGAATTCCTTGGCTTGCCATCGGGATACGATGATGACAATGTGGTAGAGGGTATTTTCATATACATATTTTCAGTATATTTTATAATACATAATAATTCTGCAGGCATCCAAATTGGTGAAGCTGTTCAATGCGACGTCGCGAACGATAGTGCTGATGGAACTGTTTTTCATGGTAATATTTTTGTGATATAGTTGTTTAATATACATTACAAATTAATTTCAATTCCAGATTTAGCAGAAAGCAAGTGGCAGCGATACACGCCACTGAAGTGCATGGTTCCAATGCAATGAATTGGTTGTCGCAGTCGTACTAATTATAGAAAATTATCAACTCACCAACTAGTTCTGTTTTTAATGTATGGTGCAATCATGTCAAAGACGTTCCGAGCTGTTGTCATCGTTAGTCGAAACCTTTCGTAGAAGTCCCTATCACCAAACATGTCAAAATGGTTTTGTCGACTTCTGAAGGTTCTCAGTCCTCTTGGATGGAAATGAAATGGAAATAATACCAATTATTTCGTACATTTCAGCATCACTTTCGTCACTGGATATAGAACTCATTTTTTGTGTAACAGAAATGTATGGAAATGGAAAAATTAAAGCACTGGAATTCACTTTTTCGCAATCTCTTTATAAACATTTTACAATTCTGTACGTCAAAGAAACAGCTGTTTCTTTATCTATTAAAAAGATAAATTAACCGGAGTTTAACCCACCAATGTTGGCCGGTTAAACGCCGGTTAACTGTGTACTGAAGCTCCTTTCGAAGGTCGATTAATTCTGTTGAGAAATGACCCAACAGCATATCTGCTTGCTTATTAAGCTGCTCTTAAAATTGGAGAGCAGTTAGAGACATCACATTATTTGCTTCCTTAAGCTTTACTATACTCTTGTTAGAGTGAGCCGCTGCTACAGCGCTTAAGACTGCAGGCTGCACTTTCTTAGAGAGCGTGTTTATACATTCGTGAGAGAAAGAACCGTTACTCATATTACACAGAAATATATGTGCTTAATAATGTATATATACAGGGTGTATCGCATAAGAGGGGACAAAAGACTAGGGCGTGTAGGATGGGTCGAGACAAATAAAACTCGTATGATAGGGGGGTAAATTTCCCCCGTTTAGACGGGAGGGGCCATTTCATAAAAATCCGACTTATCATCGAAGAAAATAATATTAAAAAATAATGGTTAGACCTAGATAACTTTTGCTTGTTGATTTTCAAAGCCAAATATCCGCTTCTTAAAATCCTTTTTAAATTAGC
Organism: Myopa testacea; assembly: GCA_949629155.1. Taxonomy (NCBI): domain Eukaryota; kingdom Metazoa; phylum Arthropoda; class Insecta; order Diptera; family Conopidae; genus Myopa; species Myopa testacea. Next base: position 23,598,367 of record OX451346.1, on the reverse strand, counting down.
TTCATATGTCAAACAGTTTTTGAGAAAATTAATGCCAAAGTTAAATTTGGAATAAAAATTCCGAAAAAAAAATTTTTGGTTTAAATTTTTTTTAAAAATTACGGTATAAAGTATAAATTTTTCGACCAAAAAATTCTCTAATCAGTTTTAGAGGAAGTGCTTCAAACCGGAAGGAGATCTGTTTTGTAGTTTCCCAGAAAAGTGAAAATTACGAACTAAACTCCTTCCGCAGAGCAGTATTCTTTCATATTTTTGTAATAAAACACAAGTAGCCAAAAAATTTAAAAGAAGATTTTAAATAAAGAAGGGTTAACGAAGGAAACACTAAGTAAGACAGTACAAAAGGAATTTACACAAGAATCAAGAGAAGACTTTCCATCCTTAGAGATGGTAAACGAAATAATACAGGAATTAAAAGAGGAAAACAAATTTCCAAAACAGGAAAGAATATAATACAATTTCATTCCCACAATTTAAACAAATAAACAACCTTAACAAAATGGGTATAGGATTACCCATTAATAGCAAAGACTAGTACCGCTATTTTCGGAAACACAATCGCCGGGGTTTAAGAGGCGAATTTTATAAATTTGGATCTGCATGAGGAGCTATCTGTGTAGCGACTTAAATCACCTACTTTAAGAGTTTCTATCTCACAGATATTATTGAGTAAATACGCTTCCATATGGGTATATCTTTGAGATAGTGGCGGACACGAACAGAGCAGATGCAGGATGGTATCCTCCTCTTCCTCATCTTTGCAGCTCCTACAAAAATCATCAGAAAAGAGCCGTAATCTTCTTGCATGGGCACCGATGAGGCAATCACCTCTCTCTGCCTAGTGAAACGAGGTTTTAATGTTTTTTTATATTAAAAAAGGCGGCAAACCAGACTCGCAGTGTTGCAGGTCGACCTCTATATTTTGTTTGTTTGTATGTAGCATACTCTGTCAGCTTGTAAAGGGTGTTTTTTAAGCTGCATGCTATCGATAACTGCGGTTTGACATCTGAAAATGTCAAGCTATGTTGATATCTCTTTTCAGTAAGATTTGGCAAGTTATCATTAATCGTTTAACGCCAGAACAACGCTTCCAAATTGTGGAAATTTACTTTGGAAAAAATAAATCTGTTCGCGAAGTTCATAGTGCACTTAGTCCATTTTGCGGTCATAACCGGCCTAGTGACCAAGCAGTTCGTGCAGTTATTGATCGTTTTCGCACTGATTTTACTCTTCTCGATTCAAAACTATCAACAAAACAAAGAAATGTGCGTATGGAAGAGAATATTGCTGCTGTAGTGCGAAGTGTTGAAGAAGACGCCGAAATGTCAATACGTCGCCGTTCTCAACTTGTTGGCCTTTGTCCTTCAACTACGTGGAAGATTTTACTTAAGGATCTTGACTTACCTGCCTATATAATACCGCTCGTACAAGAATTGAAGTCAATTGACTATGGTTTTCGTCGCGTTTTTGCTGATTGGGCTCATTTGAAACTGACGAAGATAAGCATTTTTATCGAAGAATTGTGTTTAGTGATGCAGTTAATTTCTGGTTAAATGTGTGCGTCAATAAATTTAACGAATCACCATTAGATCCATTAAGATTGACAGTTTAGTGCGGTTTACTGGCGCCATCATCTTTCGAAATGAGCAAGGAGCTGCCGTTACGGTTAATGGCGAGCGCTATCGTTGCTACCATGCTGACTGAATTTTTGTTTCCGAAAATTAATCAGCTAAATATCAACGACATCAGCAAGACGGCGCAAATTGCTATAGAACTCAAGTTATACTGATGATGATAATAATGAGGCAGAAGCTAAGGTCTTCTGGATTGGAAATTCATGTCAACCCTCAAAGGAACAAATTAAAATTGCAAAGAAACGCTGTATACCGCTTCCTTAAAAATGCAATATACATAACTGCAACATCAGCAGAAGTTAGTCTCTAAGCACCGTTGAACCATACCTCAGAACGTCTGTTGCAAACTTTACCAGAAGATGTTATTAAGCGCAGCAGCGGCAAGTTAGTTATGCTATTTAAGTGCTTTTCCGATGGCTCATCTGTCCAAAGTAAGTACAAGGAATTCATTGACGAAGTAACTGGTGCAGATATGTTCATGATATCACTTGTAACTTTGAGATTATGCGATACATGTCCTGCAATGGTAGATCCTGGAAAACCACCAACGTCATCTGCGATAGTCTTGAGGATTCTTCTTTTGAATACTTTGTTAAGGAATTAATAATTCAGCACATTCCATTTATGACAATTGTTTGTGCACGAATGTGCATTGGATATTATTTAAAAACCAATTTCTTTTTCTCAAAGACTACACTACAGTTAACAAATCAATTTGCTGTATAGGAATAAATTAATTGCGCGATTTCTTCTCACATGGGGTGTTTGTGCACGACTGTGCATTGGATATATATTTTCTTTGATTTTTGGGTTAAAATTACATTACTCTCTGTTTTATTTCGACTTAAACTAAAACTCCTCGTGCTTTTTTACTTATTTTACTGTCAAGCCTTAATCGTTGTTGTTGCGGTCGTGCTGAAAACTGCGTTTTTTATGACTGCAGTTTCCTATGTTCTTATGGTTAACTGTCAACTTGATTGCTGCTGTTTTTTTTTTGTTGTCTAGGTGATTGGCTGCATTCAGGATCTATTGTGATTATTAATTTTCTTGAATTGTATGACTTTAGACATGCCGGCCGCCTATGCCTTCTCTGGCATTGATGGATTTTACCTATTTGTATTTGAGTATACTATTTGGGTTTAGACTTCACCAGTAGTCCCTTCGTATGGGGTCTCTATTGGCAATCTGCAAACCTTCGAAACACAGCGCCGATAAGTTCCAGATTTAGTTCGAATCGTGACAACTCGTACTAGTTGATCTTCTCCAGGATGCGTGTTTACTATTCTTCCTAGCTGCCACTGCTGTGGTGGAAGCCTGTCTTCTTTTATAAGGACAAGGTCCCCTATTTGCAGATTAACCTGTTGAGAACACCATTTTGGACGTGATTGCAGATGTGATAGCCATTCTGATGACCATTTTGCCCAAAATTGTTGAATCATTCGTTGAATCTTTAAATATTGACGTTGGGGTACTGGTTCCGGCACCGGTGGCTCTGGAGGAGCTAATAGAGAATCCCCAATTAAGAAGTGTCCTGGCGTTAACACGGTAAGGTCGTCTGCATTCGCCGTGAGGGGACACAGTGGCCGAGAGTTTAGACACGCTTCAATTCTCGCTAGCACGGTGGATAGATCTTCATACGTCATGGGTGTGCCAGTGGTGATTCGTTTTAAATGGTACTTAACCGACTTAATATTCGCCTCCCATAGTCCGCCAAAGTTAGGTGAATGTGGTGGGTTGAAATGCCATTGAATCCCTCGTTCAGACAGTTGTGGAATGATGTGATTCTCGAATGATTCTCTGAACGTTTTTGCGTTTGTTTTTAACACCGTATTTGCTCCAATAAAATTTGTACCGCAGTCACTATATATATCGTGACAGAGACCACGTCTTCCTATGAATCGATGTAGCGCGCATAGCATTTGATCTGTTGACATTCCTGTCACTGCTTCCAAATGTACGGCCTTTGTTGATAAACATATAAAAATAGCTATGTAGCCTTTATAAGTGGTATTACCTCGGTATCGAGACGCCTTCAATTCAATTGCTGCCGTAAAATCTATTCCGGTTGAAATGAATGGTCGCAAGGATGGTGTGACGCGTGCAATAGGGAGGCTTCCCATGAGTTGTTGTGATATTTTTGGTTTTTCTCGGAAGCATTTTATGCAGGTTCTGAGTTTCATTTGAATTGTTTTTGCTGCATTGAGAATCCAAAATCTTTTTCGAATGAAACTTGACGTAAGCGATATTCCACCATGCAAAGTGTTTACATGAGCGTCCTCAATTATCAGCTTTGTAAAATGATGTGCTCTTGGTAATATGATCGGGTGCTTTTCATCATACGAGAGTAGAGATCGCTGCAATCTGCCTCCAACTCGTATGATGTCCTGAGGGTCAATGAAGGGATTTAGAGAAAACAGTGGGCTTTTATGTGGAATCCCCTCTCCTTTAGATAGACTTCGTTTTTCTGACATGAAGCATTCGGATTGTACTAAGCGAATTAATCTGAAGAGACTTTGATGCAGCTCGATCACTGTAAGGGGACCCTTTGAACGCTCGCCTTTGCCGAGTCTACAATTATGGCAAAATCTACGTATCCATGCAGTTATCCGCCTTAGGCGCGAAAATGATGAGTATCGTGCAATGAATGATGTATCTCTGGACTGTACAATGGTGTTGACTAGTTGCTCCGGTTCCAAAAAGGTCCAATCCGTTTGCGGCCAGAACTGCCGTGATTCACCTAGCCATTTAGGTCCTTTCCAGTACAATGTGCAATGCAGTAGCTCAGTTGCTGTCAAACCCCGCGAAGAATGATCGGCTGGGTTTTCGTGCGTGGAAATATGATGCCACTGGTTTATATCGGATGCTGAATGTATTAGGCCAATTCTATTGGAAACAAAAACAGGCCATCGCCGTATATCTCCACGAATCCATGAAAGTACAATGGTTGAATCGGTCCAGTAATAAATTGGAACGTTTTCTTTGGACAAACTTAGATGTTTTAGCACCCATTGAACCAGCTTGATGCTTAGCACTGCTGCACACAGCTCTATTCGTGGAATACAAATTGGTGGTTTAGGTGTGACCCTGCTTTTTGCGGTAAGAATATTGGTGTGGAACTGTTTGTTTTCATCTTGTATACGTAAATATACTATGGATGCATATGCTTGCATTGAGCCATCACAGAATGCGTGAAGTTCGACTTGTCTGCTGGTCATTTCGGAAACATTTAGCCATCGAGGAATTTGAATACTGTGAATAGTAGGGAGGTCGTCTAGAAACCGTATCCATTCTTCACTCAGCTCTGTCGGCAAGGGATCATCCCAATCGAGGTTGAGCGACCACAAATGCTTCAAGAAAATCTTGGCGGAGACAATTACTGGGTTTATTAGTCCCAATGGGTCAAATAATTTAGCTATTGTTGACAGGACAGCTCTCTTAGTGATCAGATTGAAATTCAATTCAAACTTTAGGCGGTACTGAAACGTGTCGCTGCTTGGCTGCCAACACATACCTAACGTTTTGATGATCTCATCCAGGTTTAACTGAATTGCACAAGCAGTATCTTGGCGTTCAGACTTGATACCATCTAACAAAATGGGTAAATTTGTCGCCCACTTATGAAGTTTGAAGCCTGCACTGCCTAGTGCCTCTTGTGTCTCGTTGCGAATTTTGAGCACCTGCTTAATGCAGTCTCCTCCTATGAACACATCGTCCACGTACATTTGGGTTTTTAGTACTTTGACGGCCAGCGGATATCTTTCTTTTTCATCATCAGCTAATTGCAGCATGACTCGAATGGCGGTGTACGGTGCTGACGCTGTGCCGAAGGTGACTGTAGTAAGACGATATTCCTCAATCTGACCTTCCTTATTATGCCAAAGAATTCGTTGGTATTGAGTGTCTGCAGCACGGACGTCGATGCATCGGTACATTTTTTCAATGTCTGCGGTTATGACGTACTTGTGTAGCCTCCAGTTGAGTAAAATTGCTGATAAATCGTTTTGCAGTGGAGGTCCTTTACACAGCAAATCATTAAGTGAGTTTCCACTCGACGTGACAGCTGAAGCGTCAAAGACGACACGGCATTTCGTTGTGGCACTGTCCTCCCTGATGACTGCGTGATGTGGCAAGGTACAGCAGGTATAATTTGGTTGGTTTTGGCGATTCAGGGTGAAATGATGACTTTCTGAGGTCTCAGCTACCGCAATTTGATGGAGATCGAAATACTCTTGAAGGGCTGAAGAGTACTGATCCGATAAGGTTTGAGAGCGGCTGAGTTTGCGTTCCAAGGAATGGAAGCGGTTCAAAGCTGTCTGCTTGGATTTACCATTTAGTTGCCGTTTGTGTGTTTGTTTGAAAAACTCTTCGCACCAGTTTTCTTCCGCAGTGTATTGATGCTCATGTGGTACGTTCTCGAGTGTATAAAATTTTCGTACTAAGGAATCGAGTTGTTCCAACGAGACGTGAGCACAGCTGGTTGCATAGGACTGGCTTTGTTCTGCTTCTGCGCCGGAGGCCACACCAGAAACGATCCAGCCTAACCTCGTTTGTTGTGCGATCGGTTCGTTTAAACCCCCCTTTCGGATACCCTGCATTAAAATGGTACCTAACACGTCAGCCCCTAGCAAGAGATCAACGGCCGATGTGCGATAAAATTCTGGATCGGCGAGTTCAATTCCTTGCAGGTGTGTCCATCGACGATATACGATTGTCTTGGATGGTAACTCTTCGGTGACCGTTTTTACTATAGCTGCGACTACCGTAAAGTTGAATCGACGGTCAATGCGCGACTCAATGGTTAGTCTTGTGACGTGATTTCCAACGCTTTTTTGTCCATCCGCCAGCTTGATTGTAGAGGTTATTGGAAGACGTTCCAAACGCAAAGATTGTGCTGCTCGTTCACTGATAAGTGCTCCAGTCGAACCCTGATCGATCAATGCACGGAGTGCAAAGGATTGCCCGTTGGCCGTTATGATGTTTATCAGCGCTGTCGGCAGTAGAACTTCTGATTCAGACGTGAATTTAGAAGCATATGACACAATTGGCATGATTGTTTGACCAATATGATAAGTTGCACTGTGCGTAGTATTTGACGACTGTGGGATGTCCAAAATTTGCGAATTTGTCGGCTGCATCTTTGGAATAGCCCCACTGGCAGTCGCTGGTTGTTGATTGAATGGAGTATGTAGTAATGTGTGATGGCGTTGCCCACATTGCTGGCAATTCTTGTTGCTGAGGCACGTTGAAACTGTATGAGTAGTGCTCAAGCAATTGAAGCACAGCTTTGAGCTGTCGGCGACAGCTCTGCGTTCACAGTAATCCATTTTGAGGAATTTGGGACACCTACGTAGTATGTGTGAATCTTTACACGCCGGGCATCTAAATGACTGATTGCCGGGAGACGTGGTAAGATGATGATTTTTCGTTTCTCGGGGAGAATTCTTCGTGAAAGACCGACTAAGACTTGCTTGAGGTTTGACGTGTTCAGTATAATGTGGAACCGATACGCTATGTTGGTACTCCATGGCTTCTAGCGTGCGGTATCTCATTTCTAAAAACTCAGTGAATTGTTTGAAATTCGGAATACTGATTGATTGTCCTAAGTTCTGCTCCCATAATTGACGAGTCTCGCGTGGCAACTTAGATGTAAGAAAATGAACGATTATTTCATCGCACTCGTCAATTTTGACCTTTAAGTGCCGTAATGCACTAACGCACGACCGCGACGTGTCCAGAAGATGCTTGATGTTGGATGCCTTTTCTTTGACAATCGGTGCTTGTGACGAAAGAAGGTTCATGTAATGCGTGAATAACACTCGTGTGTTGTTGTATCTGGAAACTAACACTTTCCAGGCTTCTTTATAGTTGGCAGCTGTGAGCGGAATATCACGAATATCGCTATCAAAGTTACTAGGCATTGATTGCTTGAGGTAATGAAACTTTTCAATTTCAACAATGGCTGAGTTCTCATGTACAAGTCGCAAAAAGGAGTCATAGAAAGTAGGCCAATCCGTATATTTTCCGGAGAATGATGGCACTGCGATTTTCGGTAGTCGCACTGCCCTTGCTAATATTGAGCTCTGCATCGTTTCGCTTCTGACTAGACTAGCACCCTCTTCATGAACTTCGGGAAACTTTATGTTGCACGCTTCTGTAATGATAGAAATGGCATTAATATACGCCTCTTCAAACTTGTCGGCGATGTCCTCAGTAAAGTATTTGTTGTTGGCATCCTTCAGAGCTTGGACTAAGCACACATGTCGTTTGTTAAAGTCGATGCTCATCTTCTGCAATTTTTCGAGCCGAATATCGAAGTATGCTTTAGTATGACGCTCTGAACTATCTTTTTTGAAGTTCCGTAAAGCATTTGTAACCTTCTGAAACAAATCACTCTGTAGCCTTATGAGCTCTTCTGCACGCTCCGGTGGTATCTCAGGCGATTCCGCTTTGTTCATTGTGAAATTTTATGAAACTGCTATGTATCTTCTTTGAATGTTGTAAACTATAAATCGTGAGTTATCACTCAATCCTCACAGGAGGCACCATATGTTTGTGCACGAATGTGCATTGGATATTATTTAAAAACCAATTTCTTTTTCTCAAAGACTACACTACAGTTAACAAATCAATTTGCTGTATAGGAATAAATTAATTGCGCGATTTCTTCTCACATGGGGTGTTTGTGCACGACTGTGCATTGGATATATATTTTCTTTGATTTTTGGGTTAAAATTACATTACTCTCTGTTTTATTTCGACTTAAACTAAAACTCCTCGTGCTTTTTTACTTATTTTACTGTCAAGCCTTAATCGTTGTTGTTGCGGTCGTGCTGAAAACTGCGTTTTTTATGACTGCAGTTTCCTATGTTCTTATGGTTAACTGTCAACTTGATTGCTGCTGTTTTTTTTTTGTTGTCTAGGTGATTGGCTGCATTCAGGATCTATTGTGATTATTAATTTTCTTGAATTGTATGACTTTAGACAACAATGATCGATGGAAATGTTGTGCAAGTATTGACGGGTACAAAATTTTTATAACAGCACAGTTTGCGGAGCTGAGGAAAACACTGAGCGAAAGTCCTGCTAATATCGGCGAAAGTGGATATGAGTTTAAGCTATCTCATACGTACCAAAACTAGATTTATGGAACACATTCTGAAAATTTCATATAACTTGGACCTCGGTTCAGACAAGAAAAGAAAAAAAGAAAGTTAAAGTGGAATTTCGAAAACACGGTCTCATTATCGATACGCCAAAAGCAGGACCTGGAAACACAAATAATGGCAATACGGCTAGGAGATTTTTCGTGGATCCAGTTATCACTTCCCAAATTACTGGAGTTGACATCAATTTAATATATAAATTCAAAACCATCCTACAAGTCTTAAACAGAGAAATAAACGCATTAAAGTTCGGTAAATATAAAATTCGGTAAAAAGCCACAGCGGAATTACACAACACCTGGTATCCATGGAGAACTATGACACAACAGGTGAGAAGTATGACCTACAGTTCACAAAGTACTGATGCATGGCGAGCAGATAATAAATTATCATATTGTACACTGCCCATTGGAGAATTGTCGGATGAAGCTTGAAAAGCGTAACAAGGACTACAGGTAAATGGTCCGCCATCTAACGTTTTTTTTTTCAACTAGTGCTTATTTCGTGAATGGTAACACTTAGCTCATGTCTGATTTGACAGATAATTAGTTTTATCCTTCCGCTGAACGAATATGATTGTGTATACGCTTGAACAACGCTGGGAAATATTGCGACATTACTTTGAAAATCATGGTAATGTTGCAGGTGAAGCTCATTTTGATCTTGGCGGGTATGTAAACAAGCAAAATTGTCGCATTTGGGGCACAGAAAACCCGCACGCATACATTGAAAAGCCGGTGCACCCAAAACGAGTCACTGTTTGGTGCGGATTTTGGTCCAGAGGCATAATTGGGCCATTTTTCTTCGAAAATTAGCAAGGAGTGGCCGTTACAGTCAATGGCAATCGTTATCGGGCCATGTTGAACGAATTTTTGTTCACAAAAATTGAAGAGGAGGATATTGGCAACATTTGATTTCAACAGAACGGCGCTACGTGCCACACAGCCGAAGCTACACTCGATGTTTTGCTCCCTGTTTTTGAATATCGCATTATCAGCCGCAGAGCTGATGTCGTTTGGCCACCTCGGATTTGACACCGTTGGAGTATTATTTGTGGGGTGCCGTCAAAGATAAGTGTTACGCCGACAAGCCAGAGACAATTGACGCTTTAAAGGACAATATTCGTGAAGCCATTGGTGAAATACAGCTGCACACAATCGATAATGTGCTTAAAAATTGGACCGATCGTGTAGGCTACTGCATGGCTAGCCGAGGCAGCCATTTGAATGAAATTATTTTCCATTATTAACCGGAAGAATTGTACTTTCAAATAAAAAAAGAAATTTGAGAAAATATTCAGTAGTTTTTTTTATAGCATTTTCAAAAAAAAAAATGCGGTTATTTGGCGGACCCTGTATTATAGAGAACACAACAAAAGAAAGTGCTCACGGCAAAGCACGAATGAGGTGCTTAAAATATTTAATATTGTGTAACATGTGCATATATTTTTATATCTAAATTGTTTATTTAATTCTTAAGTTAATATATATTATATTTCTCTATGTACATTTTTTAAGTAAATAAGAACTCGAAAACTTAGAAATTAAGTGTTTTGTTATTAGTTAGATATTTCCAAAAAAATAATGATTTTTTTTCTTAAACTACAAAACATACAATTCAAACTTATATGGTTTTTAATATAATATTATATAATATTTATATTATTAAAATTTCAAAAAATTTAAAAATTGTTGTTATATTGCATAATTACACTGGCCGACAGCCATTTTGTAACGGACGTTTGACAGCATATCCTAAGGGTTTTGGTCCGCTGATTCCAAAAATGATAAAATTAAAAAAATGAAACGAGCCGCTTTCGAGATAATCGTTTTTGAAATTTTTGAAATCCGAAAAATTGCTTAAAACCTTTTGGTGATATCATAACTTCAAAGGAGGATCTTTTTAAGAAAAAAACCAAAAAACTGCTATATATGTATCTGTATGTTAAAATATGTTCCCGAAACTTTTTTACCCTTTTTATATCATGAGCAACATTATCTCAAGACAACCACCCAAGTTTTTGCCAGTCGAACAAACACGAAATAAATTATAGCACATTAAAAAAAGAATTGCAATATTTTTGGGCAAAGGTTTATTATTGAAGCCGACACAAACTTATCAAGTGGCTCTATTAAAAAACCAAATTCCAAAATACTTATATGGCAACTAAGGCTTTGGCAGGATTTGCATAAATTAAATACGAAAAGGGCAAGAAAAATGGAAATGCGATGTACTCTCGTCCGAATAGAAATTTCCGAAACCCATTTAAATAAACCTGAAACATCTAGATAGTAATAGTAGAAAGCGAATATATTATTAACATATTACCGTATTATTATATAGGCACATTATATATTAGAACAAATAAAGCGCTTTTTAAAAAACTATTTTAATCTTTATAAATTAAACGCTGTTATAATCGTCGAGGAATATTTTTCACACTATTTAAAGATATTTACAAAAAAATTTTTTCTAATAATGTAAAACTAATAGTATTTAAAAATCTGTTGAAAGAAGCTCTTTTAAGAAGCTGTTCGTACTCTATCGAAGAACTTGCTAAACTTATAGACTTGCTATACTTGCTAATTTATTGACGCGGCATTTAAGTATTCAAAAGAAAATATATATCACGCTAATTTAAGGAAATGGGTAGATAGGTATGTCTGGCCTGGTTTTCTGAAGGACACATATGTAGATCACTTTTGGTCCATTGTAATACCCTATGGATCCAATCACCTGTGTTTTTTCAAACTACGAAGATCAACTTATGTATGAGATAAAATGTAAGATGTGCTACCTCACAAAGATTATTAAGAAAGTAGGTTCCCATACGGGTATGTCTTCTTTGAGCTAATGCTGAACAACTACAAAGAAAATGCGGCATGGTTTTCTTGTCCCCCCCCAGCTCTAAAGATTCTACAAAAGTCGTTTTTAAAAAAATCCTAAACTTTTCCATTCGTATAATTCCCTGGAATGTCTCTGTGATCTGGAACCTAGCACAGATTTATATAGGACTGCTCTGCCATCTCATTTATAGATTGGTGTCAGGCTTTTACCACCATGGGCGTGGTGAAGGTTCCAGGGATTTTATCGCTCCTTCGCTGTCAGTAAAGATACAGATATCTATATCAGTATCATGACAGTGCTACGCGGATGGCCATAACCTCCGCCTGAAACACAAAGCAATAATCTGGGAGACGAACTTATTTCCGATACCTCAGACTTTGGAGAAAACCCCACCGCACACACCGCCATCTAGCTTTGAACCATCAGTATACACATGTATACCATCTCTGTTCACGGTGATACACTCCTCCGTCTTCTCTACTGTGTATATGTTTACCAAATTTACGAACCGGGAGTATGGACGAAGCGATGTAATCAAGATTTTCGAAAGATCAGCACAGTCCATTCACTATTCTCTGATGGCCAACTTTCCTGTTGGTACATTTGCTTAAGCCTCACAGCTGAACATTAGCCAGTAACCTTCCCATAATATCTATCGGAGGAAGATACATTGTTACCTCCAGTGCTGCGGTTGGTGTAGACTTAAGACCTCACCCTATGCACAGGTATGCTGACTTTTAAACGTTCTCAAATGTATTAGTGTGTGCGTTGACGAATAAGATTATAAGTGGATCGATTTGATCGGATATCGGATCCATATCGACGCGACACTTCGAAGCTTGCTAGCGCTACTGGGCTTGTCGTACGATCGTAGTAAGTAAGCCTACGTAAGCAAACAATAGCGTCGTCGCACAGTGGACTATCGCTTCTAAGCCGCGGCCAAAAGTCAAAAAAATCGCGCCGAGTTTTTGAAAAATTTGGTATGCAATTTTGTTTATAATAGTTCAATACCTAATGAGCCAAATTATCTCGGTCGGAAACCTTCGTGAATACTTTTGGTGGGCGATCAAATATGAACCTTTTTTCCATTCTCTAAAAAGTTGTATTATTTCAGTTTTTTGCCAAAATTCAAATGACTATATCTCAAAAAGTAGTCAACATAACTCAATGAATTAAGTAGTTTCTGAAAGGTCATTTAATTATCTATAGGAAAAATATAACAACAACTTTGTGTCTTGAATCTAAGTATTTTTCGGTAATTTTTGAAAAAAACTTTTTTTATATATATTTTAACTTTGGGAGATTATAAGTCTCAGCGCTTATAAATGCTTATCCTGGAGTTTATTGTTTTTGAAACTATGAAGTGTTGAAAACAAATGCGCAAAACATACATGACCCGCCCGGACCCGCCGGAACCGTTTTTTTCGTTTGAAAATTTTACCTACCTGTATTGTGTATATTCCTGAGTACCTGTGATTTTAGGAAGGGGTGAATTTTCGTACCTATTTGATCGATTTTTTCACAGAATAGGGTTTATTTCCTTATCTTAATTATTTAATTTTATTATAGTGAAGTTTCTAGTCCCTACACACGAAGTGATGAAGGTATATTCACGTAGTGCTTCCGTTTGTAACACATTAAGAGAGGCGTGACAGGTATAGGAGAACGAATAGAGATATCTTTATCAAACTTGGCAAAAATAATGTCTATCATTGGAAACTCATTGGTATTGAAAATGGGTAAAATCGGACCATTGTCACGCCTAGTTTTTATAGTGGGTATAAATTCATCCATGCTTATAGCACAATTTCTCAACTTGTAGAACGAATTTTCGGTTGAAATTTTGTCCAGAAGCTCACTGTCTCTGACCAAAACAGACTACCACAAATGGGCGTGGCCGCCCACTAATTAAATAAAACTCGATTACAAAAGAACGAATAGAGATATTTTCAACAAATTTGGCCCGAATATTCTCCGTCATCACGGGCTATTTAAGGTTGAAAAGGAAAAAAATTAGATTATTGCCACGCCTAATTTTTAAGTAAACGTGTGTCGGGTATATGAACTTCGACCAAGCCGAAGTTAACACTCTTTCTGGTTTATTATTTACCTATTAAATAAATAATCACTTCAAGGAATTCAACATTCAAGTATGAGGACAAATAAAATTCCTGTACCCTTAATATCATCTCATCGACTCAAAGTTCTATAAAAGGTATGTTTTCTGTCTCCATGAATCATTGTTGAAAACAATTACTTATAGAGACGTCATAAGCAAAAAAAAAAAAATATGAACATTATACTCTTTTATATAACGTTATACTCTCTGTTATACTCTTTTCTTGCTGATCTCCACTTGACAGTTGTATCCATGGAGTACTATGTCACCGACAGTTCATATGGTTTTAATGCATGGGGAGGACATAATTAACCATCAGATATTACCCATTGGAGATTTATCAGAAGAAGCACAAGAAAAACGAAACAAAGACTATAGATACTATAGAGAGCACAACACAAGAAAGTGTGTTCGTTCACGTCAGGGTACCAATGAGGATTTATTTAGAATGCTCTTCATTTCTCTTGATCCTTACATTTCGTCTTTGGGAAAAAAGTTTATTAAGACAACAATACAATACAACAACAATCTAGATAGAGAAGCTGGAGAACTTCTAATGAAACCTATAGACGAATATTTTTTTGAAAATAAATAAGTACGTATTATTGTAAATTGTATTTGTGTTTTAGAGTATGTAATAATTTATGTAAAACTGTTCCTATATTTAAATTTTTCAAATAAATAAATGATCATAAAAATGAAAAAATATCTGGTGTTCTTATTTTAGCAATGTTTACATACGACTATGTTTCTTTTTCATACTAAATGCACACAATTTTAAGTATTGTGATATTTTTTTTTTGTCCAAATTGAGTATACCAAACATATAAATTGTTATACTGAAACAATAAGCTTTTAATATTGCATGAATAATACTTAATAATAAAAAAAACAAATAAGATAAAAAGGTTATTTTTTTGACGCGACTTTGATTGAACGCGACTGACGTGTCGAAACTGTTTAAAATTATAAAAAAAATACCTAGATATTCCGTACTTAGATTAGCGTAAAGATACATGTTTATTCTTTCATTTGCAAAAAACCGCATTCAAATACCTTAATCTGATCAAAAGTTACAGAATTTTGACCGCCATTGATACACAATTACAGATTTGCTTTGTGTATCAATCATATTTGATACACTATGTGATATTCAACAGTTATTTAAATATTTTCCGTGTGAGCAACGGGCCCAATCGTATATTTAATATATATATCCAATATACATATATAATACATACGAAAAATATATTAGCAGGACTGTACACCCGAAATTCGAGATTTCGGTGTAACGGTATCCCCCAACAAAAAAATCCATGAAGTGGATCTCCATAACCTTGGCTCACATAGAAATTATTAGTGCGCTCCAAACCCGTTTGTGCAGTCGCACTCTCAAGAAATATTCGAAATTTGCTTTGTGTGTTGTTCGCTCTCGCTGTCGCGCTCTTCCGAAAAATTGAAAAACTCTGCTTACTTGTGTGCACTAATTTGTGCACAATGTGAGTTGGAAACACATTTTGAATACGCGTTGGATGCGCATATTTGTTGTTAACTTCAATTTGTGAACATTGCTCCACAGTGATGAAGCTTTGAAACAGGCATTTATTTTATCTGCATAGGTGGACCGTGGAATAACCGGAAGTGTTTGTCGAAAATCTCCTGATAACAAAATGAGAGTACCGCCAAAGAGTCTGTTGTTGCCTTTCGAATCTTTCAACGTACGATTTAAAGCTTGTAATGAATGTTTATGTGTAATTGTACATTCATCCCAGATTATAATTTAAAATATTTTAAGCACATTAGCCATATCTAAACACTCAAAGAAAAAATATGGTTCTCATAATCATAATTTTAGAGAACAATACTATGGTTGGATTTGATGGTTAATTCAAATATGTAACATTTTTAGATCCACAATAATTATAGTTGCGAAAGAAATAATTTTGGGTAACACAACAAAAATTCATGGTGGATGGAACAAAATTATATTTATTGGTATTATTTTTATATTGCAGCAAATATGTTGTATGTTTCCCACAAAAAATCTTTTGATGGAGGCAATTAGAACCATGATTATATAAATCGAAAATTTTGTTATTCGCAATCATTGTTTTGTTGCAGCAAACATAAGTTGTTTTACCTGTAAAAATAGTACATTATAGTGGTAACTTCAAGTATAATTGAATGGAATGTACCCTCATCTTGTAGATAAGGTGAGGGCATTTTAACATAGATCCCTCCAATTTTTCTAACACCAGCCCAAACGATTGTTCACTTCAAAACCATCGAAATACATGAAAAGGGGGCAAGTACAATATGCCCACTGAATGCCCAAATTCCTTAACTTTTTCCTGAAAGCATTGTGACTGTATAAAAATATAATCTTTACTTTGTTAAATATTAAAACATTCATATATGTACATACATATATAAATAACAGTGGTACTTACCCAATTTCCAAAACTAGAAAATTAATATTGTTTAGCACTTTTAAGATTTATTTAATATAACTTTTATTAATAACTTTTAATTCGTCTGCACTGAATGAAGGTAGTACTACAAATGTCAAAAAGAACAAAAGAGCACATCTAAGGCTAGATTTCACCACATTATGATCCCAGCAAACATGCTATTGTTAGATTTAATCATACCATTTTTCTAGTAATCATACATCTTTTTGGATACGAGCACATGTTTAGATTTCACCACATTATGTTTCCAGCAACCGTACACAATTTTAGGTGTAATCATAGTTTTATGATACAGCGAACTATTCTTGATGCAGATATCATGAATCCACTTTTTATGATTGGAATAAACATGTCATATAGTGGAGGTATTCATAATATGTTTCATATAAATATATCAATAATTACTACAAACATTTACTTGCAAATATTATCAGAGTAACCATAAATTGGTTGCTGCAAACTTGCATCAACCATGTTTTTTCTATCAGTGAATGCGATTTAATATTGAATACTGCATTTTCATTTGTCTGTATATTTAACGGCAATTTAAGTGTGGATAGCTCCAATACCTGAAGTGGCATTCAATGAAGTGAATGCCAAAGCAATATCGCCTTGAGAACGTATTTTGGCCAAGATGAGCGAAATCAAAAATGTTTAGCCAGTGCCACTTGGAGCATCCAAAAAGAAGAATCCGCCTTCTTTTACAGTGACAGCAAGCATTACCGAATCAAAAATTAATCTTTGTTCTGCCAATAATTGTGGTTCATGTGTTTCAATGTACTCATTCAAATCGTCAATAGCTGCGTTCCTTTTTCCTAACCTAATCCTGATTTAAAGTGGAACGGCAAGGGAAGTCACATGCAGATGTGCCCACAAAATCACACATAAAAAGGTTGTGTCATGAAATATCAACTGTTTGACTGCTAAGAATTAAATATTGTACAATTTTTGCTCGAGTAAATAAAATCTTTGAATTCAAAATGGTAACGACAGCGATGCAATCATGGTCTTCATAGGTTTGTCAGAATCTTCTTTATTAGTCTTCTTTATTATTTAGCTAATAGCTGCGTTCCTTTTTTCTCGTTATATGATAAATATTACTATAAAATATTAAAATAAAAATTAAATAAAGAAAGGATATAAAATACTTTTCTAAAGTCTTACCTCGACCCAATATTGCATTCAAAACACAAAAAACGCTCACTCAATGCCTTATCTGCGCAGAATACTTTGCCTTAGATGTGTTGGCGAGCTGCACATCTAGCACGCACAATCACCTCTTTTCGTAGCACAATTCGGCTCTTTTCGTAGCACAATTCTTCTCTTTTCGTAGTACAATTCTAGAACTAATTTGCAGGGTTCGTAAATGCTCGCTCTCGAGCGCTCTTTTTGCTCCTGCTCGCTCAAAAGAGCATTTGCTTACGAGAGCACGAGCGAGCCAGAGTCGTTGCTCCTAATTTTTTTAAGATCACGAGCGAGCCGCTCATTTTTGATCAGCTCCGACTCCGATCAGCATCGACCCGATGTGAATGAGCAGTCGGTCGTTTTGTTTTTATACCCCACACCTTAAGGTTAAGGGTATATTCACTTTGTCACGAAATGTGTAACGTTTAGAAATAGAGACGATAGGTATAGAAAAGTATATATATTCTTGATCAGCGTAACCTCCTGAGTCGATTTAGCCATGTCCGTCCGTCTGTCTGTCTGTCTGTTGAAATCACGATCACAGGAGCACCGGTGAAGATATCGTGATGAAATTTTACAGAAATATTGTTTCTTAGGGTGTGCGGGTTGGTATTGAAAATGGTATTGAAAATGTGGTATCAGCCATATTTTTTAGTTATGTCAACAAAATTTCATTTCTGGCTATAGAGTAACTTCATCCGTTGATATGCCAAATATGGGCGTGATCCGCCCACTTTTAGGTTATACAGGTAAAAGAGCTTCTCAAATGGTTATATTGTTAAATATATAAACATCCTGAATCAAACTTTACATAACAACTTATTTTCTAATAAAACATTATTACAGCAAAAGTGGGCGCGGTCCGCCCACTTTTACACTGCTTATACAGTATAGTTCATGAAAGCAAATTTATTACCACGGAAATAAAGCTTAAATTTGAACATAATAATGAAAATACTAAGCCAATTATTTTGTTTTGAAAACGGGTAACGACCACGCCTACTATTTATACCCGTCTGTGATTAAATGTGATTATAAGATAGCTTTCTTATAACCACATATTTCTTCTAGTTGTTAAGATATTACAATAAAATTTCAATATCAAGCGACCTTATTATATTTTACGTTGCAGAAAATGGGCGTGGCGCGCATACTTTTAGGTCACATGGACGAAAGGGTAATATGGCACAATCGTCCTACAATCCTAAATCCTTATATAAGTCTGTAATTTTATAATATGTTATTAATTAATATGGAATTTTGTATAAATAATTTTTGTTCGGATTTGTAAACGAGCAAATAAAACGAATATAAGACATATAAACATAGAATCAATTTATAAAAAAATGCATTGGTATAAAACCTTAATTCCTAAAATGCCTAAAACTTCCTAAAAACTTTTAAGGTGTAGGGTATCTAAGATTAGGCCAGGCCGAATATAGCTTTCTTACTGGTTTGTTTGTAAATTTGTTTTTGAATTTGAATAGCAACAATATGAGGTTTGGGATTTTGTTATGACTGGTAGGCACTTGGTAATTATATTGAATTTCAATTTATTGTGCATTAATTGCAGTCGAGAGAGAATTTAAAAATTATATATCAAATACAAATATCCTTTGTTTCGTACCATAAAATTATTATAATACATAATATGCACTTACATGTTTCACCTTGACTATGCTTCAGAGAAGCAGGAGAAACGATTTTTATGAAACGCTAATGGTTTTATTGCATTTTCTTGCCCTGTATTTTCGTTTGGAAATTTTCAATAGCTACCGTTCTTGTTGCTATGCCGGTAGGATATACATACATACACATAAGGTATATGCAAAATGAATCTTTGGATGGCAGGTCAACGCAGAAATGTTTTTTTACCTACCGCATTTTTTAACAATTAATTCATAAAAAATGCAAATTTAAGACGCATATATTCTGCCTTGGAAACTGAAAATGTAAGATTATTCAACATGAATATACGAAGAAAACCCTTTCCTTGATCCTATGCATATACATATATTGAAATCTACTTTGATGACATTATATAAATGAATCATTTTCCTGGCTTGGGTCATTATTGATTCTTTGTTCTATTGATGTGGTCTATCTAAATGGTCTATCTATATGTAATAATTTTATGGTACGAAACAAAGGATATTTGTATTTCTTACATTTTTAAATTCTCTCTTGATTGCAATTAACACACAATAAATTGAAATTCAATATAAGCAATTACCGTATGCCTACCAGTCATAACAAAAGCTCGGAGCTGCTCACTATCTCTGAGCTCTGAGCTGCTCACTAGCTCACTGCTCGTAACTGATCGGAGCAGTGATCTCGGAGCTGCTCACTGATGTTATTGTTTTTTGCTCCGTCTCGCTCGTGCTCTCGATTCAAAAATGAGCGGCTCGCTCGTGATCTTAAAAAAATTAGGCGCAACGACTCGGGCTCGCTCGTGCTCTCGTAAGCAAATGCTCTTTGAGCGAGCCAGAGCGCTGAAAATTTTTTCTGTTGCTCCTGCTCGGGAGTGCGAGCGAGCCGGAGCGAGCATTTACGAACTCTGCTAATTTGTGCGCTGCATTCTCTCTGTCGGTGCGGTGATGCAAATGTGAAACACATGAGAGGGGCTAAGTTCGGTGCATAATGAAAGTGTGTTTCGTACTAGCCTTTGTCTCCGAAACACGGAGCAGTTTTATTATAGCTAGCTCTGGCACAGTGCTTTTGTTTGTTTCTGTTCGCCCAGCGCTAGTGTTCTATGCTGAGGGCATCACACGGTGCAAAATTGTGTTTGTGTTTTTGAGAGTGTACATTTCCGAACTCTGCTTTGTGGTTTCTTTTCAGCAGGGCTTCTAAAGTATGACGGCTTGAACTAGCAAGGTAGAAGCCAAGTCCAATTGTGCATGCGAAGGAGGCACTGCTAACAAGCAACCGCAGATCGAAGCGAGAAAAAGAGTAAAATTTAGAGTGTTATGATTTAGAACGGCGCTGTAGCAATATGGTGCCCAAACGAAAGCATCGCTGTTTCTTCTCCGCGGTGTTTCCCGAACGTGGTGGCTTGGAGTGGCAGTCCAGCAAACTCCAATTGCACAGAAGAAGGAAATACTGCGGATGAGCAACCGCGGGCCGAAGAATAAATTTGATTTTTGTGTCATTTGAGTTAGAATGGCACTTTAACAATATGGGGGCCATTTTAAAGCAGCTTTGCGGCTTTTCCTTCGCAGAGTTTTCCAACACCGATGACTTGCGCTAGCTAATAAACCAAACCCAATTGCATCGGTTAAAGGAAGCACTGCGGACGAACAACCGCAAGCCAACAGAAGGAAAATGAAACGGTTTTTCCTCGGCAGAGTTTCCAAACATTGGTGGCTTGGAGGGGCTATATAGCATGTCCAAATGCACGAAGAGAGGAATCACGGCTGATGAACAACCACTAGCTAAAGCGGAAAACAAATGGTGTTCGTTCGGACGTTCCCACGCTGAGTTTCGCAATCATGGTGGCTTAACTGGACATGGCAAACCGGTATTAATAGCACCAGGATTACGGGACGCCGAAATTAATCAACCGACGTGTAGAGACACGAAGTACACATGTTATCGAGTTCATTTCTGCAACTGGACGGCTTTTACAAAAATGATTGGTGACTTGCAAGAAGCCACAATAGCTATAGATGCAATTGCACCAAATAAATATAAAGATGAGCAACGGAACACCAGGACTGATTGCTGGAAGAACTGAATAACATGTTAACGTGATTTTTTTTTCCACAAAACGATAAAAAGGTAAAATATGTAGATATTTTGTATAAAACAGATGACTTAGATGGCTCAAAGAGGCAAATCCAATAGCGCAGCGTTTTGTGAGCAAATTAGACATAACAAATAGTAAATTAGTAGTTGCGGCCTCTGACGATGTATATAGAAAAATGGCAATATTATGTTCGAAATATTTATAGAAATATCAAGTAAACCCGAAATCCATGTTCCGCAGATCCTCCTCTCTGCACACCTGAAAAAATAAATTCATTAATAAATCTTATATATACCCGATAACAATGTTACTCGAGAACCGGATGCAAGGGAATTCCAACCACATCTTCAAAAGAGACCTGAGTCACAAAGTAGCAATGCACCATCAAGTCAAAGCAACGGTAGGGAAATCGTAAATAGTCCTCAAGGTTATCCGCCAACTTCAGTAAAACTCGATAGATGGGGCCTTTCATCAGTAATTTTTGATGGCAACCAAGAAAACTTGTCAGTTGAAGATTTTATCTTTCGAATAGAATACTTACAATCCCAATATACATAGATGTTGTTGTTCGGATTTCCAAATGCTTTTGGCAGGCGATGCAGGCGAACATGAAGTAATGCAAGACTTACTTGGGCGCAAGCAGAGGCTAAACGAGCCGATCGACGCATTTTTCCATGGTGTACTAAAACTGCGTTCCAGAGTTTTCAACCCGCTACCTGAACACGAATTAAAAAAAATTATTAAACGTAACCTTAGGGAAAATCTAATGCGAATAGTCTATCACATACCGCACTCAGTAGAGCAACTTCGGGAAGAGTGCCACGATGCAGAACGGTGGGTTTTGCGTCGGGACACCCACGCCTTTCAACAACCATATTTCACGCGCAGAGTCAGCGAAATAGAATCGAAGCAGGTGCCATCGATTTTAGGTCCGAGCGATAGTGAGCACTGGGTAGTGGAAGAAATCGAATCCCGAGTTCCCGAAAAGGAATCGGAAGAAACAGAGCAATCAGTTGTAGATCGCACGACGTGTTGGAATTGTCGTCGGAAAGGCATTTATGGAATGTCTTTCACAGCAAAGAAATATTTTCTGCTACAAATGTGGTTTGGCAGACGTGATTACACCGAGATGTCCAAAATGTAGTACGAGAAATGTAAAGAGGATCATGGCAGATGCGGGAAAACCATGCTCCAGCCAGCAGCCCGCAATAAAGAAGTAAATAATTTCGAAGCGTTAGATAACCCAATTCAATCCAATCAAACACCTGAAAAAATTAGTAAAATTAGTATTTTAAAACGAATAGAAAATTGTAATACAAAAAGGGCATAAGTTTCTGCATATGCTTGTCTCCCACTCCCTGAATATAACTCCGTTAAAATTTTTTGGGGCGTGGCTTTGGTTTAGGTTTTATGGGCGTTTAAACGTCAAAACTTTAAGTGCGATATCTTGCAAACTATTAGGTGCACCGGTGTAAGCGGGGTACCGTTTGAAAGGTAATTTTAATATCTATTTTCTAAGTCTTAAGGCCGAACCATGCAATGCATATGCATGCTATGCATGAAAAGAGAGAAACTACGAATACACTGAATCCCATTTGCGCACCCATGAACATGCATGCTATGCACATGCGTAGTTTCGTCAAGTTCGTTCTCTCTCTTCTTGCATAGCGTGAATAAGAATATGCGGTCTGGATCGTACTTTCCGTAACAAGCAACGGAAAAAGAGTTACCACCGCATACGAATTTGCAACTTAAATTTTTGCAACCTAAAATTTTATTATTTTTATTTAGTGTTTTCCTATTGAAAAGTTCCAGAAAACTATTAAAAGTTATAAAAAAATACTACACGACTCTCTTTAAAGTTTTTAATTAATTTTATGCAACATTAAACAATTTCTTCAGTTTTAAGGATACGTACTACGCGATTCTCAACTTTTCTTGTGAGGCTTGGCAACCCTTAAAAGCAGAAAAAAACTATGTGGTGCTTTTCTGAACTATGAAACAGCTGTTTTAATTGCTTTAAATTTCATGCAATGCTTGGTCGTTCTACTGATGCATGGAATGAATAGCTTGCTTTTCGTTGAGCTCTCTCATAAAACTTAACATGCATATGCATTGCATGGTTGGGCCTTTAAGGCTCAACCATGCAATGCATATGCATGCTATCCATGAAAAGAGAGAAACTACGAATACACTGAATCCCATTTGCGCACCCATGAACATGCATGCTATGCACATGCGTAGTTTCGTCAAGTTCGTTCTCTCTCTTCTTGCATAGCGTGAATAAGAATATGCGGTCTGGATCGTACTTTCCGTAACAAGCAACGGAAAAAGAGTTACCACCGCATACGAATTTGCAACTTAAATTTTTGCAACCTAAAATTTTATTATTTTATTTAGTGTTTTCCTATTGAAAAGTCCCAGAAAACTACTAAAAGTTATACAAATAATACTACATGACTCTCTTTAAAGTTTTTAACTAATTTTATGCAACATTAAATAATTCTTCAGTTTTGAGGACGCGTACTCCGCGATTCTCAACTTTTCTTGTGAGGCTAGGCAACTCTTAAAAGCAGAAGAAAACATATGGACTATGGTTTTTTTGGACTATGAACAGCTGTTAATTGCTTTCAATTTCATGCGTGCTTGGTCTACTGATGCATGGAATGAACTTTTCGTTGAGCTCTCTCATAAAACTTAACATGCATATGCATTGCATCACAGAATAAATAGTATACAGAAGTTGCATCTCGTACAAAGCAAATTTTGTTCTAGGGTTCCAATATTGGCACCCTATCATCGTTTTTCTCTCGGCTATTCACATATACACGACAGCACTCGTCGTTTTTTCACACCGACATTAGCGATCGTTCCTATGCAGAGCAGTCAGTTGAGCTGCAGGCATCAAGCAAGCAAGATCGTACCACGCTGTTTTATGAATGCACTGTGAAAAATGTTTAATAAGGTATGGGAGAATCACTTTTTGTTTTTTGAAAATAATTTAGGCGAAACACAATGCCTGATTTGTTGATCAATATTGACTACAATATTATTCCCATTAATGTTTATGGTTATTTTTCCTTTTTTTTTATTGGTGCGCCGCCGGTGCGTCCATCTTTTCAGTGTACCTCAGAAAGAGATTTCTTTTGCAAAACAAGCTCTCTCGGAGCTTCACACGTTGTTTGGTCTTCCCCTCAGCTGTGCTACCCGTTCCATAAGTTGGAGTTAATAAAAAAGAAGTGCTTGGGATTTGAACCAGTACGAAAAAAATAATATTATTTTGCTCATGGATGAAATGGCGATTAGAAGGGAATTGCGATACAATTCCAAACTAGATTTAGTAGATGGATTTGAGGAAAATGGGGTTGAAAGGACAAACCAATCAATGTTTTCCAACTGGGCGCTTACATTTAATTATTTTGTTTTCAAAAATAGACTTTCTGCCAAAATACTTAAAAAGATCGAAATTTTACATTTTAACAATTTTAATTTTACGAAATTTAACATTTTTTAACAGTTTTGGCATCATACTGGCATACTTTCGAAATACCCTATTTTGTGTATAATGAAAGTAAAATTTTCTTTCAAAATGAAATACCGCCGCTGTTGATTCAAAGTGCCGGCAATATTTAATTTTTCTCCAGTAATTTTTAACTAGAGCACTACAATTAACCAGTAACTCTTGTTGATGCTGCACATAGCTATGCAATATAAAATATGAAACTTTCAAGGGAAGAAAACCAAAATACAGAAATCAAAAGCTTGAAACAAAATTTTCTCAACACACGTTAATTCACGACGCAGTCTAGCAAAACAGATGTACGCACACATAAACGTTTTATGCTTGCTCTCTCGTTGCTTCTCTTTGTTAACGTTTGCTCTGTCGTTGTTTGATCTCCCCTCAGTTGTTCCGACCGCACCTTAAAGCGAAAAAGCATCAAAGGCCGAGATGCGACTTCTGTATACTATTTATTCTGTGATTGCATGGTTGGGCCTTTAATCCTTTTTTTGCTTTTTTCAATAGTTATGGAGATAATTTAGTTTTAAGGAAAAATTTTAGAACTTGTATTAAAAAATAAGTTTTTTCTCAACTTAAATCGTAATTAAGGTATACATTAAAATTAGTTGGCTTATAGCCCATAATTTCGACCACTTTTATTGAAATATTAAAAATTAATTTTCGTTGCATATCCGGACACACATCTTGGAATTGGCTACAGGACACATTTGTACTTTAATGCGTGTAGTGTTCGCTATTTAATACTTAAAATTGAGACGTTTTTATGAATTGCCATAAAAATACTATTTTACTGCGTAGCCGCCGTTGGATATACTGAGGGTTATAATCAAAAGGCGTGGCCGTAGGCCGAAGGCCGGAGAACGCATATACGCCCTAAAATTGGCCACAAAACACTATTCCGGTGCGTACCCGGTGTTTGACACTCTGAGTGTTATAATTCCCCTTTCGTGAGGGAACATATCACGAAACGGACGTAGACGACAACGACGAGGACTATTAAACTGTACCAAACGAACAAATTCCTACTTAATAAAAAATAATTAATAAAAAAAAAACACATCATGAAATACACATAAAACACTGTTTTTAAATAATCATTCCTTCTGCAATTTACCAAGTCTAACGGTAAGTATGACGTATTATATATCGCTGAAAAGAGAAAATTATCTTCTTTATAGTGTTTTTAATATTTACCTTAATTGTCATATAAGAGGGAGGGGAAAGGTTTTATAATGGCACCTCCACCATTTGTTTCCAAAAACTCAAATATCTTCCAAACCATAACCTCGGCTGTAAAATTGTGTACTAGGGAAATGAGGGGCGTGGCAATACCTTCCTTTTGAAACCTCGATCATTAATGTACCATATCTAATTTCGGAATAATAAACCTTTAAAGAGGTGACCTTTCGCGACTTTCAAACGCCGATAACACCCAAAATAATTCCACGCCCCCAAAAGTGGGCGGATACTTACTGTTATAATGGTCCCAAATAATGGTAAAAAAAGTAACAAAAAAATCGCGGCAAAACCGCTAAACCAAACTTTTCCCGAAAAAAATAAATATGTAAATCCTTTAAGACCAATGCAAGAAAAGATTTGCGATTATTATGAAACAAGAAAACGAATTTTTGGTCACGATTGTACAAACAATCCTATTTCAATAAAAGTTAAGAAAGCTAGAGAAAGGTACTTAAAACATAAAACTATTCGTAAGGCAGTTAAGGGGGCTGTTGGACTCTGGTGCATCGTTTAGCATTTTTGGAAAAGTATCTAGGGAATTAGTAGAAGAATGTGGTTTCACAGTAAAGTAGGGCTGCCATACGTCCCGGTTTTCCGGGACATGACCCGGTTTGAGCGCTTGTGTCCCGGGGTCCCGGCTGGCACTTAAATTTTACCGGTTATTGCATATTGTTATAACTATGGACATGTTAAAAAAAAATATATGCTATAAAGTCTATACAAAGAAAAGCTTTTCCCACATTTAACACTTTTTTATTTCATATGGTTAATTACTCAGAAAAATGAACACTGCGTTCTGTACCATCTCTAATTCGTTGCAATACGAAGATTAAAACACATACATACATGTGTATTTAGGAAATATTTATTATTTACTTTTACGTATTAAAAGTATATTCAATAAGGAAGCTGTGAATTGCCTTTTCCTTTACACATTGAGAAAATGAAGGAATTATATTGTTGTTTATTGTTTATTGAGAAAGTTCACAGTACAATAAGAATTTAATTCTTTTACAGCACTAAGTATAAAAATATTTAGCATTAATTACAAAGTATTATAAATTATGAAACTAGCTTAAAACTAGCTTAAAACTAAAAGAGTAAGGAGAAAAAGTATCAGGGAAGTTAGAAGATAGAAAAAGTTTTAGTTTTAGAAGTTAAAGAGTAGAGAAATGAAAAATAACAGTTCTTCTGAAGATCTCCCGGCTAGTCTCATCTTTAATACATCGTGGCAGCGAATTCCATAATCTAACAGCATTGACAAAAAAAAAGATTTGATGTATGCAAGGAGCCAGATCGAGGTACAATTAAAATACGACTACGTTGCGACTGTGCGAATTGTAATTTTGTGAATAAATATCGAGGAGTTTTAGTCAGGATTAACTTATGAAGGAAAATGCAGTTGCGAGCATTTAGATAACTAATAAGATCACAACCTAACAGGGACCTCCTAAAACTAGATATATGGTCAAATTTATTCAAGCCATATACATATCGAGTAGCATAGTTATAAGCTAGTAGTAGTCTTAATTGGGAAGAAGAGTCCAATCTACTGTACACCACATCCGCATAAGTTATTATGGGCAATATAAGCTGCAGAATCAACATGCGTCTAACACTGACTGGTGTGCAATAAGCTGATACCCTAAGGTTGCGTAAAATGTAATAAATTTTCCTAACTACCATGTTAATATGATCTGCGCATGTTAGTGTTGAATTAATCACATAGCCAAGATTCTCAATGTTGGTAACAACCTTTAACTGACTATTGCCAATAAGGACTTGCGTGAGATTGAGGTTTCTGGTTTTAACTTTAGTAATTGGTAAGATATAAGATTTGGCAGCATTCAGTTGAAGTCTATTAGCACTAGCCCACTGGTAAATGTTACTCAAATCCTCATTCATTGCATTACACAGTTGAACGACATGGTCCTTGTGGAATGATGAGGAAGTGAAACAGAAATTTATTATGTGTGTCAATGGTTTTATTATGAATGGCAAAATAAGTTTTATGAATCTTATAGGAATACCATCTTCACCAATTGAATTGGATTTAATTTTCATGACACAATTGCAGTCTTCATATTCATTAACAGTCATGAAGTGAAAGGATTGTGGTATGCAGGTAGATGGAGACGTAAGAGAGCAGAGACCAACCGGCGAATTGTCAAGTGATTGAGCATAATAATTATTAAGAGCATCAGGATCAAACTTACAGTCAACCTCGTACTTAGATTTTACTCCTAACTTCTTACTATTATTCCAGAAATCTTTAGTTGGTAAGTCAGGGTTTAATTTAGAAGCGTATTATTTAATTTTCGCTTGCCTGACTATCAACACAGCAGCATTTCTAGCACGTCTATAGTTATCCCAATTGAGCACAGACTGGTGTTTCTTCCACATCTTATGCAACCTATTCCTTTTCCGAATAATATAGAGAACACGAATCGAGAACAAGGGACTTGTCTTATCTTTAATCTCAATGGAACGCAAAGGTACGTGATAATCAAAAATCAAGGCAATAGGAGTTAAAAAAGAGCTTAACTTATCGTTAACAGAACTATAAAAATAACAGCTCTCGAAATTTACTAAAGAAAGGTCTCTATATAGAGAGGGAAAATCTATTGAACGAAAATCACGATACGAAAATGTCTCCCCATCAGCCCTGAAGGACATATTTATATTTATGGAGCAGAAAATTAAATCATGGTCAGATATAAAATCTATTTGATCAAATAGAGATATAAGATTAACATCAGACACAATGAAATAATCCAACAGACTGGGGCAATGGCCCGGAGAAAAACGAGTAGGGTTAGTTTCATTAACAACAGATAGGCCTAATGTTGCAAGGTTGTCATACAGGTTTTGCTTATAACAGTCATTTGATAAGATATTAACATTGAAATCACCACAAAGCATCACACAATCATACTCTAAAATACAATCTGACAAAGTAGACATTAATGGACTAATTGAAATCGTTTTGTCAGGATTATAAACACAACATAAAAGTAATTTATTCTTGTTGTAGCTCACACACAAATTTAAAAACTCCACAGACATTCCAGAAGATTTACACAATATATTCACATGCAAATGTTTCTTACAGTAAACTGCGACTCCACCCCCTCTTCTCCCTAATCTGTCATTCCTAAAAATATTATAATTGTAAATATTGCATACTGAATCACACAAATACTCATCCCACCAGGTCTCCGTGACACATTATGTCAACCAAAGACTTCTCAAAAATAACGCGTATGTAGTCCAATTTGTCCACATTCAAACTCCTTGCATTGAATTGAACAACATTTAATCCAGAATGCTGCTTACAAAATACATTCAGTAATGCTTTATGGTTTTCGTCAATACCGTCAGAACGGTGAGCGCTACCCATGCACAATAACAAGGAAATCTTCATACAGAACTATTGATAAGAAAAAAGATTGTAAGAAAAAGATTAAGTAAACAAGATAACGAAGTAAGTTAAAAGGGAAGAATAGAACAGTAAGAATATCTGGAAGAGATGAAAGTATGTTAAACATAATCTTTATAATATACATGCGATACAAACCTCGTGCTCATTTTTCGACCTTGTGCTCATTTTATTCATTTTTTAAAAAATAGCAAGTAGAAAAATGTATGCGGAAATAAATATCCAACACCGAATAAATCTTTTAATAGTGTTTTTAGAGCACGATCAAACAATTAAACCACACAAAGCAAAACGGATCAGAAAACATGTACTAATTCGACGAGATCACAACGACTTGATGGACAGTTCAAAAACACGTCTATCCTCTACACATTCTAATCAATCACATATATGGATAAAAATTCGTATAGCGTATTTCTCATATGTTTTTCCATTCGGCTTATCTATGTGTCCCGGTCTGCATTTGAATATTTATGGCAACTCCAAACTAGTCCTACGGAGCTACCTACAAACTATGGTAGTTCACGGTCGGTAACCCATTCACTCCCTATTCCCCGCGGTACCCTTTATCCTGACACCTTTACACACCTCACATCTTATGTACATATATAGTGTCTATAAAAAAAAATTAAGTTAACACTATTCTTTTTTCTTTTTTTTCAAATGTATCAAATGGATTTTATATAATAAAAAAAAAACAAGTCTATGAAGAAACATGAAACAGAATAACTGGAAAAATACTTTATAAAACACAAGAAATACACATATTACAAGGTCTTTACTTGATGTTTGTATAGGGTTGCCATAATTATTCAAATACAGACCGGGACACATAGATAAGCCGAATGGAAAATACGCTATATGAGAAATACGTTATACGAATTTTTATCCATGTATATAATTCCTTAATTTTCTCAATGTGTAAAGGAAAAGGCTTCAATTTCCTTCAATGTAAAAGGAAATTCACAGCTTCCTTATTGAATATACTTTTAATACGTAAAAGTAAATAATAAATATATCCGAAATACACATGTATGCATGTGTTTTAATCTTCGTATTGAGACGAATTAGAGATGGTACAAAACGCAGTGTTAATTTTTCTGAGTAATTAAGTTAATATGAAATAAAAAACTGTTAAATGTGGGAAAAGCTTTTCTTTGTATAGACTTTATAGCATATTTTTTTTTGTAACATGTCCATAGTTATAACAATATGCAATAACCGGTAAAATTTAAGTGCCAGCCGGGACCCCGGGACACAAGCGCTCAAACCGGGTCATGTCCCAGAAAACTGGACGTACGTCAGCCCTAGACTAGTTGCACCTCCAGAATATTTAATCGGCAGTAGCGCCTCAAAGTTAGGCTTACAGGTGGCCCTTTGTTGATAACGACAACTAGAGGAAAGAAAGAAATTCATGTTATTGTAAGAAGAAATAAGATTGTAATAGAAATATTCGAAGAGTATAAACGTACCTTGTTGTTACCATCTGTGAAATGAAACACCCCGTATATAGATTAGAAATTTGGTTAAATTAAAGAAACTAAAAAAAGAACATGAATCACTGAGGGGTCTAAAGAGGTGGGGAGGAAATGGGGACATGGAAGGGAGGGTAAAAAGGATGAACCGTCTGAGGGTAGGAAGATAAAAATTGAAAAATAGCGTAAGTTCTAGTTATAAGTTATTGTTACATCCCTACGGTCGGCTTGATGGGTCAACAACTCCGCCCTACAAAGAGATCTAGCTGGGGCGATTAATCAAGCCGTAGCCGAAGAGTACGCAACAGAGGTTCACGTAACTGTCTCTGAAGTAATCTTCTCAGATCAGCCGCTTCTTTCGATGGGTTTGAAATCGAAATATATCCAGCTTCAGTGCTGCTTAATGCCGTCGTGGTTTGCTTCTTTGATTTCCAATGAAATAGCAGATTTCTTAAGAAAAAATACAAATCCATAATACGATTTTCTGTCAGTGTGACAACCGCCCCAATCTGCATCCGCATATCCCAAAAGCTCGTTACTACCACTAGAAAACTTTAACTTAATTTTGAATGTACCGCTTAGATATCTTAAAACCTGCTTCGCTGCAACAAAATGCTCCATATGAGGATCAGCATTCCTCAGAGCCAGATTTGATACACAGTGCAATATATCTGGTCTTGTTGTTAACGCTAAGTATAAAAGCGATCCGATTAATGATTGGTGCATTGTTGTATCTACTTTCTTGCAATCTTTGTCACAACTTATTTGAAAACCCGGATTTAGTGGAATCGAAATCGGATTAAAGTTCTCCATACCATACTGTTGTAACAACTCCTTAATATAGAGTTCTTGACCTATTTCAATATCAACCGTTTCTCCATCACGCTGCACTTTCATGCCCAAGAAATGCACTTTGTCTACTATTTCAAATTCTTAACTAATTTGATCTTTAACTTTCAAAATTTCATTATTGTCTGTACATCGAATGATCAAGTCATCAACATATACTGCTATAACTATCAAGTTGCTACTTCTCATAGTTTTCTACAAACACGGTTCACTCGTACACGCTTTGGAACCTAGATTATTTAACACATCATTCAATTTAGTGTTCCATTCTCTTCCGGATTGTTTTAATCCGTATAAGGCTTTATGCAGACGTAAAACTTTATTAGGGTGCCTGTTATTTACTGATCTTTCTGGTTGCTGCATATATATTTCGTCCTGCAAATCTTCATTTAAATATGTAGTTGCTACATCAATCTGATGCAGCTTCATTTGGTGTTCAACTGCTAAGGCTAATAATAATCTTATTGATGCGTATCTAACTATTGGCGAAAAAGTTTCCTTATAATCTACGCCATACCTTTGACCACATCCTTTGGCTACGAGTCTTGCCTTGTATCGAACCACTTGACCCTTCGGATCCTTTTTTAAGGTGAAAACCCATTTATTCTTGATGGCCTTATGCCTTTGTCGAAGATCAACTAAGGACCAAGTTCCCTTTTCTCGCAAGGATAACATTTCACTCGACATGGCTTCTCTCCACTTTTGGCTATATTTGGCTATTCGTACGATTTCAGTAATAGCTCTTCCACCGCATTATTTAAGTAATGTGGAGCTTTCCTTTGTCTTCCAGGTTTTCCGCTGCGGATAATCGTTGGTCTACCAGGACCTTTTTTCACAGTTTCATTAGTGATATGCTCCTCCTCGAACGAAATGTCATCACTGTCGTCTTCGCGATGTATTTCTTCAATAACAGCAGTGTCTACGTTTTCTTCAGCTACTGCAACTGTTTGGAAATCTCCTTCTTGTTCAGAATTTAATTTTTCAAGCTCTTCAGTTTCACTATTTTACTATTTTCGTACTTTATCATTTTCAGGAGTGAATGTAATAAAATCGTAATTAGATGTACAACTATCTCCATCCATCTTACGATTATTGCATTTTTCTTCAAACCGGACATCACGACGTTCAATAATTACTTGTCTCTTCTCATCGTATAAACGATAAGTCTTAGACACTCGTGAAAATCCCACCATTACGAAATTTGAAGCTTTAGCAGCAAATTTGCCTCTTTGTTTGTTTTTGTCAAGGACAACAGCATATCAACCGAAGACTTTAAGATGACTTACATTTGCTTTACGACCAGTCCATAGTTCATGTGGCGTTTTGTGTGTCACTGCCTTTGTAGGACATCGATTTCGCAAATAAACTGCTGTGTATACAGCCTTTGCCCACAATCTTATGCTCAATCCTGAATGTATTAGCACACAGCGCGCCATTTCCACTAACGTTCGGTTCGCTCTCTCAGCGACAGTGATGCCAGATGATATTTTCAAAAAACCTACGCGAGCAAAAAAAATACCTTTTTTTCCTACATGTATATTAAATTTTCCCTACAATTTTCCCTACATATACATATAAAGAGAGTTTTTTAAATTAATTATAGTATATTACATTTAAAGTTAAAGTTTGTATATTTATTAGTATTAAAGGAACACAAATTACAGTCTTTAAGGATTAAAAATCAGTCATTTAAAATAACTAAAACAAAAATAGCAATTCATTTAAATTATAGATTATTCTATAAAAAAATAAAAATAAACAAAAAAAAAGTTTAATCATAAAGAACATTTGAATTAAACGTTTCAAAATGATTTTGATTGCACTTAAAACCTTTGCAATCAATTTCTTCGTTTTGCAAGAAGGATGGACTTTAAATTATCTCAATTTGTTCCTTTTTTTGGTACGAACATCGGTAACTACCGAAAATATACGTTCAGCATCCGCATTTGCGTGAGGTAATGCAAACAGGTTTTTTACCAACTTGGGAAATATAAAATTGTCATTAAAATTTTTCACTTGCATAATTTTGCACCAGAATTGTACGATGCCAATTTTTTAAAAAGATTTGATTTCATTTTTACAAAAACTGTACTCCAGTGATCTCGACTCTTGTGTCAATTCATTTAAATTTTTGGCACAAATAGAAAAATTTAAATTCCTCCTTATTTTCTCCAAATGCAGCCATAGGATTTAAAAATTCCATTTCTTTAAAAAGAGATTCTGTTTTTAATGGAAGTCGGTTTTGAATTTCTTCCAATGCCTTGATATAAAATTTCAGGCAATCCATTTTTTTTGCAGCATATTTTTTTCGGGCAATTGTTTCAAAAATTCTTCGCATTCAGGTCCCAGAAAAACTTCTTGAATTGGTAATGATACATGGGGAGAAAGAACTATGCAATTTGTTTTTAACTCCGTTTTTTAATACAATTTTGTCCAAGTTTTAGAAATATTTTTACTGACTCCGAATGAAGTACATGGACTAAAATTTCTTTCGATTGAAAAAGTGCATTTAGTTCGTTGAGGTAGTTTAAAGCATACTTTAAAAACAATAACAGCCTTATAATGTAAATAGTTTCAAGACGAAAACGAAAACACAAATGAAAACGAAAACGAAACGAGCCAAACTAGTAAAATATAAGCTTTTCGTTCGTATTGCAGACATTCGCTTTATTGCAGACAGAAAATGTTGCCATGTGTACAATATTTGAAGCATTTTTATAAGTAATTTCTAGAAACGCAAAGATTTCGGGTAGAATTCAGTGCAAATGCGTGTCGGCAACACTATACACAACACTATTCACATACAAATTCGACACATACAATTCGACAACTTGCAAAACACAAACAATTATACACTGGACGATAGCCTTCTGGCTTTCGCGTGGTTTCTCGACTTTTTTCCTGGAAACTGCCGACCATTATAGCTCGCGTAGCTGATAAAATCTGCAAAGCATGTAAAAATACCAATAACAAGCATTTTTTTCGTTTAGTGGATTTCACTCGAGTTTTATTATGCGCAATTGTCAAACAAACGAAAAATGACGAAAAGCACAAAACAAAACTCATAAAAACATATGTTTCGTTTTCGTTTACGCCTTGAAACTATTTACATTATAAGGCTGTAAATATGCTTTGTTGCATACGTTACTGAATTCGGCGCAAATCCATTCAGCCGATTTTAATTTATCACGAGCGTGTGCACTTTTAAAGTATTCGATTAGGACGTTCCAATAATGCACTATACGTTCTATACATTTTTGACGAGACAACCAGCGAGTCTCGGAAGTTCTTAAAATTCTCCGTTTTTCTTCCTTCATCATAACTTGGAACTCCTCCAACTCTGTACACCTTTTTGAGCTACCTGAAATATATGTGCCAATTTGACGAATTAACTCCTCGGGTGCTCGCGGTAGTTCCAAGCATGCTTTGTTAGCAATAAGAGCTGCAGAATGACAAATACATTTGATATTTATACTATGTGGATTTTCCTCCAAGAAATGGGAAACAAATGAATCGTTTTTACCAACCATGGTATTTTCTCCATCGGAACCTACTCCAACTACGTTGTCAAATGGTATAGAATAACTCAAAATTGTGTTTTTAAACAGTGTGTACAATGATTTAGCAGTACCGTCAGTACCAACTGGTATGAGATCTATAGGATCCGCCAAATAACTTTTTTTTTTTTGAAAATGCGAGTGTAGCTTCGGCTGTGTGGCACGTAGCGCCGTCCTGTTGAAACCAAATGTTGCCAATAACATCCTCTTCAAATTGGCCCGATAACGATCGCCATTGACTGTAACGGCCACTCCTTGCACATTTTCGAAGAAAAATGGCCCAATTATGCCTCTGGACCAAAATCCGCACCAAACAGTGACTCGTTTTGGGTGCACTGGCTTTTGCGTGCGGGTTTTCTGTGCCCCAAATGCGACAATTTTGCTTGTTTACATACCCGCCAAGATCAAAATGAGCTTCATCTGAAAAGATGATTTTTTGGCAAAATCGGCATCAGATTTTCAAAGTAATGTCGCAATATTTCCCAGCGTTGTTCAAGCGTATACACAACCATATTCGTTCAGCGGAAGGATAAAACTAATTATCTGTCAAATCAACATGAGCTAAGTTCACGAAATAAGCACTAGTTGAAAAAAAAACATTAGATAGCGGACCCTATAAAAGCTGCACAGTAATTTTTTCAGATTCTTCGTCAAAAAATTTGACCAGAACACATAGGCTTTTTTTTGACGATATGTCTGTGCTTCCGTCAACTAAAGCAGAAAAATTATACTTTCTTAATTTTGAAATCAATTTGGATTTTTCCTCTTCGGCTAATATGTTTTGTATAATTTTTGTACATTTAGTTCTTCCCAATCTGCACTTTTTTAAAATTTCCGAATACGGTACAATTTCTTTTAACAGGGGTATTAGGTCATCAACAACTTGGAATGCCACATTGTGCTCTGCAAAACACATACTGATTCGCATTTCAAAATTTTTGACTCGGTCCTCCGCCTTATGTTGTTTGTTGGCGTGTCACAAAACATGTCAATCTTTTGTGCATTTTTGAGTGAGACCACATTATTCTTGTGTATTTTGCTTAAGCTATGCTTGGAAAGCTCCGACTTCCCACAGTTCAAAATTTTTCCACATGCGGAGCACCTGCATTTGTATTTGTCTTTTGGTATTTCTTCCAGCCATCCTTTAAACTCGCTTTCGTCAAGCCATATAGGGCGAAACTTTTGTTTCCTATATTTTTTTGGGGGGCTTCTGCGGCCATGTGAAGATTCACTTGAAGACATTTTCTGTTTAAAGATAAAACTTCATTAGTCCGACTTCAGAGCATTTTAATTATGCTAATATATTGCTTACCTTATAATTTCAATTCACAATCCACATAAAACAATTTTTCTTTACAAAGAATTGAGTTTTTGACAAAAAAAAAGCAATACAAACACCTGATATTGCCAATATGACTGGTTAAGTGATGCTAACTATAGTAAAACAATAAACGTTAAAAATATAATCAAAAAACAGTTTCCAAAGGATTTAGAAAGGAAAATTATTTTATAAATTAAAAACAAAAAAATCCCTACTTTTGGTCGAATATGAAAAATCTGTCCCTATTTCCCTACGCTCTTGTTTTTAAGTCAAAAAAACCTACTTGTAGGGAATTTTCCCTACTTCTGGCATCACTGCTCAGCGAGACCATTCTTCTGGGGAGTATAAGGTACGGTAAGTTGACGTTGGATACCCTTCTTTTCGAAATAAGAACTGCAAGCCTTGTTCACATATTCTCCGCCATTGTCATTTCTTAGACACTTTATTTTATGACCAGTTTGACGCTCCACCATTGTCTTGAACAATTTAAATGTCTCAAATACCTCCCACTCACAACAGATTTGTGATTAAATTTAACACTATTGCCATGGTCGTCACAGCTATTAACAGAGATAAAGTTACCATGCATATCTGGAGAATATAAAACATCTTTAAATTCAACAGTTATACCACCAAATCTTCCCATGACTATGCCCTTTCCCTTCGCACGGATTTACTTTTCATCGGCTAATATGGTAACATCGTCGTTATCCTCGAATTCTGCAAACATCTTACGATTCGAGCACATATGCCTTGTTGCTTCACTATCGATCCACCAAGTAACAGATTCCATCTCTGTTTTTAGATTTGGCCATCGCAATCAGTGAGCATGTCTTGTGTTCCCTTCTGGATCTACACTTATTAGTGTAATGACCTTTCTTACCACATATGAAGCAATTGCAATGAGAATCTTCTTTTTATCACTTTTTCCAGCTGCTGTGGCACCAAAAGCTTGCTGATTTTTTATACAGTCAATGTCATCTGATTGATTCCCGCGATCTCATTCCTCCAAAAGTTTAATTTTCAGCATCTCAAGTGAGGGAAATTAATCTCTTGTTTCCATAGCAATGACGAAATTTTCGTAACTCTTTGGAACAGTAGATAGTAGAATCATTACCGATAATTCTTCCTGGATCTGGATACTCATATCAGCTAACTTGTCTATTATTCCCGAAAAAGTGTTCAAATGTTCCACCTTATTTTGGCTTTCTGTCATGTCCAATTTCAATGTCCGGAATGTATAAGTATACTTTTCATCTGAACGGTACATGATTCATAATTTCCTCTTTCCAATTTCTCGATTTGATATAAGGAAGAAGCCATCTTTTTTGTCATCAACAAAATATCTATAACTTTTGGACTAGTAAATTCCTCAGAAATCTCTGCATGGATCCTGGGCCCATAACCTGATGAAAGGTCTTCTAGTGCACAAATTTATATTTCATATAAGTTTTTATTTTAACGCAGTTAACAGTTCAGAATAGAAATTATGAATAACAATTTTTAGGAAAATAATTTGAAATTGAAATTATTTCTCATAAGCAAATCATAGATACATCGATAGAATTAATAACAAGTATATTGGAGTATATTTTCAACAATAACTCTTAAATAAACAAACTCAATAATAACAACGCAAAAAATATGTTGTTTTTTGAGAATCCACCACTTATACTGGCCGACATCCATTTTGTAACGGGCTGTTTGACAGCATATTCTAAAGGATTTTGGTCCGCTGATTCCAAAAATGATAAAAATCCGAAATCCGAAAAAATTGAAATCTGAAAAATTGTTTAAAACCTTTTGGTGAAATCTTAACTTCAAAAGAGGAATTTTTTGAGAAAAACGAGAAAAAACTGCCATATATCTGTATGTAAAAACATGTTCCCGAAACCTTTTTGCCCTTTTTATTTTGTATATCGATAGATTGGACATTTACGTGAGTCTTAAGCCTAATATTAAAAAAATCTGCACAGAAATGATTTCTTGGTGCGCGTTAAAGTAAATTTAGTACTTTTCGCAAAAAATACTAAATTTTGAAAAAAAGATAAATAAACACTTTTTAAATTAAAAATGATTTTTTATTGTGCTTCTTCGCTTATATAAGTGGGTTGGTGTTTCCCTAGTCAAACTCCAGCAATAGTCCGCCATCATAGTTGCACCCCAGGATCCTACATAGCGCTTTTCAATTGCCATTATTTGCTGGTGGAATCTTTCCCCATGCTCGTCGCTTACAGCACCCAAATTTTCCAGAAAGATGTCTAGATGAGAGTTCAAGAAGTGCATCTTCAAAGACATTCGAGCTCCTTAATTACGAGGCTCGCACTTAATTATTTTCGTAATAAGGTATAAATACATATACCTTATATATACCTTATATATTCTTATATCGTCACAGAATAACTAGTATACAGAAGTCGCATCTCGGCCTTTGATGCTTTTTCGCTTAAGGTGCGGTCGGAACAACTGAGGGGAGATCAAACAACGAGAGAGCAAACGTGAACAAAGAGAAGCAACGAGAGAGCAAGCATAAAACGTTTATGTGTGCGTACATTTGTTTTGCTAGACTGCGTCGTGAATTAACGTGTGTTGACAAAATTTTGTTTCAAACTTTTGTTTTCTGTATTTTGGTTTTCTTCCCCTGAAAGTTTCATATTTTACATTGCATAGCTATGTGCAGCATCAACAAGAGTTACTGGTTAATTGTAATGCTCTAGTAAAAAATTACTGGAGAAAAATTAAATATTGCCGGCACTTTGAATCAACAGCGGCGGTATTTCATTTTGAAAGAAAATTTTACTGTCATTATACACAAAATAGGGTATTTCGAAAGTATAATTTATGATACCAAAACTGTTCAAAAATGTTAAATTTCGTAAAATTAAAATTTTTAAAATGTAAAATTTCGATCTTTTCGCCCAGTTGGAAAACATTGATTGGTTTGTCCTTTCAACCCCATTTTTCTCAAACCCATCTACTAAATCTAGTTTGGAATTGTATCGCAATTCCCTTCTAATCGCCATTTCATCCATGAGCAAAATAATATTATTTTTTTCGTACTGGTTCAAATCCCAAGCACTTCTTTTTTATTAACTCGAACTTATGGAACGGGTAGAACAGCTGAGGGGAAGACCAAACAACGTGTGAAGCTCAAATAACCATAAACATTAATGGGAATGATATTG
The DNA here is from genome assembly GCA_949629155.1 of Myopa testacea. Lineage (NCBI taxonomy): Eukaryota > Metazoa > Arthropoda > Insecta > Diptera > Conopidae > Myopa > Myopa testacea. Next base: position 23,558,618 of record OX451346.1, on the reverse strand, counting down.
TAGTCAATATTGATCAACAAATCAGACATTGTGTTTCGCCTAAATTATTTTCAAAAAACAAAAAGTGATTCTCCCATTCCTATTTAAACATTTTTCACAGTGCATTTATAAAACAGCGTGGTACGATCTTGCTTGCTTGATGTCTGCACGTCGACTGACTGCTCTTTATATGAACGATCGCTAATGTCGGTGTGAAAAAACGACGAGTGCTTTCGTGTATATGTGAATAGCCGAGAGAAAAACGATGATAGGGTGCCAATATTGGAACCCTAGAACAAAATTTGCTTTGTACGAGATGCAACTTCTGTATACTATTTATTCAATAGTATTCAATACGAATGTTGAAATACAGAAAAGTCAACAACCAGCTGCGTCAGCTATTTATTCTACAATTGCAAAAGAATGATAAGAAAGTAAAAGGACCAAGAAAACACCAGACGCAGACTCAGCGTTTTTGGGGTACAATGTTGGTTGAAATGAAGTATTGTTTGTAAGCGAAGATCAGATCATATTTGGAAGTAAAAGAATAAGGTTCAATTTTGTATAATTTTATTTTCAATAAAAAGACTCACAAAAAACTAAGACCCTGTTTTTTGTTAACTGGCGCCCAACGAGTGTTGAAACTAAAGGAACCCAGCAATTGAATATAAAGGAGTGCTCAATCTCATATAAAAACATAATAGCTAAACTACAACGAACTAGAAGAAACAACTATCTATCAACAGTTGAGGAAACCACATCAATTGCACTAAAATTAAAAGCAACTGCAACCAACAGAGGAATTAACTATCTACATATATTGAAGAAAACTCATCAATAAACTAAATTTTTTTTGTTTCAATGTAAGTAGAGTGCTTATGAAATACTTAAAAGTGAAAAAAATACTGAATTACGAGTGAAATTTTGTTTTTGGAAAAAAAGTGAAGCATACTCTCGTATGAATGAAGATATTGAGTCATTAAAGACTTGAAAAGACTTGAAAGTTTAGATCTTATAGAAGACTTAGAAATGACAATTACTCCAGATCAGTTAAAAGCTATTGTGGAGAGTGCAGTTAGCAGTGCTCTCGTGGTACAGGAAAGGCAGTTTGAGGGAAAATTAGAGGAATTAGGAAAAAGGGTGAACGAGTTGTCTGTAAATGTACCAGAAGTAGAAAAATATGAAGAGGCTACTATAGGAGGTGACGTGTTGTGCAGGGAAACTTTAGACATAGTAAAATCCTTACCAGAGTTTGAGGGAAAGCATGAAACTTATGTTTCATGGAGAAAGGCAGCACACACCGCTTATAGAATTTATGAAAAATATAATGGGAGTTCCAACCATTTTCAGGCTTTGGGAATCATTAGAAATAAAATTAGGGGTACAGCCGATATGATTTTGGCTTCTTTTGATACCCCTCTAAATTTTAAGGCCATTATTAATAGACTCGATTTAACCTATGCGGACAAGAGACCCATTTATTTAATAGAGCAAGAAATGTCCACCCTTCGACAGGGTGACTCTTTTAGAGTATTATGATGAAGTGGAGCGGAAGCTTACACTTCTAACAAATAAAACAATAATGAACTATGATAGTGATCTGGCTGCATCATTAAATGAAAAATACCGAATGGATGCATTACGTGTGTTCATTTCAGGCACAAAAAAATCTTTAAGCGACATTCTTTTTTCGGCAAAGCCAAAGGATCTTCCATCAGCGCTGGCATTGGCCCAAGAGGTTGAATCAAACCATGTGCGCTATAATTTTGCTAACAATTATGCTAAAAGTATGGAGGAAAAAACACAACAGAGATTTTTTACGAAAAACGCTAGGTTTGCTAATACTAATAACACACAAGGAAAAAATCCTTATTATGACAGACGACAGGATAGCTCAAAAGAACAAAAGCAGGGGATGGAACCGATGGATATCGATTCATCAAGGTTCAAACTGCCCCAAAATATTAATAATCAGTGGCGAGCCCAACCGAACATAAACGTAAGCCCGGCAATAAAAAGACCGAATAGTGGTGCCACCAGGTTTACAGGCTTGAAGCAACAGCGGGTCAATCACATGGCGCATGAAAAAAATGATCATGTAGATCATAATTATCAGTATGAAGCTGATACAGAAGTATCTTATATAGAAGATGAAGTTTCAGAATATGACCAAATTAATTTTTTAGTCATGACTCCCTGCTCCCGTACATAGAAAGGATTATAGCAGGGAGGAAGATTACATTATTGATAGACACAGGCGCATCAAAAAACTACATAAAACCATTACCAGAATTAAAACATGTAAAGAATGTTGATGAGACATTTATGGTGAAGTCACTTCATGGCTTCAATTCCATAAAACATAAATGCACTATTAATCTTTTCAATATAAATACTACCTTTTTTATTCTTCCGAACCTGACGTCGTTTGACGGAATTATAGGACTTGATTTATTAAAAATCGCAGATTCTAAGCTCGATTTAAAAAATAAAAAGCTGGAATATAAGACTGGATCAGAACCCATTCAGTTTTTTAAATGTAAGAGTGTAAATTTTACAAGTGTGGAAAAAATTGAGGTACCTCAGGAGGTATCCGAGAGATTTCGAAAAATGATAGAACTAAGAAAGGGTGTCTTCGCTGAACCTGATGAAGCGTTACCCTTTAACACAAATATTATTGCGACTATTCGCACTGAGGACCAGAATCCAATATATTCAAAGTTATACCCATATCCAATGGGAGTAGCAGATTTCGTAAACACAGAAGTTCGTAACCTTTTAAAGGATGGCATCATCCGCCCATCCAGATCACCCTACAACAACCCTGTTTGGGTGGTAGATAAAAAAGGGACTGATGAATATGGAAACATTAAAAAACGACTTGTTATGGATTTCAGAAAACTGAATTCGAAAACAGTGTCTGATAGGTATCCCATTCCAAATGTAAGTGTTATATTATCAGATTTGGGTAAGGCTAGATATTTTACTACTCTAGACCTTAAATCGGGATTTCATCAAATATTATTGGCAGAAAAGGACCGTGAGAAAACAGCCTTTTCAGTAGGAAACGGGACATATGAGTTTTGTAGCTTTAAGCTTTTAAGCCGTTTGGGCTTAAAAATGCATTTTTCAGAGAGCCATTGACGATGTTCTTAGGGAACAAATAGGAAAGTCGTGCCACGTTTACGTTGAGACGACGTTATAATTTTTACAAAAGATACGGAAACCCATGTCGACCACATCGCTTGGGTCTTGGATAAACTCTGTGAAGCCAATATGAGAGTTTCTCGCGAAAAATCAAACCTCTTGAAAGAAAGGGTTGAGTTTTTAGGATTCGTAGTATCGCGAGGTGGTATCACAACGAGCCCCAGTAAGATAGATGCAATAAAAAACTATAAGCAACCCCGTACAATTTTTGATTTAAGATCCTTCTTGGGACTGGCAAGCTTTTATAGATGCTTCTTTAAGAACTTTGCATCGATTGCAAGGCCTTTGACCGATATACTGAAAGGTGAAAATGGCAAGGTTAGTGCAAGTCAGTCTAAAAAAATAGTTGTGAATTTTGATGAAAAGCAACTTCAAGCTTTTAATAAACTTAAAGAGGTCTTAGCATCCGAAGATGTTATGTTACTCTACCCAGATTACGGAAAACCGTTTGACCTAACGACTGATGCTTCGGCCTATGGACTTGGTGCGGTTTTGTCTCAAAATGGCAAACCAATAACCATGATTTCAAGGACTCTGAAGAATATGGAATTAAATTTTGCCACCAATGAACGGGAGAGGAGCAATTGTATGGGCTTTGAAAAGCTTTAGAAATTATTTATATGGCGTTAGGAATCTGAATATCTTTACAGACCACCAACAGCTTACTTTTGCGTTTTCGGATCGTAACCCCAACTTGAAAATAAAAAGATGGAAAGCATTCATCGATGAGCACAACGCTCAAATTTATTATAAACCAGGAAAGGAAAATCACGTCGCCGACGCTTTATCGCGACCAAACCTTCTTACTTTACAAGGTGTTCATACTCTACAAAATGATAACACTTTTGGTAAGAGTTCAAGCTCTGATATTGCAACAATACATAGCGAAGTCTCACTATCTTATACTATTGAATCAACTGATAAACCGATTAATTGTTTTAGAAATCAGATAGTGATTGAGGAGGGTACAGAGCGGCCAACAAAAACATTTATTTTGTTTGGAACAAAAACGAGACACATAATAAACTTTTCAGATATAGCACTTTTAATGAATAAAGTTTGTGATGCTGTAAAAGAAGATGTAGTGAATGCAATTCATTGCGAACTACCAATTTTGGCTTTAATACAACATACACTGATTGAGGCATTTCCCTCAACAACATTTCGTTATGCAAAAAATTTAGTTGTGGATATCACAAATAAAGATGAGCAAAGAGAAATGGTTGTAACTGAACATAACAGAGCTCATAGAGCAGCTCAAGATAATACCAAACAAATTTTGGAAGACTATTTTTTCCCAAAAATGACACACTTAGCAAAGGAGGTGGTCATGAATTGTAGGGTTTGCAAAAAAGCGAAATACGATCGCCACCCGCAGAAACAAGTGATTGGTGCGACACCAATTCCATCATATGTAGGGGAAATTTTACGTATTGATATATTCTCAACAGATAAAAAATATTTTTTAACTTGTGCAGACAAACTCTCCAAGTTTGCAATAATTCAACCTATAGACTCGAGAACTATAGTAGATGTAGAACCACCGATTCTACAGCTGATGAATTTTTTCCCTCGCACAAAAATAATATTTTGTGACAATGAACCGTCATTAAACTCTGAAACAATAAAATCAATGCTGGGTAATAATTTTGATGTGGAAATTGTCAATGCACCACCGCTTCATAGTACTTCGAATGGGCAAGAGAGATTGCATAGTACTATTTTAGAAATTGCTAGATGCCTTAAGCTAGAAAAATCCATTAGTAATACAGTACAATTAATATTACTAGCAACCATAGAATATAATAAAACAATTAATACGATCACAAACAAAAGGCCTATTGATGTAATTCATTCTGATTCATTGGAGCTTGAAATTGATGTGAGAAACAGGGTACGGAAAGCCCAAGAGTCTCAAATGAGACGATTAAATGAAACAAGACAGAATCGAACATTTGAAGTAGGTGAAAAAGTTCTTGTTAAAACAAATAGAGCATTAGGCAATAAGCTTACGCCATTATATATTGAGGGAACTGTAGAAGCCGATTTGGGGACAACCGTTCTCATTAAAGGGAGGGTGGTCCATAAGGACAATTTAAGATAAGTCAAATTTTATTAATTTCTTTTTAACCCTAGGATTCTTGTGGTGGTCCTTCTTGTCAGGGTGGTGACCGCGAAACTAACAGACTATTCTAATTCAAACTATATCCCTATATCAGACGGTTACGCGACAATTTGGCAGGATTTTGAGTATTTGCGGCATACAACGAACCTAACATTGTATTCTGAAATAGCTGATGATACGGAGAGACTGGAAGAACATTTTCCCCAATCACACATGAAAAAAATATTAGACTCGGACATAGGGCATGTAAGAACATTAATAACAACAATAGATGTTCATCGTAGGCATACAAGAAGTATAAAATTTTTGGGCACGGCACTTAAGGTGGTTGCTGGGACACCTGACTACGATGACTTCGAAGATGTGAAATTTAATCAAAGGGAATTGATTCAGGCAGAAAATAGACAAATTCTCATAAATACAAGAATACAGGAGAAAATCAATAATTTAACAGACACAGTCAATATTATAATAAAAAATACCAAAGCTAAAATGGGTGATACAGAACATTTGTACGAGACCTTGCTTGCTAGAAACAGAATTATTATCGCGGAGCTTGATGTTATCAATAACTCTTTCAAAAATCGGTTTAGTTAATCCACAGATTTTGGATTCTAATGATTTACTTAGTATAAATACTAAGCACTCTACAAATGTAACTATACAGGATTTAATGGAAGTTGCTAGTATAAGAGTCCTATTAGATGATAAGTTTTTACATTTTTTAATTAAGTATCCAAGACCAGATATGGTTTGCAAGAAACTAAGATTGTACCCTGTTCAACACAACTACACAATTCTTAATTTTAATGGCGAAAATAGCGTGGCAGATTGTGAAAATCAAACGTTACCGATTGGAAACTGTAATGCAACCCTAACAACATCATTCTGCAGGAAGCTGGTACATTCAACATGCGCACAACAACTCCATTCGGGAGGGGTCATGCATATTGCACTTCTCGGCCTTCCCATCTTGAGTCAGTGACAATAATTGATGAGGGTGTTGTAATTGTAAATGATGACACCTTTACTATAAAAACAAATGATGATATAGAGACAACCATCACGGGCACATTTCTACTGACTTTTAGTGGCGAAGCAAAAATTAATGAAACCCTATACAGAAATCACAAAAGTATAATAACAAAATTACCGGAGTCACCGATAATTGGCCTACTGAATGTTACAATTCATGAAAACATACTGAGTCTACCATAACTTCAGAGGTTAAGTGCTGAAAATCTGCGGCATATAGAGGGCCTAAAAAACCAAGTAATTTCTGGTCCTCTGTTGTCTACTGCTGCTCTTCTTGTGTTGCTAGCTTTGGCATTCTGTTGCTTCATGCTGCACGATAAGCTTAGAAAGAACCGTCAACAACGTGCTCTGGAAACTGCAGTTGAGAGATTGAAGACTCCGTCCTTCATTTAGGCGAGGGAGGAGTTAGCACAACTCAGAATTTCAATACGAATGTTGAAATACAGAAAAGTCAACAACCAGCTGCGTCAGCTATTTATTCTACAATTGCAAAAGAATGATAAGAAACTAAAAGGACAAAGAAAACACCAGACGCAGACTCAGCGTTTTTGGGGTACAATGTTGGTTGAAATGAAGTATTGTTTGTAAGCGAAGATCAGATCATATTTGGAAGTAAAAGAATAAGGTTCAATTTTGTATAATTTTATTTTCAATAAAAAGACTCACAAAAAACTAAGACCCTGTTTTTTGTTAACTTGTACATGTATACTTAGAATTAAATGTACAATTAAATTAAATAATTACTTTTTAATTAAATAGTAAAAATTAAATATTATAAAATATTGTGTCCACCTCCCGCAGATAATGACCAAAATCTGTTTTGTTAACTTTACTATCAATTAACAAAACAAAAATTTTTCGTGTACAGAACCCCATTATACGGTAACTACCAAAATCTACAAAAGTAACGAAGATTCATTAAAGTAACGTCATTAAAGTTTTTAGTTACTCGTTTTTTTAACTAGTTAAAAACAACTTCGTTACTTCAACGTTAACGACCCGAAGTAACTCATTAACGATAACGACCAGAGCAACAATCTTACTTTCGTTACTTTAACGATAACGATCCGAGCAACGATCCTACTTTCGTTACTTTAACGTTAACGACTGCAAAGTAACTTCGTTATTTTAACCATAACGATCAAAGTAACGATCCCACTCTAGTTACTTTAAGGTTGATGACAGCAAAGTAATTTCGGCATAAGTTTGTCTTATGTTTGTCTGTCACTTCCTGAATATAACTCCGTTAAAATTTTTCGGGCGTGGCTTTGGTTTAGGATTTATGGGCGTTTAAACGTCAAAAGGTTTATGTGGGATATCTTCTAAACTATTAGGTGCACCGGTGTAAGCGGGGTACCGTTTGAAAGGTAATTTTAATATCTATTTTCTATGTCTTAAACCTTTTTTTGATTTCCTGAATAGTTATGGAAATAATTTAGTTTTGAGGAAAAATGGTGTTAGTTGTTTTAAAAAATTAGTTTTTTCTCAACTAATATCGAAATTAAGGTATATATTAAAATCATTGGGCTTATAGCCTATAATTTTCCCTTTTCAACGGTATATAACAATGTTGGGGTATCTCCACCATTTCGACCACTTTTATTGAAATATTAAAAATAAATTTTCCTTGCACATTCGAACACAGATATTAGACTTTTTTAAAGGAAACTTTTGTACTTTAATGCGCGTAGTGTTCGGTATTTACTACTTAAAATTGAAACGTTTTTATGAATTGCTATAAAAATACTATTTTACTGCGTAGCCGCCGTTGGATATACTAAGGGTTATTATTAAAAAGCGCGGTGCCGAGGCCCGCATACGCGCCTAAAATTGGCCACAAAACGCTATTCTGTTGCGTAGCCGGTGTTTGACATACTGAGTTATAATCAAAAAGCGCGGCCGTAGGACGAAGGGCGGAGGACGCATACACGCCCTAAAATTGGCCACAAAATACTCTTCTGTTGCGTAGCCGGTGTTCGACATACTGAGGGTTATAATCAAAAAGCGCGGCCATTGGCCGAAGGCCGGAGGACGCATACACGCCCTAAAATTGGCCACAAAACACTGTTCTGTTGCGTAGCCGGTGTTTAACACTCTAAGTGTTATAATTCCCCTTTCGTGAGGGGACAGATCACGAAACGGACGGAGATGACAACGACGAGGACTATTAAACTGTACCAAACGAACAAATTCCTACTTAATAAAAAATAATTAATAAAAAAAAACACATCATGAAATACACATAAAACACTGTTTTTAAATAATCATTCCTTCTGCAATTTACCAACTCTAACGGTAAGTCTGACATATTATATATCGCTGAGAGAGAAAATTATGGGCTTTATAAATAGTGTTTTTAATATATACCCTAATTGTCATATAAGAGGGAGGGGGAAGGTTTTATAATGGCACGTTCACCATTTTTTTCTTAAAACTAAAATATTTTCCAAACCGTAACCTTGGATGTAAAATGGTGTACTAGGGAAATGAGGGGCGTGGCAATACCTTTCTTTTGACACATCGACCATTAATGTACCGTACCTAATTTCGGAATAATAAACCTTTAAAGAGGTGACCTTTCGCGACCTTCAAACGCCGATAACACCCAAACTAATGCCAAGCCCCCAAAGATGGGGGGCTATTTACCGTTATAATGGTCCCAAATAACAGTAAAAAAAGTAACAAAAAAATCGGGGCAAAACCGCTAAACCAAACTTTTCCCGTAATTTCGTTACTTTAACGATAACGATCATAGTAACGATCCTAATTTCGTTACTTTGAAGTTAACCACAATAAAGTAACTTCGTTACTTTAACGAGAACGATCAGAGTAACAATTTTACTTTCGTTACTTTAAGGTTGATAACTTAAACGCCCCATAATATAGACCAGGGCCCCAATTATATTGGGTTTGCAAGACAGGAATTTCAGGTTTCACAATAGATAGATAGCGTTATGTTATGTGTTTTGTTACCCTTCTGTCAATCATATTATTTTTTTTCTTTTGAGATTTGACACTTTCTTGTTGCTACTAAACCAAATCCCGCGTATTTTTATTTACAACTGAGTTTACTGTCGATTTGAATATGGAGTGCAAAAATCAACATTTTCGAGATTTTACTTTTTTATTTTCGTAAAGGCAAGAAAGCGGCTCAGGCTCACAGAGAGATACATACATATGTATGTATCTGAAGTTTATGGTACTGATTGCTTAACAGAACGCACATGCCAGAATTGGTCACTCAACGACGTTCCGGTCGACCTTCTGAAGCTGATGATGCCAAAATTAAAGCCATAATTGAATCGAATCGCCATATAACGGTGCGAGAGATAGCAAAAATGTTAAATGTATCATACACAACGATCGAAAACCATATAAGATGTCTTGGACTCGTGAAGAAGTTGGATATCTGGGTTCCACATGAATTGAAAGAAATTCATTTAACGCAACGAATCAATGTTTGTGATATGCATTTCAAAGGTAATGCAATCGACGCTTTTTTGAAGCGGATAATTACTGGTGACTAAAAATTGATCCTCTAAAAGTCATGCCGAAAGCGTAAGTCCAACAAAAGATCATGCTGTAAATTTGGTGATATCACAAATCTGCTGATTTTGTGCTGTTTCCACATAGCTTGAACGAAACGATCAACTCAGATGTTTAATATCAACAGCAAAAGAAGATCATGCTGTCAATTTGGTAATATCACAAATCTGCTTATTTTGAGCTGCTTCCACGTAGCTTGAACCAAACGACCAACTCTGATGTTTACTGTCAACAACTGAGGAAATTGGCGGAGGCAATCAAGAAGAAAAGGCCAGAATTGGCAAATCGCAACGGAATCGTTTTTCACCACGATAACGCTAGGCCTCACACATCTTTAGCAACCCGAACAAAATTATTGGAGCTTTGTGGGGAAGTTATGTCGCATCCTCCATATAGCCCCAACCTTGCAACCTCGGACTATCATCTATTTCGAAGTATACAAAATTTTTTAAATGGTAAAAACTACGCTAATAATGCTGACCTCAAATCAAACTTGGTTAAGTTTTTTGCTGGTGAAAACCAGAAGGTCTATGAACGGGGAATAATGAAGTTACCAAAAAGATGGCAAATGGTCATCGAACAGTATGGAAAATATTTGATTCATTAAAGTCAATTTTGTATATACAAAAAAATTATATTCATATTAAAAAAAAACAAAATTACTTTCTTGCCGACCCAATAAGTAGTTTGTCAATCATTTCATATTTTTCTGTGCATAGAATTTCTAATTTTTTTTAAACGAAAACACGATAGTTGTCGGTGCCTGAAGCTTTGCATTTTGTTCAGCCTTCAAAAAAGCCGTCAAAAAAGCTGAAACTGCGTTGTGTTTGAGGCCTAAATAAGTTTTATATTATAGATACAAATAAAAACAAACAACATGAAATACAGCCGATGCGGCTTTTTCATTCAATATATTTTCTACTTCTACCAGCATGCGTTTTCTTCCCCGAAGCGCTTGCTTTGGCTGCTATGCATAACAAAGCAAAAATGAGAAACCAACAGATAAGAAAAATTCTTACACCGTGCTATGAGTTCTGTTTGAAGCTCGTGAGGGAGCTAAAATTTTAGCGCTAACACTTTTTGAAATGAAAGAGACCTAGTGTGGCACAGGATATACATATTTACTCACAAGTTCGAAAACACTATCTGCTCTGCGGTTATCGTTGAAGCTACTCCCACACGATGCTGTGGGTGTTGGTATTCCAACTTATGATCACAATCAAGCTCCATAGGTAGGTTGGATCTGTTGGATCGTATGGTAGATAGGCAGATGTGATCATTAATTAACCTTTACGACTTTCAACTCTCACGACCGTTAGCTCCACAGTTCATAGATGGGGCATAAGTATAGCTTGGAACCCATGTTTCACCAGTATGTAGGTTCGTTTCCTGCTCCAACTAGAGGAAACAAACATGCTAGTCCCCTTACAAGCAAGACCTTTACTACTGTCACCGAGTTTTCAGAGCTGCTCTACTAAGGCAATGGCTACGTCTAGGCTCATCCTCTCCAAAGTGTCGATGTCATAACTAATGCCGTTCTACTGTGGTGAATCTTTAATTTAATTATATAATTCCAAAGTCTATTAGCATTTCTGTCCAAATGGAAAATCCAGTATACTAAAATCTTCCACAAAAAATGTTGGTATCTCGTTTTTTCCGTTGTGATACAAATCAAAATGCGTAGTTTACTTATGTGGAATTTTAAATTTTATTCAAATAATTGTAATTACTTGTAATTTTCTTGATTAAAGGTATATAATAGTTTTGTAGTTGTGTTTATATATGTGTGTTCCATTTGCTTTTCAGATTAAATATATTTTTTTTGGTTTTATTTTTTCAGATTTATTGTATATATGGAAACTGTGTTCTAAATAATGTAACGTAACCAAATTCCGTGATTCCACATGTATGTTTGAAATATGTATGTACTTGGATTGGGATTTGCTTTAAATTATATTTTTAATGTGGAATTTTTTTATTTTGTGAATTTAACAAATTGAAATTTCTTTGCAGAATAAATGAAGTATGTATGTACGGGATGTATAGGTTAAATGGGAGCACAGAAGAAATTAAAAGTTTTTAAAGGGCATTGGAGGCTTTGTACTGGTGAAAGTTTAAAATTGTGTTCCTTCACAGCTCTCATTTATGATGTTACTTCGTGATTGTGGCTGTATTTTTGTTACATAATTTTGTTATTATTTTCAATTTTTTTCAATGAATTTTTGAAATTTTTTCCGATTTTTTTCAATATGTTTTTTAAATTTTATTATTTTTTTAGATATTTCCTGTCAGTGTATTACTGTGGGTGCTATATGTTTAATGTCATAAACTGTAACTGACATTTTTGATTTTTCTTTTTTTTAGTTTTTGAATATTTTATAGTTTTTTTTTTTTAATTTTCGACTCGGTCACACATTTTTAAACTTTTTTGTTGAAAGTACTTTAAATTTTTTAATATTTTCTTTTAATCTTTTCAGAATTGTTTTGGTGTCTTTTTTGTTTGCTACATTTTGCAATTTTTTTTGGTTAAATTTTCTTATTTGATTTTTTTATTAAATTCAAAATTTTAAATTTAACTTAAATTATTTTCAAGTTAATAAGATGTGCAAAAACAAATTTTTATTCAAGTGGAAAATTCAAATTTTGGTGTTGTATACTAGAAGTTATTTGCATTTTATAAAATCAGAATCCGTGGATTGTAGAGATAGCCTGAGGCACAAGACGATTGATCTGATGATAGTTCCGCTAGATTGTTCATTGTTTTCATAGTAAGTAAACGCTCTTCCAACGCAGGCGGTTGAGCTGAATTTGCCTTTTATTTAATTCGTTTGTTTTTGAAAGTTGAGAATCTTAATCGTTTGAATTAAATATTGGTTTTAATTAAGAAAAACTGGAAAAAGGAAAAAATATAGAGAAAGAAAAGTTAAGTAAGGCGCAAAACACACGAGTTCATGTAAATAAAATTAATTGCCTATAATTCAGAGTAGCTTTTGCTTCAATTACAGAGAAGTTTAAAAAACGTTCGAGTACGGAAAAATAAGAAATTAGAAGCTCATACTTTAAATTTATAAATTTTCCTGTTTAGCCTAGTTCTATATTTAAACAGAATTTAGAAAATTCATGTCTTATGAAGGGTACGAAAACAAGATAAAAATCGCAGTTTTGTTACTTAACTTTTAAACTGAATTTTATTTTATTGAAAATTTCCCTCGTTGACGCCTAGTTGGTTGGCTCTTTAACACGGTGAACTTGTAACACCGCGACAGCCTCCTCAACCTTGGCCTTAAGTGCTTCGTTATCTTCAAGCATGTGCAGAAGCTCGGAATTTTCAATTTCTAATAACATTCCTGTAATTTTCCCAGCCAAATTGGCATGCATGCGCTCGATCATTGGATAGAGACGTTCGCCCAAAATTTGTTTTTGCTCCTGGGGCTTGGCGTTAGCCAAAAGAGATGCAATTAGTTTTTCTTGACCTGCAAAAGATATGAAATTAGAACAACGATTTATGTAAAGGTGAATAATATGTTGCACTGCATTGAAATAATGAGTCAATTTGGAAATACATAGCCAAAGCTCTCTGTAGTAGCCACATTGCCAAATTTGAATTTATTTGGGGTCTGCAACCAAATATTACAGCGAGTTGAAGACTGAACAGTACTGTGACAGTTAACAAGCCCTGTGTAAATAGTTTTCCTATTTACTCTTTGGTACTGTGTCTAAGGCGATCCACTGCATCGCAGACTAGCCAGCTTTGCCAAACTTGATTAAACTCGCAGTAGTAATATTGAATATTGTTCTATTATTTGGAACCCCTTTTTATATAAGAATAATTCGATTCGCAATGAAAGTATTCAGAAAATTTTGAGCAAATATGCCCAAAAAATGTTTTGACCTGATAGGCAGCTTCCATCTTAAGATGGCAGCCGTAAATTACACTCCGTCCCAAAAAACCCGTTGAATATTCAGGGTTAAGTGGGAAATAAAAGAGAGTAAAAATAGAATAGATGGGATTAGAGGAGCAGCAGAGAAAATTTGTAGAAAAAGAGCTGAGACGTAGATCGATGCTTCTTTAAATGGAATTAAAGTGATTCCGTTGATGTTAGACTTGAATTTGCTTCTGTGGCCAATCCTTTGTATGTATGGTGGAAGGGCGTTCATTACTTCATATGCTACCGGACTTAGAGGGAATATTTCCGCTAAAACGGTGAACCAATAATATGTTATTTATTACAGCCTATTATAAAAAAGGGTAAAACAAAAAAGGCTTGGATTTCTTCGGTTTTTTTAAATTTATTATTGTTAAATATTCTTGGAATACACAAATTGGATGTTTTTTTAAAATTTTTTTTTTATTTCGTTGAACCTGCTTTGGCATTCAATACAGCTTCTATTCTCCTGGGAATTGAATCGTAGATTTCGTAGATTTGGTGATATGAGGAGAGAAATCTCTTGGATCTTACGCCCCATTATTCGCCAAAAATTTTCAATAATATTCTAATAAGGGCTCTTTCCTGTCCAGGAAATTGATATTATACCACTATTTTCATTTAATTGTGTTACCTGTGAATAGAATATAACCGTTCGAATCTATTTTTATTAAGAAAATTAAAAATTTACTCACAGAAAGAGTTAGGTGGCATGATAGGACATTCCGCCAATCTAAATCTCTCCATTCCTGATGCTCGTTGGCATTCCAATCGCTTCTTCTTCAGAGCCGCTGTTAAGAGCGCCCGACGACTTCAAGACCCATATCGTTTAGGGCGTGGTTATGCTATCGAGTTTTGCTTGGCAAGTAGGACTTTTTTTTGTTGTTTTGTGTGTAAAAGAGAGAATTGTTTACACACAAAACAACAAAAAAAAAGTCCTACTTGCCAAGCAAAACTCGATAGCATAACCACGGCCTTAGGCATCTTTGTTCAGTTTTTTGCTGATGTTCATTCCAAGGTTATCCTGATGATTTCTCCTCAATCCCCTAGCTGTTTGAACTCAATTGCGAAGGTACATTTGTTCCAAAGCCCGATCTTTCCACAGTGTAGTGGTTTTTGGTTTTCCACTTCCAGTTTTTCTTTCCGGTTTCTCCAAATTTTTTTAGAAATCGTCATACCGTGCTTTTGTTGTACCCAATTATTTGCGAAATTCTTCTTTTAGAATAATTTTCGCTACAAAGTGCCAATACACGGCCTTTTTGTTCATCGCTTAGAACATTGTGTCTTTTTATATCAGAAAAATGTACAGCTGCGGTCAAAATAATAGCAGTGTCAAGTATATTATGGAAAAAATTCAAAACTTTTCAAACAAACAATACATTTTTATAGTCTCAACAGTTAAATACAGTTAGTTGACAAAAGGACAATGTAAACACGTGTTCAGTTTTTACCAAACACCTAACGGTTCTTCTACGCCTCGCGTTTGGGTAAGTAAGTTGATATTTCGAGCGGTCAAAATAATAGCAGTGCTCAATTTGTTCAGTTCCAAAATTATTTCATCTGCTTATCATATTAAAATTTGTTCTGCAAAAGTAAGTTTCATAATTTTTAACTAAAATTTAATAACTTTATTAAAGTTTTTTTCTTAACAGTGGGCCGTGGGCAGCATTGTACAGACGAGAAAAAAAAAATAATAAAAAATCTCTCCTCGCAAGGAAAAACTTATAAGGAGATACAGAATATTATCGGCTGCCCCGCTAAAATGATTGCTAACGCTCTGAAATATGAATCTAAAAAAGAAACGCGAGGACGCAAGGCTTTTATGTCACCCCGGTGTGTAAAACGTGTGGTGAGATATTCTAGATCTCATCCAATGGTACCCGCTACCGAGATAAAGAAGGAGCTAAATTAACCAGCCAGTGTAGAAACTGTTAAAAGAAGGCTCAGAGAGCATAATTTAAATGGCCGAAGTCCGAGACAGGTTCCACTTTTAAAAAAAATACATCTAAAAAAGAGATTGGAATTTGCCCGCAATCACTTTGAGTGGCCTCTTGAAAAATGCCGAAACAGTCTATGGACAGACGAGAGCAGGATCGTGCTTTTTGGCGGAAAAGGCATTCGGCAGTATGTGAGACGTGGCCCAAATACACAATTCGATCCCAGGCACACTGTTAAGACTGTCAAACACGGTGGATCGAGTTTGATGATATGGGCCTGTTTCTCGTATTATGGCGTAGGACCCATACACTGCATAAAATCGATTATGGATAGCAATCTGTATGTGGATATCCTACAAAATACAATGCTACCCTTTGCCGATGAAGATATGCCACTGAAATGGGTCTTCCAACAGGACAATGACCCGAAGCACACCAGTAAACTGACAAAACAGTGGTTTCGGAATCATAAGGTTGAGGTTATGGATTGGCCTGCACAATCTCCAGACTTCAACCCCATTGAAAACTTGTGGTGCGATGTCAAAAAGGCAGTGTGGCATGCAAAGCCAAGCAACACCAATGACCTTTGGATGGTTGTCGAGCGCGCATGGTACGATATAACAGTTGAAAGATGCCAAAATATGGTTAATTCGATGCATCGTCGTTGTGCTGAGGTAATAGCACAGAAAGGGTACCCCACAAAGTACTAAAATAAACTGAACTAATTCCTCCTTATAAAATCCTTGTTTAATTTTTACTTTTATAAGGAAAATATACCTATTATTCTTGAAAATATGATTGACTGCTATTTTTTGACAGATAAAATTTTGAGGTTTTTTCTTAACCCTCATCCGACCGAGTAATTTTTGTAACACATCCAACCGTAATGTGACTGCAAGTCACATTTGAATAATTTATACGTGTATAATTTTTATTTCTATATATTTTTTTTAAACAAAAATTAATTAATTATAGAATATAGGAAATGTGTATTAAAATATATTAGTACAGAATACATTATAATAGAGTCCTATAATAAATTATTATTAATGGATTGTTTGCAAAAAATTTTTTTATCTGCATGCTCATTGCATACGTTTCTACCGCAATCACAACAGCACTGCTTAGAAACCCTTCCTAATTTTGAAGGGCACATGTAGGGAGCATGCATCTACGACGAATGCTTGATGATTTTGATGCAGTTTCCTTCATTGATTCAGTGGACTTTTTCCAAGAATTGCCTCAACTGAAGCGACAGTGCCTTTATTCAGTCTTTGTCCACTGCCGCGTTGTATATGTGGTGTAACTAATTCTTCAACTAAATTTCTAAGAAATAATTTTCGTCGACACTTTGTTTTTGTGTTATTCCAGTCAGGATATAAGTTCAGCCATATTATCATAGCTGCTATTCCACAAACGTCTATTAAATTGAAAAATACTACTAACGCCCATCGATTTGTTTTCCGTTTTACGGAATAGCCGTGAGCCATCTGATCCAACATATCTACACCTCCTATGGTGCTATTTTAGTCAAGAATAATCTGAGGTTTTTTCTTAGTGACTTCATCAATTTTTGAATCATGGTGCATAGATGACAGTAAAATAACCTCGATTTTTTTGGTACATAACTTACAAGGGAATTTTTTTGTCGAAATCCAAATAAGCTACTTTCCGCTTTTCATGTTTTACACGGGAGAATTTGTTTTGGAATACAAGCTTTGTTTTTATGTAATGTGCCCGTACAGATTAATTCCTTGGACAAGAAATTGTTTGCAAACTCGAAACTAGTAAAAAAATTATTGAATGTAATGTTCCGATCAAAATCAAATCATGTATTGCAACAAAAAGCATGCATGCATTTTTCATATGTGACTCTGAGTCACATTATGGTTTGATGTGTTAGTATTTTCTATATCATTAAGTTATGAATATATGCAAAAGCATATTTTTATTATTTTATCATTTATCCACAGTAAAATGTTTAATGAACGAATAGATGAAGCCTCGAATTTTGCAAATACTGTTTTTCTTAAATTACAACGATCTTAAATTAAAATGTGACTCAAAGTCACATCTCGGTAGGATTAGGGTTAAAAATGTAAGTACAATTTTTTAAATGATTTATCTGGATTTCTTTTCATAGCAGAAGCCATTGTAATGAACTATATTAAATTTTTAGTAATAAAAACTTATAAATTCTCTTAATTTTATTGTTTTTTTAAGACTTTAGTCTTGTTGATTGAAGCACTGCTATTATTTTGACCGCAGCTGTATAATCAGGTTAAAATTATACCTTTTATTATTAAATTGAAACTCTTTTCTCACATTTTGTACCTGAAAATCGGAAAATTTGCAATTTTTCGAGATGCGGATTTTTTTCACACGAGGTGTACTTGGTTTGTAATCCTTGACACATAGACGTAATCTCAACTGTAGGCTTTTTGCCTTTAAAATCTTAACGCGGAAAATTAATTATACCGACTTGTTAAACTTTTTCCAACCCTACGATGACCCCAGGCGCTTGAGGCAATAATTGTTTTTAGAAAATGTCCATAGGACTAATTATGGCAATAATGAACCAATAGCAGGTGCTTACACTTATGTAACAGTTTGGCAACTATTATAAACTGAAACGTCACGGAAACTAAATTTAGGTTAGATCTATTTGCTATTTATAGTTATAAGAATAGTCTATCAAATTGTAATATCACTAGACCGAAATAAATAAATAAATAAAATTCGGTAGATTTAAAGTGAAGGCGACTTTTTAGTAAAATGTGCTAAATTTATAGAGAACTACAACTAATCGACCAAATAGCCGCATGTGGCTCAAGAGCAGCACTTAATTAACAGAGCCATCTTGCTATATTATGTATCACGTTATTTTAAAAAAATGTTTGGTAGTGTCAATACTGCCTAGTCTGTGCTGCATTGGATCGCCTTGGAGACAGTAAGAAAGAGTAAATAAGAAAACTATGTGCTCAGCGCTTGTTAATTGTCACAGTATTGTTTACTCTTTAATTGCCTATATTTGGTTCCAGCTAGCAAATAATTTCAAATTTAGTAATTTGGCTCTTACTTACAGAGCTTGACCACCCTTGGTATATATCATGTTGCTTTTAATTGATTAGATTGTTTTTCATTATTTGTTTTCTTAACTTGCCTTTTTGGTGTATTTGCTGGACCGGAGGTGGTACTTGTACTTGTACTGGGGGATTCCTCATGTTTGATGTGTACTTGTAGTTCGGAGCGCGTTGTTGTGCCCCAGTAGCAATTGGAGCAGCGGTCATTTGCATATTAGCTGCGGCCACAGCTTGTTGGCCAGTGATTGCTCGTGCGCCAGTATTCCGCATATTTCCACCAGCACCTGTGTGGCCGCCCTGAACAGCCTGCGGTTGTCCCCGCCCGCCAGCGGATGGACGGAATTGCGCTGTACTTGCTGTGGCAGCCATTGCAGCATTTTGGAAGCCTCCAGCAGCGGCTCCAGAGGCGCCAGCTTGTGCGACTCCTTGAACGCCAGCAGCTGGACGCACTTGTGGTGCCCAGCGAGGAGTATTACGCATCGGTGTTGTAACTTGTGGCCCGAAGAAACGCTGATTTGGTGCCATGGTGGGCACGAAGAAGCCACCGGCAGTGTTTGGTGGAAATATCTGTCCAAGCTGTTGCATACGCATTCCGGACATGTGACGCATATATTGCGATGCCAAATGTGCCTTGCGATCTTCTTTGCGTTGAGCTAGCGCAACGTACAATGGCTTAGAGCCAACAACGCGTCCATTTAGTTCAGTAACAGCACATGTAGCCTCATTGCTCGAAATAAAGCAAACGAAACCGAATCCTTTGGACCGACCCTCGTCATCGGTCATGACTTTTGCAGAGGTGATGGTACCATATAGCGAAAATTCTTTACGCAAACGTTCATCGTCAATGGAATCATCCAAATTCTTTACATACAAATTTACGCCATAAAGCGAATCGTGACGTTTCTTCTTGAGCTCTTCGAATTTTCGCTTGAGTTCTTGTTGACGTTCAGCCTTCTTCTGAGCACGTGCGACATAAAGTGCCTTGTTTTCACCCATTTCCTTCCCATTAAGTGCCTGCACAGCGGCCTCCGCAGCTTCAGTAGTTTCAAATGCAACAAAACCAAAACCCTTACTTTTTCCGTCGTCCTTGGACATAACCTTTAAATACATATAATATATATTAATATAACTTAAATACAATTCTTAGGTAGGAACTATATGTTTACAATTTTCCACTATTATAAAGTTATTTGTAATAAGAAGACCCATCGAAAAATCCGATCAAATCGATGGTCTCCATCATGCCATTAGATGGTGTTCCATATCATCAAAAAAATAATAAGAAATTCCGTTTTTCTTTCCGGAATCCAGTCATATCTAAACTTTATATTTATGCATTTATCGAACCTTAATGATCAGGAATTATAGTCACTACGCGAATGCTTTATATAACTTCTATAAGAAGTGGGAAAATAAGAAAGGTACTACCTTCTGCTACCTTCTACTAGAAAGGTAACTAAAATCTGACTGATCATACATATGTATTTCAATTACAGTAATACCCCGCTTAACGCGGGGTATACGTTCCATCAAGGTAGAGCGTAATGCGAAACAGCGCTAAACGAGACTATCTTACAGCCTTATAAACAAAACGACACGCAAACGTAAACGCAAACGGAGACTGAAACTCAAATTCAACTAAGCCAAACTCCTATAATGTAAGCTTTTCGAGCCGACATTTGCGTGTACGTTTGCAGATCGCCAATGTTTGCAGACAGAAAGGTGATGCCATATGTACAATATTTTAGGGAATTTTCTAGGGAATTTTTAAAAATCCACAGATTTGGTGCATGAATTTGTGAGAATCACAGAGAAAGGTCGCGGTGGTGGTGTCGCAACAATCTGGCATTCATGCTGATATTATTTGTGTTTATTACTGTGGAAATTATTTGTGAATTAATTACGTTTATATTTTCACACAGAACTGTAATTAAAATTGTATATCATTGAAATAATATATTCAGCAGAATATTGGAGCAACACTTGCATTCACCATTTTTTTTCACTATAAAATATCTTTTCATATAAACATTTATCTCTTTATAACTTTAATGCCTTTAAAAACGATACTTTGCGTTTAACTTTATCGATTTAATACATACTTTCTCATTTTGTATGCAAAATACAAATTATAATAACGCACAATTGCACTAAACGCTAGCCTCTTTGCTTGCGTCTGTTTGAAGAACTTTTTCTCTGGAAATTTGTCTTCCATTATAGCCGTTTCGTAAACGTAAATCTGCAAAGCATGTGAAAATACTAACAACAAACTTTCTTAGCGCGTTGTCTATTTCATTCGTCATCTGTTATCCTCCGTCAGTCAAAAAAACGAAAAACCACGAAAAGCACAAAACAAAACGGGTGTTAAGCTGAAAAATCGTTTATCGTTTATAAGGGCTTTAATATGTAAATACATAATGGGGTTAGGGGAAGATGGATAGAAAATTGGTTAGGTATTAAATTAAATAATTATGTTTTTTTAATAAAAGTAAAACCAAACATTTATTTCTTACAAATATAAAAACAATATAAACGAACATATGTACTTATAAAAACAAATAAAATTCTAAGTCAGTCAGATCAGCGCTAAACCGAAACAGCGTTAAGCGGAGTCTTACTGTATTAATTTATCTAGCACAAAGATCAACTGTTTAATTTTGCTACTCACAAGAAAAACTATGAATACGAACTACAAAATATTTCTTAACATCGTAACGTACTCATTCAAGATATTGAAGTATATTATTAGACATATCGGAAAATAACAGATAATAAATGTACTATTGGTTGATAAGTTACATCACTAACCATATAACATATAGACCAATCTTTCTGTAGCCTGGGTCCAAGCTAAAGAAAAAAGGGACTATATGTCCCTTTTTTAGTGGTCTATATGTTATGTAGTTGATCACATGCGGATATCTAATTGTAAAATATAATAATAAATTTAACTGATTTGTAAATTTAAGAAGTGCGGAAACCCACCTTATAGCTGGTAATCTTTCCAAATGGTTCAAACATCTCCTTCAGTTTATCATCATCAAAATCTTCACCAAAGTTTTTAACGTAAACATTGGTAAAAAGCTTTGCCTTTTCGCCTAGCTCTTTCTCACGTTCCTTTCGTGGAATGAACTTGCCCACATAGACCTTTTTAGCGTTTAGTAACATACCGTTTACTTTTTCTATTGATGTATTGGCGGATTCTTCAGTTTCAAAGTGTACGAAGCCGTAACCCTTAGAATTACCTTTCTCATCAGTTGCTACTTTGCAGCTGAGAATGTTGCCAAATGCGGAAAATGTATCGTATATGGCTTTATTATCGATGTTCTTGTCCAAATTTTTTATAAAAACATTGCCCACCCCTGAACGGCGTAGTGAAGGATCACGTTGCGACCACATAATGCGAATGGGTTTGTTGCGAATTAAATCAAAGTTCATTGTATCAAGAGCTCGTTCAGCTATTAGAGGAATTATGGTATTATTTAAAATTTGAATTGAATTTCTAATGGAAATAATACATACATATATATCGCACTCAATCCAAAAAAGACACAAGAAAAATTTCTCATTCTTCAGAAAACGCAAGTTTGTGGTTGCAGACTGGTGTACGTTCATAGGATGAAAAGAGATTACTACACCGTTTTTGGCATTCATTTACAACAAAAAAATAAATTCAGTTTTTGGTTGCAGGTAGATGTGTGCATTGCGAAGAGTTTTAATACATAAACTCGAAAATTACATATGAGAATTGTGCTACCTTTTTGGATTGAGAGCGATATATGTATATAAGAGTAGGGCTTATAGGTTGAGTCGAGACTGGAAAAAAATCGTAGGGAAGTGCGGAATTTCCCTAGTTCACACGGACCATGTTCTAAAAACCGGACTTAAAATCGGAAAAAATATCATTAATTATACCTCATTTCCAAATACTGTTTTTAAAAGCTAAATATTTCCTGTTTAACCTCCTTTTTTAATTAAGTTCCTATGTCAAATAGTTTTTGAGAAAATTAGTGGCAAACTTAAAATTTTGAAAAAATGTTTAGTTGCAAGTAGCTTTTTTATACCATACACGTTAAGGTTAGGGTATATTCACTTTGTCACAAAATATGAAAGCATAGAAATATAGAAGGCAGATATAGAAAAGTATATATATTCTTGATTAGCGTCACCTCCTGAGTCGATTTTGCCATGGCCGATTTTGCCATGGAGCGATTTGATGAACAATGTTTTTCGATTTGTTTTCCGGCGCAAAAACAAATAACGAAGACGGCTTCCCAACACGCGAACATGCAACGTACAGCTGACCGTGCGAAAAACAGGGAAATTCGAGATTAATCCCACAGACTTCTAGTGTTTTGATAAATATTGCACTGAATTTCAATTGATTGTAATGCTTTTACCGTATATGGATATAATGCGTGATTTACGACAATCCGGAATCAGTTTAACATAAAACGTATAAATTGCATCAAGAAAAATAGCACATTTACTTTAGAAAATTACAATGCCAAAATGACACCTGTCAGATTGCGCAAAGTCTAAGTCAACGTATAACGCCGTCTATCGGATTTTGGCTGAGAACTTCCTATTTTTTCATTTCAAAAGCCATTAAGGAATAATTTCACACAAAATTTCATACATAAACTCGATTTTCGATTTTTCCAATTTTCCGGCTTTTCCGGGGGGATTTTCCAAAGTTTTCTTCCGTAAAAACCTTCTCCTCGAAACAACACGAACAACTGACAAAAAAGTTTACAGAAATCGGCCCAGCCGTTATGAATTTATGAATTACTATACATTTTTTACAGCATTTTTATAGATGTGATATTAGCTTTTGTGTTTGAGTTATGACAACAAAATTTCGTTCTTGGTATAGAATAACACTATCCGTTAATATGCCAAATATGGGCGTGATCCGCCCGCTTTTAGGTTACACAGGGGGGTTTTAAATGGTTATATTGTTAAATATACAGGGTGTAACGCTTAAGGTACGCCGAAAAGCTAGGACGGGTAGGTTGGATCAAGACAAGAAAAAAATCGTATGGGAGGGGGGCGCATTTTCCCCCGCTTAGGCGGGAGGAGCCATTTTCTAAAAACCCGACTTAACATCGGAAAAAAAATATTAAAAAATAACGGTTAGATCTAGATAACTTTTGCCCACTGATTTTCAAAGACAAGTATCCGCTTCTTTATATCCTTTTTAAGTTAGGTTCCTATGTTTGGCTTATGGCACTCTCCCCCTCCCATACGATTTTTTTCTTGTCTCGACCCAACCTACCCGTTCCAGCTTTTTGGCGTATCTTATGCGTTACACCCTGTATAAACCTCCTTATAAAGCTTTTCATATTATATACAGTTGTCACACAATTTATTCGTACACCCTGCATTGCATACAAAATATGCAGCTTTTTACTTTAAGTATTTGCAATTAGTCCATTATTTCTCTTGGATCAATGTAAGAAGGTCTGATCTGCCACAAAAAACAACCGTTAAGTCTGCTCACACAGAAGAGTTCCATGAAAAACAACAAAAATATTGCAAAAAAATTATTTATACACTCTCTTCTTATGATCCTGTTGCTGCAAATATAACGGTAATCGAAATCTGTGTTTTGATGAATCAAAACTCAATGTTTTCGGACCAGATGGACCTCCAAAAGTTTCAGCAGCATATACTTGAAAGCTGAGGGTGTACGAACAAATTGTGTGACCACTGTATATACTATAATATAACTTTACATAACAACTTATTTTCCAACAAGCCATTATTGCAGCACAGCGGCCAAGCCGAATATAGTGCACTTACTGGTTTTTCTCAAGTTTGGAATTATTAAGTTTCTAAAACACTATTTGACATACGAACGTAATTCAAAAAGGAGGTTGAGGCAAATATTTGGCTTTCAGAAGCAGTATTTAGCAATGATCTATCTAGGGGTATTCGATTATTTAGATATATTTACTTATTTTATAATTTTTCCGTTTAGAAACTGGTGCCTCCCGTCTAAACAAGGGCAAATTTACACTTCCTCCCTCGTACGATTTTTTCCTGATTGGTTCCTGGTTCGATTCAACCTACACACCGTAGTGTTTTTTCCCCTTTAAGCGAATCACCCTGTATATAGAGATGTATATAATAACCTATATACAGTTTAAACGTATAACATACTTTACATATAATCAATAATAAAATAAATAATAGAACAGTAAATTGCATTGCTACATCCGTAAATTTCACCTTTAATAAAATGTAAACGAGTCTTTAAACTTTTAATCTTAACAAGACACTAGTAGATAACCTAGCAGTAGTCTTGATTTTTCTATTATTTTTGTTTATAACTGATCTTTTTTACGAAAAAAGAATTTCAGCAGATTGGCTTCAACATGACAGCGACACGTTCCAAAAAGTAATAGAAACTATAGACATATTTAAATCACAATTCAGAGAACATTATGTTCTGCGAAACTAACCCACCAACTTGATTATTTTCTGTGATAATTAGTTTCCCACTATAAACTCAAAATTGTTTTAAATTTTGTAAAATATTAAGGAAATTGAAAAGTGTGATTCGACGAAAATTGGACATATCCGCATATTTATACAGGGTGGCGCTTAATGACCGATATGGTTTGAATGTTTAATAACTTTTTAAATTTTTCATTTTTTTTTTATTTTTATTTCAGAATTTTGTGAAGAACACTTGGGGAATTTGAAATGGAATACTTCAAGATGGAGCCACAGCCCACACAGCAATGGACACAATGGCTCTGTTACGGGACCTCTTTGGCGAACGCATTATTTCGCGCAGAAGCGATTTCAATTGGCCCCCACGTTCACCCGATTTGACAGCGCCAGACTGTTTTCTTTGGGGTTATTTGAAAGAAAGGGTATACATTAATAAGCCAGCCATACCACAGCTAAAAGAAAACATTCGCAACGAAATTCAAGCCATAACACCGGAAATTTTACGAAAAGTTATGCAAAATGTACTGTGCGGGATATAATTTTTCATAATTAAGCCAAAAATATTCCCCATTAATATACTTTATAACACAAAAAAAAAAAATAATAATAATTCATTAAATGAAAAAGTTATTAAACATTCAAACCATATCGGTCATTCAGCGCCACCCTGTATAAAGTATACATTTTGTCAAATTAAAAAACCACTATTTATGAATGCGTATTTTAAATTCATATATTAGAAATGTGGGAGCTCTTAATTATTTCCCCATTATTCTCGCTAATCGATTTCAAATGCATAGGTGATAAATTATAACTCTTCTATTTATGTCATTTACATTTTTAATAAATAAATGGCATGGTAAGTCGAGTAGATTTGATGTAGCAACTTTAAATCTTAGTCAATTGAAATGAACTCATCAACCAACCAATGGGTAAAGCTGCACAAATAAATTTAAATGTTTCCAAAATTTATCTGATCGGATCATAACTGCTAATTTTAAATGCTCAGGTGATAAATTGTAAGCTAAAAGCACCATTTAAATGCATAGGTGATAAATTATAACTCTTCTACTTATGTCAATTATACTTTTAATAAATAAATGGCATGGTAAGTCGAGTAGATTTGATGTAGCAACTTCAAATCTTAGTCAATCGAATAGAACTCATCAACCAACCAATGGATAAAGCTGCACAAATAAATTTAAATGTTTCTAAAATTTGTTTGATCTGATCATAACTGCTAAATTTAAATGCTCAGGTGATAAATTGTCATGTAAGATCACCATTACTAATGCATGTTGGTGGGTGATGAGTCATGCTAACAGTGGCTCAATAAAGTATTTTAAGTCCTTGCATTTTGTTCTTACTGGCACAATGAAAAAAAATCCAACCGTATAAACTTGTAAAATATTTCAAAAACTGCATACAAGTCTTTGTAGATTAGAATCCGACTTAATGTTCAAATCATAAACCGTTATTCCAATTCAAACGAAATTCGTAGGCAATAAAGTATTTGAACACTTGAAAATAAGAAAACAGAACATTAACATTTTTGGTTATGTTAAGTTATTATTATGTAAAACACTTTGTAGCCTATTCGGTATTGAGAGACCCAGTTTTTTTTTTTGATTTCTGATGAAATTTTATACCAAGTTTTCTGAAGACATCGCTTTATAAATATTTTTTGTTCCCAATTTCAGATCCAATAATATATGTCATCGATTTTCGATCGGATTCAAATCTGGACTTTGTGGAGGGTGTGGGTGTACAGGCTCCTTGTAAATCAACCAATATTTAACTATACAGGAGCTATGTTTTGGGTCGTTGTCTTGTAGAAATATGTAGTCTTGTTGCATGTATAATTTTTCGATACTTTTTAGATACTTGCAACATTTTTAAATGGCCTTTAATATATAAATTCCTTCAATAAAATGCAATTGGCCTACACCGTTGTAAGACATACTCTCCCAAACAATCACATGACCTGGTGGTGGTGGTGCCTCACAGTTTATCTTTAATTTTCTTTGGGGAGTTATGCTAGTTAGTTAGTTTGGCTTGCGCCAAACCAATTGTCATCCGTCTGATCCGAAAATATTGAACTTGATTTCGTCTGTGAATAAAACCTTTTAGGAAAACTTCAAAGGATTATCCTTTAAAGTATTTACCAATCTTTCCCAATAACGATTCCATATGGATAACCTACTTTTTTGCACTAATTCGTGGATTGTTCCTTATCTCGTTCAAAATCTTCAGTGCGGTTATTTAAAATCTTCGGGCGGCCACTGCGAGCTGTTTTCTTTGGATTCTTGGATTATAGAGTGTACCGTTTTTTTAATGTTTTTTTACATCTGCTGCTATTTGCCGATAACTTTTACCTGCTTTATGCAGAAGGACAATAGTTGATATGTAAGACAATAAACTCAACATATCGTTGTATTTCGCTCTCTTGTTAAGGATCTTGAAGCTTAGTAAATATGGCAACATAGTAAATATGCAGGACTTTGTTTTCCAAATAAATAAATTATTTTAAATGGATAACTTTCTTTCATACTATTTTTGTAATAAATTTTATGCGGTTTGTCTCTTTTAAACATTTTCTTAATTTAATTCTGATTATTCGGAGTGAACTTATTCCACTTTAAAAAAAAATATTTTTGTGATAACATTTTATAGTCGAAATTCTTTAGTTGACTTTGTAAAAAAATCGTACTCCATTGAATGTTTGATTATAAATATGGATAGAATGTCTTACTGAAATTACCAACTCATTTTCTTAAAAAGCTGGACTTATACCACTTTCAAATATAACAGCTCATATGTAAGTTCCTAAAAATTTAAAAACATGTAAATGTGTTTCTGTACCAACAATTAATAAACGCTTATTTCAATAACCAATGAAGGTCGATATTATGAAAAAAGACAAAAAATGTTTTAAAATAGACATGAATAAAGTAATGAAAAGTATTCCAATCGAACGGCTAAAACCGAAAACAGTCAATAGAAACAACATTACACATAACCAGTAAGAGTGCTTGGCCGAATCTTATATACCCTACACCTAAAAGTTTTGAAAAATTATCTTATTATTAATTTTATTAATTAATTATTAAAATTTATTTATTTAAATTTTTAATTTATTTCAATTTCTCATTGCAGAACAGTAGCATTATACAAGCCTTATTAGTATTTTGAGCCGTATTAGCTCAAAAGAATCATGCTGTGGCCAATATTAATACACAAATTTTACAGAAAGTTCAACGTAACTCTATCTGCTATAAATCAATTGACACAGTTCCAGGTGAAAATCAAGTTGTCAATTACACTGGCCGACAGCCATTTTGTAACGGGCTGTTTGACAACATATTCTAAAGGATTTTGGTCCGCTGATTCCAAAAATGATAAAATAAATTTTTCGTTTTTGAAATTTTTGGCCACTTTACGTGAAGGTCCATCCACTTGAAGAGCTACTACAGCTGACATATGTAACCGATTCGATTACAAGTAAGATTAAATTAAAGAGGATGGATGCACGCATATTTTTAGCTAACATTACTTTGAAATTCGAAAAATAGTTTAAAACCTTTTGGTGAAATCGTAACTTCGAAAGAGGAATTTTTTAAGAAAGAAGACAAAAAACTGCTACATATCTGTATGTAAAAATATGTTCCCGAAACGTTTTTACCCTTTTTATTTTTTATATCGATAGGTCGGACATTTGCGCGAATTTTAAGCCTAATATCCAAAAAATCTGCACAGAAATGTTTTCTTGGTGCGCGTTAAAGTAAATTTAGTGCTTTTCGAAAAAAATACTACATTTTGATAATAAAGATAAATGAATACTTTTTAAATGAAAAATGATTTTTATTTGTGCTTCTTCGCTTATATAAGTGGGTTGGTGTTTCCCTAGTCAAACTCCAGCAATAGTCCGCCATCATAGTTGCACCCCAGGATCCTTCATAGCGCTTTTCAATTGCCATCATTTGCTGGTGGAATCTTCCCCCATACTCGTCGCTTACAGCACCCAAAGTTTCCGGAAAGAAGTCTAGATGAGAGTTCAAGAAGAAGTTTAGCGGTATTTCATATTCGAAGTATGGTAGCATGACTTCTTCCATAATTTTCACGTACACATTTTTGTCCATTATACCCTTTTTGGGATATATTGGTCCCATACCATAATACGAAAAACAAGCCCATACCATTATCTTCATACTACCATGCTTCACTGTTTTTAATGTGTATTGGGGTAAGTACTCAGACTTCGGCGGGCGACGCACATACTGCCGGAAACCAGTTCCACCAAAAAGAACAATGTTTCTCTCATCACTCCAAAGAATATTTCGCCATTTTTCAGTTGGCCAATCTGCATGGGCTCTCGCGATGTTCATCCTGCAATCGCGGTGCCTTTTACTAAGAAGTGGTACTTTTAGGGGGGTTCGAGCGAAAAGATTTTTTTCTTATAAGCCTTCTCCGAATTGTAACATCACTTACAGGCAGTTGGACCTCGTCACGTATCATGTTGGAGGATGCAGTTGGATTTCTTCGAACCGAATAATAAGAATGTCGTCAGCGCTCGATGTCTTCCTTTTTCTTCCTCTACTCTCGGGTTTTTCGACATAATTGAGAGCATTTGCAATTGTAGAAGCACCACACCGAAGTATTTTTTGAATTTCCTTAAAAGATTTTCCACTTTTCCTCAACTCGCAAATCAATTCTGGTTTTTCTCTAGTTGTGTGTTTTCCTCTTCCCATTGTGAATTATTTATTTAAAAAAATCTAAATATTAGAGTCCTAAAATAGATTGCAATAATGATATTGCTATTGTTAAATTGAATGTCTAATTTAAACACTATTAAATTGTCTTTTCACTTCTTTTTTTAAGGCACTCCTATTATTTTGAACAGGTATTTTTGCTTCACTTTTACGTATTTGAATAAAATTTCTTTGGGCACGAGCGCGAGTAAATAGTTTTTATTGTTTCAAGTTTGAAAACCCCGTTAATTTGTTATTAGGGTTCTGGAAAACTCTTGTCTGCAAAAATTATCGACAGATATGCATTTAAAGTACTGGTAAGGAAGTGCTCCTATTATTTTGAACACAACCATTATTCTTGGTGACTTTTCTATTCTTCCGGGCAGAGACGATATCAAATTGGGATGTTATATGACGTACCGTTCGACGACGATTAGTAAGCGCAAATCTACCGGGTAGGATTGCTCGTAAAGTAACTCTGCTTAGAACAGCAAATTTGAGGAAGAAGAAAAACTTTACATTATTCCACAAAACCTGGTGCGGATCAAAAGGGGTAAAGAAATGGCAGAATTTTCTCTGGAGCGATGAAACAAAAATAACTGTCCATCCACAACGCAACGACGTCGCACTCGATTGCGATGTTCCTATAGAAAAATGGAATGGAACACGTTGTTGAGCTCTCTCACGTCGTTGTAAAATTTTCTAATTTTCTAACCTTTTCCGATTTTTTCATTTTTTAAAAACAGTATGCCCTACTTTTCGATGAAATTTTTCAAATTCCCCAAAAAATGTAAATAAATTTGACAAACAGTTTGTCAAAAAAGGAAATTATTCAAATTATTTTTATTTAAAAACAAATGTAAATAATGTATGATGACTCATTCGAAGATTTCGAGAGAGAGAGAGAAATCGTTATTGTTTGCGACGTCGCATAGTTGCGTTGTGGTTACACAGTAAATTTGTTAAGTAACGATGTGGGAAGAAACGTTCGTCATCCAAAAGGAAAAGAATTCGATGTTAGGTTCAGTAAAGCACGGAGGTAGCAGCTTGGATTATTACATTGCCACGGATTCGATGGCAATGTATTATTAACAGCCTTATACTATAATGTAAATAGGTTCAAAACGCAAACGAAAACACAAATGCATACGAAAACGAAACGAGCCAAACGAGTATAATATAAGGTTTTCGTTCGTATTGCAGACTTTCGTTGTTTGCAGATAGAAAATGTTGCATGTGTACAATATTTGAAGCATTTTTACAAGTAATTTTTAGAAACAAAGATTTCGTGTAGAGTTCAGTTCAAGAAAGCAGACATCTAGTAGCTTTCTTTAAAATCATACTTTGTATTTCCACACACATATACATAATATGAATATTTCCATAATTTGTCTTCTATTAACCTTTCAGTCTTACTCGTATAACGTGTATAGTGAATTGATATGCCGACTACATGCCCATACAAACTCTTCAACAGCACGCTATGCTCGGAACGTAGATCGTGCCAGCGCTTTACAAAGCTTGGGCATCGAAAAAGAAGCAGAACAAAGTTACGAAAAGCAAGATTTCTTTCAAAAACCATAAAATGCTAAATTTAAAACGATTCCAGACGGACGGACGGCGGCACATGGTTTGTTATTGTAAGAGAAGCAAAGGAAGACGAATCGCACCGTTCTTCTCATCACCCGCTGTACTCCACAAGTTGATCGATTCTTTCTTTCACACTTTATCATAATCGCTTGCATTGTTAGTGCAAAATAACAGAAGCAAAGTCGATCTTGCGATCCCTTCATACTCATTAGAAAAGATCTTCCGAACCCCTCACTCGTTAGTAGATCATCCAATTTTGCTTTGCTACCAGCACAGAATACAATCGAAGTTTTGTACTCTGTAAAGAACTTCGTTTTTAACTTCGGTTTTCTGCTTTACAGAGCTGGTGTTTGATTACAGCGCTAAGTCCTGCTAATTAACAGCGGCCCTAATCTTCACACATGAAATCACAAATGTTGCCGGCAACAAATGTTTCATGCAATCTCTTTACTTATTTATACTCGTTGCACATAATGACCAAAATACGTTTTGGTTATTTTAGTATCGATTAGCCAAATAAAAATTTTTCTTGCAGAGAACGCCTTTATACGATAACGTATACTAGATCAGTAACAAAAATTAGTTACTTCTACTAGTTTTTAACTAGTTAAAGAACATCTTCAAAACTTCAACGTTAACGAACCGAAAAAAATGTTAGATTAACGATAACGACCAGAGTAACGATCTTATTTTCATTACTTTAACGGTAACGACAAGAATATAACTTCGTTAACAATACTAACGACTTTAGAGATAAAGTGTGTGAAAGGAATGAAGTCAACACTAGAACTAGCGATGTTAAATATATATGTACCTAGTTTTACCGCATGCATCAAATTGACGGATTTTTTATTATGGCTTTCATTGTAACTTTTGACTTAGTTTAAGTAAATAAAAGAATACAATTTAGTAATAACAAAATTTAATATAATATATCATTAATTATTAATAAAAAAAAAAACAAACAAAAACAGTTTCTAATTGAATTTATATTATAGCAAATTTGACATGTATGAAATAAAACTATGAGGCACAGATTTTACATGTACATGTTATCTTAAGATGGATTTCCAACAAAAATTCGCGAACTGATCGTGTGCAGCTCACGCGCCGAACGCGAACAGCTTTCAGAAAAGTTTGTGCGTCGTTTCCACCAAATTACGAGTGCAAGCAGCTGCACGTTGGTTCTTGTTCCGTTTTTCGGTGGATACAAACGAATTCTTCCAACTTCTGTTCGCGTTCTGTTTGTGATATGATTTTTTGCTTCCATTTGCTTCTGTTTCCACCAAGCTCGCGGTCAGCACACGCTCAGTTCGCGTGCCTTGGTGGATACGCACCTTTAGATGAACACTTGCCACAAACATATTTGTTGCATGCATTGCAAAACGCTCTGTTTTTGTTGCACAATCGAACTTGGCATGATTTGCGTTCATGAGGACTTTTTTTTTAGGCTTCTGGAGTACAATCCATTGCCTGTTTTTGTTTTTGGGAGGAGGCTTCTTTTGTGCAACGACTATATTCACTGGAGAGTTCTTCGGATAATTGAAACAAAAATTGTTTTCTAGTTATATTTTCAGTTCAGTTCTAAACTAACGGCGTTATAACGGCTTCCGAACACTTTGGATCATTCAATACAAATGTCTAGCGATGTAATGAATGTAAATATGTATTGATGTCCATTATTACATAGATGATACATAAATTATTACAAACTTTGAAACTCCTAAAGCCGTCATTGCGACGGGTCTTGGTATAAATAGGTCATACTGATTATAGAAATTAAAGTCGGTGAGGGAAATTGAATAGTAATAAATAACTGTTCTTACATATATTTTATTAAAAGTCGTAATAAAATTCTAGAACAATTACATGAATTATATAAAATTTTTAAGCATGAAATTTGAAAATCGTCAAAATGACGGTCTTGTTGGTTCTAGTGTTAAATTAATTTTAACGAAAAGTAACTAGTTAATGACTTTGCCCAACTCTGATTTACAGTATATACATACATCCCTAATTTAGACGTCGAGTATTTTCAGGCTAACCCATGTCATTGTCAGGTATTTCACGAGCCAGAAAAGAAACAAAAGTTGTATAGGAATGTAGTTTTGCACGTACTACATAACAATACAATTTACGTAATATTTAATTAATATATTTTCGAATGTAATAATAAAAGGATTCACTCACCATCGGCTGGTTGTTGAAAGTTAACATAAGCATAGCCCAAAGAACGACGTGTGATAACATCTCGGCAAACGCGAATAGACAGGACCGGACCAGCTGAAGAAAATTTATCAAACAAGCCAGATTCAGTAATGTCCTGATGCAAATCACCAACATAAAGCGACGCCATTTGATAATTAGGACCCGCAGAATTCATTTTGAATTTGTACTTGGTGCCAGCGACGTAATTTTCAAGTGTATGCGTTTTACACAAGTGATAAACTTACAGGAGCTAGAAATAAGTTTAATAGATCTAATATAGCAGTAATTCTCTTAGCTAAAGATACGTAGTAGTGTGTACGTGTAGTGAATATGAAAAAGCATACTAAAATTGAATATTGAAATATTTTTCGGAACAGATAAGGCGCTTGTCGACCCCACCGATGTTGTTGTTTTTGTTGTTTTTGGTGCTGACCCCAACAACAACAACAGCTTTTGTTGCTCTCTTGTCGTTCCAGAGCTATAGCCCTTTAATGTTGGAAAAGTTCAGGCCTGTATAATGCATAATTAACCCACATAATTATGCCAATAATAAGAAAGTAGAGGCTTTTAGCTTAAGACACGTGTTTTTTTTCATCGCGATCAGTCCAGGATATTAGGAGAAAACGATTTTTTAAAATCACAATCGCGTAAGTATGTCAGCCATAAAAGTAAAAAAAAGAGATAAAATTTGATTCCAAGATTACTTTGCTTAAAATGTGCATTTGTCGGTGCTCCTTTTTTTGTTGTTGTGGTGTCATGTCCTGCGCCGCATGAGTTCAAATAGGGAGAACAATAGCGCCGCAGCCGAAAAATTTGTATGAAAAATCGCGCTATTTTTCATAACAATTTTTCACTTTCACAAGTTCAAGGAGAGAGAGTAGTAGCGTAGGAATTTTCATAAAAATTTAAATTTATGAGAGTACCTGATTGCAATTTTCAAATATGGGTTTTCTACTGAGATCCTACACTGATTTTTTTCCAAAACTGACAAAATATTTTCGACAAAATATTATTTGACATAAATGACAGATATATCAATTACCTTTCCATCAATATCAATAACATATATGTATCTTGTAAGGTTTAGGAGATACAGACCTGAACTTTTCCAACTTTAAAGGGCTATAACTCTGGAACGACAAGAGAGCAACAAATGTTGTTCTTGTTGGGGTCAGCACCAAAAACAACAACAGGGTCGACAAGCGCCCTATTTAAGCCTATTTTTCATATTTATAATCTTTAAGTTACCTTCTGACTGTTTAAACATTATAAAAATTAAATCTGGATGTTTTCCATGCTTCAACCTAAAATAATGCTTAAAACCATGAGATTACTTTTTGTTAGCGGTCCTCGATGGCGTGGAAGGTAACGCAC
This sequence comes from Myopa testacea, assembly GCA_949629155.1. Classification (NCBI taxonomy): domain Eukaryota; kingdom Metazoa; phylum Arthropoda; class Insecta; order Diptera; family Conopidae; genus Myopa; species Myopa testacea. The sequence goes on along the minus strand of OX451346.1, from coordinate 23,523,398 downwards.
TTGCCTTCCAACCTTGAGGACGGTGGTTCGAATCCCCATACGCATGGATGTTTGAATTGTGTTTGTTATCTTTCTCTCTCTCTACCTTTCTATCCCCTCTATCCCCTTATCAGTCGATGGCCTTAGTTGCCAGTACTGTCCTATTTGTGTAGTAATTAATTACTGCATAATAATAATAATAATAATAATAATAATAATATACTTTTTGTTTTTATACCCTGCACACGAAGTGAGAGGGTATATTCACTTACTGCTTCCGTTTGTAACGCATTAAAGGAGGCGTGACAGGTATAGGAAAGTATATATGTATGTATATTCTTGATCAGCGTGACCTCCTGAGTCGATTTAGCCATGTCCGTTTGTGGAAATCACGATTACAAGAGAACGAATAGAGATATCTTCTTCAAACTGGGCACGAATATTGTCTATCATTAGAAACTCATCGCTATTGAAAATGGGCAAAATCGGACCATTACCACGCCTACTTTTAATAGTGAATATAAATTAATCCATACTTATAGCTCAATTTCGCAGCTTGTAGAACGAATTTGGGGTTGAAATTTTGTCCAGAAGTCCACTGTCTCTGACTAAAACAGATTACCAAAAATGGGCGTGGTCCGCCCACTAATTAAATAAAACTCGATTACAGGAGAACGAATAGAGATATTTTCATAAAATTTGGCACGAATATTGTTTAGCGTTAGAAACTCATTGATATTAAAAATGGGCAAAATCGGACCATTACCACGCCTACTTTTTATGGTGAATATAAATTCATCCATGCTTATTGCTCAATTTCCCAGCTTGTAAAACGAATTTGGGGTTGAAATTTGGTCCACAAGTGGACTGTCTCTGACCAAAAAAAGACTACCACAAATGGGCGTGGTCCGCCCACTAATTAAATAAAATTCGATTACAGGAGAACGAATAGAGATATTTTCATCAAATTTGGCACGAATGAAAAAGAAAAAATTAGACCACGCCCAATTTTTAAGTAAACGTGTGTAGGGTATATGAACTTCGGCCAGGCCGAAGTTAGCACTCTTTCTGGTTTCTCTTTTTTTAGTCCTGTCTACAAGTATTGTATACTACGCAAATCTAGTTTCGGACCACAATTAATACGTTTTTCCAATGCATTAATTTTTTTTCTGGGGAAAATGCATAATTAATACATATAATTATCCCAACACTAACAAAGCAGGGATTCTTAACTTTTTTCGGCGTTGCTTTGGCTGCGCCAAACCGCTAAAGTAAAATTAACCCTTCGTTTTTCACCGAAGAATCGAATCCCAAAATATTTTTGGGGTCGTGACTTCCGTATAGAAGATATGGGCGTTTGAATTGCGGAAATACAGAATCTTTGGCGAGCGATAAGTTCCAAACTATTAGCCTATAGAGGAGGTATAGGGTCACTTGTTTAGGTGGTGGAGGTGCTATTATAAAACCTTCCCCCAACCTCTTATATGGCAATTAAGGTATGTATTAGAATCAATAATCTTAAAGCCCATGATTTTCTCTTTTCAACGATATATAATGTACTGCAGGTGCTCCAACAATTCCAACCACTCACTGAAATACAGTGTTCCACTAAAGTCTTCGTACAGCATTTCGACAAAGCTTGATTGATCAAAAAAGGTAATGTGTAGCAAGAATTTAAAAAAAAATTTTAATACAGCTTTGTTTATTAAGCCATTTCCTTAAATTTAACAAAAAAATAAACCAATTACATTAATTAATCCAAAAGTTATTAACAAAAATTGCAACAAAGTCACTGAATTAGTTCCAATAAAGTCTTCGTACACTCACAAACAAAGTAACTAAAAATCCTTATAAACTGTGAACTTTATTTTTTAATATTTTGTGGGGTAGCCTATATTTTTAATAAGGGCTTTATGAAGGTCCGGCATCGATTCCACAACTTTCTGTACAAAGCGTAGTTCGATTTTCACCCATTCCTCCTGAAGAACATCATTTAGTGGAGACTTTGAGCTAATATGATGCGCCCTGATCCTTTTCTCAGGCATATTCCACATATACTTAATGGGGTTGAGATCAGGGCTCTGTGGTGGTGTTTTGAGCATATGTGGAACATTGTACGCCAAGTACATCCTGGTGTTCTGAGCCATGTTTTTGAGATCATTATCTTGCTGAAAATAATATCTTTGAGAAACGCCAAATTTTCCAGCACTGGGCTCAAATTTCTTTACAATATATCGATGTATACACGGTGGGCCATAACTTCCTCAATTATCTCCAAGTTACCAACGCCACTAGCAGCCATACACCCATATACTAGCACCCCGCCACCGTCATATTTTACTGATAAATCTAACCCATTTTTATGGCTGCTAGTGGCGTTGGTAACTTGGAGATAATTGAGGAAGTTATGGCCCACCGTGTATACATCGATACATTGAAAAGAAATTTGAGCCCAGTGCTGGAAAATTGAGCGTTTCTGAGAGATATTATTTTCAGCAAGATAATGATCTCAAAAACATGGCTCAGAACACCAGGATGTACTTGGCGTACAATGTTCCACATATGCTCAAAACACCACCACAGAGCCCTGATCTCAACCCCATTAAGTATATGTGGAATATGCCTGAGAGAAGGATCAGGGCGCATCATATTAGCTCAAAGTCTCCACTAAATGATGTTCATCAGGAGGAATGGGTGAAAATCGAACCACGCTTTGTACAGAAAGTTGTGGAATCGATGCCGGACCTTCATAAAGCCCTTATTAAAAATATAGGCTACCCCACAAAATATTAAAAAATAAAGTTCACAGTTTATAAGGATTTTTAGTTACTTTGTTTGTGAGTGTACGAAGACTTTATTGGAACTAATTCAGTGACTTTGTTGCAATTTTAGTTAATAACTTTTGGATTAATGAATGTAATTGGTTTATTTTTTTGTTAAATTTAAGGAAATGGCTTAATAAACAAAGCTGTATTAAAATTTTTTTTAAATTCTTGCTACACATTACCTTTTTGAATCAATAAAATTTTGACGAAGTGCTGTACGAAGACTTTAGTGGAACACTGTATAAAAAAATTAGCGTTTTACAGACCCCAAAATTGCCGTTTTTTAGCATTAACCTTCGTTTAACATACTGAGGGTTATAATCAGGAAGTGCCCTAAAATTGACCACAAAACACTATTCTGTTGCGTAGCCGATGTTTGACATACTGAGGGTTATAATCAAAAAGCGCGGCCGTAGGCCGAAGGACGCATACACGCCCTAAAATTGGCCACGAAACACTATTCTGTTGCGTAGCCGGTGTTTGACATACTGAGGGTTATAATCAAAAAGCGCGGCCGTAGGCCGGAGGACGCATACACGCCCTAAAATTGGCCACAAAACACTATTCTGTTGCGTAGCCGGTGTTTGACATACTGAGGGTTATAATCAAAAAGCTCGACCGAAGGCCGGAGGACGCATACACGCCCTAAAATTGGCCACAAAACACTATTCTGTTGCGTAGCCATTATTACTTAATAAATAATAATTAATAAAAAAAAAACACATCATGAAATACACATAAACCACTGTTTTTAAATAATCATTCCTTCTGCAATTTACCAACTCTAACGGTAAGTATCACATATTATATATCGCTGAAAAGAGAAAATTATGGTCTTTATAAATGTTATTTTTAATATATACCTTAATTGTCATATATGTAAGTGGGAAGGTTTTATAATGGCACCTACACCATTTTTTCTTAAAACTCAAATATCTTCCAAACCGTAACCTTGGCGGTAAAATAGCGTACTAGGACAATCAGGGGCATGGCAATACCTTTTCTTTGACACCTCGATCATTAGTGTACCTTTCCTAATTTCGGTATAATAAACCTTTAAAGAAGTGACCTTTCACGGTTATTTACCGCCCACTAGCCCAAAATAACGGTTAAAAAAGTAACAAAAAAATCGGGGCAAAACCGCTAAAGTGAAATTGCTGCCTTTTTTCGAAATTTATTTCACCAGGATTGGTGCAGGAGTTTAGGAGAAATGTGATTTTAAAAACCGCAATGATTTAAGAAAAAGTAGTATTTTTAAAAATGAAAAATTTGTATGAAAAATCGCGCGATCTTCGATATAATTATGATTTTCGGGATGATTATGTGTATTAATTACGCGTGTTCATGTTTTTGCTGTTGTTGTAGCCTGTGGAGGAGACCCCAACAACAACTTACTCAGGCACCCCCCTGGCTCCTCAGTTATAGCACTTTGATATTTGAATTTAGTTGCTCTATATCGCCTTAACCGTAGAAGATATCCGGTTGACATATACACCTATACCTCGCTTTGCGTCGTTTCGTTTTGCGTTTTTTTCGAAGTTGCGTCGCTGATTAATTAGTACTAATTTTCACTGTGCGTCGTTAGGCTTTCGAGGTTGCGTTGTTTTGGGTTCGAGTCTTTAATTTTTTTCTTGTTTTCTAACAGATGGCTACACTTTTGTTTCTAATTGCGCCATGCCATCAAATTCGGGAATTCCTCTTCTAACTGAAAATCAACGCAATTTTAATACAGTTTTATTTTCACTTTGTTTTGCTAATTTTAGAGTTCAGTTTCAATTATGTAGTGTTCATATTAAGCTTTTTGTAACGTTTCAATTAGTGTTTGTGCTTTTTAAAAAAGAGAATAATTAATTTCTATTAATTTTTACGGGTTGTTTCTGATTTCAAAAAAGGTAAATATTTTTCCAATTTATTTATTACCAGAGTTATATTATTTTTGTTTTTTAATGTTTACTTTGATCAATTTTCTTTTTAAAAAGTAGTATTTTCGTAACCCTGGAACCTATATTCGATCTTTACATGGTTTGCTATAGAAAATCTTAATTCACTTTGCGTCGTTTCAATTTGCGTCGTGTTTTTTTGGAACGTAACCCCGACGCAAAGTGAGGTATAGCTGTATACCTTTAGAAAAGTAAAATAAATACCTTTCATTTAAGTTAACAGCCTTATGCCTTGACCACATAAAAAATCGCACGACGAATTTCACGGTGCGAACTGTCAGAAATCTTCTGCCGCAGCAGTTCAGTTCTGCCGTTCAATTCCAACTATGAAGTTTTGCCTTGTCAAAGTCAATGTAAACACACAAAAATAAGAAGAACAAGAGCGACGACTTCGAACAAATCGCATTCAGGTGCGCGATTTTTCATAACAATTTTTCACTTTTACGAGTTCAAGGAGAGGGAGGAGTAGCATAGGAATTTTCATAAAAACTTTTATGAGAGTACCTGATTGCAATTTTCAAATATGGGTTTTCTCCTGAGATCCTACACTGATTCCAAAGATATAAACGTCTCTAAAAAGGTAAATGGCTGTACTTTCTTATTATTAGCATAATTATGTGGGTTAATTATACATTATTCTCAGAAAAAAAGGAACAAATGCAGAACAGCTGCCAAGCTCAGATTATTTTTTTCTTTTTTTTACCGTTATTTGAGATCGTTATAACCGGAAGTGGCCATGTTTTTTCGGGGGCTGGTCAACCATCTTGGATTTATGACCGTTTGAAGGTCAAATAAATGGTACTAATAAAAGGCACTTATGTCATAAACTAAGTGAGCTGTCGGAACAATCGAAGTACTGTTGGGAAGGTATTTTTAATACCTTTCATTTATGTAATATACATTTTTTCCATAAGATGGCCGTTAAGAAGTTCTATTGATTTTTAGAAAAATGTGACAAGTTGACCTCGAAACAACTATTTTTTTCTTCCAAACGGACACATTAAGGTATAAAACAAATTACAGTTATGGAAAGCTTGTTCTTTTACCTTTAAATTGGTATATAATATATTATACTTATATTGTATTACATTACAGTAGCGTTACTTTTCAAAATTTCAATCACAATTCTACCTGCGCCGCTCTAATGGAAAACATTTGAGATTAAAAACTTTTTATAGAAAAACGCGTGAAATTTTTTTGTTAAGTTAGAGCGCCGCAGACAAAAATTTTTTTTATTTCAAATGTTTTTTCTGTGTTTACACTTGTTTGTTTACAGAAAAGTAAAGCTAAAGTAATGTAATACAATAGTAAGTATAACATATTATATACTATTTTAAAGGTAAAGGAACAGGCTTTTCATAACTGTAATTTGTTCTATACCTTAATGTGTCCGTTTGGAAGAAAAAAATTGTTGTTTCAAGGTGAACTTGTCACATTTTTCTAAAAATCAATATAACTCCTTCACAGCCATGTTATGGACAAAAATGTGTATTACATAAATGAAAGGTATTAAAAATACCTTTCCAACAGTACTTCGTTAGTTCCGCTACCTCTCTTAGTTTATGAGATAAGTGACTTTTATTAAACCATTTATTTGTCCTTTAAACGGTCATAAATCCAAGATGGCTGACCAGCCTCCGATAAAAACCAGCCACTTCCGTTCCTGATGGTCCCAACTAACGGTGAAAAAAATATGAACAAAATCTGAACTTGGCAGCTATTCTGCATTTATGCCCAAAATATTATTTTATATAAATGACAGATATATCAATTACCTTTCCAGCAATATCAATAACATATATGTATCTTGTAAGGTTTGGGAGATAAAGGCATGAACTTTTCCAACTTTAAAGGGCTATAGCTCTGGAACGACAAGAGAGTAACAAACGTTGTTGTTGGGGTCAGCACCAAAAACAACAAGAACATTGGTGGGGTCGACAATCGCCTTATTTAAGCCGAGATTTTAAATATCTGTGCTCATAATGGTGCCCACACCAAACGGATAGCTCCTATAGTTTAGGAGATATAGCTTCGAACTTTTCAAACTTCAGAGGGCTATAACTCCGCAGCCAACATAAAAATTTGCCGGCTTAAATAGGGCGCTTGTCTACCCCACCGATGTTGTTGTTGTTGCTGCTGCAGTTGTTGTTCCGGTGTTGACTCCAACAACAACAACAACTTTTGTTGATCTCTTGTCGTTCCAGAGTTATACCCCTTTAAAGTTGAAAAAGTTCATGCCTGTATCTCCTAAACCTTACAAGATACCTGTATGTTATTGATATTGGTGGAAAGGTAATTGAATTATCTGTCATTTATGTAAAATAATATTTTGTCGAAAAGCGTTCAGTTTTGGAGAAGAATGGTAATTTAGATTTTTCGTACTATTTTTTTCCATTCATTCATTTTTTTCTAAGTATAATGTATGAGTAACCCACATAATTATGCCAATAATAAGAAAGTACAGCCATTTGCCTTTTTATAGACGTATATATCTTTGGAATCCGTGTAGGATCTCAGGAGAAAACGCATTAATTGCAATCAGGTACTCTCATAAAAGTGAAAAATTTTTATGAAAAATCGCGCGATTTTTCATAAAAATTTTTCGCCTGCGGCGCTACTACTCTCTCCCTCCATTAAAAGTTAAAAATTATTATTAACAAGCACGAATACCCTTCGTCGCAGGATATGACAAAAAAAATAATTGCTCTAAAAAGTGCACATTTTAACCAAAGTAATCTTTGAACCAAATTTATCTCTTCTATCTCTTTCGTTGCCCTGAAAAGGACAGATTTTCGTTTCTACTGCTTATAGTATGTCTCATAGTATGTCAATGCTTACGCGATTGTGATTTTAAAAATTCGTTTTCTCCTAAGATCCTGGACTGATCGCGATGAAAAAAACATCTATCGAAAGCTAAAAGCCTCTACTTTCTTATTATTGGCATAATTATATGGGTTACTTAGACATTATATTTAGAAAAAAATTAATGAATGGAAAAAAATAGTACGAAAAATCTAAATTTTCATTTTTCTCCAAAACTGAACGCTTTTCGACAAAATATTATTTTACATAAATGACAGATAATTCAATTACCTTTCCAGCAATACTAATAACATACAGGTATCTTGTAAAGTTTAGGAGATACAGGCCTGAACTTTTTCAACTTTAAAGGGCTATAACTCTGGAACGGCAAGAGATCAACAAAAGTTGTTGTTGTGGTCAGCACCAAAAACAACAACAACAACAACATCGGTGGGGTAGACAAGCGCCCTATCTGTTCCAATTTGCCTTTCGGTCCGAAACTAGATTTTACCCAAAAATACATATATGTATTGTATGTTTTAATCTGGGAACGCTTAGTGAGAACAACAAACGAGTCAGAATGTAATCTAAGTGTAAGTGAATGTAATTTAAGTTTATATTAAATTATAAGTTGTGTACTTTAACACAACTTATAATTTAATATAAACTTAAATTTCCTCCTTTCTTATGACAATTGCAAAATTAGCGAAGTTACATTCAATATTATTTCGTATACCAGCAACTCCTACAAGGAAATTAACGTTCCAATTAAAAAATATTTCTGTTTTTCCAAGGTTTACGCCATTACTTCATCACACATGTATATACGTATGCATCTGCACATCGGATAGTATTGCAATTCATCCATCTTTACGCAACAAAAAACACACATTGAACGAATCCGTTTTCTCTACGGAAGCTTCTTATCGAATATAAATTTATCGCTCACTTACGTTCTCTAAAAACTTGATTGTTGACACTTATTACAATTTTTTTTGTAGATTTTTGATAATTTTTTAATTTTTTTTTATTTTTTTATTTTTTATTCACAAAAATGTGATAAGTAGTGTGCCACAAAATAGCACAACCGCTCACCAAAACGGACTCTACTGGACACGTTTAATGGCCGATTGGAAATGAACGAATAAATTAAGTAAACTTTTCCACCAACTCCACAAACAGCGCAACAGAAACTGCTACTATAGTACGGTTTTATTACTCCAAGTTTAGAAGGACAAACTTGCATTGAGGAGACATTTCCGTGAGACAGTTCATTATCTAAACAAAAAATTACTTTAACGACGGGGCTCCGTTTCTTTATTGCTCTTGTTGTTATTAACTGTTGTGAGTACTTCCACAATATCAGTTTCCGTCGCTCTTGTTTGGTTTCCGAATTATGGTTCATTGAAAATATAAGCCCTATTTTACTTTTACATACATTATTTACATATATTTGGTTTGGGAAAAAGTTCTTGGCGTTTTTTTAGTAAAATTCAACTGGTTTTCTTATAGTCTGAAAATGAATTTATTTAAACCAAATATGCTCCATTATTATCTAATATGTTTTGACGTTTTTCGAGTAGATCCATGATGCCATCGTTAAAGAAATTCTGTGGTTTCTGGTTGAAAAACAGAATTAAGTGATTTTCATAGGCTTTTTTGAAAACAGCTTAATCCAATTCAAAGAGTTCTGCAGAGATAGGAACAACTGGTAGTCTGAGGGTGCTATGTCTGGACTATATGGTGGATGTATCAAAATTTCCCAATTAAACTCACGCAATTTTTGATGGATTAATCAAAAAAGTGTGTGATCGAGCGTTATGGTGAAATACAACACTTTTCCTATTAGTCAATTCAGGACTCTTTCTCTCAATAGTCTGGCGTTAATTCTCTAGTTGTTCACAATAGAGTTGAGAATCGATTGTTCCATATCCCATTCTCATTACCCATCATCACCCATTTCTCATTACCGGCTATGACACGTTTCTGTCTATCATGTTTTTCTCTCACAACTCATGAGGAACCCATATATTGAGCTTCTTTTGGTAGTCAGCCTTGTGTAGATGGTTTAAAACAGTTTTGTAGTCAATGCCTAGCTCCATACTAATATACGACATACGATACTGCTGATATGTTTAACTTGCTGGACCTTTTCAAGAATTTCATCACCTTTTCCAGTGATTGAACGAACAGAGCGTGACTCATCTTCCACATTAAAATTACCAGAAGGAATGCGAGCGAACTATTTCTGCGTAGCGTCATTTGATAAAGCACGTTGACAGTAGACAGCACAAATTTGTTCATAAGCCCACTATAGTTTGGCGCAGCCAAACTTGTAAACCCAATTTATGCTTGTCTTTCACTTCCTGAATATAACTCCTTTAAAATTTTTTGGGGAGTGGCTTTGGTTTAGAATTTATGGAGGTTCAAACGTCAAAATTTCTAAGTGGGATATCTTCCAAACTATTAGGTGCACCGGTGTAAACGGGGTACCGTTTCAAAGGTAATTTTAATATCTATTTTCTAAGTCTTAATCCTTTATGTGATTTTTTGCATAGTTATGGAAATAATTTAGTTTTAAGGAAAAATTGTGGTAGTTGTTTTAAAAAATACGTTTTTTCTCAACTTAAATCGTAATTAAGGTAGACATTAAAAACAGTGGGCTTATAGCCCATAATTTTCCCTTTTCAACGGTATATAACATGTTGACCACTTTTATCACTCACATGAACAGCAAATTTTGCACTCTTTTGATGAACAGTAACTACCCGCGTAGAGAAAAGTGATATGTAAGCATTTTTTAATGGAATCGAAGTAAATTATCATTATATACTTAAACTGCATCTCTAGCCACGATTCTCGTGAAATATTTTTTGGATACTTTCGGCCATGACCTGTTTGTGGTAATTTGGGTAATGGGGGGAAATTCCAAAAACCCGCTGGTTACATTTTTTATATCTATTGTTGAACTCTTTTTATAAAGGTCAATAAAGTATTTGAACACCTTGCATTTTGTTAATACTTACGAACTGGAAAAAAAAATCCATCATTGCAAATATGCAAAATATTAAAGAAACTGAATATAAATCGTCGTACATTACAACCTAAATCATATTTTCAAATGACAAACGTTATTGCAATTTATACAAAATTCGAAGCCAATAAAGTATTTGAACACCTCATTTATAGTAAGCAACAGTAGCGAGCAATAACGGTAAAAACTGGAAATAAAGTCGTTACTTCAATAATTTGACTTTCTTAAAGAACATCAGTAACTTTGAAATAGCACACGTGTATGGTCCGGAGAAAAAATGGGTAAAAAAACCAAAGAACTCAGTGATGCTGAAAAACAAATAATTTGTTTTCATCATATACAAGGTAAAAGTTTAAGGCAAATAGCTGTAGAAATAAAAAAACCTCATACAACAGTGCGATATGTAATTCAAAAGTTAAAACAAACCAATAGTGTCGAGATTTTGAATAACCGCGATGAGAGGCAGATTTTAAAGGAGGCAAAATCCCCGAATTAGTGGAGGAAAGCCTGCCGTAGATCTTGAATCGTCACCGGGAAAGATTGTGTGTGCAGAAACAGTCCGAAAAATTTTAAGAAAGGCTGAATACCACGGGCGTGTAGCGCGCAGAAAGCCATTTATCAGCGAAGTTAACCGCACAAAACGTATTGAATATGCGAACTCTTTTAAAGATAAACCTTTTGGAGTTTTGGCAAAAGATTCTATTTACGGACGAAAGCAAGTTTATTATTTTTGGATCAGATGGACGACAAATGGTTTGGCGCAAAGCGAATACAGAACTACGCAAAGAAAATTTAAGATCAACTGTGAAGCATGGCGGTGGCCATGTGATGGTTTGGGGGAGTATGTCATATAACGGTGTCGGCCAATAGCATTTCATTCAAGGAATTTTAAATGCCAAAGGCTATTTGAAAATTTTGCAAGAAATTCCAAAAAGTATTGAAAAATTAAATATAAAAAACGACTATTTGTTCTTACAAGACAACGACCCAAAGCATACTTCCCGTATAGTTAAGGAGTGGATGCTTTATAAGGTGCCTAAGGTACTTCCACATTCCCCGCAAAGTCCAGACCTAAATCCTATAGAAAATCTATGGCATATATTGGATCTAGGATTCAGGAAGAAAAATATTTCTAATAAATCGAACTTAAAGCGATGTCTACAGCAAACTTGGGATGAAATTTCACCAGAAGTCACAAGAAAATTCGTTCTCTCAATGCCAAACAGGCTACAAAGTGTTTTAGATAACAATGGCTTACCAACAAAATATTAAAAAATTACCTAAATAAAACTATAATTTAATTTATTCAACAATAAATGAGGTGTTCAAATACTTTATTGGCTTCGAATTTTGTATAAATTGCAATAACGGTTTGTCATTTGAAAATATGATTTAGGTTGTAATGTACGTCGATTTATATTCAGTTTCTTTAATATTTTGCATATTTGCAATGATGGATTTTTTTTTCCCGTTCGTAAGTATTAACAAAATGCAAGGTGTTCAAATACTTTATTGACCCACTGTACATACATATATTGAAAGTTGAAGGGTTTTATAGACAGGAAAATAGCAAATCTAGCAACAAGTCTGTTGAAATATTTTTTGTGTACTTTCGAGCATGACCTGTTGTTTGATAATTAGGGAAAATGGGGAATACCAAAAATTTGAGCATCTATTTTTTTATACCTGTTGAACAATTTTTTATATCTGTCAAAGGATGAAGAGTTTTATAGAGAGGGAAATAGCAAATTCTGAATGCAATTTTACTGGATGATTCTGTGATAACTCGTTCCAATGGCATTTCTGACCGTTTATGGCTTGATCGAGCTTCGTGTTCGAGGCTAATGAGCTGTGAAAAGCAAATGCATTTCCACTATATGGTGCTACAATGTTCGTTCGCCGATTCAAGAATATCACAAGGTTGTAGAGATTTGATTCTGAAATTACACGCAAGGCTCGTATGAGATCTGATAAGGCAGCACCAATAAGGAATATTGGCTTAATTTCACTTTAGCGGTTTGGCTGCGCCTTCGTTTTTTACCGAAGAATCGAATCCCAAAAGTTTTTTGGGGGCGTGGCTTCCGTATAGAAGATATGGGCGTTTGAATTGCGGAAATGCAGAATTTTTGGAGAGCGATAAGTCCCAAACTATTAGCTCTATAGAGCTGGTGTATATACCGATTGAAAGGAAATATTTGCACCTATGTTTTAGTAATATATATTTTTTCGATATTGTCAATTGTTTAGGAGATATTTTAGTTTTAAAAAAAAAATGGTGGAGGGGCTATTACAAAACCTTCCCCCTACCTCTTATATGACAATTAAGGTATGTATTGTCAATAATCTTATAGCCCATTCTCTTTTCAACGATATATAATATGTTGCAGGTGCTCCAACAATTCCAACCACACTCACTGAAATATAAAAAAATGAGCGTTTTACAGACCCCAAAATTTCAGTTTTTAGCATTAGTGCCCTAAAATTGGCCACAAAACACTATTCTGTTGCGTAGCCGGTGTTTGACATACTGAGGGCTATAATCAAAAATCGCGGCCGTAGGCCGGAGGACGCATACACGCCCTAAAATTGGCCACAAAACACTATTCTGTTGCGTAGCCGGTGTTTGACATACTGAGGGTTATAATCACTATGAAATTGTACCAGACGAATAAATTCCTACTTAATAAATAATAATTAATAAAAAAAACACATCATGAAATACACATAAAACACTGTTTTTAAATAATCATTCCTTCTGCAATTTACCAACTATAGCGGTAAGTATGACATATTATATATCGCTGAAAAGAGAAAATTATGGACTTTATAAATAGTGTTTCTAATATATACCTTAATTGTCATATAAGAGGGAGGGGGAAGGTTTTATAATGGCACCTACACCATTTTTTTCTTAAAACTCAAATATCTTCCAACCCGTAACCTTGGCGGTAAAATAGTGTACTAGGAAAATGAGGGGCATGGCAATTCCTTTCCTTTGACACCTCGATCGTTAGTATACCTTTCCTAATTTGGGTATAATAAACCTTTAAAGAGGTGACCTTTCGCGACCTTCAAACGCCGATAACACGCAAACTAATGCCACGCCCCCAAAAGTGGGCGGTTATTTGCCATTATAATGGTCCAAAAAAACGGTAAAAAAAGTAACAAAAAAATCGGGGCAAAACCGCTAAAGTGAAATTGCTCCGGAATATTTTCCAGATGATAAATGCCAATCTAAAATTTTTCTATACATCGACAGTGTCAATAATAGTATATGAGCAAGTCTTTCCCTTTAGAGGACGCACAAAATTTACACAAACTCCAAACCACGTAACTCTGGCATTACATTTTGTCGGGTTTATGATACTGCAACTGGATATTCTCTAAATGGCGATATATGTATATACGGGAAAAATAAATAACATCAGAAATGTCAATCTAGGACAGCGAGTTGTGAAACACACAACTCGCTACTCATATCTAGGGACCAAAAAATAAGCCGAAAATTATCCATTACTATAACGCCACAAAAGCAGGAGTAGATAAATTGGACCAAATGCTCAAACAATATACATACAAGCAAACAGAAAAAAAAACGATGGCCTTTAGCATTCTTCTATAACATGTTGGACTTATCATCGCTTGCTGCCTATATTATATTCCGTGAAATCAACCCAAAAAGCTCTGTAGACATCAGGCAGAGTGGTCGACGAACTTTTCTCCGTCTGGGTGAGAAACCTTGCATTCCCGGAATAAAAAAGGGGACACAGTAATAGTAATGCGATTGCAACATTTGTAGAGAGAGATGCAATAGAGTGCATTTTGGGAGAGCCGATCAGAAAAAATGAAGATAATGAGGAGTTTATTCCTGATAGCCGCAGAGAATATAATGCAAGCGGGCGGTCACCATAAAGGTGGGTGCCATATGTGCTACAGTGAATATAGAAGAACGCGATGTACTCGTCACTGTTGTGTAAAATGCCATAAACAAATTTGTGTAGAGCATAAGCGCTGAACACAATCGGAGCAACAGGATACAGCAACATTTCCAGGCAACAAGAAATTCCATGGCGTTAATTATAATGGCTGGGCAACTGTTGCTCAGCAACAAAAATTCCATATGTCAAATTCTTAATGGTGGTGTAACACTAGGCCACTTGAGGCCGCCTTAGAAAACCTTCAACTGTTTCCTACATTTTCTCCACCAACCTTTTTTAGAGGATTTTCCATTTCTTTTAGCAATTGATAAATATTTTGAGTAATTTTTTTAAATAGGAATGCCGTATATTTTCATATTTCAGAAATAAATTGCTTGTAATAACAATAATAAAAATTTCGTTAAATATTAACATAAATAAATTGGTGTTAAGATGCCTAGTGTGACACCCCCACAACGCAAATTGTCAAATTTTACCTTCATGTGTATGTCAAATCGCTAATAAAATTGTTTTGTAAAGTTTGAAAGTAAAATAATATAATAATAAAATCAAAATAAGTGAAGAATGAACGAGCAAGAAGCAAAGGATGCTATCCAAGCACTTTTGGAATTGTCAGTGTTGCTTGCCATGGCGTACAAAGCCTTTTTGCAATCTATGGAAAAAACGCGACGGAGGTGGTGGGTTCGTCCCCTTAACATAAATAGAGATGCCGTAGGCTTCTTTGAAACTGGCACAAAGCAACAAATATTAAATGACGCAGAGCATTTTTTTATTGCCACTAGGATGGATTCTGCAAATTTTCGGTGCTTGCTCGTTCTTCTCCGAGAAAAGTTGATGAAGAACTCCCAACGCAAAGCAATTGCACCAGATGTCAGGCTGTCCATAACACTTAAGTATTGTAAGTATTGCAGTCAACAACGTTAAAGAAAATTATTAACCAGTTCAGTCTTACAGATATCTGGCGCAAGGTTGCAATGTGCAGGTCCTTGCATGGACACACAAACTGCGCTTCTCAACGGTCCGCAAAATTATCTATGAAACCTGCGATGCGATATGGAATGAGTTATATGGAGTATATGTAGGGCCTCCAAGTTTTATAGATTGGCAGAAAATATCCGAAGATTTTTTCGTAAAGAGTGGAATGCCCAACTGCTTAGGGGCCATCGACGGCAAGCACATAAATATAATAAAGCCCAAAAAAAGCGCATCGCTTTACTTTAACTTACTTAATAAGCGGCACTTCAGCGTAGTCCTGATGGCAGCCTGCGATGCAAACTACTGCTTCACTTTTGTTGACGTCGGAGCTTTAGGGAGCCAAAGCGATGGTGGCGTTTTTCTGCGTAGTACCTTTGGGAGGCAAGTTTTAAATAACATGCTGCCAGTGCCACCGGATCGTCCGCTGCCAGGTGACTCGGAAACATTTCCGCATTACTTTGTCGCTGACAGCACGTTTCCATTGAAAAGTAATATTATGCGGCCATACCCTGGTACTCGTTTGCCAGAAGACAAACAAAATTTTAACAAGACATTGTCCCGTGCGCGTGTCCATACTTTCGAGCCGGTGGCGTGTTCTTGGATCGACCATACATGCAAATCCTGAAAACGTCGACAAAATTGTGTTGGCCACAATAGTGCTGCACAATTTTTTGATGCTTAAAAAAGATACGGTCTATTTTAATAACGAAGATCCGGAAAGATTTGGAGTCGAATTTCATCTACGCTCAGCTCGTCTGGCCACATCAAACCGATCGGCATCGCATGCGTTCCACGTTCGAGAACTACTCAAAAATTTTCTATTTCAAAACAGAAACATTTAACTCTTTATTAAATCCTTGTTGTGGTTTTTTAATCAACCACAATAACAATAATAAACAACTTGCATTTTGATTCAATATTTTTAATTTTTTCAAAAAAACTTAATACTAACAAAGCAGGATTAATTAGAAAAATGCATAAATAAAATAATTCAACAATAATATGATAGAAGGAAAAATAATAATAAACTTCAGTAATAAAATAAGGAAAGGAAAAATAAATTCAAAAAGTGTCGCAATTTTAATTGCCTTCGCTTTTCCGTGCATTCCAGTTTTGGACCTCGCAAAACAATACTGCTTGGACCTTACTTATCACGGATGTTGCTAAATTTTGTGGCATGCGCGCAGATTTTAAAAGATGTGCCATGGCAGAGAAAGCCATGTCAATGTCATTTTCTTCCTTCGGCTCAAATCGCTCCGATATTTTGCTGGCGGTTTCTGAAATTTTGGCCATAGTCGCGCTAAAGTCATCTTGTATTTTTCGCTAAATTGAAAGAAGTATTATTTAAATATCATTAAATAGTACGCAACTTACATATTTTAGACAGGCGGCAGAGCTTGATGCTGATATTGTTGACGCTGGCGTCGACGTAGCGCTCGCATTCAAGTCCGGCAGCTGATGGTTGTCACTGTCCTCTACCTCGAGATTTCCTATGGTACTGCAAAGATATTACACATAATATTAATGTGGTGACTTACTTAAGTGCTCAATCCACTTACCACCTGCTGGACTGGGCCCCGTCGAGGAACATCATGGCCTCGTAATGGTGCCATTGTTTTTTCCTGCGATACGGTGCAGCGCTGCCCGAGGCCAAAATGTTTGACCGTTTGGCACGCCGGTACATGTCCCGGAGCATCTTCCATTTCTTCCGGCAAGTATCTCCTAGAGAGATAATTTTGAAACCAAATACTTTTGAAGCAAAAACTTACCATCTAAATTGAGCTGCCTGCCGATGTCGTCCCAAAGAGCATCTTTCTGGCCAACGTTTTTATAGTTTGGCGACGCCAGGTCGTATAAACAAGAATGCTGTTTAACAGCATTTATAAGAACCTCTTCAATATTCATTTTGAATTCTTTTGTGTATTGTCACTCAGGTAGAAACAAACAGAATGTAAACAATCTTAATGCAAATTGTCAAATTTTACATGACAGAATGTAAACAAGCACGCCGAAGAAAAACAAGAACGATTCTGTTGCTGTCAAAATTAGAAATTAGCCCGGAGACAAGATACAAAATGAAAGGCAAACCAGAGCAACAAACTGGAAAGCAAACTTTTTTCTCGATCTCCATAAGAGCCCATGTAAATTTGACAGCTAAAAATGTATCTTGTATCCTGTTGCTCCGATTGTGTTCAGCGCTATAGCCTTACACAAACTAAATGCCAGAAATGCCATATGTCGTAATATTTTTTATATATATAACTTATAGTAAAAACTTTAAGTTAATAATTTAGTAGTTCAAATTAATATACATAAGTAATTTAAATTTATAATAAAGTAAAAATAAATATAAACTGAATGTTTTTTTTTTCATGAAATAAGCTTAGAATTTTATCGCCATTCACACTTTTCCCATCTCTCGTTGGATGGATAAAATCTACTTTGTATTCTAAATCTCTATTTGCAGTCATTACTGAGTCATTATTTGTTTGTCATACTGAGGGTTATAATCAAAGAGCGCCGGAGGACGCATACACGCCCTAAAATTGGCCACAAAACACTATTCTGTGGCGTACCCGTCGTTTGACGTTTGAGTGTTATAATTCCCCTCTCATGAGGGGACAGATCACGAAACGGACGGAGACGACAACGACGAGGACTATTAAATTGTAACAAACGAATAAATTCTTGCTTAATAAATAATACTTATTATTAAAAAAAAACACATCATGAAATACACATAAAACACTGTTTTTAAATAATCATTTCTTCTCCAATTTACCAACTCTAACGGTAAGTATCACATATAATATATCGCTGAAAAGAGAAAATTATGGTCTTTATAAATGGTATTTTTAATATATGTATACCTTAATTGTCATATAAGTGGGAGGGGGAAGGTTTTATAATGGCACCTCCACCATTTTTTTCTTAAAACTAAAATATCTTCCAAATCCTAACCTTGGCTGTAAAATGGTATACTAGGGAAATGAGGGCGTGGCAATACCTTTCTTTTGACATCGCGATCAATAATATACCTTATCTAATTTCGGAATAATAAACCTTTAAAGAGATGACCTTTCGCGACCTTCAAACGCCGAAAACACCCAAACTAATGCCACGCCCCAAAAATTGGGCGGCTATTTACCATTATAATGGTCCCAAATAACGGTAAAAAAAGTAACAAAAAAATTGGCGCAGAACCGATAAACCAAACTTTTCCCCAAGAGTTATTTGCAATTGACCCCACCTATCGTAAAAACGGCACGAACTTTTTCCTAGACTCATTATACATTTTTATATAAGCCCTAGATGGAAAAGTATTCAAATGATCGTTCATTTATATATGTCAGTAGTAAGAGCCCTAATGATTTTTAGTGGACGTCAGACATAATATCAGAGTGTAATATCGGCATATCAGAGATGAGGAACGCTGAGAGATGGAACGCTCTAAAACTTGCTATACACACTTATTAAACTCCCCTGGAATTTCACTAACTGCGGTAATTAAATAGGTGGGTCTTGCGTTTCGTTTATCACTGCGCCTTAGAAACGACGCTGCGCTGTACTGAAATAACAGCGTTGCGTGAACATATGTTTTTGACAACCATTTGTTTTAACATTTATACTGACGCTAAAACTTTCAGCGAGCTGAACAAATAAAATTATACTAAATTTATAAAATTTTTACTAAAACTTTTTGAAAGCAACATTCAAAAATTTGTTTTAACATTTATACTGACGCTAAAACTTTCAGCGAGCTGAACAAATAAAATTATACTAAATTTATAAAATTTTTACTAAAACTTTTTGAAAGCAACATTCAAAAATGGATAATTTGGATTTATTGGAAGACATACTTTGGATAGTTTTGGAGGGAATAATTTGGATTTTATTCAACTGGTTTGAATATATTAAAATCCAAAAATGCCGATTTATTTATAAAATCAATACGAATTAGTTATGAAGAATTTCGAATATTACTAAATCTCATAACTGGATTTTTAGATAAATCTTCCCATAGGAAGCCAATCGAACCGGAGCAACTGCTTTTTATCAATCTCTTGTAATTATTGTGGTTTTACTTTTATAGCATAAATGAATGAATGAGTTCAATAATTACTTTTAATTTAAATTGTAGCCACTTGGCGCAAGGATGTTCTGTGCACTCCTTGTCCGTTCTCTTCCGTATCGCATAAGAGACAGCAAGGTCTGTTGTGACGGAAACAAGTGAGGTGCTGTGGAAAGTGCGAGGCCCGCTATACATATGTCAGCCCTCCAAATGGAGAGGAGTGGGAAAGTATATCCCATCAATTTCTGGCGGATGTTGGTATTCCAAATTGCATCGGTGCAATCGACCGAAAGCATATTGGTATTAAATGTCCCCACCGAACCGGCTCCCAATTGTACAATTATAAAAAATAGCATAGCATTGTAAGCATTACATTAAATTTATGTAATCCACTATTATTTTTGTTCAATAGATTCTATTGGTCACTTGTGATAGCAAATATACTTTCACTTTAGTTGACGTCGCACAGTGAGCTGATTTTTTAAGAAGGCGGCCAAAAATAATTTTTTCACTATCACCGATTTTAAGATTGATTATTGCTTATGAAAGTAGATACTTGAGAACCTAGTGGGGCAAAAAATTATGTCTCTATTTTAATGTTTTCACTAAAAACAGAGTAGTGTACGATCACTTTTCCGTCGTTTGTTAAAATTTGCTGATTTCATTGCACATTTTCAAACTTTAGGTATACAAATCTCGATCATTTTTAATGATATTATGTTCTGGTTTTTTTTACATAAAACCTTGCTATATTAGTATTTGAAGGCAGTCTGGATAATGCTCCTATGTCCAACGGTTTTTTTACTATAATTTTTTAAAGAAAAGACCAAAATATAAGAAAATGTTAGATTTTAGAGTATAACTTCTAAACATTTAGAATTAATGTTTAGATTAATGTTTAATCAATTTCAATTTCCAGATAGAGGGAACTTTCCTATAACGGGAGACAGGCCATTTTATACGAGGCAAAGTCGGCAAATTTGTGAGAACAACGGATAATTGTTCGTTATCTTTTTATATTAAAAGTATTTCTTAAGCGCGAAAAGTGCAAAACAGGTATAGATTAAGAGGCACTTTTAAACGTCATAATTGATATTTAATTAAAATTGAATTCTGGAAGAGTATTTAAACGGGTACAAGTAGGTTCATTCCACATTACTCTTGAATCAATGGCTTGCTGACATTTATTTATTTAGGAAGGTGGACGAAGATTTCGTCTGTCATATAACGAAGGATCCATATTTTCTTCAAAGTAATGACGAAGAGTATAGTGAACATAAAAGAAAAATAAAAGGTTTCCGAGATAACTTAAAAAAGCGGTACAAGAACGCTTGCCGAAACAAAGAAAGAATGTTTCAACGTTTCCCTTGGTTCGAAAATGAACTTGTGTTTGAAGAAGAAGACTTCCTGCTAAGACCGTTGAGCAATGCTCTGAATGATCCCGAAGGCGTAAACTTGGCATTATCAATGAAACGATTTCTCAAGAAATCATAAACGATTAATTTTTTCATCAACTACATCCAACACCAAATAAGAGGGATAAAGTTGAATTAATTGAAAAAATTTTAACAGCGAGCCCAAAAAGCACAAAAAGGGTTTTGAAAAGTTTCCCGACACCAACAGAAGAACAAAAATTTACACCGGAGGAAGCATTAGCTCTATTTATGGATTTGAAGCTCACAAAAAATCAATATATACAGCTACGCAAGCACACTAATGAGAAAAAGTGCAACGTTTTTCCAAAATATGATGAGATAATTTCCATTAAAAAGGAGTGTTTGCCATCAAAGGAAGCAATTAAAATAACCCCGAATTCAGCCGAGGTAACAAAAAAATTTGTTTGCGATAATTAATTTAATTTAATGAAAGTTTTTAAATAAAGTGTTCTTGAAATTAAATATATCCGTAATTATATTATTTGCAAAGATTTCGTTGGATTAAAAGCATTTACGGTAGTTCAATTACGTAGAATTCGATAAAAACTGGAGGTACTCGTGCTCAAACTTTATTTATTCTTGTCATTATCACTCGATTTTTATCATCAAGGTGTCAGCTGAAAGCTAAATAGTTTGATCTATTTAACAAAAAAAAAACCTCATTGAAATATTCTCACGCGTTCAAAAGTTTTGCCGCCTTCTGCAAAAATCAGCCCACTGTGCGTCGGCGCATACGAAAGCCAAAGTGATGGAGGAGTTTTCGAAAATTCCTCATTTGGAAAAAAAATTCATCAACAACGAACTCGATCCAACCTCCTAGAGAGTCCAACCTCCCGATAACATCGGAGTTTTTCCCTTTCTATTTAGTTGGGAATGCAGCTTTTCCCCTTAAGGAAAACTTGTTGAAACCCTATGCGCGAGTTACCAATCCTGATAAGGAGATTTACAATAAACGTATTTCTGACGCTAGAATTAGAATAGAAAAAGCTTTTGGTAAGTACTCTTATACTAGATACAAAAAATAGGCTAACTTTACCGTTGTGGACCCACTCCCATTTTTCGTAAATTTAAAGAGTATATTTAAGGAGTTATAGCCTGTCGTAAATTGAAATTCAACAAAACTGAAGTGATTCAACACGGGTAAAGTTGTTCCAAAAAATTATTTCAACTTTTTGTTTTTCGTAATTATAGGTATTTTAACTGCCCGATGGAGGATCCTAAGGACCTGCTTGTGCTATTCCTGAAAATTGCAAACACGTGCATTTAATTCAAGTACAAAATACTTAAATATACTTATGAACTTCTTTCCAGATTATACTAGCCGCGATTGTGTTACACAACTTTCTACGACTACAAAGCTGGAGTTATGTAGAAGCCGTTGCATCTGTAGTTAATGAAGATAGCAATTTGAGAAGCTTAGATAGAGATGAATTTGATACATCCAACAAGGAATATTAATACATAAAGAGATTTCACGAGACCAATGATGCTATCAACATTTAGTTTGAATGAGTGGAGTTAAGCTCAGGTTGAAAAACTGGTCGATATCGGTAGACCACTTTGACTGCGAACTGAAGACTCCTGCGCTCGTAGCAAAGCAAAATTGAATGATCTACTAAGGAGAGAGTGGTTCGGAAGATCTTTTTTAATGAGTATGAAGGGATCGGAAGATGGACTTTGGTTCTGTTATTTTGCACTAACAATGCAAGCGAATATGCGTAAGAAGTATGCCAGGTAAAGTGTGAAAGAAAGAATCGATCAATTTTTTGAGTACAGCGAGTGATGAGAAGAACGGTGCGATTCGTCTTCTTTTGCTTCGCTTACAATTAACAAACGATGTGCAGCTGTCCGCCCGTCTGGAATCGTTTTAAATTTTGCATTTTGTGATTTTTGAAAGAAATGTTGCTTTTCGTAACTTTGTTCTGCTTCTTGTTCGATGCCCAAGCTTTGTAAAGCGCTGCCATGGTCTACGTTGCGAGCATAGCGTGCTGTTGAAGAATTTGTATAGGCGGAAGATCTACTTTAGTCGGCATATCAACACATTAAACACATTATACGAGTAACACTAAAAAGTTAATGGAAGCAAAATTATGGAAATATTTATATTATAAAGGGTTTTGCAATAAGAGGTGTAATTTTGATATTCGAAGAAAAATGCCATTTTTTGAGATAAATTATCGCATGTTTATTTCGTAATAAAGAGGAAGGTATGCCGTTAATAATGAAAAACAACATCAGCCAAATGGCCACCACGACCACGCTTACAGGACCATAGATATTAAAAATTACACCTCTTATTGGAGAACCCTTTATGTCTGTGCTAATACAAAGTATGATTTGAAATAAATCTACTTTAGCTCCGATTTCATTAGTAGCAATTCTTGTATAATTTTGTTTGCATAGGAAGTTAGGCACTATGAGAACCTTAACAAGATGCAATCTGGCGAAATGCGGTAGAAAGTGCTATATCAGGTATAGGCACCTCAGTACCCCATAAACCTTACTGCACACCATGCTTATCCCAAAATAAATCCTCTAAAATGATAATACCCAAACTTTTACCGTGTCCATGTAGGCAATGGATAATCCATCATGCATTATCTGACTTGGTAGTGTAAGGCTGGATCCCCGAAATGCATGACCTGTGTCTTACTAGGATTCAGGGTAAGTTTATTTTGCTCAGTCCATGTGGATATTGCATTTAGGTCCTCGATGATTAACTCCACGCCTTGCTCAGCACTTCCTTGTCCACACGAGAAAATAAGCTGTAGATCATTGATGTAGAACGTAAAGAGCAACGGGCCTAGAATAGACCCTGCGGTACTCCGCTGCCCACCTCGAGCAACCCAGATAACCGCTCTAAAGCCATAACTCGCTGAAATCTGTCAGATAGGTAGGAAAATTCAAGGTTGCAGGCCGCATTTGAAAAGTGAATTTGCTTCTTCAGCTTCAAACACATAATAGTCCAATCCACCCGGTTAAACGCTTTACTAAAATCGAGAGCAACTAAGAAGGCTGGGTGCACGATTTTCTATACACTGGCTAATTTCGTCAGTGATGTCTAACAATGTTGTTGTTGTGCTGAAGTTCTCCCTAAAGCCAGACTGGTTGTATTGAGTATTTGGTTCCTCATACCTAACTCACAGAGCTTAGATAGGCATGGAAGTATGCTAATTGGTCTGAAATCAGAAACTGAAGTAGGCTTGGCGTTTTTCGAAATCGGAACAATTTTAGCAGTCTTCTGAGGTCAGAACTCAGAACTCAAAAAATTCGTTCCGAAAACAGGCAAGATGAGTTAAACAAATTCAACGCAACAAGCGCAGAGAACACCCCATCAAGGGTAACATTCCTAAAAGACAAAGCATTGACACTTTCAGGCCAGGCAACATCTAAACGGGTGCGTGACGCTCCGGAGCTGTGTAAGGAGACAAAGAACCTGTTGATCTCTTCGGGATTGAGAAAAACGGGTGGCGACTTCTTCAGCAGTTTGCCAAAACTCCGTACCCGCTTCCAGAACTCGCTCCCATCACATACCTCGTTAAAACACCTCCTGCCATATTCATACCATGCCTTTCTATTGAGGTGGATAACTCTATTCTTAACCTACTATAATCCTTCCAATGTACTGCGGTGGTGGAAATCTTGAAGGCTCTGAAAGAACTATCACGCTGTTCCTTTAATTCTCTTATTCTCTCATACATCCACGGACATGATTGACGCCTTCGGGAAAATTTGGAAAGTGGAACAAACGTATTGAACAATCAAAAGCCGCCGCGTTTAATTCATGCAACTTGTTATTTACATTTGTTTCTGCGTAAAAACGTCACAAGTCGCAGTGCTGACAAGATTGGAGCAGCTCTCTGATTAGTTCTTCTAAAATCACGGTACTCAAACGCGTTTACGACATTAGGTATCCAGAAGTTTATAAACAAATGAAAATGATTGAGTAAAAGTAAATTGTGAAGAAAGTTGAAAAGCTGTATTATTAAGTTTAGCATAAGTAAGAATAGTGTAAGCATATAATAAATGTATTATTTTTATGTTTATTCTTATGAAAAGAATGGGATCACTTTGGACATAAAAACCCGATCCGGAATAAAATTCCGGAACTCTCTAAACTCCCTTCTCGGTTTAATCGAATAATTTATAATTGGCACGGACTTATTGAATAAAGTAGGATGTCAATTAATGATAGGAGAACAGGAGAAACTACTAGGCGTTAGCGACCAGGAGCAGTCGCCAGGACCACCGAAGTAAAGCAACTCATAGCCATAGAAGATAGCATACGATATCATAGCAACGATACTATCCATGCAACACAGCCGCTCCAAAATTCCTAGCTACCACGGAACTCAATATTCAAAGAAAACCCGCCAACTTTGAACAATTATAAAACAAAGTACTTTAAGAGACCCACCGCACAACCAAAGAAATATTATGACACGCGACGACGCCGCTGGAAACCAGCTATTAATAGTTTAATACTACGTAAAACACACGTATTATCTTCGTTGCAAATCAATTCACAGGAAAGCTAGCGCCAAAATAAGAAGTCTCTTTCCGTATCCTCCCGCAAACCTCGCCAAGTCTAGCACAGCTCTGCGAATCTGACGACCCCACGAAAATATTTGTAGTACACTTACAAGACTTAAAACAATACTCTTCGATCTTCGGTCCGCCCATACCAATCGCCACCAGAAGCTACCGCCAGAAATACACCAAAAACAGCGCCGCTGATGGTAGCCTGCCGCCGCCTCCACAATCAAATGGTGCACCGATCAACGGCGAGTGTAATGAGATCCATATCCCGCCACAGACAGACGCTGAGCGATCCCCAGACCTTGAGAAGGGGACAAGGTAACGACACAGGATGGATGAATCTTACACAGGGGCCATATTTTAGGGTAGTGATCATGAACAAGGATACACACAAACACGAACACACCCCGTGGCACCTTACGAATGGAAATGAAAAAAAAAACTTGTTTTATTAACTTTTTATTATTGAAAAATCAATTCTGATTCACTACTGCAAATAAAACCAGTAAGAAAGCTATATTCGGCCTGGCCGAATCTTAGATACCCTACACCTAAAAGTTTTTAGGAATTTTTAAGCTTTTAGGAATTAAGGTTTTATACCAATGCATTTTTTTATAAATTGATTCTATGTTTATATGTCTTATATTCGTTTTATTTGCTCATTTACAAATCCGAACATAGAATATTTAAACAAATCTTCATATTAATTGATAATATATCGCCCATTTTCTGCAACGTAACATATAATAATGTCGCTCGATATTGAGATTTTATTGTCATATCTTAAAAACTAGAAGAAATATGTGGTTATAAGGAAAGCTGATTATAATCTTATAATCACATTTAATCACAGACGGGTATAAATAGTAGGTATGGTCGTTATCTATTTTCAAAATAAAATAACTAGCTTAGTAGTTTTGTGCTAAAATTTAAACTTTATTTCCGTGGTAATAAATTTGTTTTCATGAGCTATGCTGTATAAGCAGTGTAAAATTGGGCGGATCGCGCCCAGTTTTGCTGTAATAATGTTTTATTAGAAAAGATGTTGTAGATTTCCCAATGAAATTAGTTGCCACGGCACATGAACCAGTGACAACTGTAGGGAAAATGATGATATTGCCTCGGCACTTGAACCGTAGACAATTGCTGGAGAAAAGAATGAAAAACACTGTCTTGTTTGCTTCAAAAACTTATTCTGATTTTATTAACTAAAATTTAGCGCTTATATGTACAATTTATGCTTACTATACAATTTGACTTTGCAGTCGCAGTTGGCCTCGTTCTCCGCTTGCGCCAAATAATGTCGCGTCAACTGGAGGGTATTGCACCTGGGCGTTGAACTCAACGGCGACTGCAACTACCGTGTGATATATCGGGTGACAAGACCAGCGACCGCAATATGCAGAATGTCTGTACAGCATATTTCGACATTGTCGTATGTTTGGGGCTGGTTCATTGGTCGCTGATTTGTTGACGAATTGAACATCCTCCCCGCCATTGACTGTAGGTCAATTAGATGACGGTGGTTACGAATGTCTCTTCATTTCCTGGCTGCTGATTATTTCGTGGGTGAGGAACTGGCTGATGATCTTTAGGTGGTTTTGGACATCGAGCTACGTTCCAACTGGTAACCCGTCTAACACATCGGTTTAGGCAATCAATAAGACCAAGAATAATGACTAACGTTAGAGCTAGATATCCGATGAACCGGTTGTGGTCGCTGTTGGTTTGAAGCCGCCTGGGTAACGCCATCAACTCTGAGGTGTTAAATAGTCCATGTAAGGTCTCACCCTTGTTTACTTATGTCCAATAATGATCCTCATGGTTGTCTTCGAGAACGGACTGTTTAGGTTTAGCTATTTCTGATATAGTGTCAAAACTTGAATATGAACCGCTAGTTTTGTTGGCACTAGATCGGCTTCCGAGTAACATTGACACTTCTGTTTTGAGAATGCACCCGGGATTGATAGTTAGTAGTTCTGATCCTTTCAGTGATTGCTGTGACACTTCTTCGCCGCAGATGACGGTCAGTTGGGTATCATCCTTGAGAGCGAACATCTATTGATTTTTTGATCTTGTTTTTATCCATACTTCCTGTCTTGCGCGTGTAAATTCGCAAAGCCGCTTAGTTTGATTGTTGAATAAGCTGATTTCACAAGCACATACTTCTGATTCCTTTTGGTAAATGGGTTGAGTGTTCGGACATAAATATGATTGCTCAGCGACTACTTGACATTGATTCAAAATTTCTGCATCTGTTGGGAAGTATTTGTCTCGATGAAGAGTTATTGCCAGTATAGGTGTCGACAGCCTGATGGCGATCATCGTGTTGTTGATAAATGTTGGAATTGGTGTCAACCGAAACAGATTGAAATACTCTGCACTTCGCAGTGGAAGAGTGACTCTAAATATGACACTGTTTTCTGAGACGGTCGCCTGAACTATCATTAATTTGTAGATGGATAGTAAGTCACTTGGATCTCCTACTAGTTCTGTATTTGGTGGCAAATGTCCTCGTATTCTGCGCACTTCAGTCTCTAATTGTGCTGAGGAAAGCAATAACGGACTAATTTGTCCATGATGAGCATTAGTGAGGACACTGATTAGTGCTGACTGAATTTGTTGTATGTTTGAAGATGCTAATGACAATTCCAGTCCAACTGATGTTAGCAACTGGAAGATTTTTGCTTCTTGTCTTTCTGCTTCAATTTTTTGTATCCGATTGGTGATGGTGGTAAGGTGGTGGTTTCAAATCGCCCAAATGTTCTGGCGGCTTCTTCCTGATCCCTTTTCATGATGTTTAATGTTGAATCGATGATCGAGGTCTGATTTTTTAAACATTGTAGCAAATATTCTTCGTTGGTTTGCACGTTCATGATGGTTTTGGACAGTTGGTTGGCATAGTCATCATCGAGTATGCCAAAGAGAGCGTTAGCGACATTTCCTACTACGTTCAATGCTCCTCTTTTTTGCCGGTGCCGGTTCAACAGGTTGTCATTTAAGTGCAGTTCCCCTTCCATGTGTTGGAAATATGCAACGAGATCTTCACATAGAGGCTGCTGCTGCAACGATTTACATAAATGTTCGAGAGTTCTTGTTCAATTGTTGAGGGCCTTGAGTTCGAGCTGCATTGGAATCAAGTTATAAAAGACAATCAAATTCCAGTTGCTTGACACGATGTAGCTGGTTCCCATTTGTTCAAAGTGAATTCCTGTGATTTGGTCGAAATTATGGATTGTAATAGATTGACACATTGCCACTGGTAATATCAGCAATATCATTAATACTGATAAAAGACCTAGATGATTTGACCCTATCCGTCGTCTTTTAGCGCCTTGACTAGCGGAAGCTTCATCGTTGTTGACTCGAACCTGACTAGGACGCGGCGATGTCACCTCTGGTGGTGGTAGATCTGTCTCCACTGGAAGCGATGCCAGTTTATGGATTGGCCTTTTTAATACACCTATTGCGGTTTGAACGTCTGCCACTCTTACTTGATTGTCGTGGCTTGGATACGTTTTTAGGATTCTCCCTAATGGCCATTGCAGTGGAGCAGTTTGATCTTCTTTCATGATGACCATCATTCCAGCTTCGATATTCTTTTTTGAATCCTTCCATTTGTTTCTGTATTGCAATTCGCTTAAATACTCCTGAGACCATCGTTTCCAGAATTCGTGCTTGAAATGAGAAACCAATTTCCATCTCGTGAGTAACGACGACCGAAGAGGTGCTGCTATCGTGTCGACCGGTGCGGTCAGAGGTTCTCCAATTAAGAAATGGCCTGGAGTGAGGATGCTTAAATCATTGGGATCACTGGAGATAGGCGTCAGTGGGCGTGAATTTAAGATAGCTTCGATTTCCACCATCAATGTTTCTAATTCTTCATAAGTGAGATGCGCATTAGCCGTGCTTCTTACAAACAGATGTTTTGCGCTTTTAACAGCCGCTTCCCACAATCCGCCAAAGTGAGGAGCTCTTGGCGGTATGAAATGGAAATTAATTCCCTTGTTACTATGTATTTTTGTGATACTCTGTTTGGACCTTTCCGAGTGGACAACGTCCATTAAATCCGCCAATGCTAGGCCCCAACGAAATTGGTTGCATTGTCGCAGTACAGATTCTGACAATGACCTCGTCGACCGATGAAACGTTTTAGGCATCCGATGAATGCGTCACTGGTCAAATCGCTGACAATTTCTAGATGTACTGCCTTGGTTGTAAAACAGCAGAACACTGAAACGTATGCCTTTTGAGGTATCTTTCACCGACGCTTAAAATGAATCTAGAATGGTCCACAGAAATCCACCCCGGAGTTGATAAATGGACGAGCTGGCACGATTCTTGCTGCAGGCAAGTCTTCCATAATCTGTTGGAATAATTTCGGTCTTGCCCTTGAGCATCGGACACATTGTTGCACTATTGAGCGTGCCATCAATTTTCCTTTGATGGGCCAGAATCTCTGACGTACGTGAGCCAATAGTGTTTGGGGCCCACAGTGATGATGTTGTTCATGGAACCACCTTAGTAACAGCTTAACTAAGGGATCATTGTACGGCAATATCACTGGATGCTTAGCATCATATGAAATTGTGGCATTTTCTAGTCGTCCTCCAAGGCGAAGTAACTTATCGTCACTGAGGTATGGGTTCAAACTCAATAAGGGACTCTTTTTGTTCAATTCTGTACCCTTGGTTAGTTTGCTGATGTCATCTTTGAAATCGAATGCTTGAATGGCTCGCAAAATGGTAGTAAGCGCTCTTCTCTGCTCGACTGCTGTGGTGGGTATCTCCATCTCGCGGTTCATATTTTTGGTCCTACTGGTCTCAATGAAGCGATGCACATATGCGATTACGTGAATTAGCGTTTGAAACGACTCATGGTGATTGATGCTGTATACCAGATCTGTCATGCTGGAGTTGGATACGATCATTACCGTGGCATTCTTTTTCTTCATTTCCTCGTCATCTGGATTAACTGCCTTTGCCTGGTAGTTTGCTAACCAACTTGACTCCCGTCCATGCAAGAAGAACGGGCCATAAAACCACAGGCTACATTCATGAAAACGTGCCGTTGATAGTCCTCGAGACAGTAAATCCGCAGGGTTGTCCTTAGAAGCCACATGCCTCCACTGCTGAGGTGTAGACGAATTGTGTATTGTTGCTACTCGATGAGCAACAAAGGTATGAAATGATGATGACTGTGCACAATCTCTGAATCTGTCCAATAGAATGTTGGTGTATTCATTAGGTTTAGATCCCTTTTGACTCTGTCGACAAATCTGACACACGTGACTGCTCCGCATAATTCCAGTCGAGGCAAGGTTTGGTTTTTCGTGGATGCCACTCGAGATTTGGCGCAAATCAATCGGAGATACGTAATGTTATCCTTGCTTGATCGTAGGTAAATGGCAGCTCCATATGCCTTTTCGGAAGCATCGCAGAAGGCATGTAGTTGAACAGAATTGTCTATTCCATGTGGCAGCACCCGCCTGTCGAATTTTGTATTTTTTAAATCTGCTAAGCTGTCCCGAAATCTTGTCCATTTGTCATGCCACTGTGGTGGCAAGTCTTCGTCCCATGAAAGTTTGGCCTGCCATAATTCTTGTATGATCATTTAACGCTAACGACTATAGGTGCTAAAATGCCGAGTGGATCGAATATTTTAGCGATATCTGACATGACCGTACGCTTGGTGATGTGCTGAGTGGTTGACACGTCGACCTTTATACAAAACTTATCAAGTTTAGGTAGCCAACTTAGTCCAAGTGTTTTAATTGTTGCGTCATCATGTGAGTCAAAATCCAAATTGACTTCTTGATCGCTGGCCGGAATATCTTTAAGTAGTTTTGGATGGTTTGCGCACCATTTCCTCAACTAAACTTAACTTAAAGCCTGCGGTTTCTAGTATCGCTGTGAGTTCGTGTTGGACGTCCAACGCAGTTGTTAAGCTATCAGCACCTGTTAGGCAATCGTCGACATAGAAATCGTTGAGTAATGCCCTTGCACCTAATGGCAAGGTGGTGCTGTAATTTCTTCCCAGTTCTTGTATGCATTTAATCGCCAGATACGGGGCTGGTCGGGTTCCGTATGTCACGGTGTTAAGTTGATAGCATGCTAGTTTGTCCGTCTGGTTCTTCCTCCACAAGATTAATTGGAATTTCCGATCATCTCGATTTACGAGAATCTGGCGATAAATCTTCTCAATGCCAGCGGTGAACACAACTCGTGGCAGCCGAAACCGGAGTAAAATTGAGAACAACTCGTTTTGTATGGTTGGTCCTGTGTGTAGAATGTCGTGGAGCGCGATCCCAGTAGATGTTTTTGATGAGGCGTCAAACACCACTCTCAGTTTAGTAGTGCTGCTTTCAGGCTTCTGGATGCAATGATGAGGAATGAAATAGCATGGAGAGGGTTTCTCGCTAGCTGAGACCTTAGTCATGTGCCCCAATGCCTCATACTCGGACATGAAGTCGGCATAGCCTTGTTTTAATTTGCAATCTCTTTCCAGTCGCCTTTCTGTTGCGTAGAAACGGTGTGTGGCTATCCGTTCGGATTCTTCAAGGTGAGATGTATCTTCCTTGAATGGAAGACGCACGATGAAACGACCATCATCGCTACGCGTTGTATTGGTGGTGTAGTGCGTCTCACAGGCACGTTCAATTGAAGTAAATGGACGCTCCGCTATTGGTGGTTCTTCAATTTCCCAGAATCGCTCCAAAATTGTGTTGAGTTCATCTTCGCTACAAATACCACAGGTGGCTGAGATCTGGAGGTTGCCTTCAATCTTGCCAGTGCACATCCTTCCAAATACTGTATTTTGAAGGAATGGACGGTCCGGAGAAATTTTATGTTTCCCGGATAGCCTTAGCGCATGGTATAGTTCTGCTCCTAGTATCAGATCTATATGACTCGGCTTGTAGAATTCTGGTCTGCCAACTGGCACGTTGGTAACTTCCAGTCGACAACTTGTAAGCATTTCGTTGGTTGTGGTGAAACGATTTTTGGTATGACAAATGCTGTAATGTCAGTTGAAAATCCGCCAATACAGGATCCTATGCGAGTGCTGATATGGCTGCTGGAGCATCCCTTGGCCCTTCCGATACCCTCAATGGTGAGAGTGGAAGGTTCTGGATGCAACTGTAATCTTTGTACTAATCGTTGTGTGATTAGATTTATTTGGGAGCCTGAATCTAAGATCGCCTTGCAGGTGATATATTGACCATCTGACGGTAATATGTTGAGCTTGACAGTGCCGAGTACCACGTATTCGTCCTGCAGACCTCGAGCAGGTTGCGATGTAGTAGATACTAAAGATGTGCTAAATGATTCGAAACCCTTTATCGGTAAGTTCTGAGTTGCTGCCGAAGACCTCCCAGAGGATGATGTGCTGTGTCCGTTGACCTCGTTTGATGTTGCAATGTCTTTTGCTTCATCAAGATGCAATAATGTATTGTGCTTTTTATTGCACTTAAGGCAGAACCGAGACATGCAATTGTTGAATTTATGACCACCTTTCAGACAATTGATGCATAAGTTATGTTTTTTAACTAACTGCAATCGTTGTCTTGCGGCCATTTGAAGAAAGTGTTTGCATGCGAAGAGAAGATGACCTTCGCCATTGCATGCCCTGCATTTTGTAGTGTGAGTTGGTGTAATTGTGGCTGGCAGACTCGTGAATGTTTTGGAACGCTGCTTGTTTCCCTGGCTGGAAGCAGCTTCTAAATATTGGAACCGTGACTCCAAAAAGTTGAGAAATGTCTTAATGGTTGGCATCTCCTTGGGATTCTGAAGTGATTGCTCGAATACCAAATGACTCTGGTTGTCTAACTTCTTGAGCAATGAGTGCAGAAGTATGGGTCCCCAGGACGACGTCTCGATGCCTAAATTGTTGAGTGCATTTAGGCATTCTGTCGTCGTATCGTGTAAATGTTTTATAGCTGCGGTGATCGTCTCGCTGTTACGGTTGGGGGGCGGTCTAACGATTTCTGCAGCAGCACTGATGTTAGAATTCTCTTGTTATTGTAGCGATCTTGAAGCATCTGCCATGCTGTGTCATAATTGCTCTCATAGGCCATTGTGTCATAGGCAAGTGCGTGATTAATCGTTCCGCCTCTCCAGTAACATGTGTCTTCAGATACCACATTTTCTGGATTTTGGCGAGTGGTTTCTTGTGAATCAATTCTTGAAACATTTCGAAGAACTGTCGCCATTTTAAATAATTGCCATCAAATGGCTGAAGTGTGATTCGTGGCAGCTGGACGTCATTATTGAAATGGTGCTGAGGTCCGGAATTTACTGTAGTCGGCAATTCTTTGACCTTCCTGGTTACCTCAATTATCTGCTGCTTGAGCTCCTTCTCAAGATGCGTGTATCCTTGAGAATCGTAGCCCTCTGTTGCTGGATCAATGCTGCACTCATAAATGAGGAAATGCAATTCCTCGGTCTGCCGCCAGAGCTGGCTAATACTATCTAATTTTACTTCGTAGTATTCACGTGGTGGATCTTCAATGGTTTCGTCGTACATCACACGCTTTGTGACGTCATTATTGCCTGTTGGCGACGAATCAACCTTCCGATTTGTACGTCAGCTACACTACTCTCCGCTGCTTGGTGCAGTTGGTTGGTGCTGGTCTGATCAGCACCTATAGTGCGTGACGGTGGGACAGGAGTTCTGACTGTTGAGAGTCGCTGAATCGGCGACGTCGTTGGTGCTTCCATACTGGCCCAATACTCTGATTCCTTCGTAAACTGCGTTATGTACGCCTTGGCTAATTCCGAGATTTCTTCGTAAGAACCACTTGCAAAGTACTCAACTTCAAGTGGTGTCTCACAGATTCTCCTGAGAGTTGTATCTTGCTTCTCGAATGCGTCATAAAGTGTTTCTAGCTTCGTGAGCCTCTCCTGGAAGTATTCGTACGACGTCTTCCGTGATGATGAATCCTTCTTGAAGTTGGAGATCAAGCGTTGAATGTTTTCGCCACAATCTGCCTGGATCCTTAATAGCTCCTTCAGGTTCGCCATGGTGGAACGTGTTAATTAAGCTGAATGAAGGATCACGTGCCTTTGTAAGGATCACGTCGGGGTCACCAAATTTATGTAGATTTCCCAATGAAATTAGTTGCCACGGCACATGAACCAGTGACAACTGTAGGGAAAATGATGATATTGCCTCGGCACTTGAACCGTAGACAATTGCTGGAGAAAAGAATGAAAAACACTGTGTTGTTTGCTTCAAAAACTTATTCTGATTTTATTAACTAAAATTTAGCGCTTATATGTACAATTTATGCTTACTATACAATTTGACTTTGCAGTCGCAGTTGGCCTCGTTCTCCGCTTGCGCCAAATAATGTCGCGTCAACTGGAGGGTATTGCACCTGGGCGTTGAACTCAACGGCGACTGCAACTACCGTGTGATATATCGGGTGACAAGATCAGCGACCGCAATATGCATAATATGCAGAATGCCTGCACAGCATATTTCGACATTGTCGTATGTTTGGGGCTGGTTCATTCGTCGCTGATTTGTTGACGAATTGAACAGATGTTGTTATGTAAAGTTTGATTCAGGAAGATTACGTATTTAACAATATAACCATTTAAGACCCTCTTTTGCCTGTATAACGTAAAAGTGGGCGGATCACGCCCATATTTGGCATATCAACGGATGAAGTTACCCAGAAAATTTTGTTATCATAACTAAAAAACAACGGCTGATATCATATTTTTACTAAAAAATAGGCGTGGTCGTAGACCGATTTTGCCCATTTTCAATACCAACCTGCACACCCTAAGAAAGAATATTTCTGTAATTTCATCACGATATCTTAACCGGTTCTCCTGTGATCGTGATTTCAACAGACAGACAGACAGACAGACAAACGGACGGACATGGCTAAATCGACTCAGGAGGTCACACTCATCAATAATATATGTATATACTTTTCTATACCTATCGTCTCTATTTCTATGCGTTACACATTTCGTGACAAAGTGAATATAAAAGTAGGGTATAATAAAGTATTTATGTTCGTATTTAAATAAAATTAGTTTAGTTTTGCTAAGGAAATTAATTCTGAGTTTGTAAGGACAGAATGAATCACTAAGAAATGAAATAAAGAAAAAAAATATATATATTATATACATATGTATATGCTGATGGAAACATAGTGAAGCTGAGCTAAACAACGGCAAGGTGACTTCGCAAATGAGTGAATGGTTAAGTGAAGTCAAGTAGTCTGATCGTCTCCCGGCGATAACCCCGCTTCCCGTCCAATTTTCCCGAATACGGTCATACGGCTTCGGCTTTCACGACTACGTTCACACGGCTTCGGCTTTCCCGACGACGGTCAACCGGCTTCAACTTTCCCGACTACGGTCAACGGTTTCGACTTTCATGGCACCGTCCAAATCGACCACTGGTGGTTTGCTTGCAGAAGTGTAAGCACGTAAGCCTTTAGTGGCTGCGCGAACACCGAATCGTAGCGAATTGGTTGCATACCTGTAAGCCACCAACTCCATACATTCGGTCCTACCGGTGTATTGCTTCGAATGGATTTTATGAGAACTCCGACCATAAGAGTTTTAAATAGGCGCCGCTATGCTTTATATTATCATAATTTGGAAACTGTAAGCCTTAGGAACTTGAAAACATGCATCATGACTTGTCCTACATCGCAGAGTTGCACTACGAATAAATTTTGTGAAAACTCCGCACCTAAAAGTTTCAATTGTGCGCAGCAATGCTTTAAAGTACCATACTTTGGAAACAATAAGGCCTAGGAACTCTAGCACCATGATTGGTTTTACATTGCAGAGGTGCACTACGGATGGTTTTTTAGAAAACTCCATTCCTAAGAGGTTCAAATGGGAGAGACAATGCTTCAAATTGCCATAATTTGGAAACTATAAGACCTAGGAACCTGAACTCTTGCATCGTGATTGTTCTTACATTGCAGAGTTGCACTACGAATGGCAATGGCAATGCTGTAAATTACCATATTTCATAGGGTCTACGAATCTGTACTCTTGCTTTGTTATACTGCAGAGGTGCACTACGAAGGGACTTTGAGAAAACTCCACCCCTAAGAGGTTTAAATGGGAGAACCAATGCTTTAAATTACCATAATTTGGAAAATATAAGGCCCTGAACTCTTGCATAATCATTGGTCTTACACTGCAGAGTTGCACTACGAATGGCAGTGGCAATGCTGTAAATTATCATATTTCGGAAACTATAGAGTCTACAAATCTGTACTCTTGCTTCGTGATTTCACTGCATAAGTGCACTACGAAGGGATTTTGAGAAATCTCCGCCCTTAAGAGGTTTAAATGAGAGACAATGCTTTGAATTACCATAATTCGTATTTTCTAGATTGAATTATATTAGTTCATTATAAAATATTGTATTTGGCTTAGCCGGCAGAGTAAGCCATGGGCCTCAGCTAAGAATTCTATTTCTTTGAGTTATAAAGCCGTCAGATTATTGCCAGGGCTTGATAATGATAAGAATTGCCGGTTTCAGTCTCTCTGATCTAATTCTGACTTTATTTCCAAAAATCTTGCCCTTTTATAGTGGATTTAGAAGGGCGGACTTCAAAATATTATAAACATATTTCTTATAGTTAGATCGTGATTGGTCAGCGGATTCTGCTGATCCAATCAATATTACAATGTATTTAAATTATTGTATATAAATATTGGCTGTTCTACATTCTGTCGCATTCTTGATAAAATGTGTAGGGAGGGAAAAGAAAGCATTAACTTATACGCGGCTGAACTTAGCGCGGTCAACGCTCCAACAGGAAACGCTAGTGTTGCAATTTTGATGCGCTGCGTGCACACTACCGCTGGTCAATTCGACTGTCGCTTATCGAGCAGTCATGGTGACTCGTGTGGTACACTACACCCTCACCCTTTCAAGAAAAATATATATTTTGAAAAAATATATATAAGATAACTTCTCCAGAGTCGAAATTAATTTCGTTGGATTATCATTATACTTTACAGATGGATTTACTTTTATCATCAGCTGGAGTGGGTCTTAACTCCACCGCCACCGCTGTATCTTCTAATAATTCCTTGCGATTCTTTCTTCTTCTTTACAACATTTTCTTCATCACCGACGATCGTTAGAATTAGAAGAAGAATTAGAAAAATAAGAATTTTTTACATCCCAACTGATAGGTTTCTTGGAAGATCGAAGTTATTTTGAACGTGAGCAATAGGTATTTTTTTGTACTTGGATGGAAAAATAGAAATCACTAATCACTCTTTTGGAATCGTTTTTGTGAGGAAATATATAAATAAAATTCTGCATAAATCTAGTTTAGCCCATTAGCCCTGATCTTGTTTCTTTTTTTACTAGATGATAAAATCCGAATGGTGAAAAAAAACAACTCTGCTCGCGATTAATATGGAATTAGAAAAATAAGAATTTTTTACATCCCAACTGATAGGTTTCTTGGAAGATCGAAGTTATTTTGAACGTGAGCAATAGGTATTTTTTTGTACTTGGATGGAAAAATAGAAATCACTAATCACTCTTTTGGAATCGTTTTTGTGAGGAAATATATAAATAAAATTCTGCATAAATCTAGTTTAGCCCATTAGCCCTGATCTTGTTTCTTTTTTTACTAGATGATAAAATCCGAATGGTGAAAAAAAACAACTCTGCGTGAGGGCGCGTTGAAATCTAAAATCGTGATACGTATATATACAAAACTACAGCGCGTGGCCTAGCGTTATGGGTATCAAGAGAAAGGTAATTTTATTTGCTTTTAAACGGTATATAAATATTGGTTCCTTTAGGTAACTAATGCAGATTATGTAAAAAAAGGTCAAAAATAATCACAAAAAACGTTATTTCCTTAAAAAAATGCGTGAATAATATATAAGAATTCACATTAAATTAAAAGGTCCATTTCCTTTAATTTGGTATACGGCACTTCAATATACACCCTCAATTTTAAAAGACTTTCCTAAAAGACGCACCGAAAAATTGGTCTAAAAATACTCTTTTATTTTTTTATTTCTAGTGTAGCTAAAAATTAGACTAACGAAAAACATTTTTTGTACGAAAAACAATGAAAAGTATTTTTAGACAACGTTTAAAGTGTGTAAGCACATAAACAAATTACTTATTAAAGAAACTCACTTTTAGTCAAGTACTTCTTTGTACACCACATTAGTAGTCATTCCAGTGAACAACCAGTGAACACTATGGCTTCAATTACATTTTTGTGAAGTGCCATTGCGAAGTTTTGGTGGAATAAGGTTCTTTAGAAAAATTACTGGACAACCAACTTTGTGGGTAGGTAGATTTGGAGGGTTTAGAGTATTTAATGATAATGAATGGACAGTATCATCGGTTTTCAATACCGAATCCAGGGACTCTTCTATTCTATTTCCGTTGATTGAAACGATCTGAGCAAAATATCATTAATAATAGCAGCCCTTTCGTTTTTTGGAGTGAAGATCGAAAGTTTGCATAGCCATTTCATAGAAATATTTTGATAAATTTGATAAATATTCGCGCATATTTTGATAAATCTTCTCAATTAGTTCTTTACATTTACGATATCGATTTCTATAAATATTTCTTTTCTGTTTGTGCACAAAATGGTAGGTTTCTCTGAATGCGAATCTGGATTCGTCAGATTATTGCCATACCTATTTACTATAAATCTAAACTGCTTTACGTTCTTTATATCTCATAATGATGTACAGACCCATGTGTAGAGTTGATCAGGCGCCGATTGGTTTGTTGTAACACCTGTCTTATATTTTTTCTTATTCTTCATTCCCCTTGTTACGATTAATGTTCTTTTTATATTTTTATCATTTTCTTTAGGAATCATTGCTTTTAACGTTTCAGAATTTATTTGGATTCTTGATATTGCATCTGCATTAGTATTAATTTTTCCTTGTACATATATACTTAATCTCAAATTCATAGTCGGTATGGTCTAATCTTATTCTGGTCATTTTGGAAGAAGGAATTTTTATGTGTATATAGTGATACTAAAGGTCTGTGGTCTGTTACCACAATAAATCTGTTACCATAAAGATATGGCCTAAAAAAATTTATTCCCCAATGAGTTTTTTCTCTAAAACCGATTTGGTTAAGTCATGTTCTTCTAGTGCTTTATTGGCGTAAGATATGAGTAAGTCAGTTCCAATATCACCTTGTGGTAATACTGCGCCAAGAGCGTAGTTTGAAGCGTCAGTTGTCAGATTAAACGGTTTTGAAAAATCGGGATATTATAAAATTGGTGGGTTCATTAATTTTTCTTTTAGGTTGTCGAAAGCGTTCTGGTGATCTTCTGTCCATGTGGATTTGTTGTTTTTCTTTACATTAAATGATTTTAATGTAATTGTAATTGTTTTTAATTAATATGAAAAGTCCCGAGAAGAAGTAATTCGTAAAAAATCTAGAAAACCTAATCCGTGGATTAACGATGAATTAAAAGCAGATTGCAGAAAGCGCGATACACTTTATAAAAGGTGGCGTACAAACCCCTATGATATAACTAGAGAACGCGAATATAAAATATTCCGAAATATGCTTAACAAAAAAATAATGCAAACAAGAAATAATTACTACAAAAATAAATTACATGAATCCAAATATAACATCCGCAATACATGGCAGACAGTAAATGAAATAATAGGTAAAAAAACAGAAAGCGTAGATGATGTGTTGTTAAAGAATTTTGGTACACGAAATCAAACTAGGATGATTAACACGTTTGCACAAACGTTTTGCGAAAATATTAAACGAACGATCCATGACTACGAAATCAAAACTATAAATGAAAAAAATTCTAGAAATATGAATTCTGCCTATATAAGTGAAATTAGTGAAAAAGAAATATATGATATTATAGAAAGCTTAAACATTAAAAAGAGCCCAGGATGGGATGAAATCCGGCCAATAGACATAAAAAATAATATCGTAGTGTTTACGCCCATAATTACGAAACTAATAAATTTAAGCTTGTCGCAAACCGTAGTGCCGAAATTGCTAAAACAAGCAATTGTCCGGCCGATATACAAAAATGGTAAAAAGGCGGATTATGGAAATTATAGACCAATATCCATATTATCAATTGTTGAAAAAATTCTTGAGGAAATTGTAGCGCGCAGGCTAAAAAGCTTCATAAAAAAATTCAATATAATACATCCAAGTCAATACGGCTTCCAAAGTGGTAAAAACATAAACAAACTATTAGGGAATTTTGCAAATCGACTAAACGAAAGTCTAAGTAAGGGACATCACAGCTTGGCAATATTCATAGATTTCAGTAAAGCGTTTGACACCTTGTCACACAAAAAACTCATTTTGTCTCTTTGTATTCGTGGTAAATTCCTAAATTGGTTTGAAGACTATATAAATTTAAGAACTTATCGTGTCAAAATATGCAACGAACATAGCGATGAAGTGGAAATTAAAAGTGGCGTTCCACAAGGCTCTAAATTAGGCCCACTATTATATATTATATATACCAACGATATGCTACACAACTTGAAACATAGCTCAGCCTTCGCCTATGCAGATGACACGGCGATTGTAGTTTCAAATCGAGAGTTAAATGTTGCAATAGACAGAATACAGCAGGACTTTAATGCTATAACGCGTTGGTCGCATGATAATGGCCTAGCACTAAATGCATCCAAGACAAAATTAATGCATATAAAACCACCCCACTTTCTCTACAGCGTTGTAAAAATTAAATACCATAGTGTGGAATGTATTCATTTAAACAAAACAACTGACAACGATTACTCTGATGATGGATGCAGTACTTATATTGAAGCAGTAGAAACGTATAAATATTTAGGTGTGTTTGTAGACCACAATTTTAAATGGCGAACGCATATCGAAGAACTTGAGAAAAAGATAAAAAATCATCCTATGCAATTTTTCATTTGAGTAAAGTATGTTGTTACGAAGTCCTAAAGCAAATGTACTCATCGCTATGTGAATCATATTTAAGACATGGAATTACAGCCTGGGGCACATCAATACATTGTAAGCAGCTGCAAAAGAGCCAGAACTATGTGCTCAAAATTTTGAGTCGAAAAAGAAGAACCAATAATAATGGAAACTGTATAAATCTTGCGAGAACACTTGATGTATTAGATGTCAACAACATATTCCAGCACTGCGCGATGACAGAATTCTATGAAGATAGCCGTTTTAGATGCGAAATAGACCATCATTATGAACAAGAAAAAAAACCGAAGGAAGATGCAAAGTTAACCAATTCCATAATAATTATGGAAGGAATATGCTGACAGTACAACTCCCAACGCTCTTTAATAAATTGCCACCAGATCTACTGAACATACCAAATATCCATAAAAGGAAAAAACTTTTGAAAACGTATCTTATTCATCATTAATTCTGAATGCGAATAGTTTATTTTATATATAGTTCGGTTTAATTAGTCTACGTATAAGTATAGGTATAGGTATAAGAAATGTGCAAAAAATAAAATATGAAGACTGCTAAAAAAAAAAGAAAGTCTGATATGTATATCAAATGTATATCATATTATATGTATGTTAATAATAAGAGAATATCACATAAAATAATCATGTAATCACAACCAATTAGAACTGTAACTTGGTAAATTGTATATGTGTTTGTCCTGCAGAAAAGCCAAATATGGCTTCGCGGGGTATCATCTGTAAGAGAGATTATATGTATATATGTATATTTTAAAGAAAGAAAGAAAGAATAATAAAGAATAATAAATAAAGAATTATTATACAAAAAAAAAAAAAAAAAATTAAATTTAAGTGAATTTAAGCATTTAGCAATTTCTGAAACATTTTTTATGAATCGTGTGTAATAATTACAGAAAGATATGAATCGTCTAGTTTCGTCGGCGTTTTTCGGAATTGGATAATTCTTTATTGAGTCATTTGTCTGGGTTTCTTTTGATTCCTTTGTCTGTTATTAAATGCACTAAAAAAAATTACTTCTGTTTTCAAGAAATTACATTTATTTGCATTTAATTTTAAGGTGTACGTTCGTAGTCGGTCAAAAACTTTCACTAAATTTTCATTGTAGTGTTTTAAACTACAACCAAAGATAATGATGTCGTCTACGTCAAGGAATGCTTCGCTTTCCAGTCCACTGAGTGCTATTGTCAACATTCTTTGAAAGCTGTTGGTGGATATCTTTATTCCAAATGGTAGTCTTTTAAATTTATAGTGTCCGTTTTCTGTAGAAAAAGCTGTTAATGGTCTTGAATTTCTGTCTAAAGGTATTTGGTGGAAAGAGCTAGTCATGTTAAGTGTCGAAAAGTATTTTGCTCTTCCTAATTTGTCAAGTATACCTTCTAGTCTTGTTAAGGGGAATTTGTCGTTTACTATTTTGTCATTGAGTTTACGGTAATGTATTACTAGTCTCCATTTTTTGTTGTCCTTCTTTCCTTTTTTTGTGGTGGTGAATTGTATGGTTCAATTATGTCCTCATTTAATAATTTTCTAACTTTTTTAATTTTTTCTTTTTGTGTCTGCGGAAGTCTATAGTTCTTTATGTAAGTCGGACTTTTGTCGTTGAGGTTAATTTCTTGTGTGTAAAAGTTATTAGGTGACGTTTCACTGTTCTTGATGTTAGGATATAATAATTTGTTAATGTACAATGAGCTCACATCTCGATGGTAAAACACTTTTTATCGATGTGTTTAAATGTAATGGTACAATTATATCGGTTTCATTAAAACTGAATGTATTAGTTAAGGTTTCGTAATCTATTTTACAAAAATATTTTCTTAATAAATCTCTCCCGATAATTCCATCTGTTAATATATGTAGGAAAATTTTCATCTACTACTAAGAATTTATAATTAATATTTTCATTATCTAGTTTTATATTTAAATCTATTAAACCTAATGGTTCTATAACTTCATTAGTGATACCTCTTAATTTGCAAGTATTGTAAGTTCTATAAGTAGTATACTTTACATCATTATTAGTTTTTATTAAAGATACATCTGCTCCTGTATCTATAAAAAATTTAAGTTTTTTATTGTTGTCATGCAATTCAACAAAGTTTGTAGCATTCTTTGGAATATTATAAAATTTTGCTATTGTTTTTCGCTTCCGGAGGGGAAATTTAATTGCCCTCCGAGCCTACCTCGTTTGCCTGAGCATTCAATGTATAAACTCTATTGTTAGTGTTATTACTGCATCTGGTATGTGTGTTCTGTGTATAATTGTTGTTGAAGTTATTTGAGCGGTTGTTGTTGTTAAAAGAAGTGTTCCGGTAGTTTGTGTTGTTATTATTAAAATGATTGGATGAATTTTGTCGTTTGTTAGTGTTGTTCTTGTTGAAGAAGTTGGTCGAATTTCTTTTTATGTCATTAGTTCTGTAGTGATTTCTATTTTAGTTTACATTGTACATTATTTAGTCACTTGAGTTTTGGTTTTTTTCTATTTCTAAAGCGAGGTTTATTGCTTCATTGAATGTTTTTGTTTGAGCCGCGAATAATGTTGATTTCAAATTTTCATTGAGACCGTTTTTAAATACAGTGAGTGCATAGGTATCATTTATTTTCGTAATTACGTCTTTTTGTGCACTACTGGCGTTTCTTTTCTTTGTACTTTTGCACTGTTTTGTTGTTTTGTCTTA
Organism: Myopa testacea; assembly: GCA_949629155.1. Classification (NCBI taxonomy): domain Eukaryota; kingdom Metazoa; phylum Arthropoda; class Insecta; order Diptera; family Conopidae; genus Myopa; species Myopa testacea. Next base: position 23,479,212 of record OX451346.1, on the reverse strand, counting down.
TACCGCTCAGAGTAGTATGTATTTGAGACTGTTGTGATGTTCTTGCATCTTAACAGCGCAACTCAATGTTTAATTGAAAAATGATCTTTTATTTTTTAACACTATTTATTTGTTCTTTGTTCAGTTTTTAAACTTCACTATATACATATATTCGGATTAAATCTTTAAAAAGCTGTGCAGGAAAGGTTTGAATGCGTGGTTCACTGATGATGTTCGAGAACATCTTCACGACAGTGAGTGAAGATGTCGACCCCGACCACCAAGGCTGGAGCCGAAGAGTTCACAGTCAAGCTTTAAGCTTGCCTCTCCTGAGCGGCCGAAGTCCGCGCTCCGAGAGGACACGGCTTCGTACGATCAGGAGAGGCAGTCTGGCGAGCGGTTTGCTTTGGCGTAAACATCCCGCCCGCCTTGCAGGACTGCAAAGCTCCCCGACCCTCACCTCTGGGGTGGATCAGGCTCCTAATTGTGCAGGGTGCTGTGATGGGCCTCGCCGCAGTCCGTGCAGCGGCGCGTGCTGGTGCATCGTGGTGAGGTATGCGAACACGCCAGGCAGTTGATGCATACGTGGCGTCCAGCCAGCGTCCTTCGACCGGCAAATCGAGGAACTGGCCGCACTGCCGGAGCGGGTGCTCTCCACGGCAGAGCGAGCAGCATCCTCGGCGGCGAGATGGGCGCGCTCCTGCTGGTCGCCAAAGGTCGCGCGAGCGGCTGCGATGACCAACCATCGCCTTGGTCGATGGGGGGCGAGCGTCGTTGCCACATGGCTGGTGGCTCGGCGAGTAGCTGGAGCCGGCCACGTGCCCATGCCGCTTCTACATAAGCCCTTGGGGATGGCGGTCGTCTGGCCTCGGGTGACGGGAACCGTGGTGGTGTTGGGCGTCGGTGCGGCTGGCCGCGTCCGCGACGCGCCGGAAAGTACGGCTCCTGAAGGGCCACAGCTAGGCGGCGGCGCCAGCCAGCCGCCTTTGCACGTTTGCACGGCGGCTGGCGTAGCCAGCATACGGCCCAGCCGGTAGAGGGCGCCGCGGAGGCGAACGCGTTTCATCTTGGATCTGTGGAGAAAAAAGGCATTAATAACTACTCGAGACATGCACGATAAGGATACTAATTTAGAAATTGAACGCGTGAGTTGACCGTTAGCCGTTCTGACATCGGCCACGCGGACTCGGACGTCCTGACCCTTATACACCTTGACGATGCGGCCCAGCCGCCAGGACGTGGAAGGAAGGTTGTCGTCACGGACAACAACCAGGTTGGGTTATAGGTTGAGCTGCGGAGTCTTCCACTTTGTGCGACGCGCAAGCTCATGCAAATATTCCGTTTTCCACCGGTGGCAGAAATGTTGGGCGAGGGCCTGGACACGTCTCCATCGGTTGAGAATGGAGAGCGGATTTTCGAGGGAATTGTCAATCGAAGTGGCCAGGAGTTATTGCCTCCATAACGTTGGGATCCTCAGATTGAGGATGAAGGGGGCGTGAATTGAGGCACGCTTCAATTTTGCTCAGGAGAGTTGAGAACTCTTCAAATGTAAATTTCGACGTAGGGGCGACTTTGCGCAGATGCGTTTTGAGGCTCTTAACACCGTCCTCCCAGAGCCCTTCCATGTGAGGAGCATGTGAGGGGGGATGAAGTGCCATTCAACATTCTGGTGCGAATGTTGCGTTTCGATGAGATCGCGGGTTCGAACAAGGAATTGCTTAAATTCTTGTTTGAGCTTTTGTGAGGCGCCGACGCAGTTTGTGCCGTTATCCGAATACACCTTTGCGGGGCAGCCTCGGCGCGCTGCAAACCGTGAGAAGACCGCAAGGAAGGCGGCCGTGGTCAGATCACTGACAGCCTCTAAATGGATTGCCTTGGTCGCAAAACGGAAAAAGATACACGTATAACCCTTCGTTATTAAGCACGCACGGCCGGTGTAATTCTTGATGTCGAAAGGGCCCGCAAATCCGTTGTTAGCAAAGGGGCGGGAGAAAGTCGTGCGTTCTTCTGGTAATGCCGCCATAATCTGCGTTCTTTGTTGCTTCCGATGCAAGATGCACGGCTTACAGTGGTGGATAGTCGTCTTGATGAGGTTCTTTACTCGCGGAATCCAGTGTTGGGTCCTGGGCAATCGGAGCATCAGCTGGTTACCACCGTGAAGCGAGATCTGATGAATAAAAAGAACAAGTAACCGAGACAACTGACAGTCGTACGGCAAAATTATTGGATGGCGTTCATCGAATGGCAAATTCGGGCATGAAGACAACCGCCCGCCAAGGCGCATCGTTTGGTCTTCATGAATAAAAGGATTGAGTGAGAGCAAACGACTTTTAGAGCTCACTTGTTGCTTGCTTTCGAGCGCATAATATTCGTCGGGAAAATGTGTCTTTTGACAGATGATTGTGAGACGACGTTTGGTGTCTCGAATCTCTGTCGTTGAGTGTCGCAAAGTGGCATATAGAGGGTTCCGTTTACAGCGTGTGTTATCTATAAACCGTTGTACGTATGAGTATACGCGTAGGGCTCTCGGGAGAGAGGAAAACCTGTCAAGTGGGCCTTCGTCTGGTCGGAAGTAAATGTGAAGAGCCTTACAGGCTTTTCTTCAAGTGCGGTAGCAAACTCAGAGGCCGTTCGTAGTTCGGGCCAACGATCCTTGTCGTGGATGAACCAAGGTGAACCATTCCACCAAAGGGTACTCTCAGCTAATTCTTGGGGCGTGGCACCGCTGCTAGCTAAATCTGCTGGATTATCGTGCGAGTCCACGTGAAACTATTGAGTGTGTGGTGCTCTTTCAATGATTTTGGCAACGCGGTTCGCCACGAAAGTGGCGAATCTCGTTTCACCTGGGAATTCGAATCGTGGCGATATGTTGGTAATTTCAAAGGAAACTCAACCATGTTTGCTGCGTCAGTGCGGGAAGTTGGTCATCCCAGTCAATCTTGTCTAGCCAGACTTGTTGGATCAGCATTTTCGCGGCAACGATGATAGGTGCCAGCCAACCGGCTGGATCGAAGCTTCTCAGCTTCGCGATGAGAGACAGCACTTCTCGTTTGGTGTACGTTGGCTGTATGTCAATCGTCTGTGTGTCGAAGTAAATGTCATCGCTGGTGGCATTTCAACGAATACCGAGCATCTTTGCGGTACTGTTGTCCTCGAACTTCAAGAACTCGGCGTTGAGCAAATGGGATCCAGGCAAGTCGTCCAAAATGTGTTTGTCGTTGGCTGTCCATTTCCGAAGAGAGAAGCCTGCCGTATTCAACGCCTCTGACAGTTCGTCGCGCATTTGAGTGGCCATGGTAAGGTTGTGAGAAACAGCCAACACGTCATCAACGTACATTGAATGTCGCAAAATGTGGGCCGCCAGCGGAAACTGTTGTTGTGTGTCTTCCGCTAGCTGAAGAATAGTGCGGATCGCTAAAAAGGGGGCGCAATTCACGCCAAATGTTACCGTTTGTAACTCGTAGTCCCTAACTTCGAATCTCGGAATAGTATTCGTTGGTAGGGGGTATGTTTCGGGTCGACGAAGATCTGGCGGTACATTTTCTGAATGTCACCCAAAAAACATACCGAAAAAAGCGCCATCTTAGCATTAAAAATGTTAAGTCAGCTTGTAGAACAGGGCCTGTAACGTGTAACACATCGTTGAGACTGAGCCCACTTGTGGTGGGGCAGGATGCATTGAACACGACTCTGACCTTGGTGGACGTGCTGTCCGATTTTATAACCGCATGATGTGGCAAATAATAGTGCTCAGCATCGGGTCGGGGGGGCGCTACGGCCGTCATATAACCTAAATCAAGATAGTCTTGAACTACATCGTCATATTGCCTTTTGAGGTCATGGTTTTTGACTAACCTTGCTTCTGAGCGAAGATATTGTTGGTGAGCGATGTGCCGTGAATATCCTAGCGAGTGTTGGTTTACGGCTTCGGTTTTGAATGGCATCGTAACGATGTAGCGGCCGTCAGGGCTCCTACGAGTTCTTTTTACGAAATTCTCTTCGCAAAACTTTTCAGAGGGGGATAAGTGACGAGTTTTGGGAAGTTCTTCCACCACCCAAAAACGTTTGAACTGTTGTTCGATGGTGACTTCATTGAAGAAGGCCACCCTTATGTTGGGGCTATCTGATTGTAGCAGGGGGAATGGTCCGGTGATTATCCAGCCGAACACAGTGTGTTGTGCTAGAAGTGAACCTAACACATTGCGGCGAATACCGTCAAGTATGATCGCCGGAAAGAGATCGGCTCCAATGAGAACGTCACTTGCTGACTTTTAACAAAGTTGACGTGTGCGAGCTCGATGTTACGAGGGAGGCTGCGAAGCAACGCGCTATCGAACGAGTGGGCGGGCAGTCTGCCCGTGATTTGCGACAGCACTAGCGCTGTGGCATGAATCTGAAACGAGGGGTCGCGTGGCGACTTGAGCTAAACTCACAAGATTTTGAAACCTTTGCAGAAATGGTTTCGTTGAGGCCAGAAACCGTTGCTTTCACTGGCCGCATGGGGATTTTGAGCATCTTCTGAACGTGGTCAGAGATGAAGGATACTTCGGATCCTGGATCGATGAGGGCAGGAGCGGCATAACAAGTACCGTCGTGGAATATAGTGACCGCTTCGGTGCGGCAGCGAAACAAACTTGATGGTTATCGGGCTGATTTCGATCAGTGGACTGTATTTGTTGTTGACTGATTTGGGCGGCGTTGGCCGACGTGGAGGGCCCTGTAAAGGGTGGTGCTCGCGCGTTAAGTGGGTTGTTACGGGGCTGATTGGGTTGCAATGCAGCGTTTCTACTTGGCGGAGACTTTGGCTGCTTAGTGGACGGACGCGACGTTGAGTTAGCTAAGGGTCGGTTCTGCGCTTGCTCGCGATGCAGCAACGTATGGCGTCGCGCCTGACATGTCGCGCAATTGTATTTGCTGGGGCATCGTTGTATCTGATGCGCTTGCGCGAGACAATTCAGAAAAAGGCGCAACTTTTTCACTACCTCTAGACGTTTACCGGAAGCCATTTCCAAAAATTGCGGACAAACTCGAATTGTGTGTTGCTCGGAGCAGCTGACATACGGTCGATGCAACATTCAATTGGAATGTGTTGACGCGTTTTGTCGAGGGGGCCACCTGCTGTTGAGCGGGTGACGCGCGACTCTTGCTTGCGGACGCAGCTTTTATATCTTGCACCGTTTCCAACGTTTGAAACCGATGTGTCAAGAAAGCGTCGAGATCGGACCATTTTGGAATATTAAATTTATTTGAGATAGACTGTCCCCAAAGCGACAGGGTGGCTTCCGGAAGCCGACTAGAGCATAGAAAAAGTATTATAGTGTCCCGGTGTGACGTGTCGACGCCTTGGAGCGCCAAAGCGGCGAGAATATTATTCATTTCCCGCTGTAGATTTTTAATTTCGTGACCGGTTTCCCTAGTAATCGTCGCGAGACCAAAGAGATTTTTAAGGAGCGTGTTAACGAGAACGCGTTTATTTTCATATCGTTCTGATAAATTTTGCCACGCTTGCTCGAATCCTTCATTCGTCAAAGGAGACTTTTGTACGATTTCCTTTGCTTCTCCCTTTGTCTTTTGATTCAAATGAAACAGTTTTTCAACCGGGGTGAGACGCGTATTCTTAATATACAGTGCGGTGAACATGTCGCGGAAGAAGGGCCAGGTCAGATAGTCGCCTTTAAAAATGTCGGTATCGCATGGAGGCAAGCTAATGTTATACCCGGTGGGCGGCAACTCTGCCGTATCCATTGAGGGCAGCGGAGCGCAGGACATTATCCACGAGTTGACTTGGCTTTTGATCAATCCAACGCATCGCTTGTAATTATCGTACGCTTTAAAACACTTTTCCTTAAGGCTTTTTGTGTGTGGTGCCATCGCCTCGTCCTTCAGCATTTGCTCGAGAAGGCCGCTATACGCGGACTTGATTAGGGACCACTGCGAGTTGAGCTCCGTAATGTCCAACTCCAGGGTATCCAATGTTTGCAACTCCGGTGAACTGGTCAGAAGGTGCGCACCGAATTCCACCAAGTCGTCCGCCAGGCGTATAAAAGAGCCAAGCCGTTCCATTGTATGTGCGTTAGGGTTACGACCGATTGAGCAAAAGAATACGCGATATGAAACCTATGTGCGTTGGTGCAAAAGAATACAGGGGCTAAAATAGCTTAGACAGATGGGCTACTAAAGAAATAAAACACCTTAATATTTTTATTCCTAACAAGAATTTTTATTATGATTTTATATCAAGGAATTATATTTTTCGCCACAGTGCAAGAATTGTTGATTCTCTTGGCACGTTAAACGACGGCGCTAGATCGCTGAGAGCGCGTAGAGATGAGCTGTAAGTTTCCGACGTAAAGTTTACGTGGATGCGATAAGTAGGTGAGTAAGTCACTGGTTCTGCTGCAAGCACGGTACAGTGTGCGCTATTTGGAAATTTTGAACGTTGACGTCGATAGTACAAGTACGAATTTTATGAGAAAAACGCGCCGCTTGTAGCGTCTCACGCGGAGAGAGCGATCAATGTTCGAACGAAAGACCGAAAGAACGTGTTGCTTGCTTGGCTGCAAGCGGAGAGCGTGTCTATGTGAGAGCACGTAAACCAAACAAACCAGCAAAAGGTGGTGGTTTTTTGGTTTCTAAGTGAACCGCGCAGCAGAGCGTAAGCTGAGAGCGTGTCTATTTAAGAGCACGTAAACCAAACAAACCAGCAAAAGGTGGTGGTTTTTTGGTTTCTAAGTGAACCGCGCAGCAGAGCGTAAGCTGCGAGCGTGTCTGTGGTGAGCACGAAAACCAAACCAACCAGCAAAAGGTGGTGGGTTTTTGGTACACCTTACCTTATGTACTTATATGTACATATATAAGTGAATAAATTCTAAGTTTTGGCGCACCGTTATCCCGAAGTTAATTCTCCCGTTAACTTCGCGTGTACACGGGAGTATATGCCTATATACATATATATATACGTGCTGCGTATATATGTACAGTTTAATCAAGTATTTAACTTAAAATTTGCACTTTATCAATTTAGACAACTTACCTTTAACCAAAAAGGGCGACGATGTCGTGGAGTTCGATCCCTATCCGGCTCGTGCTGGACCAATCTTAACAGCGCAACTCAATGTTTAATTGAAAAATGATCTTTTATTTTTTAACACTATTTATTTGTTCTTTGTTCAGTTTTTAAACTTCACTATATACATATATTCGGATTAAATCTTTAAAAAGCTGTGCAGGAAAGGTTTGAATGCGTGGTTCACTGATGATGTTCGTGAAGACAGTGAGTGAAGATGTCGACCCCGACCACCAAGGCTGGAGCCGAAGAGCTCGCAGTCAAGCTTTAAGCTTGCCTCTCCTGAGCGGCCGAAGTCTGCGCTCCGAGAGCTTCGGACGATCAGGAGAGGCAGCCTGGCGAGCGGTTTGCTTTGGCGTAAACATGGGTTTTTCATTTGTTTCTAAGGAATTGTAAATTAGCTCTGTGATTTTTACAAATGACTCAATTTCTTTAAACGAGCCTGTAAAAATTGGAATTGCTTTTATTGCCGTGTCAATATTCAAGTTACTCATTTTCACTTGGTCCCTGACAAAATTTCTTGAATCGATTTAATTATATTTTTAAATTTTATTATACTCTCTTTAATTTTTTCCTGATTTTCTTCAGTTTCTATGATTTAAATTTTTTGAACTCTTTAAATTCTGGTTTCTTTTTGTTAAAATGTTCATTTGTTTCTAATCTATCTGGAGTTTTCTATAAATTTATAAGAAATTTAGTTGTAATTTCTAGTAATTCCTCCATTTATTGAAGGTTTTTTTTCTTGTTTAATCATACAACATTACTCTATTCACATGTCTTAATACATAATGTTTGTAGATCTTATTAATTTTATACGCTACATACATATGTACTATATACATTAGGGTGGTCCTTAGCTATAGGGGCCGAAAATTTTGTTGAGTTTTTTTTTGTCTTACCCTCTTAAAATATAATAGTAGGTCAGGAAATGATATGTGCGAAATTTCAGCGAGATCGGACATCGGGAACCCGTGCCGCATCAAGGACGAAGTTTTCAAATTTCAGTACAATCGTAAATTTTCAAATTCCGAATTTTTTTTTGTTTACCCTCTTAAAATATGATTGTAGGTCAGGAAATGATATGTGCGAAATTTCAGTGAGATCGGACAACAGGAACCCGTGCCGCATCAAGGACGAAGTTTTCAAATTTCAGTACAATTGTAAATTTTCAAATTCCAAATTTTTTTTTTTTACCCTCTTAAAATATGATGGTCAGGAAATGATATGTGCGAAATTTCAGCGAGATCGGACAACGGGAACCCGTACCGTATTTAACAGAAGTTCTACCGTGGTGTAGAAAAGTACATTTTTCGAAATAATAATTCAAATCTTTCCGAAAATTTAAAAGTTATGAATCCCAGTTTTTGTGACCGTTATTATTATAAAATTAATTGTAATATCTTATAAAATATTACATATGTATTTGTTAATGTACGCCTTTCATTAAGGTTGATTTATTCGCATCTGGATAGCGTTGCCGATAATCTTCTAGTACTTGTAAAATTAACTGCTTATTATTTTCATCTTTCGTCATGAAAAAAAAATATGGAAAAAATTTTTGAAAATTTACGATTGTACTGAAATTTGAAAACTTCGTCCTTGATGCGGCACGGGTTCCCGATGTCCGATCTCACTGAAATTTCGCACATATCATGTCCTGACCTACAATCATATTTTAAGAGGGTAAACAAAAAAAAATTCGGAATTTGAAAATTTACAATTGTACTGAAATTTGAAAACTTCGTCCTTGATGCGGCACGGGTTCCCGATGTCCGATCTCGCTGAAATTTCGCACATATCATTTCCTGACCTACAATCATATTTTAAGATGGTAAACAAAAAAAAATTCGGAATTTGAAAATTTACGATTGTACTGAAATTTGAAAACTTCGTCCTTGATGCGGCACGGGTTCCCGATGTCCGATCTCGCTGAAATTTCGCACATATCATTTCCTGACCTACTATTATATTTTAAGAGGGTAAGACCGAAAAAAATTTGATTTTGAAAATTAAGGACCACCCTAATATACATACATAGTATATAGTTACTGCTAAGAATATTATTATTAGAAAAAAAATTATTCTTATACTATCTTGTGTGTTTGCTTTTTAGTGTATGTTTGTGCTGGTTTGTTCGTTATACGTAGGTTTTGTCTGCACTAGTTCCATCTTTCTTAGTTGTGGTTTCTGTTGTAGTCCGTTGCTTCCTCGAACTTTCAGCTTCGCGGTTCTTAATTTGTGACAGCTCCTGATAAAGCTGTGTCATCACTTCCCAGGTAGGTGGATTTTCTTGCAATTCGAAGATTAGTCCCTTGAGCTGCGCCTTCCTTTTTCGGCCCTTGACCCGTTTTCCTCCTCGTTTCTTTTTCGTCAATAAATAAAATTTTAGAATCGTAGTCTTTTCTTTATCAGTCTGGATCAGTATATATTGCTTCTTCGTTTGACGTCGTTCGTATTCCTCGATGCTCACTCCCACAGGATGGCAGTGCTTCAATGATGACGCTTTGTAATCTGGTGCTTCGGAGTTATTTCCCTTGGGTACATATTGCATTACAGTGTCACGAAGATTATCTGTGCAGGAACAGCCGTGTAACTACGAATGATTAACTGCTTTGACCAGGTAAATCGTGAAGCTTCTTGTTGCACAAGATCCTAGTGATAGGTGTTGGATCCCAGGATCGAAGTACGCAGGATCCCCATGTAATAGGACTCTGGTCCCCTCTGCAAGTCTTTTTTACGATGAATTATATTAGTTCATTATAAAATCTTTGGCTTGGCCAGAATATGCCATGGGCCTCACCTAAGAATTCTATATCTTTGAGTTATAAACACGTCAGATTATTGCCAGGGCTTGATAATGATAAGAATTGCCGGTTTCAGGCTCTGATCTAATTCTGACTTTATTTACAAAAATCTTGGCCTTTTATAGTGGATTTGGAAGGGCGGACTTAAAAATATTATAAACATATTTCTTATAGTTAGATCGTGTAGTTAGAATATTACAATGTATTTGAATTATTGTATATAAATATTCGCTGTACTATTTTCTGTCGTATTCTTCATAAAATGTGTAGGTAGCGAAAAGAAAGCATTAACATACACGCAGCCGAACTTAGCGCGTTCAACGCTCCAGCAGGAAACGCTAGTGTTGCAATTTTGACGCGCTGCGTCCACACTACCGCTGGTCAATTTGACTGTCGCTTATCGAGCAGTCATGGTGACTAGTGTGGTACACTTCATTACACTTACACTACAGCTGTCCACTACGATGGGATTTTGAGAAAAATCCGCCCCTAAGAGATTTAAATGGGAGAGACAATACTTTAAATTACCATAGTTCGGAAACTATAAGGCCTAGAATTCTGAAATCTTGCATCGTGATTGGTTTTAAATTGCAGAGTTGCACTACGAATGTCAGTGGCAATGCTGTAAATTACAATATTTCGGAAGCTATAAGGTCTACGAATCTGTAATCTTGCATCGTCATTGGTCTTACAATGTCTATACACGATTGCACCACGAATGCACTATGAATGGATTTTTGAAATCTCCTCCCTTAAGAAGTTTAAATGGGCGTGGCAATGCTTTAAATTACTACAATTCGGGAACTGTAGGGCATAGGAATTTTGGCCTTACACTGCAGAGGTACCATTACGAATCGATTTTATGAACACTCCGCCCCTAAGTATTTAAATGGTTGCGGCAATGCTTAACTCCACCTCTAAGATATTTACATGGGCGCGGTAGTGCCTTAAATTACTATAATTCGGGAACTATAAGGCATAGGAATCCGGATCGTTAATTTTCTTTTATTTTTACTAGAAATAAATTGCAATTTCGGAATGTGTCTTTGACATCCGTTGGTAATTAAATGCGTGCATTTTTATTCAAGCAATTTGAAATGTCGTTTTTTTTTTTAATTTTGCCAAACATCTCAAAACTACTTATTATGTTGCCAAGGTAAATTGGCAACATCAAAAGGAGTGCCAGCTTCAACCACGGCACCCTTTTATCCTATGGCGTTCGACGCCGGACAAAACATTTTGCTGAAGTAGTCCTTCACTAGGAAAGTTATTCTTAAGTTTGATTAAGTTCCGAAAGTTTGATTAAGTTTCTTTTTGGCGGTATAGTCACACAAACGCGAAAAATTTTGAAAAACCGAACGCAGCTTAATCATCGCGAAGATTGAAAATTTCTCTGGTGAGATTAAGAAAAAAAGGCAAATGTTTCAAATCAAATAGAAACGAAAAGATAAGACCAGAGAAGGAACCAACGAGGGAGCAATGAACAGGCAAATGAAGAAAAGCCCGGAAACAATAAGAAGACAGGATAAAATAGGCGATAGACGAGATGTCCGTGCCTGAATCCTGGATCAACTTTTCAAAAACTTCTAAACGCAATATGTTATGTCCAAAATTTTAATAAACAAACATATACAGGGTGTTTCGCATAAGAGTGATCAAAAGACTATGGCGTGTAGGATGGGTCGAGACAAGAAAAAAATCGTATGGGAGGGGGGGGTCAAAAAATAATATTAAAAAATAATGGTTAGACCTAGATAATTTTTGCTTGCTGATTTTTAAAGCCAAATATCCGCTTCTTAATATCCTTTTTAAATTAGGTTCCTATGTCAAACAGTTTTTGAGAAAATTAATACCAAATTTAAATTTGGAAAAAAAATTCCGAAAAAAAATGTTTGGTCGCAATTTTTTTTAAAAATTACGGTATTAAGTATAAAAATTTTTCCGACCATAAAATTCTCTAATCAATTCTAGAGAGAATGCTTCAAACCGGAAGGATTTATGTTTTGTAGTTTCCGAGAAAACTGGACATTTTTTTTAATTCTCACTTTTCTCGGAAACTACAAAACATAAATCCTTCCGGTTTGAAGCTTTCTCTCTAGAATTGATTAGAGAATTTTATGGTCGAACAAAAATGTATACTTAATACCATATTTTAACGAAAAAATTGCGACCAAAAATTTTTTTTTTGAATTTTTTTTCCAAATTTTAACTTTGGCAATAAGTTTCTCAAAAACTGTTTGACATAGGAACATAATTTAAAAAGGATATTGAGAGGCCGATATTTGGCTTTCAAACCCAATAAGCGAAAGTGATCCAGATATCGCCGTTATTTTTTAATATTTTTTTGCCCCGGGTTTTAGTCGAGTTTTTATAAAATGGCCCCTCCCGCCGAAACGGGGGGAAATGCACCCCCCTCCCATACGATTTTTTTCTTGTCTCGACCCAACCTACATGCCCTAGCCTTTTGTCTCCTCTTCTGCGAAACATCCTGTATAATGATGATCTTGGAGTTCTATTGGACCGCAAGCTCCGCTTCCATATGCATATAAACCACATTTCCAGCAGAGGTAATAGTATGCTAGGTTTTGTTAAAAGATGGGCAAAAGAATTTAAGGAGCCTTATATTACAAAGCTTTTATATACCACACTAGTTCGTCCGATTCTGGAGTATGCCTCACCAGTTTGGAGCCCAAACTACGCTTGCTATATTTCCGAAGTTGAATCTGTACAGAAGCTGTTTCTACTTTTTTGCCTTAGGAATTTACGTTGGGATCCATCTGTAAGACTACCTCCCTATGAAGACAGACTAAAGCTGATAAATTTACCATCTTTATCTCACCGGAGGATAACAACGAATGCCATCTTTATCTTGAATCTGCTGTACGGGACTACTGTTAATGAATACTTACTCAGTAATGTTATACTAAACGTTCCTCGCCGTACATCCAGAAGATATGAATTGCTTCATTTATCCTTCTGCAGGTCATCGTTTGCTCAACATGAGCCACTTCGCAAGGCTTCCGCAGATTTCAACTCAGTATATTCTGTTATTAATTTGGCAGATTCAATTTATTTAACAAAGCAAAAAATCTTAAATTTTCTAAGTAACAATCATTCATAATTACTATATCTCTTTACGTAAACTATAAAACATTTTGTTAATGTTTAGTTTCGAAGTTAATAAATAAATAACTAAAAAAAAAGGAAACTCACAATAAGATGCATATAATTTAATATTTATAATTTAAAAAATTCAGGTAGTAGTTAATTTTTATGCTAAAAAAACTATACTGTATCGCTAATATTATGCATATTCTTGAATATGAAGAACATTTAACCATTATTAAAAATGTTTGCTTCATTCCTTTTCGTTGATACAAATTTCGCATTTTTTGCAAGTTTCATATGAATGTGACACGTCTTTCTGTTATCCGATCAACTTCATATTTTACAACAATTATTTCTTTATCCAATGGAACAATTTTAGGGTGCGGCGTAAAAAAATGCTGCAAAATATTTTGGCCCAGTATAGCTAAGGTCCACCCTAGTATGTATATTAGAGAGCTGCACCAGATGTGTTGAAACGCAAATTCAAGACACAAGAAAAATTTCAAGCATTGCACTGGTTGCTTATTTTGCTTTCGAATCAAGACACTGACTGCTGAAAGCGTGCTGATAACAAAGCACAACAAAGGCAATAGTATTCATTGCCATTCGTTGCTTTTTTGAACGAAAAGGCAATGCATGGTCGTCGACATATTTTTTCGTCGACAATAGTGGTCGCCACGTTACTGTGAATGGTGATCGTTATCGATTATCGATTATTTTTGGCCCGAATTGGAATATATGGACTTGGACAGCATGTGGTTTCAACAGGACGGCGCCACAAGCCACACAGCACACGTTACAATTGGTTTATTGGAGAACAAGTTTGATGAGCGTGTTATCTCAAGAAATGGACCTGTCAATGAGCCGCCTCGATCGTGCGATTTAACGCCTCTAGATTTTTTTCTTTGGGGCTACGCCAAGTCATTGGTCTATGCTAATAAGCCGACGACGTTGGAAGAGCTCAAAGCCAACATTGAACGCGAAATAGCAGCCGTTTCGGCCGAAATATGTAGCCGAGTCATGGAAAATTTGGTCCAACGAATCGACCGCTGCAAACGTGCCCGCGGTGGCCATGAGCGAAGTCGAGTTCATTCATAAATGTTTTGAATGTACTTCAACCCGATAATAAAGTTTTTGAAATATCTCAAATGGTTTTCATTTTATTTTGAAAACAGTTGTCAAGTCCTTATTGGAAAACCCTATATATAAGCAGCTACATATTGTAGTAGCAGCTGAAACGCGCTCCAACACAAAGGAATTAAAACTAAGAACCCAAGAAAATAATAAAGCGAAAGAAATTTCCACATCAGTGCAATCAAATAGTCCAACGACAACTCAAAATAGTAATATAATTTTATTAGAAGACCTAAACGAAATATAGACATTAATAAACAATTTCGACAACACACCATTAGGACGTCATCAAGGAGCAATTAAAACATATTTACGAATTAGACAAGAGTATTAGAATAAATGGCCAGGCATGCAAAAACAAATAAAAGAGTATGTAAACAACTGTCTCAAATGCCAAGCAAACAAAAGCTCAAAATTGACAAAAATGACTATGGTATACGTATAACGGATACACCAATGCGACTATTCGTTAAATTTTATATAGACAATGCCTAATTTTGCCTGAGACAGTATATGTTAATAAGTACATTTTAACGTTCCAAAATAATTTTTCGAAATTTATGACATGTACAGCATTTACGACATGTACCCAGACGCGGAAGCAAGTACAGTAAGACCTCGCTTAACGTGGGGGATACGTTTCATCAAAGTAGAGCGTAATGTGAAACAGCGCTAAACGAGGCTATCTTAATATTTAAATACATAATGGGCATCGAAAATTGGTTAGGTATTACATTTAATAATTATATTTTTTTAATAAAACTAAAACCAAACATTTATTTCACACGCCCCACATTACGACCAAACAAACACCTTTTCGCGCTCTATTCGTATTCGATATAGAGATGCCAACAAAATTAAAAAGAAAGTCTAGTATAAGGGACTAGATCCTCAATTATTTAAACGTATGAAAAAAAACCACATAATTTAACTAAGATTTAACGCTAAATTAAAACGTTTTAAATTAACACATATTATATTATAGGAGTAAATCCACATTTAATCTATGTGTGAAGAATTAGTTTATACATAACCATTATTTAAGCACCATATCTACACCTAGTTGCATACCATTATACCAATAAAAGACGCAAATAAATGTAACACATAGTCCAAACATATTTCATCTCAAGAGAAAAATATTTTTATTCAATAAACTTATTGGTTCATAATTATTGCAAGCAAAGCAAATTAGGGCGATTAACGCAAGCACTGCAACAATGTAGGAACATATGTAGAACAAACAAACACGAGCAAAATGCAGTAATATATGTATTTTGATAAACTATCAGCAGAAAGAATTTGATAAACTTTGCAATAACAAAATAATAAACAAAAAAAGCACAAAAACGCAAGTGAACGACTTTTAAATAAGCGAAACAAAAGAAAAAACCAGTAAGACTGCTATATTCGGCCTGGCCGAATCTTACCTTACATCTAAAAATTTTGGAAAAATTTAATTGAACGAAACAGTTTTTATTTTAATTTTATGTTTAAATTTTTAATTTATTTAAATTTTTTATTGCAGAACAATAACATAGAGTGAAATACAAACTGAAACTAGAGGAAATATGTGGTTATAAGGAAAGCTACCTTAAAATTTTTGGGGTTGCAATTGCATTAACCGTCCCGGACTCCATGAGTCCTAGCTACGCCAATGTATAAAGAGTAGGCGTGGTCGTTACCTGGTTAAAAAAAAAAATTAGCTTAGTAGTTTTATTATTGTGTTCAAATTTAAACTTAATTTTCGTGGTAATAAATTTGTTTTTATGAGCTATACTGTATAAGTAGTGTAAAAGTGGACGAACCTCACCCAGTTTTGCTGTAATAAAACTTTCATTACGATATCTTTACCAGTTCTCCTGTGATCGTGATTTCAACAGACAGACGGGCGGACATGGCTAAATCGATTCAGGCGGTGACGCTGATCAAGAATATATGTACATACATACATACATAAGTATATATATGTATATACTTTTCTATACCTATCGTCTCTATTTCTATGCGTTACACATTTCATGAAAAACTGAATATCTTAAGGTGTAGGGTATAATAAAAGAGGTAAATAATGAAAAAATTGTAACCAAATATATGCACAAATACATACTGAGCATTGAGATATATGTATAAGCAATATAAGTATACATATATAATATAATAATGACGAAAATTTATACATATGTACATCTACATCTTGACGATATAGCAGTAATAGATATTAAGACGTACGTAATAACTAAATTAAGGAAAAAGAAAATCCCAAATCAAATTAGTATTTATAAGAACTCAACTATTACATTAAAATAAATGTAAATTAAAATAAATTTCGATTTAAATAATTTTTAATAATGGACTTATTAAATTGACAAATTATATTCAAGTAACGTAACTTATATATCTAATGTAGAAACTATAATGAAATCTTTAAAGTTGAATAATTAAATATTAGTATTATATACATGTAATAGAGATAAGAAGCCAGCATTCAGAAAATCTGACAGTCATCCCTATGTACACCCAACAAAAGCAGAACCAACAAAACTGCAAGTACCAACCATTCAAATGCTAACGATTGTTCTAGAAATGTCCTAGATGTGACGAATACCAAAACGAGGTTTCAAGCAAATAACGAACATCAATACGGAGAGCAATAAAGGTATTCCGATGTGCTCTGAGAGCCAAATTACTGATATGGAAAACACTGTCATAGAAATTTGTGGCTTCAAGGACTTCTCAAAGCCATCCAAAACGACATAATTATATCAACATATCATATCTACAAAACAGAATACATGTTAGCTAGAAAGACCTTACACCCAACTGATGCCACGTGGGATGTGTAAAGGAATCAACAGGTAGAATCATTTTCACAATTACATAATGAAAACCATCTCTCCGAATTGCTGCTCTCCTCTTCATATGCATCTACGATAGCGCGAAGCCAACCAAAGAAGATCCATGACCA
This sequence comes from Myopa testacea, assembly GCA_949629155.1. NCBI lineage: Eukaryota > Metazoa > Arthropoda > Insecta > Diptera > Conopidae > Myopa > Myopa testacea. The sequence goes on along the minus strand of OX451346.1, from coordinate 23,462,153 downwards.
AGTCAACGATGTCATCGTAAATCTATTACAACGCCGTGGTTAACATCCAACCAGTTCCAGACGATATGCGACAAATCTCAGCACGAAATAAGAGCAGGACTAAACCAGGCAAATGCTAATATTACACTTGCGTATTCATATGGCAATGAATGAAACAGTGGGCATATTTTCAGACCAATTGTTTTATCATCAATCGACCAACAACAAATGTGACTAACAATAATTAAAATATTGTGAATTTTGCATTCTGCAAATATCAAATGATTAATTGCAAAATGGGATTTAAACCCACTTTAGTGTTTCGCAATACTAATATGGCAAAATAGCGAACGGCTAAGGTCTACAACAAAATGCGAAGATAGAGCAATGACAATATCAAGCAGACGGAACAGAAGGAAAACGGCTCCCGAAATACAAGTCGAGATCAAAAACAGTCGATCAAATCCGGTGTTACTAACAACTGTAAAAAGGTGCCTAAGAGATGCTGATCTTTGTGGAAGGATTGCAACAGAAACCCCTTTCTCAAACCACAAAAGAAAAAGAGAAGACTTCAATGGGATTTAACCTATAAGGAATGGACCGACGAGGACTTAAAAATGTTCTTTGGACCGACAAATAAAAGTTCGAGCTGTTTGGGTCAAATCGAAGAGTTTTTGTCAGGCGTAGTGCCCAAGAGAAGATGCTGCCCGGTCCTCTTCCTTTCCTTTATGGTCTGGGGAAGCTTCTCAAGCAATGGAGTAGGCGTTTTAATTCGAATCGATGTAATTATGCGGAAGGAGCAGTATCGAAAGATACTGCAGCACAATGCCATACATCAGGCCTACGATTGATCGGCGAAGGTTGCGTGATGCAAAAAGATAACGATCTCAAACACAGCTCCAAATTGTGCAGTGCTATCTAGAGAAGTAGCAAACATCAGGAATATTAACAAATATGATTTGGCCTGCCCAGTCATCCGATCTCAATCCAATAGGGCTTCTATGGGATAAACTGCACAGAAAGATTCGAGAAAAATCTACTAAGTCCAAAGAGGAAATGTGGAATGCGTTGTTAGAATCCTGGACCAATATACAACAGGGAACTTCCCAGCAGAAAAAAGAAGGGGTAAGAAGCTGTTATAGAACCGCTCCGAAGTGCTTCTTTTAGAGCTAGTACGCCTTACTGACTGGATGATTCTCTTGCTTATTTTTTATATCAAATGGGCTCGATTGCAAGGCATTGCACTGTCGCTTTCAACAGCAGTTTTTCCAGAAGGAGTCATATTGAATGAGTTCTGAAACTACTTCCTTTTCAGCACTTCCTCGAATGGTTCGATTGCAAGGCATTGCACTGTCGCTTTCAACAGAAGTTCTTCCAGAAGGAGTCATATTGAATGAGTTCTGAAACTACTTCTTCTTCAGCACTTCCTGCAAGCTTCCCAAAGTCTGCTTATCAAAGTTGTTATACTTCAGATATTCCTACATCGCTTTGATTCAATATACAAGAAAAGTGATTGCTTTCAACCTCTTCAACCACCATTTTTAAAAGTTAATCTCTACATTTTTAATAAATAAAGTCAAAAATTTATTTATTTATTTTTCTTTTATTCTATTTTTTTGAAAGACACGTTAATTTGTGTATACGATTTTTGGCTTTTTTAAATCCTTTTTTGATTTCTCGTATACATATAATTATCTTCTGATATTAAATCAGCTGAAACGGCTTCTGCAAATAAATACAAATTTATAATAATATAATAATATTTTAATATATTACAAGACGTACTAAAAAAAATTTTGTTAATGAAATTAAGAAAAATCTCCTTCCCTAGTAAGTTGCGCACCTTTTTAGACAACCCTCCTTTTTCAGTGGTTTTTCTTATAACACAAATCTAAGAAATTATATAAAAAATGTGTAGTAGATAGTTTATACATATACATTGTCGCCCATTGAGGTTCGAAATACAATGTTGAAAAAATTGGTTTATTTATTTCTAAAGAAAAGTATTTCATTGATATACAGAGATATAAAATAAATTTAATACCGCAGTTGACCTCCTTAGGCGATGATTTTGCCGGCAAAAAAAGACAGTAAAAATGGTGGCATTTAGAAAACAGATGACAGTTCGACAATGTCAAACAGAGTTTGACAGGTGATCGTAAATCCGCAATCACAAGGTACTTTATGGTCGTTTCACATTTGCGGCCGTTCACACACATTCCCGCCTCCGTGAGTCAGCCCCGGCGATTCACTCATTTCTAGCGAAATGAGTGTGGGAATTGACCACATTCTCGGCCTCTATTATGAATGATTGCAACGTGTATTCACGTGGAGCGACTTCTTTGAGAGCATGACAAAAGACTCGTTTCACACATTGCACCATCCGCTCCCATACGCCACCCGCAGAGGGATTGCCAGGGCAGTTAAATAGCCATTCGACTCCTTTCGATGAAACTTCTGACTGGAGACGGTTGCAGTCCAATACGTCGCTGATCCTCTTCGCCACTTGGTCTGCACCGATGAAGTTTCTACCGTTGTCGCTCCGTATTCTCAAGCGTCTGTTGATAAGTCGGCAGCGACTTTCAAATGAATGGCTCTTACTGTCAGGCAGGTGAACAGTGCTATCCATCGTTTTTCTTTACGCCTCCCAATTGTGACTTGGAGTGGGCCGAAATAATCTAGTCCAACATAGGAGAACGGACGAACAAATGGTGTGCAACGATCTTCCGGGAGAGGACCTATTACTGGCTGCCTAGGTGATGCACGCGCTATTTTGCATATGTTACAGCTTCCGATCAGCTTTCGGAAAAGTCTCCTCACGCCGGGTATACAGAAACGACGACGAATCTCACATATCGTGGCTTCGTAATTTGAATGTCGCATTAAGCAATGTTGGTAAAACACAAGTAATTTAGTAAAGGTATGCTTTTGTGGTAATATAATTGGTCGTCTCATATCGTACGGTAAACAACTGGCAACACCTATTCGGCCTTTTGAACGAAGAACGCCTTTATCGTCGATGTAGGGTGACAAAGTGTATAATTCACTCCCCTTTCTTACATAACCGTGGTTTTTTATTTGCCTTATATCATCGGCAAACGCTTCATATTAAGCTTGACGACATAATACACACTCGGCTTTCCTTAATTCAGTTGCAGTAAGCCCACTTTCTTCGGTGTCTTGTTGTTTACGGGATCGATTGACAAATCGCAATACCCACCCCATTGTACGTTTTACCTTATTATATGACAAAAACGATCAAAGCATATTAATGAATGACTTACGATTAACAATCCGAATTTTCTTGGCAGCATTTCCTCGTCGTCTCCTTCATTCAGATCGACTTCAGTGGTCGGACATAAGCTGCATTCTCTTTGTAAAAACTCCGGCCCCTCTAACCACCGTGCTGTTGATTCGAAATCCCTCCGGTAATTTTCTCTCGTAGCATCTCATCTGCAACGTTTTCTGCTGACGGCACCCATCTCCAGTTTGATTTATCTGTCGAAGCCAGAATCTCTGCTATTCTGTGAGCAACAAATGATTTGAATCGGCAATGCTTGGACGCGATCCACCTTAGCACGGTTTTAGAGTCCACATTATACAAGTTGCCTTTAAACGATGTCCCTCCAGGATAGTCCGAGCCAATCGCACTCCGAGGACTGCCGCTTAAAGTTCGAGTCGCGGCACTGTGATGATCTTCATTGGCGCGTATTTAGTTTTGCCTCTCACAAAGCTGACTTCGATTGTACCGTCATCAGTAACTGATCTCCAATACGAAACAGCAGCAAATGCTTCCTCGCTTGCATCTACGAAGGTGTGCAGTTGAAGTTCCTGCGGCGGCCCTTTCCCAAAATAATATCGAGGAACTGCAATATTTGTTACCTTTGAGATATCATTTAGCCATCTGTCCCAACCGTCAAAAACATGGTCTGGAAGGCTTTCATCCCAGCCAACCTGGTGCTTCCCTACTTCTCGCATTATTAGTTTCGTAACGATCATAAAATTACAGAGAAACCCGAGAGGATCGAAGACTGACATAGCGATAGCGATCGGAACTTGTGGAACTTTATTTGGTACTTAAAAGTATCGCTAAGTGGTTGCCAGAACATTCCAAGAATTCTTTCCATGGTGGGATCGTTTCCTGCAAGTGCCTCGCTACAACATTACCTTCCATAGCGTTTACAACTTCCATCGAGTTGGAGCTAAAATTGCGTAACTCGAATCCAGCATCACCAACTTGTCCGAACTTGTTTAGCGATGTCAATGGCATATGTTGAAGAATCAAAGCTATCGATGAAGTCGTCGACATAATGATTTTGCAAAATTGCTTCGATTGCTCGAGGATCGCAATTATGATGTTTTTGCGCGTTTAAATTTCGAATGTGTTGAGCTGCACAAGACGAACATGCGGACCCGAAGGTCATCACCACCATTTCATACACTTCCACAGCGTTTGCAGCATTACCACCTCGCCAGAGAAACCTCTGCGAAAATCGATCCTCTGGCCGCACCAGCACCTGGTGAAACATTTTTCTTATGTCTGCACAGACTGCTACTGCACGGACCCGAAAATTATATAAAATGGATGGCATCGATTGATATTCAAGTGGGTCTTTCAATAGATACGAATTTAAACTTGTGCCGTCAACCCTAGCGGCGGCATCGAACACTAAACGAAACTTTCCAGGAGTGCAAATAGATGCCTCTTCTCGTGTGAGTTTTCGTGCGTAATTCTTCTCAATGTACGATTTTACTACGGTTCTATAGGCTTCCGCAAACCTTTCATCCTTCTTCATTTTACGCTCGATGTCCAACAAACGTTATTTAGCCATCGTAAAGCTATTTGGCAATTTAAGGTCATTATATTTGCAAAGCAACCTGACTTGATATCGCCCATTAACCTTCGTGGTAGTTGCTTCAAGTATGTCTCGCGATCGTTTGTTATCTTCGCTTTCTACTGCTGGCGCTGGTCGTACGCCAAAACTTTCTATTGTAAAATAGTCAGCTACTAATTTGTGTAGTTCATCATCGCGAATGTTATTATACATCAAGCATGACGATAAGGATGCGTTTTCGTCACTTGGACCGAAGACTACCCATCCAAGTTCGGTTCTTGCAGCATAGGGTCCACATCTTTCTAAAGTGATTGATTTATCTGGTATTCCTAGATAGCAGTGATCCATACCTATTAGTAGCTGTGGTGTTATATTGGAATATGGCTTCATGGGCAGCTGATCGCCATGCACCGTTCCGATGCAGGATGGACTGATGCTTTGCATCGGTAATCTCAGCTTCGATATCGCATATACATTACTCAGTTCATATTTCGTTTTCATGTCGACACCACTAATGTATAGATCAACAACAGTAGCTGACTCACTAGCAGTTTTGCCACCAAACCACTGAATGAATAAACCCAACAACTCCAATACACTATTGTCCATCATGGTTACTGTCATGGTTACTGATGCTTGTCCTTGTGTAGGCAGCGGCTCTGCACTTTGTTGTTGCTGCGATAAACGAGAAAATGTTGCATTTTGAGCTTGAACCTTACGCTCATGCAACAGCTGATGATGTCGTCGTTGACATCCTGCAATGAGACAACGTTTTCGACGACGACAATTACGGGCCGTATGCCCTGCCTGTAGACACGTAAAACAAAGTTGCCTTTGCTTCACTTCTTGCCATCTTTTATTTATGTCGAATCCAAGAAAAATCTAACATTTATACACTTCGTTTTTGCCTTCACAAATTTGGCACTTCTGTGAATTCGAGATTGAATCCCCAGCAGCGTGCAAGACTACTTGTCTGCGCGGCTCAGGAGCAGTACGGCTAAACCCTTGTACCGTGTTGATTAAACTTGCCAAATCAGACAGCCAGAAGCTAAAATCGACAATTGTGGCGTATGGCTGTATTGTCACTGCGCGCTTCGCCCATTCTAAACGCTTACTCATAGGGAGCTTGTTGATTAACTCATCAAGTAACGTTGGATTCGACAAGTGATGTTGCCCATTTACTGATTGCAGAAAAACGGCTAGATTTCTTACCTTTACTGCGAACGGAACCAACAGTTCTACGGCAGCTTCTGGAACTAGGCCAATCTCTCGAATTTTACTACGAACCAAAAGTTCCGGTCGTCCATGGCGGAAGCGCAACTGGTCCATCACGTTGTCCGGGTAAATCAGTAGTGATTGAACAGTCTCTCTGGCTTCGCCCTTCAAACATCTCTGTAACCCCTGGCAATTTTCCAAATTTGTATACTTGTACACGACTGTCGACTGCTCATACGCTGTCGAAAACATTGGCCAGTCTTCTGGTTGTCCAGAAAATTCTGGCAAATCCTGTACCTTACGTGGGCCGGCAAGAATTGGCGCATAAACACTTTCTGTTGACTGGTACGGCAGATTCATACCAATGTTATTAAATTGTATTGGATTATTGTCAGCGACACTACCATTCGCAAACTCTGTTCGTACAGAACTTGGAATACTATTTAACGTATTTGCTGTGGTCGACATTTGTATAAAATGCATACGTTGCTGTGGTAAAGTTGTATTCTCAGCGATGGCTGAAGTGACCGTGTTGCAAAGTGACGATGGCGGCACACACATATTGACCAATGGCGATGCTCTGTTCACAGGTAGTCCTGTAGAAGGCGAGACAGATAACAATTCCGATGACGGATGCACAACCGCACTTGACGATGGCGTCATGGCTGCTGTATAGTTATCCACTAAAGATGTGGATGTCGGCAAGATTTGGCTTTGCGATAAACGCTCTGACTGGTTGCATTGCTGATCTTTGTTTTGAAGTTGGAGACGTACAGAGCGCAACTCCTGATCCAACTGATTCATCTTGTCGAGTATGGCAATTAATATCGACATGTCAGGAACATTCCTTGTACACGTTGCGGCGGCTGTGGCAACGGAAACGTCCGTAATTGTTGCGGAGGCAGTAGCAACATTTGTGGTTAAAATCGTTGCGGCGGCAGTGACAACGTTTGAGGTTGGAATCGTTGCGGCGGCAGTGGCAACATTTGAGGTTGGAATCGTTGCGGCGCAATGGCAACATTTGTATTTGGAGTTGTTGCGGCGGGAGTGGCAACACTCGTAGTTGGAATCGTTGCGGCAGGAACATTCATGGCAATTCTGGCATTGATTCGTGCACTTTTCCTTGGCGTGCGTTGCATAACACAAAGTTAGGTTGAACAATGCGAAATAAAGCTGTCGCCCATTTAGGTTCGCAATACAATGTTGAAAAAATTCGTTTATTTAATTCTAAAGAAAAGTATTTCATTGATATACAGAGATATAAAATAAATTGAATACCGCAGTTGACCTCCTTAGGCGATGATTTTGCCGGCAAAAAAAGACAGTAAAAATGGTGGCATTTAGAAAACAGATGACAGTTCGACAATGTCAAACATAGTTTGACAGGCGCTCGTAAATCCGCAATCACAAAGTACTTTATGGTCCGTGGCCGTTTGTGGCCGTTCACACACATACATATACCAATAAATATTCAATAAAATTACCAAATCCTGCTGCTTTAGATTTGAAATTGATTTCTCAATCCGATTCAAATCTTCATAACTTTTTATTGGGAAGATTTCAAAATTTCTGCATTCCCTTCTTTTACCGCAACTAGCTCACGAACGCAGACTTTTATTGTGGATAATACACCGGCAATAATCTCATTCTGTGCAATAATTATATCCTTTAAATTTCGTATGTCCTGTCCACTATGGCCTTAATAGTTTTAGTTTCTGATTCCATATCTGAAAAGACAAAGAAATTTTAAATGAACTTGGTGGTTAGTTACATAATAAATATGTGATTTGCGGGTACTACTTACTATTTATTTGTTCAAAAGATCTCGATGACTTCTTACGATTAAAAAAGGTTTCCTTTTCTGTCATTTTATATTTAAGGATTTAGAATTCTATTTCGATTAAGTGTAACTGTGCAAAAGAGGAAAAAGAACTGATGTGTTTTGGTATGGTAAACAGATTAGTTTAAAAATTATATCTTCAATGCTAAAAATTTCACTTTTATTTAACGTATGTATTTGTCCTGTACAAATCCCTAGGCCTGACAACAACGCTAATGGTTTATCAAAAAAGTTATTTAAATTTGTGATTTTTCTTCCTTTAATGAAGCTTCCACTTTTTTCTTCCGTAAAGCCTACAACATCGATTGAAGCGAACGGCTACAGCAAAAATTGTCTAGCGGTTTTGTGCTTAAAAAAAAATTCTCGCACTGTAAGGCTGAAACCTTCTCACTTCGATTTCTTTTAAATGATTTTTGTTTTATTTTTAATTCAACCTCTTGCTGATAGTATCTGTTATGGATCTGTTGTAAAATTTTTGTTGGTTTTCAAATAGTTTTCTTTAATTTTTGCATAAAATTTTCGAACTCGTATGCTGAGAAGCTTGATAATAATACCATATCTTCCAGACTTTTACTTAAGTGAAGAAGATTATGAACGTTGTAAGTTACATTACTTTGGCCAAATATTTTTGCGAAATTTTCGACAAATAATCTCAGAATTTCGTCTACTATATTTACGTTTGACTCAAAATTCCTTGGAGTTAAAAGTATTCTTATTGCGTAATGAAGCAATAGAAATTCATAATATATGTATGTCATCGCTTATAATGTCTTTCAGAACCACTGGGCCTGTGTACAACAGGAATTGGTGGAACTCTGTAGCCTTCTACCTCGGCATTCATCCACAGATCTAGGTTTTCGTTGAAATTCTCTTGGAATATTTGCCGAAAGTAATACCAATTTTAATAATAACAGCCTTTTATGGTCTGAAGTTAATTTGATACTAGCTTTGCCGTTTGTCAAGTATTGCAGCATTGTTTTTGTTACTCTCAGGTCAACTAAATGTATCAGGTATGCACTTGAAAATATCCTTATGAAATTCTAATTGCTTCCTTTCAGTGAAATCTGCATCAGTTCTTAATTGCGATGATGTAGTACTGAAGGTAGTGACGTTGTCAATTCTTTGGCCTTTCTGGTAGCATTTTCCGCAACCTATTAGGGAATTGTGTCCTATAATATCACATACAAAACACCTTGCTGGAGTATCGCATATGAATGCCCTTAAAAGTATGTATAACTTTCGGTTATGCAGTAATATACCATTATCCTCAAATTTTTTAATTTCTGCTGCCAGATCATGTAAATATGTATCTATGTTATTGGGCTTGGTATTTCGGAGACACGTTCCGATCAAAAAAACATAATTTGGCTAAGATTTACTACTCTTCCGATTATGGGCCATAAGCTCTGCATACTACTTTTATAGAATGGCAGGCCATCAACGCCAATATCTAAAACAATATTTTCGTATGGAAATAACACATAACTTGGTACCTTTTGCATTTGATTTCCTTATCCCAAGTGTAAATAAGTACCTGGCGATACAGTTCTTACATTTATATACCCACGTTTTCTTTTTAAAAGTCCACCAAGGGTAGTCGGTAGATCTAAACCTTCACAATTCAATATATTTAATAATAATTTAATTGTAATAATAATACCATTTTTTTAATTTTTCTTGCAGACTTTTTGTTTTCATTGCATTATCCCCGTCTAAATATTCTTCCGCATGTGACACCAAATCATGATTCACATCGTGCATCATCACACTCGCTGCAGAATTATCCACTTCATGGAGGGAAATACCACTACCGACACATTTTCTTAATTTATTTCTAAGATTTTTTTCTTTTAACGAATTTCTTTTTAAAGACGTTTTACTTGATCCTCTTCTGCCCATTTTTTTTTTCAAGTTTATGTACTATATAGGGGGGTTAAGGTGAGGGGAAGCGATAACATAGCCTCTCCCCTCGCAAGCGTCATCCTCACCTTCTCGTGGTTCCCCTTTTTCCTACTGACGAGGCTCTGGCGACCGACTAGGGAGCTGTATATTTCCCTAACCTTTCGCCTCCAACTCTATTACTTTCAGCTTTTTCTCTGCTTACTTTCTCCTATCTACTTTCTGGGTTGGATCAAGGTGTCACGCGACCAGTGCCGACGATCTACTAGGCTGAGGACCCAGGCTTAAAAATAGCTCAGTCGCAAACGGAGCGTATCGAATACCTGGCGACCTTCGATACTATCTAGCCTTACCTGTGCACACGGACCTCTGTGCAGGCGGACCCTCCCTATGTCCGCTACTCGTGGGAACAACATGGACAATTCAAATAACAAAAACAATAACGACGAATGTGTGCTGGGACGGACGGTTACGGACGGCTCTACCGACACAACCCAAACCGACCGTCGCGAGCGAGATGGCGTCACTTTTGGTGACAAGCATCGAGCTCCCCGCGCTGCAATGGAATCATCCGATGAAGACGATTGCAGCACTCGGCTCGTGGATCTAGTCCTGAGCGAGGCTGACGAGAATGAGTCATTGACTCTTTCACAGGTCAGCCAAGCTACGATGATTGATCTGGAAGCCGAGGCTGCTCTGTTGGAGATGCCCCCCTAAGCAGCACCCGACAGACTGGAGCTCGGACCAAGGAGGAGAAAGCCCGAAGGGCCTACAAGCGTGCGAAGAGTTTTCTTCGTAAGCTGGCCAGACAGGACCCCTCCACGTTGACCGAGAGGCAGCGCCACATGAAGAAAGGCAGCGAGAAGAAGGTGGCAAAGTTCGAAAGGACTACTGCCGCCTCCGCCGCAAAGGAGGAGGGGGGGAAAGTACTTTCCAAGCCCTCCCCGCTGGCGGCCTCTAAGCCAATTCTGGGCGCGAAGAGTGCCCTGGACGAGAAGCCATCGACCTCCCGTGGGTCACAGGTGACTCGCCAGGACCGGGTCAGGAAAATAGCCGCGGCTCCAAAAACCGTACCGAATCCAACTCTCCCTGCCAGTAGGGCGGAGAAAAGGAACAGGTCGGCGGAGGAGAGCCCGAAGAATGATCCTAAAAAGGTGAGAAGGTCAGCCAGCTTCAAGGCAGAGGCAAGCCTACAAATAGCCGTAGTCGACAGATCGGACCCAGATGGAAAGATCGCACCGACGAACTGGCTACGCGTGGAAGCGAAGCTGCTGGCTGAGATGTCGAAACCCGAGCGGAAGGAGGAGGAGGTAGAGTTTGAGGGGGCTGGATGGCAAAGAGGAGTCAAGGTCATCAGTTGCGGCAATAAGAAGGCTCTGGACTTCTTATCGTCAGCGATATCAAACCTTGGCGAAATCTGTCCGAAGGCCAAGCTCGAGATCCTGCCTCGCTCCTCCCTTCCCTTAAGGCCAACGGTTGTGGTGTGCATCCCGCCTCCAATCCCGGAGTCGGGAGCCACTGTGCTGGGTTTGATAGGGAAGCAGAACCCGTCCTTAGGGGCGCAGGATTGGGAGATTCTCTCGTCCAATGTCCCTAAGAACGGTGGAAGGAATTACTGGTTTGCGGTAAACCAGCAATCCCTGGAGGCCATTAGGATGCAGAAAGGAGCCATCCGGTTCGGCTTCGGATCTATAAAGGTCCGCGTGCCGAACGATGGAGACGGCAGAGGGGGCGGAGGGCCACAGCCTAATGAAGGTGGTGCAGGTAAACCTACACCACTGTAAGGCGGCCTCGGTCGACCTCCTCCTCACCCTGACGAAGGATGACATCGACGTGGCTTTGGTCCAAGAACCCTGGTTGAGTGGAGGGAGGGTTGCAGGGCTTAAATCGCGTCAATACAGAACCTTCGAACCTGCGGCAACATCAAAGGTAAGGACCTGTATATTGGTGAAGAACAACATTAACGCTTTTCTTCTTCCTTCCTACAGCACCCCTGATCTGACCACCATCGTGTGTGAGCCGAGTCGGGAACGTTCACTCCTACTCTCCTCCGCTTACTTCCCGTACGATGCAGAGGACCCACCGTCGCATCAGGTCCGCGAGCTAGCAGGATTTGCCAAACGTAGTAAATCAAGGCTAGTGATGGGATGCGATGCCAACGGACATCACCCGCAGTGGGGAAGAAGCGACATCAACAAGAGGGGTGAGTCGATTTTTGATTTTATTCTTGACTACGACCTAGTTATTTGCAATAGGGGAATTACTCCCACGTTTAGCAATAAAACTAGATCAGAAGTTATTGACCTGACCCTTAGTATTGCTAGGGACATAGAAATTGTAGATTGGAGAGTGTCCGCTGAGTATTCCTTTTCGGATCACTCCAGGATTCTCTTCAATATTAGTGTCTCACTACCACCGATAGCACCATTCAGAAACCCCAAGAAAACGGACTGGGAGAGGTTCTCTCAACTAGCCGCGGCCAAACTGTCTGGTTACGAGGCGAGGCTTAGGGGGGGAGAACACCGAATGCCAGGTTCGTTTCCTGTCTGGGGCACTCCGCAGTGCCTTTACCAGCTCCTGTCCAATAAGCCGTCCACGCAAGTGCAGCAAGCCAGGATGGTGGACCTCGGAGCTGGCGGCACTGAGGAGAGCTACCCGAGCACTCTTTAACAGGGCCAAAAGCTCCGGCAACGATATAGACTGGGTTTTGTACAGGACGGGGCTCAGGCTTTATAAGAGTAGAATAAGAACAGTAAAGAGGGACTCGTGGAGGGAATTTTGTGGCTCAGTTTGCGAGATTAACGAAGCAGCAAGACTACGCAGGATACTTGCCAGGAAAAGACGACACCGGGCTTTATCCTAAGGTCTGATGGATCGTGGACGCAAACCAGCCGGGAGACTCTGGAAGTGCTTTGTAACAAGCACTTTCCGGGTTGCACTGATCATGAGTTAGAAGCGGAGGTGCTTTGTGGCATTCCTAGTTCGATTCGTGGTACAGTAGCGAGTACAACGTGGGGCGCAGTTGGTGACATTGTGGATGAGGACAAGGTTAAATGGGCGGTTGGATCGTTCAGTCCCTTCAAATCGGCGGGACAAGACGGTATCATACCGGCCATGCTGCAAAAGTCTCTCACCTCAATCTTACCGCTGCTCGTCGAAATCTTTATAGGGTGTCTCAGGAATAAGTATGTCCCTGAGGAATGGAGGGAAGTTAGGGTCGTTTTCATACCGAAAGCAGGCAGGCCATCCCACTTCTCCGCTAAGGACTACAGACCCATCTCTCTCTCGTCATTCCTGTTGAAGACGCTTGAGAGGCTGGTGGATCTGTACATCAGGAGCAGGATCACCCACAGGTTGTGCCAGTCCCAACACGCCTACATGAAAGGCAGATCGGTTGAGAGCGCACTCCATCGGGTGGTGTCCACGATAGAGAAATCTTTTGGGAACAGAGAATACAATCTGGGTGCATTTCTTGACATCGGAGGGGCATTTAATAATGTCAAACCGGAGGCTATTAACGAAGCTCTGACGCACTTTGACATCCCTGAGGCCATTAGGGGATGGATTGATGAAATGCTGAAAGGCAGGATCATAAATCCATCCTTGGGGACGACCAAGCTGCGCAAAAACGTCAAGCGCGGGACACCCCAGGGAGGGGTTCTCTCCCCCCTCCTTTGGCTCTTGGTGGTGGACGGAATTCTGAGAGAGTTCCAGGGTTCTGGGGTTAGGGCGACCGTGTACGCCGATGATATAGCTATCCTGATATCGGGTAAATTCCTACCCACAATCAACGAGGTTATGTCTCACGCTTTGAAGACTACTTCGAGATGGGCGGACAGGAATGGTCTCGGCACGAACGCAGCTAAGACCGAACTTGTCCTCTTCACTAGGAAATACAAGATCCCGGACTTTAGGAGGCCCCGCCTGAACGGCCAATGCGTACCTCTGTCCGGACATGTGAAGTATCTCGGCATGATCTTGGATAGCAAACTATCCTGGAAGCTCAAGGTGGCCGAGAGAGCGAAAAAAGGACTAATGCCTTCTACGCCTGCAAAAAGGCCATCGGAGGGAGATGGGGCCTATCACCGTACATTGTTCATTGGATGTACACAGCAATCGTACGCCCGATTCTCACCTACGGGGGCCTAGTGTGGTGGGAGGCGCTGCAGCGCAACAGCAATCTTTTTCTTAGCAATGGTTTTTCTCCCTTCTTGCTGAAGAAGTGTGCAGATGCGTTATGCAAATCTCTCTGTCTTATTTTTAATAAATTTCTTATGGATGGCAGCTTTATTGATCAATGAAAAATGTCAAGTATTACCCCCATTTTTAAGGGTGGGAGCAAGAAAGACATTTCCAACTATAGACCTATTTCCAAACTATATAACATCTCCAAGGTATTTGAAACTATAGTTAAATCTAAGTTGTTTCTCCTCGTGAAAAGAATAATCTGTCCTAATCGGCACGGTTTTGTTTCTGCTAGGTCAACTGTTACTAATATGGTGACATTTTCTAATTACTGTATATCAGCTTTTGAGACTAAATTACAGGTTGATTGCGTCTATGCTGATTTTAGTAAGGCGTTTGACAAAGTGTGTCATAGCTCCCTTGTTGCTAAGCTCTCTAAAATGGGCTTCCATTCGAGCTTCTTAAGTTGGATTAAATCCTACTTAACAAATAGGCAATGTCGTGTTTTCGTGAACGGATTCAATTCCAGTCCCTATCATGCATCCTCTGCTGTCCCAAAAGGCAGTGTTTTAGGTCCCCTACTCTTTATTTTATTCATCAATGACATGTCCAGCTGCTTCTTATATTCCTTGCATCTCATTTATGCCGATGACTTGAAGATATTTCTGAGTGTTAAGAATGCATCTGATTGTTTAAAACCTGAAACCTGATCTGATCTAAATAGAGTTCAGGTCTGGAGTGTTTTAAATCGTCTGCCTCTTAATATTTCGAAGTGCTTTCATATTACTTACTCTAAATCTTTGAATCCTATATTAACTGTCCTCTCCCTAGGTAGCATACCATTAATGAAAGTCTGAAGTCCTGGACCTTGGAGTTTTGTGTAACTGCAAGTTCACATTCATTCAATACCTTTCCTATATAACCCCTAAAGCCTACTACCGTCTTGCGTTTATACGTAGGAACAGCTTAGAGTTTCAAGATCCATTTACCTTGAAATCATTATATATTTCCCACGTTAGATCTCTAGTTGAATATGCTGCAATAATCTGGAATCCTTATTACGAGCTACATAATGCTCGCCTTGAAAGAATACAAAAAAGGTTTTCCAAGTTTACACTCCGACTGATTAAGTTCAGTGAACTTCCTTTTTATAATTCTCGATGTTTGCTTCTTAGCCTAAAAACGCTTGTCCTATATCTATATATACATATATGTATATATCCAAGTGATTACCTAACAACCTCAGAACAGACAATGTTTTTGGTTTTTCTATTTGGAGCATAAACAAAAATATTATCAGGATTACCCACACGTGAATATCCAACTTATAGCTGTCCATGCGAGAATCAAGGTTGTTCTCATTGTAATCCCGCAACCTTTAATGTTTGACCTTGTGATTTATGAATAGTCATCGTAAAGCTCAAAGGTATAGCTAATTAAAACCTATTGAATTAAAAGGGCATATCTGTACAAATTATAGGTACTCTTGGAATAAAAACATTTCAAACTTTGCCACTTCCGGAGACAATCGTTGCTTCAGTTACGTAAGGAATGAGCTGTTTAACAACCATTGCACGTGGGGCGTCCAAATTCATTAGCTGCATAATCGGCGTAGTATTTATATGCCGTAGTATTTATAGGCTGAAGAGGATTTAGAAACTCTGTAGGATAGTTGACAACTTCATTTTCATCTGAAGCAGTGTTGATTGCTTTATATCAAACAGAGTCACGTAGAAATTTGTGCAAAATTTGTGCATTAATATTGCCACAGCATCATTCTTTGCAGTTAATATGATTCTTTCCCCTTGATGCAACTTGTGTACATATATTTCGTATATCCACTTAGCCTTCCCGATTGGATTTTATTTAACCATTGCCTAGCATTCATGTTTCCTTTGCGAAATTATAAAAACTTGTTTCCCGTGTACTATAAATATGCTGCCATATTTTTATACAGCTTTAAGTTTTTAACATGCTTCCAAGGATGAGCTGATTTTATGCATGCTTTTATTTCATTTGTGCGCCATTGTACATTCATCCCAGTAAAGCTGACAACTGAGTAACTTTACTTTGACTTCTTCTTAGAACATCAGCGTGTTACATTTTCAATTCTTGCTAAGTCCCATGGGAGTTTGAATGCGCAATGTGCTTCCTCCACGAAGTAATTGCAATTTGAACTCCATAACGAATTTTGAAGGGTATAAGATTTATTAGAAAAGTTTTTCCAGTTCCTCATAGTGCATCCAAGAAAAAAATTCCTTCTTGCTGATAAAAACCGCTGCCAATTATCGAAGAATACACAATTTTTGATCTTTAAGTATCTTTGCTTCATTACTGAGAACTTCTGTTTGGAGATCATTAATATTGTATTACGTTTCTCGAACTACGTCATAGGCTGCTGCTTATTCCGTTGTACTTTTGGAAGTCCAAATGAAGCAAGATCACTTCCTCCTAATAGCAATATTTCGTCCTCAATTGCGGTAAGAGCTAAGTTAAACATTTTTTGAAAGAGAATAAAATTTAAAAGAAAATTTATTCCCCCTAGAGAATAATTTTAAAAACTCCATATAGCCTAAAGAAAAAAGGCTTTACATAAAGGCGATGTTATTTATTTTTACAGTCTTACAAATTACCATTTAATACTCAATTAATAGATTATACAAAAGTGTTATTTATTCTTAACATTGCAAACAGGAAAAAGAAAAGTATATACAAGTTCAAGTACACCAGGGAACTTAACAATTCTTATAATTTACAGATGAGTGCGTTCAGAAAGATATGAGCACGTTCAGCATCAATGATTATATTTTAACATTCTCAACAGGCGAAAACAGCATTAAAATTGGTCGTCCCGTTGCTGAGATATGCATCTTTATAATATTCTGCTCCTATAAAAAGGTACACAGCGCCTTCCAGCGGCAAAATGTGAAAACTTCAAATAGACTATTTTACGGCCACTAATAATCGAAATAAAATAATGAAAACCGGATTAAAATCTGTTAAGCGGTTCTTGAGATCATTCGTTTTAAACAAACAAACAAGCATACGATCGTTCCGAAGTGGTTCATGCTGTTGATATGAAGATCTGCCAAAACTTAGATGAAGAGGATCATTCGCCCCAATAAACGATTTTAAGATGAATGTTGTATAACAAGTATAGGCTATCAGTAATAACATATAGTATAGCGTTTAACATTCATCGAGTATTAACAACTGATGGTAAGTATATCAGCTTTATTCGGGATTCATAGGGTGGTAAGTTTACGGATTCATTCCAATGGAAATTGCGAAGACAAAAAAGTAAATTGCTTATGGACTGATTCAATATCGGCAATGTAACAACTATAGTTTAGAATCCAGAAAGGCGAGGCATATTCCAACATTAGCCTAACAAGTGAGGCATACAATAACTTAGTGATGTAAGGATCATTAAATTCTTTAGCCCATCGCTTTATAAAACTCGTACTGTTCGCTAAGCTAGATATTCGATCAAGGACTACATCATGAACAGTTTGAACTGGGTCCAATTTCCATCCCCCAATAGTGTAATTAAAGATAAAATTACTTTGACAACGTGCAAATGTTATTTATTTGCACTTCTTTGAATTACAGTTACAGAACATACAGTTAATGTTACACCATGCAGTTAGGGAATCCAAATCCAAATAGAGGAGTCTGACATTAATTCCATTTTTATGTGACAGAAAAAGTATCATATCGGTCGCAAACATTATTACACACATTATTCACATTCTTAATAGAAGATGGGAGATCATTAATAAAAAACAGGAATAGCAGCGGACCCAAATGGCTCCCTTGAGGTACACATGAACAAGTGTACACACAGGTACACAGCCTAATGAAGGTGGTGCAGGTAAACCTACACCACTGTAAGGCGGCCTCGGTCGACCTCCTCCTCACCCTGACGAAGGATGACATCGACGTGGCTTTGGTCCAAGAACCCTGGTTGAGTGGAGGGAGGGTTGCAGGGCTTAAATCGCGTCAATACAGAACCTTCGAACCTGCGGCAACATCAAAGGTAAGGACCTGTATATTGGTGAAGAACAACATTAACGCTTTTCTTCTTCCTTCCTACAGCACCCCTGATCTGACCACCATCGTGTGTGAGCCGAGTCGGGAACGTTCACTCCTACTCTCCTCCGCTTACTTCCCGTACGATGCAGAGGACCCACCGTCGCATCAGGTCCGCGAGCTAGCAGGATTTGCCAAACGTAGTAAATCAAGGCTAGTGATGGGATGCGATGCCAACGGACATCACCCGCAGTGGGGAAGAAGCGACATCAACAAGAGGGGTGAGTCGATTTTTGATTTTATTCTTGACTACGACCTAGTTATTTGCAATAGGGGAATTACTCCCACGTTTAGCAATAAAACTAGATCAGAAGTTATTGACCTGACCCTTAGTATTGCTAGGGACATAGAAATTGTAGATTGGAGAGTGTCCGCTGAGTATTCCTTTTCGGATCACTCCAGGATTCTCTTCAATATTAGTGTCTCACTACCACCGATAGCACCATTCAGAAACCCCAAGAAAACGGACTGGGAGAGGTTCTCTCAACTAGCCGCGGCCAAACTGTCTGGTTACGAGGCGAGGCTTAGGGGGGGAGAACACCGAATGCCAGGTTCGTTTCCTGTCTGGGGCACTCCGCAGTGCCTTTACCAGCTCCTGTCCAATAAGCCGTCCACGCAAGTGCAGCAAGCCAGGATGGTGGACCTCGGAGCTGGCGGCACTGAGGAGAGCTACCCGAGCACTCTTTAACAGGGCCAAAAGCTCCGGCAACGATATAGACTGGGTTTTGTACAGGACGGGGCTCAGGCTTTATAAGAGTAGAATAAGAACAGTAAAGAGGGACTCGTGGAGGGAATTTTGTGGCTCAGTTTGCGAGATTAACGAAGCAGCAAGACTACGCAGGATACTTGCCAGGAAAAGACGACACCGGGCTTTATCCTAAGGTCTGATGGATCGTGGACGCAAACCAGCCGGGAGACTCTGGAAGTGCTTTGTAACAAGCACTTTCCGGGTTGCACTGATCATGAGTTAGAAGCGGAGGTGCTTTGTGGCATTCCTAGTTCGATTCGTGGTACAGTAGCGAGTACAACGTGGGGCGCAGTTGGTGACATTGTGGATGAGGACAAGGTTAAATGGGCGGTTGGATCGTTCAGTCCCTTCAAATCGGCGGGACAAGACGGTATCATACCGGCCATGCTGCAAAAGTCTCTCACCTCAATCTTACCGCTGCTCGTCGAAATCTTTATAGGGTGTCTCAGGAATAAGTATGTCCCTGAGGAATGGAGGGAAGTTAGGGTCGTTTTCATACCGAAAGCAGGCAGGCCATCCCACTTCTCCGCTAAGGACTACAGACCCATCTCTCTCTCGTCATTCCTGTTGAAGACGCTTGAGAGGCTGGTGGATCTGTACATCAGGAGCAGGATCACCCACAGGTTGTGCCAGTCCCAACACGCCTACATGAAAGGCAGATCGGTTGAGAGCGCACTCCATCGGGTGGTGTCCACGATAGAGAAATCTTTTGGGAACAGAGAATACAATCTGGGTGCATTTCTTGACATCGGAGGGGCATTTAATAATGTCAAACCGGAGGCTATTAACGAAGCTCTGACGCACTTTGACATCCCTGAGGCCATTAGGGGATGGATTGATGAAATGCTGAAAGGCAGGATCATAAATCCATCCTTGGGGACGACCAAGCTGCGCAAAAACGTCAAGCGCGGGACACCCCAGGGAGGGGTTCTCTCCCCCCTCCTTTGGCTCTTGGTGGTGGACGGAATTCTGAGAGAGTTCCAGGGTTCTGGGGTTAGGGCGACCGTGTACGCCGATGATATAGCTATCCTGATATCGGGTAAATTCCTACCCACAATCAACGAGGTTATGTCTCACGCTTTGAAGACTACTTCGAGATGGGCGGACAGGAATGGTCTCGGCACGAACGCAGCTAAGACCGAACTTGTCCTCTTCACTAGGAAATACAAGATCCCGGACTTTAGGAGGCCCCGCCTGAACGGCCAATGCGTACCTCTGTCCGGACATGTGAAGTATCTCGGCATAATCTTGGATAGCAAACTATCCTGGAAGCTCAAGGTGGCCGAGAGAGCGAAAAAAGGACTAATGCCTTCTACGCCTGCAAAAAGGCCATCGGAGGGAGATGGGGCCTATCACCGTACATTGTTCATTGGATGTACACAGCAATCGTACGCCCGATTCTCTCCTACGGGGGCCTAGTGTGGTGGGAGGCGCTGCAGCGCAACAGCAATCTTTTTCTTAGCAATGGTTTTTCTCCCTTCTTGCTGAAGAAGTGTGCAGATGCGTTATGCAAATCTCTCTGTCTTATTTTTAATAAATTTCTTATGGATGGCAGCTTTATTGATCAATGAAAAATGTCAAGTATTACCCCCATTTTTAAGGGTGGGAGCAAGAAAGACATTTCCAACTATAGACCTATTTCCAAACTATATAACATCTCCAAGGTATTTGAAACTATAGTTAAATCTAAGTTGTTTCTCCTCGTGAAAAGAATAATCTGTCCTAATCGGCACGGTTTTGTTTCTGCTAGGTCAACTGTTACTAATATGGTGACATTTTCTAATTACTGTATATCAGCTTTTGAGACTAAATTACAGGTTGATTGCGTCTATGCTGATTTTAGTAAGGCGTTTGACAAAGTGTGTCATAGCTCCCTTGTTGCTAAGCTCTCTAAAATGGGCTTCCATTCGAGCTTCTTAAGTTGGATTAAATCCTACTTAACAAATAGGCAATGTCGTGTTTTCGTGAACGGATTCAATTCCAGTCCCTATCATGCATCCTCTGCTGTCCCAAAAGGCAGTGTTTTAGGTCCCCTACTCTTTATTTTATTCATCAATGACATGTCCAGCTGCTTCTTATATTCCTTGCATCTCATTTATGCCGATGACTTGAAGATATTTCTGAGTGTTAAGAATGCATCTGATTGTTTAAAACCTGAAACCTGATCTGATCTAAATAGAGTTCAGGTCTGGAGTGTTTTAAATCGTCTGCCTCTTAATATTTCGAAGTGCTTTCATATTACTTACTCTAAATCTTTGAATCCTATATTAACTGTCCTCTCCCTAGGTAGCATACCATTAATGAAAGTCTGAAGTCCTGGACCTTGGAGTTTTGTGTAACTGCAAGTTCACATTCATTCAATACCTTTCCTATATAACCCCTAAAGCCTACTACCGTCTTGCGTTTATACGTAGGAACAGCTTAGAGTTTCAAGATCCATTTACCTTGAAATCATTATATATTTCCCACGTTAGATCTCTAGTTGAATATGCTGCAATAATCTGGAATCCTTATTACGAGCTACATAATGCTCGCCTTGAAAGAATACAAAAAAGGTTTTCCAAGTTTACACTCCGACTGATTAAGTTCAGTGAACTTCCTTTTTATAATTCTCGATGTTTGCTTCTTAGCCTAAAAACGCTTGTCCTATATCTATATATACATATATGTATATATCCAAGTGATTACCTAACAACCTCAGAACAGACAATGTTTTTGGTTTTTCTATTTGGAGCATAAACAAAAATATTATCAGGATTACCCACACGTGAATATCCAACTTATAGCTGTCCATGCGAGAATCAAGGTTGTTCTCATTGTAATCCCGCAACCTTTAATGTTTGACCTTGTGATTTATGAATAGTCATCGTAAAGCTCAAAGGTATAGCTAATTAAAACCTATTGAATTAAAAGGGCATATCTGTACAAATTATAGGTACTCTTGGAATAAAAACATTTCAAACTTTGCCACTTCCGGAGACAATCGTTGCTTCAGTTACGTAAGGAATGAGCTGTTTAACAACCATTGCACGTGGGGCGTCCAAATTCATTAGCTGCATAATCGGCGTAGTATTTATATGCCGTAGTATTTATAGGCTGAAGAGGATTTAGAAACTCTGTAGGATAGTTGACAACTTCATTTTCATCTGAAGCAGTGTTGATTGCTTTATATCAAACAGAGTCACGTAGAAATTTGTGCAAAATTTGTGCATTAATATTGCCACAGCATCATTCTTTGCAGTTAATATGATTCTTTCCCCTTGATGCAACTTGTGTACATATATTTCGTATATCCACTTAGCCTTCCCGATTGGATTTTATTTAACCATTGCCTAGCATTCATGTTTCCTTTGCGAAATTATAAAAACTTGTTTCCCGTGTACTATAAATATGCTGCCATATTTTTATACAGCTTTAAGTTTTTAACATGCTTCCAAGGATGAGCTGATTTTATGCATGCTTTTATTTCATTTGTGCGCCATTGTACATTCATCCCAGTAAAGCTGACAACTGAGTAACTTTACTTTGACTTCTTCTTAGAACATCAGCGTGTTACATTTTCAATTCTTGCTAAGTCCCATGGGAGTTTGAATGCGCAATGTGCTTCCTCCACGAAGTAATTGCAATTTGAACTCCATAACGAATTTTGAAGGGTATAAGATTTATTAGAAAAGTTTTTCCAGTTCCTCATAGTGCATCCAAGAAAAAAATTCCTTCTTGCTGATAAAAACCGCTGCCAATTATCGAAGAATACACAATTTTTGATCTTTAAGTATCTTTGCTTCATTACTGAGAACTTCTGTTTGGAGATCATTAATATTGTATTACGTTTCTCGAACTACGTCATAGGCTGCTGCTTATTCCGTTGTACTTTTGGAAGTCCAAATGAAGCAAGATCACTTCCTCCTAATAGCAATATTTCGTCCTCAATTGCGGTAAGAGCTAAGTTAAACATTTTTTGAAAGAGAATAAAATTTAAAAGAAAATTTATTCCCCCTAGAGAATAATTTTAAAAACTCCATATAGCCTAAAGAAAAAAGGCTTTACATAAAGGCGATGTTATTTATTTTTACAGTCTTACAAATTACCATTTAATACTCAATTAATAGATTATACAAAAGTGTTATTTATTCTTAACATTGCAAACAGGAAAAAGAAAAGTATATACAAGTTCAAGTACACCAGGGAACTTAACAATTCTTATAATTTACAGATGAGTGCGTTCAGAAAGATATGAGCACGTTCAGCATCAATGATTATATTTTAACATTCTCAACAGGCGAAAACAGCATTAAAATTGGTCGTCCCGTTGCTGAGATATGCATCTTTATAATATTCTGCTCCTATAAAAAGGTACACAGCGCCTTCCAGCGGCAAAATGTGAAAACTTCAAATAGACTATTTTACGGCCACTAATAATCGAAATAAAATAATGAAAACCGGATTAAAATCTGTTAAGCGGTTCTTGAGATCATTCGTTTTAAACAAACAAACAAGCATACGATCGTTCCGAAGTGGTTCATGCTGTTGATATGAAGATCTGCCAAAACTTAGATGAAGAGGATCATTCGCCCCAATAAACGATTTTAAGATGAATGTTGTATAACAAGTATAGGCTATCAGTAATAACATATAGTATAGCGTTTAACATTCATCGAGTATTAACAACTGATGGTAAGTATATCAGCTTTATTCGGGATTCATAGGGTGGTAAGTTTACGGATTCATTCCAATGGAAATTGCGAAGACAAAAAAGTAAATTGCTTATGGACTGATTCAATATCGGCAATGTAACAACTATAGTTTAGAATCCAGAAAGGCGAGGCATATTCCAACATTAGCCTAACAAGTGAGGCATACAATAACTTAGTGATGTAAGGATCATTAAATTCTTTAGCCCATCGCTTTATAAAACTCGTACTGTTCGCTAAGCTAGATATTCGATCAAGGACTACATCATGAACAGTTTGAACTGGGTCCAATTTCCATCCCCCAATAGTGTAATTAAAGATAAAATTACTTTGACAACGTGCAAATGTTATTTATTTGCACTTCTTTGAATTACAGTTACAGAACATACAGTTAATGTTACACCATGCAGTTAGGGAATCCAAATCCAAATAGAGGAGTCTGACATTAATTCCATTTTTATGTGACAGAAAAAGTATCATATCGGTCGCAAACATTATTACACACATTATTCACATTCTTAATAGAAGATGGGAGATCATTAATAAAAAACAGGAATAGCAGCGGACCCAAATGGCTCCCTTGAGGTACACATGAACAAGTGTACACACAGGTACACAGCCTAATGAAGGTGGTGCAGGTAAACCTACACCACTGTAAGGCGGCCTCGGTCGACCTCCTCCTCACCCTGACGAAGGATGACATCGACGTGGCTTTGGTCCAAGAACCCTGGTTGAGTGGAGGGAGGGTTGCAGGGCTTAAATCGCGTCAATACAGAACCTTCGAACCTGCGGCAACATCAAAGGTAAGGACCTGTATATTGGTGAAGAACAACATTAACGCTTTTCTTCTTCCTTCCTACAGCACCCCTGATCTGACCACCATCGTGTGTGAGCCGAGTCGGGAACGTTCACTCCTACTCTCCTCCGCTTACTTCCCGTACGATGCAGAGGACCCACCGTCGCATCAGGTCCGCGAGCTAGCAGGATTTGCCAAACGTAGTAAATCAAGGCTAGTGATGGGATGCGATGCCAACGGACATCACCCGCAGTGGGGAAGAAGCGACATCAACAAGAGGGGTGAGTCGATTTTTGATTTTATTCTTGACTACGACCTAGTTATTTGCAATAGGGGAATTACTCCCACGTTTAGCAATAAAACTAGATCAGAAGTTATTGACCTGACCCTTAGTATTGCTAGGGACATAGAAATTGTAGATTGGAGAGTGTCCGCTGAGTATTCCTTTTCGGATCACTCCAGGATTCTCTTCAATATTAGTGTCTCACTACCACCGATAGCACCATTCAGAAACCCCAAGAAAACGGACTGGGAGAGGTTCTCTCAACTAGCCGCGGCCAAACTGTCTGGTTACGAGGCGAGGCTTAGGGGGGGAGAACACCGAATGCCAGGTTCGTTTCCTGTCTGGGGCACTCCGCAGTGCCTTTACCAGCTCCTGTCCAATAAGCCGTCCACGCAAGTGCAGCAAGCCAGGATGGTGGACCTCGGAGCTGGCGGCACTGAGGAGAGCTACCCGAGCACTCTTTAACAGGGCCAAAAGCTCCGGCAACGATATAGACTGGGTTTTGTACAGGACGGGGCTCAGGCTTTATAAGAGTAGAATAAGAACAGTAAAGAGGGACTCGTGGAGGGAATTTTGTGGCTCAGTTTGCGAGATTAACGAAGCAGCAAGACTACGCAGGATACTTGCCAGGAAAAGACGACACCGGGCTTTATCCTAAGGTCTGATGGATCGTGGACGCAAACCAGCCGGGAGACTCTGGAAGTGCTTTGTAACAAGCACTTTCCGGGTTGCACTGATCATGAGTTAGAAGCGGAGGTGCTTTGTGGCATTCCTAGTTCGATTCGTGGTACAGTAGCGAGTACAACGTGGGGCGCAGTTGGTGACATTGTGGATGAGGACAAGGTTAAATGGGCGGTTGGATCGTTCAGTCCCTTCAAATCGGCGGGACAAGACGGTATCATACCGGCCATGCTGCAAAAGTCTCTCACCTCAATCTTACCGCTGCTCGTCGAAATCTTTATAGGGTGTCTCAGGAATAAGTATGTCCCTGAGGAATGGAGGGAAGTTAGGGTCGTTTTCATACCGAAAGCAGGCAGGCCATCCCACTTCTCCGCTAAGGACTACAGACCCATCTCTCTCTCGTCATTCCTGTTGAAGACGCTTGAGAGGCTGGTGGATCTGTACATCAGGAGCAGGATCACCCACAGGTTGTGCCAGTCCCAACACGCCTACATGAAAGGCAGATCGGTTGAGAGCGCACTCCATCGGGTGGTGTCCACGATAGAGAAATCTTTTGGGAACAGAGAATACAATCTGGGTGCATTTCTTGACATCGGAGGGGCATTTAATAATGTCAAACCGGAGGCTATTAACGAAGCTCTGACGCACTTTGACATCCCTGAGGCCATTAGGGGATGGATTGATGAAATGCTGAAAGGCAGGATCATAAATCCATCCTTGGGGACGACCAAGCTGCGCAAAAACGTCAAGCGCGGGACACCCCAGGGAGGGGTTCTCTCCCCCCTCCTTTGGCTCTTGGTGGTGGACGGAATTCTGAGAGAGTTCCAGGGTTCTGGGGTTAGGGCGACCGTGTACGCCGATGATATAGCTATCCTGATATCGGGTAAATTCCTACCCACAATCAACGAGGTTATGTCTCACGCTTTGAAGACTACTTCGAGATGGGCGGACAGGAATGGTCTCGGCACGAACGCAGCTAAGACCGAACTTGTCCTCTTCACTAGGAAATACAAGATCCCGGACTTTAGGAGGCCCCGCCTGAACGGCCAATGCGTACCTCTGTCCGGACATGTGAAGTATCTCGGCATAATCTTGGATAGCAAACTATCCTGGAAGCTCAAGGTGGCCGAGAGAGCGAAAAAAGGACTAATGCCTTCTACGCCTGCAAAAAGGCCATCGGAGGGAGATGGGGCCTATCACCGTACATTGTTCATTGGATGTACACAGCAATCGTACGCCCGATTCTCTCCTACGGGGGCCTAGTGTGGTGGGAGGCGCTGCAGCGCAACAGCAATCTTTTTCTTAGCAATGGTTTTTCTCCCTTCTTGCTGAAGAAGTGTGCAGATGCGTTATGCAAATCTCTCTGTCTTATTTTTAATAAATTTCTTATGGATGGCAGCTTTATTGATCAATGAAAAATGTCAAGTATTACCCCCATTTTTAAGGGTGGGAGCAAGAAAGACATTTCCAACTATAGACCTATTTCCAAACTATATAACATCTCCAAGGTATTTGAAACTATAGTTAAATCTAAGTTGTTTCTCCTCGTGAAAAGAATAATCTGTCCTAATCGGCACGGTTTTGTTTCTGCTAGGTCAACTGTTACTAATATGGTGACATTTTCTAATTACTGTATATCAGCTTTTGAGACTAAATTACAGGTTGATTGCGTCTATGCTGATTTTAGTAAGGCGTTTGACAAAGTGTGTCATAGCTCCCTTGTTGCTAAGCTCTCTAAAATGGGCTTCCATTCGAGCTTCTTAAGTTGGATTAAATCCTACTTAACAAATAGGCAATGTCGTGTTTTCGTGAACGGATTCAATTCCAGTCCCTATCATGCATCCTCTGCTGTCCCAAAAGGCAGTGTTTTAGGTCCCCTACTCTTTATTTTATTCATCAATGACATGTCCAGCTGCTTCTTATATTCCTTGCATCTCATTTATGCCGATGACTTGAAGATATTTCTGAGTGTTAAGAATGCATCTGATTGTTTAAAACCTGAAACCTGATCTGATCTAAATAGAGTTCAGGTCTGGAGTGTTTTAAATCGTCTGCCTCTTAATATTTCGAAGTGCTTTCATATTACTTACTCTAAATCTTTGAATCCTATATTAACTGTCCTCTCCCTAGGTAGCATACCATTAATGAAAGTCTGAAGTCCTGGACCTTGGAGTTTTGTGTAACTGCAAGTTCACATTCATTCAATACCTTTCCTATATAACCCCTAAAGCCTACTACCGTCTTGCGTTTATACGTAGGAACAGCTTAGAGTTTCAAGATCCATTTACCTTGAAATCATTATATATTTCCCACGTTAGATCTCTAGTTGAATATGCTGCAATAATCTGGAATCCTTATTACGAGCTACATAATGCTCGCCTTGAAAGAATACAAAAAAGGTTTTCCAAGTTTACACTCCGACTGATTAAGTTCAGTGAACTTCCTTTTTATAATTCTCGATGTTTGCTTCTTAGCCTAAAAACGCTTGTCCTATATCTATATATACATATATGTATATATCCAAGTGATTACCTAACAACCTCAGAACAGACAATGTTTTTGGTTTTTCTATTTGGAGCATAAACAAAAATATTATCAGGATTACCCACACGTGAATATCCAACTTATAGCTGTCCATGCGAGAATCAAGGTTGTTCTCATTGTAATCCCGCAACCTTTAATGTTTGACCTTGTGATTTATGAATAGTCATCGTAAAGCTCAAAGGTATAGCTAATTAAAACCTATTGAATTAAAAGGGCATATCTGTACAAATTATAGGTACTCTTGGAATAAAAACATTTTAAACTTTGCCACTTCCGGAGACAATCGTTGCTTCAGTTACGTAAGGAATGAGCTGTTTAACAACCATTGCACGTGGGGCGTCCAAATTCATTAGCTGCATAATCGGCGTAGTATTTATATGCCGTAGTATTTATAGGCTGAAGAGGATTTAGAAACTCTGTAGGATAGTTGACAACTTCATTTTCATCTGAAACAGTGTTGATTGCTTTATATCAAACAGAGTCACGTAGAAATTTGTGCAAAATTTGTGCATTAATATTGCCACAGCATCATTCTTTGCAGTTAATATGATTCTTTCCCCTTGATGCAACTTGTGTACATATATTTCGTATATCCACTTCGCCTTCCCGATTGGATTTTATTTAACCATTGCCTAGCATTCATGTTTCCTTTGCGAAATTATAAAAACTTGTTTCCCGTGTACTATAAATATGCTGCCATATTTTTATACAGCTTTAAGTTTTTAACATGCTTCCAAGGATGAGCTGATTTTATGCATGCTTTTATTTCATTTGTGCGCCATTGTACATTCATCCCAGTAAAGCTGACAACTGAGTAACTTTACTTTGACTTCTTCTTAGAACATCAGCGTGTTACATTTTCAATTCTTGCTAAGTCCCATGGGAGTTTGAATGCGCAATGTGCTTCCTCCACGAAGTAATTGCAATTTGAACTCCATAACGAATTTTGAAGGGTATAAGATTTATTAGAAAAGTTTTTCCAGTTCCTCATAGTGCATCCAAGAAAAAAATTCCTTCTTGCTGATAAAAACCGCTGCCAATTATCGAAGAATACACAATTTTTGATCTTTAAGTATCTTTGCTTCATTACTGAGAACTTCTGTTTGGAGATCATTAATATTGTATTACGTTTCTCGAACTACGTCATAGGCTGCTGCTTATTCCGTTGTACTTTTGGAAGTCCAAATGAAGCAAGATCACTTCCTCCTAATAGCAATATTTCGTCCTCAATTGCGGTAAGAGCTAAGTTAAACATTTTTTGAAAGAGAATAAAATTTAAAAGAAAATTTATTCCCCCTAGAGAATAATTTTAAAAACTCCATATAGCCTAAAGAAAAAAGGCTTTACATAAAGGCGATGTTATTTATTTTTACAGTCTTACAAATTACCATTTAATACTCAATTAATAGATTATACAAAAGTGTTATTTATTCTTAACATTGCAAACAGGAAAAAGAAAAGTATATACAAGTTCAAGTACACCAGGGAACTTAACAATTCTTATAATTTACAGATGAGTGCGTTCAGAAAGATATGAGCACGTTCAGCATCAACGATTATATTTTAACATTCTCAACAGGCGAAAACAGCATTAAAATTGGTCGTCCCGTTGCTGAGATATGCATCTTTATAATATTCTGCTCCTATAAAAAGGTACACAGCGCCTTCCAGCGGCAAAATGTGAAAACTTCAAATAGACTATTTTACGGCCACTAATAATCGAAATAAAATAATGAAAACCGGATTAAAATCTGTTAAGCGGTTCTTGAGATCATTCGTTTTAAACAAACAAACAAGCATACGATCGTTCCGAAGTGGTTCATGCTGTTGATATGAAGATCTGCCAAAACTTAGATGAAGAGGTTCATTCGCCTCAATAAACGATTTTAACGATGTTGTATAACAAGTATAGGCTATCAGTAATAACATATAGTATAGCGTTTAACATTCATCGAGTATTAACAACTGATGGTAAGTATATCAGCTTTATTCGGGATTCATAGGGTGGTAAGTTTACGGATTCATTCCAATGGAAATTGCGAAGACAAAAAAGTAAATTGCTTATGGACTGATTCAATATCGGCAATGTAACAACTATAGTTTAGAATCCAGAAAGGCGAGGCATATTCCAACATTAGCCTAACAAGTGAGGCATACAATAACTTAGTGATGTAAGGATCATTAAATTCTTTAGCCCATCGCTTTATAAAACTCGTACTGTTCGCTAAGCTAGATATTCGATCAAGGACTACATCATGAACAGTTTGAACTGGGTCCAATTTCCATCCCCCAATAGTGTAATTAAAGATAAAATTACTTTGACAACGTGCAAATGTTATTTATTTGCACTTCTTTGAATTACAGTTACAGAACATACAGTTAATGTTACACCATGCAGTTAGGGAATCCAAATCCAAATGGAGGAGTCTGACATTAATTCCATTTTTATGTGACAGAAAAAGTATCATATCGGTCGCAAACATTATTACACACATTATTCACATTCTTAATAGAAGATGGGAGATCATTAATAAAAAACAGGAATAGCAGCGGACCCAAATGGCTCCCTTGAGGTACACATGAACAAGTGTACACACAGGTACACTTGAGGAACAGGAATCTCGTTTGGTATTATATTGTTAAACACCACCATTTTAGTGCGATTACTGGTAATGTCCGATTTTCATAAGAGCTGCGTTTGAGAGTTGATAGATACTTGACTCTAACGGTTTTTATGTTTTTTCTTATCATGAAGGTGTATCATTACTCTTCCAAACTCATAGTGCAAATCGTAATTCTCTTTTGAATCTTCTGATATTGAGTAGCTCCATAAGACAATGAAAGGTAAAAAATGCGGGTAATTTTCGAAAATGAGTTTCTTCGCGGATACGATGCATCGCAGGCAGCTCGAAACATGAATGAAATATCCGCTCAAACAACTTAGGCAACGCAACAATTTTAGCAACGCCACGATAATTTCTCATATTTCATATCTATTACCAGTGTTTGCGGATAAACTTAATGTTTTTTTATTGAACTTTTCTTAATAGAAATATGCTGGTTGTAAAATTCAGTAGTGCAGTACACGCGGTTTCGGCAAAAGTAACTTTATTTCGATCTGTCAAAACCCAAAGTTGCTTTTATGATAAGAGTTGCCGACATACTGCCGGCCTTGAATTTAGTGATTGAACATAACACTACAATTATTAAGTCACATTACATCGATCAGACAGTATCTAAATTATGTCTAAATTACAATACATAGGTTTAACAGTTACAAACAATAAGCTTACAAAATTATTGGTTTAACATTTAAATTTAAGATAATGATTAAAGTTCTAAAATACTTAGTGGACTGTATAGATTACAATTTGAGTAGACAGTTCTTACATTTAATTTTTTGAAAATACAGATTCATTGATTGGTAATTTACATAACTTGTGAATTGGTCGCAAGCATTCTCCTTCAGTCGTCTTTAGTTTAACCACTCTCACCACATTATCAGCGCCAGGATAGCATTCAATGACTCGAGCAATCTTCCATTTTGAAGGAGGACAGACCGGCTCTAACACAATTACTATATCGTCTTTCTTTAGTTCCGGTTGCATTCTCGTCCACTTACTGTGTTGTTGAAGACTGATCAAGTATTCATACCTCCAACGCCGCCAGAAATGTTGTCTTATGGCGGAGATTAAAGACCAGCGTTGGCTCAGACTTCCTTTGAAAAGTAGAATTTCGTCACCCGGCAGAACTTTGAGCGGCTCTCCGACTAAAAAATGTCCAGGTGTCAATACATCAAAATCATCTTGCGCCACAGACTGTGCGCATAATGGACGGGAGGTAACGCAAGCTTCGATTTCGCATAGGAACGTGCAAAATTCTTCAAATGTCAGCAACACGTCAGCAACCACCCGTCGTAAATGATATTTGACTCTCTTGACGCCGGCCTCCCAATAGCCTCCCATATGTGGAGCGCTTGGTGGATTGAAGTGCCAAATGACGTGCGAATCTGCGAAGAAATCACGAATCTTTGGTTCAGCAATGCACTTATTTATCATCGACCGCAACTCCCTTTCAGCCCCAACAAAATTCGTGCCGTTGTCTGAATGCATGTGTTGACAGTATACTCTTCTGCTGATAAAACGTTTGTATGCGTTGAGAAACGTGATGGCCGATAGATCTCCAACAAACTCTATATGCATGGCGCCAGTACCCATGCATATGAAAATTGCGATGTAGCCTTTAATCGATTTGGACCCACGACCCGCAGCATATTTGTAGTTGAAGGGGCCAGCGTAATCGACAGCGCTTCGCAGAAAAGGTCGTACGTACATTGTTCGCCCCACTGGTAAATCTGCCATGACTTGTTTTAAGGGTTGTCGCCTCTGCTCGATACAATGTGAAAAATCTTCCGTATCAGCCTTCGTGCTCCAGGTAACCAAAAACGTTGCTGTAAAACCGTTTGCATGATGCGAGGTCCAGCGTGCAGTGTCAGCTTATGTATTTCGCTCACGATCAGTTTAGCTAATGTCGAACGTTTCGGCAGGATTATCGGATTTCTTGCATCATATCTCAAATCAGAGTGTTTAATGCGTCCACCAACTCGTAAAATCTCATTGCTGTCTAAAAACGGCTGTAATTGTGCCAACGGGCTTCGTAATGGAATTGGCTTCGAATTTCTGCAAGATGAAAATTCATTATTAAAAGCAATATTTTTAGTATACTTGAATAAAACTATCTCAGCTTCGCTTATTTCATTACACAGCAGACTTCCCGTTCTACGATCCGATTTATTTTTTAGGTTATGCACGAATTGAATTACATATGCTGCGATTCTTTTAAGTTTAGAATACGATGAATATTTTTCGATTAATTCTTATTCCTCCTTTCTTTGCGTGATAATAGACGTGACCTTCTTGGAGCGAACTTCTAGAGATGTATTGAAGTTTGATTGTTGACGCCACGTTTCTGGATCATCCTTTAACCAAGTGGGTCCATTCCACCACAACTGGAGTCTCAATAACTCGGTAGGACAAATGCCTCTGGAAGCGCAATCGGCTGGATTGCACTCTGAGCGTACATGGCCCCAACGGTCAGATGGCAATGTTCTTTGAATATCTGCTACGCGGTTAGCAACAAAGGTTGACCATCGACTTGGGTGGTCTTGCAACCAGGCGAGCGTGATTGTCGAATCTGACCAAGCGTACACCTGATACTCTCTCTTCGCAAAACTTGAAATTACTTTCTCCGTTAACTTTGAAGCGAGGTGGGCTGCACACAATTCCAAGCGCGGTAATGTAATTACCTTTAGTGGTGCGACCCGTGTGCGAGCCTTTGGTGGTGCGATGTTGGAACCAAATTTTAGACCTCACCGTGCATGGTGCTATGAAGCCAAGCGGATCAAATAACAAGCTAGCGTCAGACAAAAAGGCTCTTTTCGTCAAGATCTTAGATCCGGCATATTAACTTGAAACGATATGGAATCTTCGTTCGTGTTCCATATTATACCCAAAGTACGCACTTCGTTATTTTCAGCTAAAAAATGGATCTCTTTCGTGATCGAAGGCTTATTTTTAAGTTTGACACAGTTTGTGGCCCATTTTCGCAATTCAAACCCTCCAGTGAGCAATACATTCGTTATTTCTTCTTGCAGCTGAACTAAAGCTTTTTCGTCGTGGGTGCCAGTCAATAGATCGTCCATGTAAAAGTCGTTCAAGATTATGCGCGAGGTTTGCGGGTATGATTCACTATGATCTTTTGCGGTTTGTTGCAATGCTTTCACAGCCAAGTGTGACGCTGGCGCCGTTCCATAGGTCACCCTAAGCATTCGAAAATCCTCAAGCGGTTTTAATGGGTCTTCACGTCACACGATTCTTTGATAATCTGTGTGCTCAGGTGAAACGAACACCATTCGATACATCTTAGTGATGACTGCGATCATAGCGTAGCGGTGCGTTCGAAAACGAAGTAAAATCGAAAATAAATCTGATTGAAGCTGAGGGCCAACCATTAGTGCGTCATTGAGCGACTGCCCGGAAGACGACTTCATTGATGCGTTGAACACAACCCGTAGTCTTGTCGTGATACTCGAATCTTTAACTACCGGATG
Organism: Myopa testacea; assembly: GCA_949629155.1. Taxonomy (NCBI): domain Eukaryota; kingdom Metazoa; phylum Arthropoda; class Insecta; order Diptera; family Conopidae; genus Myopa; species Myopa testacea. The sequence continues at coordinate 23,428,256 of OX451346.1, read as the reverse complement.
ATGAGACATATAGAAACACCTTTCAGGGACATCTTGGACGCGTTCCATATGACCCATGTCCATTAGTTCATTCATGAATGCGTTATATTCAAACCTGAGCTTGACGTTTGCGTTGAGGCGTTTTTCCAAACTAAGAAATCTACGTTCAGCTATACTTCGAGTCTCTCCTAAACGGATAGAATTTCTAAATGGAAGTTTAACGATAAAATGTCCATTGGGGGTGCGGCGGTGAGTTGCATCAAATAAGTCATCGCAGTAAATTTCCTCTATTCTAGAATGTTTCTTTTCGTCACTCTCCTCCAACTCCCATAATTTGGCAACTGTTTTTGCCAATTCAACGTCGCAGTGCAAGTTTTGCACATTAGTATGACTCTCATTTAAATTAGGTATGCAACCATATATCACCCAACCAAAAATACTATTTTGTGCAACAGGCTGATTACTAGAACCTTTGCGAATCTCGGCGAGCAACAGATTTGGAATTTCGTCCATACCCACTAGTATGTCAATGTGACCAGACACTGAAGAACTAGGATCGGCTAATTATAGGCCCTTGATATGCTGCCAATTGTATACTTGCGACATAACAATTGGCAGCTCATTACATATTTTGCTTAGAATAAGTGCATTAATAGTAAATTGGTTATTCGTATATAACGACGACAAGGTCAGTGCGCACTCACCTCTAGTTCAGTCTCCTAGCGACGAGCCGATTCCAGTTACCACCAAAGAAGACGACTTTCTGGTGAGACGAAGTCGTTGCACACAAGCTTCGGTAACGAACGTGGCACATGATCCGCTATCGAATAACATGCGAGCGGTTTGCCAGCATCCACCGCCATCCTGGACACGAACCTGCGCTGTAGCTAAAAGCACAGTCTTTGTACATTCTGAATCATGTGAATTCCAATCTTGATGAGTATCGTCAATTGTTAGTGGCACTGTAAATGCAGCAGCGGTGTTGGCACTGTTGCTGTAACTGCTAAATGAAGCAGTGAATGATGCCGCTTCTGACATTCACGACAACTGCCTTTGCTTCGACATTTGAACACACGGTGCCCAGTGCTAAGGCAATTCCAGCATGCGTCTTTTTGTTGAATTAGTTGTCTCTTAACCGCTGGAGCCAAACTTTTAAAACTGCTGCACTCGTATATCTTGTGGTTGCCGTTGCAATGTAAACATTTCGGTGTAAATGAAATGCTACTTCGTTTCGATGTAGGCGCTGACTGCTTCGCTAGGTAGAATGACTTGGTTTCCTTACGTACATTTTTCGGTAAACGTTGCGGTTCCTCAATACTTGCGACCATTGCCAAAGACCGACATCGATTTTCAAGGAAGGTTCGTAGCTCGTCAAATGTTGGTGGATCATTTCCCATTAGAGACAATTCCCATTATTTCCGCGTCTCGACGCTTAACTTGGAGACTACAACGTGTACTAGCCAGTCGTCCCAAAACGCAACTGGACGACCTAGCACTTCAAGTGCTCTTGAGTGTTGGACCACTCTATCCAGGATCTGCTTTATGGCGCAATCAGAGTCGTACTGCGTTTTAGCTACTGCATCAATTGCGCAGAGATATTTTTGCACAATGATACGCAGCACTTTATAGCGCGCTTTTAGTAAATTCCAAGCTTGCTCATAATTTGCATCGTCGACTTTGAAGTTACTCACCACCCGAGCGGCTTCGCCTTTTAAGCAGTTTTGTAAATAGTGCAATTTCTGCCCTTCGGCTAAATTGCTATTGTGGCCAATCGCTGCTACAAAGGCATCGTGAAAGCTGACACACTCGGTTGGATCACCAGAGAAGCTGGGTAACTCCAATTTAGGGAGTCGTACCATATTTGTTGTTGTACTTACAATATTGGTTGCGGTGGTGTTCTGATGGTAGGCGTTGATGCGATCCTTATTGCGAGTTGAAAGTTTGTGCGGGCTTTCAAGTACCATTGTTCGGCACGATCTCTATTTCATTCTTCACCTTCCAACGTTGCTTCGCCACACGTTCCCTCTACTAACTCCTGTGCTTCATTGAAACGCACCCATTGCTCCTCTAATAGTTTTAGATATGTTTTTATCTCTTCCGGCTCAGTCTGCTCTGTCACTTTGCCGCTTTCCTCCATATAGCGTTTTATGGCCTTTGTAGCGGAGTCTCTAGTTTTTAGACTAGCCATTCTGAATTTTTCAATCCGGTGCGGAAGGACCAATGTTTGCGGATAAACTTAATGTTTTTTGATTGAACTTATCTTAATAGAAATAAGCTGGTTGGAAAATTCAGTAGTGCAGTACACGCGGTTTCGGCAAAAGTAACTTTATTTCGATCTGTCAAAATCCAGAGTTGCTTATATGATAAAGAACATAAAAAAGGCAAAAGAGTTGCCAACAACCAGATTTATGTAACGGCATAAGCACTGAACCAAAAACGTTGCATCAGGATAGGCATGAATTGTAACGTTGTTGGTTACAGAGAAAATGTCATTAATGAACATGCTGAAAAGGAGTGGACCTAGAATGAAACCTTGAGGGACTCCACTCTTTGTCTGCTGGAAAATCGAATAAGAATTATTAACACAAACCCTTTGGTGCCTATCAGAAAGGTAGTTGTACATCAGTCGAACTGCGTTCGAAGAAAAGTTATTATAAATACTAAGTTTGTGACATAGTATATTGTGATCTACATGGTCAAAGGCTTTGGAGAAATCAAGCAGGCAGAGGAGAGTGAGATGGCCGTTGTCGAAAGGTATCCGTATGTCGTCCAGCACTTTCACAATTTCGGTCGAGCAGCTATGCTTTTGTCTGAAACCCGATTGTAACGGTGATAGCATATTATTATCATTTATATATTTTGTTATTTGCCATTTAGCGTTTCCATAATCTTAGATACTGAAGAGGGGATACTAATCGAACGATAATCGCTATGAGTTCTAGGATTTGATGTCTTCCATACTTGGCAAGCTTCCATACTTTGGGAAAATTTGACGTAGTGGAGCAATGATTTACAATATGTACCAAAGGACTCGCTACGTGTGTTAAAATTAACAGCCTTATTATGTATCTTTTCGCGTTGCGTTTATTTCGCGTTTTGTTTTGTGCTTTTCGTATTTTTCGAAGAATTGAGAGAGAAAAATTTGTAAACCTCTCAAACGCAATCGAAACGCGAAACCAAACTCAAACGCAGAGTTGTTGGTAATTTACATGCTTTGCAGACTTCACTACGCATTTGTTGTATGATGGATCAACTATTTCCTCGAAATCGTCTGTCAAAACAGACTATTGCAAAATGCTCGCGTTTGATGTGATTTTCAACAATTCTTCATTAAACTTTCAGTTGCTCGTACAAGAAAGCACGCAAGAAAAAAGTGATTTTATAAATAACAACAGAAACCAATATGAAAAAGTAAGTAAAATATTGTGTGCAATAAGATACACATGCAAATTGCAATTCATTTCCAAGTATATTTTTACATTCCAAGTGTATTTTGACTTGGACGTGAATTGCAATGTCTATTTACGAGTATATATGTACATATGTTTATATGGATATAACGTATGACCTTTTCAGCTCAAGACCAACAAGCACTGCTCAATTTCAAACGCTGTTGGTCGAGCTTCGAAAGCGGCCAGAGATGGCGCGTAACACACCCGTGTTTGGCCAAAATAAGCAGCTATGGGAGAAGGAATGGGGAGTTATTGGAGTACTGCTCAACAGCCTAGGCCCTCCCATAAAAACAGTTGCCGAGTGGAAGAAGGTAAGTCTTCACTGAAGAAATTGTATTATATTTATAGTGTATTTATTTTTATGTGAATTCCTTTAAAATGTTAGGTGTGGACTGACTTAAAAAGTCGGACAAAGAAAAAATTAACAGAAAACGCTGCTAAGTTGAGACAGACAGGAGGGGGGCGTTCGTGTTGCAGCTTCCTCACCCCAACGGAGGAAGAAGTTTATGAACTTCTTGCTCTGTCACATAATATCGTCCGACCTGGACTGTTTGACGGAGCAATCCAAGGCCCGAGAAAGCGATTACGCCTGGATGAGGAAGGTGAAGTTAAAAACTTGTCTTTATTTATTTCGATTTCATTTCCATTTACTTTATCTATTTTAGCTTCATGTTCTGCAGCTCTGGCTCCGCCCTCGGCAGCCTTGTCACCAGCTTCTTCTGCAGTTTTGCCGAAGACAGTTTTTTTCGTCGCCTCTGCTGTGCCGCCAGAAAAACAGCAGCTTCTCCCTTGCTGCTACCAGTATCCAATCCTTTGGCCGCCTCTACTGTGCCGCCAGCTACAACAGCAGCCTCTCCCTTGCTGCTACCGAAAGCAAAACCTTTGGTTGCCTCTGCTGTGCCGCCAGCAACACCAGCTTCTCCACATCCCATACCGACGATTCGCCGAAGATCTGAGGATGAGTGCCTTGCTGTGCTTCATGAGCACTCGGCACTGTTCCGATATTTTCGAGATTCTCTGGAGCGCATTGCCACAGCGCTGGAACAGCGGAACACAGCAATACAGAACAATTCAAAATAGTAATGTAACGAGTTTTTGCTTTCCATCCTGGATGAAGCTCAGTCTGTCCAGGGTTCGTTTAAAGGGGTCTCGTAACCCTCCAAGTTATTCAACCGCCACACGAATTTCGAACGACCGTTTTCACAGTCTAGCACTGACTCTTTGCAGAGTTCAGCTCGGTGGATTGGTTGTATTGGTTTTATCCTTATATCTACTTAACAATTTCTATAACTTATAATACGTATAATGAGTGTGGTTGTGTCTACTCGAAACTAAGGGCAGAGTGCCACGCAGCAGACGGCTGTACAGATTCCCTATGTAAATCGCTTAAGCAGGAGTTCTTTAACCAGCGTGTTTCTCTACGGAAGGCTTAAATTAAGGGCTTGGGAGCTCAAGTGCTTCCCGGCGGAAGGCCTCAATTTATATAAAGGAAAGCGAAAGTGCTTCCCTGCGGAAGGCCTAAAGTAAGGACTTGGAAATTCAAGTGCTTCCCGGCGGAAGGCCTTAATTTATCGAATCACAAATGCTGGTTAGGTTAATCTCCTGTTTAAGGGACTTTCCTACTGGTGGCGTGCAAATATGGTTGCCTGCGCCGATTGGTGAATGATAGGGCATTCACCGGTGACCGAAGTCGATTGGCAATATATAGGAATATTACCGATGGCCGAAGCCGATAGGTGAATGATAGGGCATTTTCCGGTGACCGAAGTCGATAGGTAATATATAGGGATATTACCGGTGGCCGAAGCCGATAGGTGAAGTCGCAAGATTGGTTTAAGACCTTAAGTATAAGGCTTACCTTATACTCAGCGCAACTCGAATTTGAATGTTTTTGCCGCAGAGTATTATGAGCTGGCTGCCGTAAACGGTACGCGAATTATATGCACGTAGCGAGTGCAAACGGCTAGTGTCGATGATCACATTGTACATTGTGTGTTTGTATGTATGATGACGAAACCGGTTTTTGTGTTTGTTTCTTCTGTTTTCTGTTGATGCGTGTATACAAGAGTACAAACATACATACTAAAAGAATTGATGCGAAGATAAAAAATGATTTGATCGCTGGTGGGATTTGAACCTGCGATATGCGGTTTCTTAAGCTCGGTTTTATTTTTAATATAAGAGAAAAGAATATTTTTGTCGCTTAACGCTGCGACTGCGTTGCGACTGTTTTTATGCTATTCTTCGTTCTATCTTACTTATTTCTATATTCTGATATTTCAGTTTTCTTATATTTCTAGTTTATTAATCTTATTTGTAATAATCTTATATTTAGCTTATTTGTAACGTGTGTGCACGTTACAGTAAATACATATGTATATTGTATGTACATATTTGTAAACTTTGAAGCTAATTTTTTGTTTTTAATAAAATTTGTATTTAATTTGTTTTATTAAAATATTTTTAATGTAATTTTATTTATTTTGCACATATTTATAAACAAATATTTATATACATATACTCGTATATTTTTTTAAAAAGAAAAACTTAATAAAAATTAATTGAAATATGAAATAAAATAGGTAATATGTAGATGTATGTATGTATATGGTGTAACGTGTACACACGTTACAAATAAGCTAAATATAAGATTATTACAAAATAAGATTAATTACCTAGAAATATATAATAAGAAAACTGAAATATCAGAATATAGAAATAAGTAAGACAAAGGGAAAACAGCATAAACGCAGTCGCAGCGCAGTCGCGGCGTTAATCAACAGAATACGTCAAATAATCGTAGGTTCGAATCCCACCAGCGGCAAAAAGAAATATTCTTTTCTCTTTTTAGAAACAAACCCTAGCTTAAGAAACCGCAGATCACAGGTTCAAATCCCACCGGCGATCAAAACATTTTTATCTTCGCATCAATTCTCTTAGTATGTGTGTTTGTACTCTTGTGTACATACCGAAAACAAAAGAGACAAACACAAAACCGGTTTCATCATACATACACATACACAATGTACAATATGATGATCGACACTAGCCGTTTGCACTCGCGACGTGCATATAATTCACGCACCGTTTACAGCAGCCAGCTCATAAAAGGCTACGGCAAAAACATGCAAATTCGAGTTGCGCTGAGTATAAGGTAAGCCTTATACTTAAGATCCTAAACAAATCTTGCGACTTCACATTCGGCTTCGGCCTGCGGTAATATTCCTATATATTACCATTCGACTTCGGTCCGCGGTGAATGCCCTATCATTCACCATTCGGCTTCGGCCCGCGGTAATATTCCTATATATTACCATTCGACTTCGGTCCGCGGTGAATGCCCTATCATTCACCATTCGGCGCAGGCCACCGGCGTGCAACAATATTTGCACGCCACCGGTAGGAAAATCCCTTAAACAGGAGATTCACCTAACCAGCATTTTGGATTCGATAAATTAAGGCCTTCCGCCGGGAAGCACTTGAACTTCCAAGTCCTTACTTTAGGCCTTCCGCAGGGAAGCACTTTCGCTGTCCCCAGTGTAAATTAAGGCCTTCCGCCGAGAAGCACTTGAGCTTCCAAGTCCTTACTTTGGGCCTTCCGCAGGGAAGCACTTTCGCTTTCCCCAGTGTAAATTAAGGCCTTCCGCCGAGAAGCACTTGAGCTTCCAAGTCCTTACTTTGGGCCTTCCGCAGGGAAGCACTTTCGCTTTCCCTAGTGTAAATTAAGGCCTTCCGCCGGGAAGCACTTAAGCTTCCAAGCCCTTACCGTAGGCCTTCCGTAGAGAAATACGCTGGTTAACGAACTCCTGCTTAAGCGATTTACATAGGGAATCTGTACAGCCGTCTGCTGCGTGGCACTCTGCCCTTAGTTTCGAGTAGACACAACCACATTCATTATACGTATTATAAGTTATAGAAATTGTTAAGTAGATATAAGAGTAAAAACCAATACAACCAATCCACCGAGCTGAACTCTGCAAAGAGTCAGTGCTAGACTGTGAAAACAGTCGTTCGAAATTCGTGTGGCGGTTGAATAACTTGGAGGGTTACGAGACCCCTTTAAGCGAACCCTGGACAGACTGAGCATCATCCAGGCTGGAAACTAAAAACTCGTTACAAATGGCGCCCGAACAGGGACTCTCTTCAACAGAGAGTCAAACACTTACGTTAGAAAGTGCACAAACACAACAAACACTAAGTATCAACACGGATGCCACCACATCCAACCTAAGCGGGATTTACTCTCTCAAACGGGAGGAGTTAGAAGAACGTCTTAGAGAGTCAGGATTACCGGCAGAGGGAACGGTAAAAGAACTCAGACAACGACTGAGCGACTTTATGAAAACGATACGCATCGAGAGAGGAACCACCACGGCGCTAAGCCCCCGGTCGACACAACACACACTGGCAACTACGCCACTGGTGAAGACACAAGTCGAAGGCAACCTTAATAACAACACCGTGGACATCATGAACACGGTTAGAAAATGGGGTCTCGCTTTCAATGGGAGCCGCCCACTCAATGAATTTCTGGAAACCGTAGAGGAGTTAGCCGATTGCTACAGAATCGAGTACAACCAGCTGCTCTTACCACTCAACGAAATCATGAAAGACAGAGCACGAGAATGGTGGCGCTATAAAAAGAGCGAAATACATACCTGGCGGGAATTCCGAATAGCCGCGGAAAAATTCTTCCAACCACCGCGACACTTACACCGGCTAGAAGAAGAAATAATGCGCAGGAGACAAAACACCCGCGAAAGAGCAAAAGACTTCATCATGAGTCTCATGTCGCTAATACGGCAACATCCTCACATGCGAGCAGAACAACAAGTAGAGCGAGCATATGAAGGACTCCGCCCAGAATATCGCCTGTATATAAAACGCAATGAAGTCGATAACATTGACGATCTCATGACGCTGGCAGAAGAGTATGAACATATTCGGGGTGAAGAAACTAGAAGCAACCGCCACTCCAACAACTGCATAACTTCTACACCCTATGCACGAGAGACGCATTGTTGGTCTTGCAGACAACCTTCACACACCAGAAGCAACTGCCGTGGACGAAGATTGCTCTTTTGTTCATATTGTGGAACCACAGGAAGACTATCCCGTGACTGTCACTGCCATAAAAACGCAAACGAGGTACCACCAGTCACCGGCCGTTTCTACCTGCAAGTCCAATGCAATAAACACACCGTCAGAGCACTCGTCGACACCGGAGCTTCGCTCACGTTTATGGGCACTGACTTAAAGCAGAAGATCAAACGTCAACCACGCGCACAACAGCAAACTATTCCAGTTACATTAGGGAATGGAAAAATAATCTCGGCCCAAACCCACGGAGAGGTGACCATCAAAATAGGCATGAACCAATACCAACACCAAGTATATTTCATGCCAGGAATTACCGAAGAATTAATTCTAGGAATGGATTTCTTGAACAAAGCAGGCATCCACCTCACCATTGGCAACCAGGAGGTAGTACCCAGTGTCACTAACCACCACCATAGTTTACACACAATAAACCAAACACCAGAACACGCCCAGTTACAACAACTCATTAATGACGTAAAAACACGAATGGGAAAAATCAAAACTCCGTGCAACGTCGCCCAACATGTCATACGTGCAAATAGTGGCATACCCTTTAAACAGAGGTACTACCCGCAATCAATCAAACAACAAAACCCAGAAACAAAAACCATCAACAACAAAACCAAACCGTTCAAGCCGCCCCTGAAAGCACGCCCCACCGCAGAGAAGGTGGTGCACACTGCACAGGCCGAGATCCGAACAACCGGACCGAAAACAACAAACACACCTAAAGACACACCGAAATCAACAAAAATACGGAAAAACCCGAAACCAGAAACCACACCGAACACCGCCAACTCCTCAAGAAACCAAACAACAAACAAAATCACCACAACACCAGATCACCATCCGACCGCAACTGATCACCGACCACCGTACATTGCAGCGACCAGAAGAAGTAGTCACCGTCACAGTACACGGCGCATAAGCCGAATTACCTCACACCGCCGAGGGAAGGGTGATGACCACCCACCAGATTCGCACCGTACACAAACCATTTTAGACTTAAACAATAGAAAAGGAATTGTAGGAGTTAGAATGAAAAATGAAGAAAATATTATAAGTAAAATTAAAATAGCAAGAATTAAGATTAAGAAAATATGAATTTGAATTTAATTTGAATTATTTCTTGTTTCCACCCTGAAAGCAAAATCTTTTTTTTTCTTATCTTTCTTTTTTTTTACAAACCTTTGTAAGGATAGACTGTAACGTGTACACACGTTACAAATAAGCTAAATATAAGATTATTACAAAATAAGATTAATTACCTAGAAATATATAATAAGAAAACTGAAATATCAGAATATAGAAATAAGTAAGACAAAGGGAAAACAGCATAAACGCAGTCGCAGCGCAGTCGCGGCGTTAATCAACAGAATACGTCAAATAATCGTAGGTTCGAATCCCACCAGCGGCAAAAAGAAATATTCTTTTCTCTTTTTAGAAACAAACCCTAGCTTAAGAAACCGCAGATCACAGGTTCAAATCCCACCGGCGATCAAAACATTTTTATCTTCGCATCAATTCTCTTAGTATGTGTGTTTGTACTCTTGTGTACATACCGAAAACAAAAGAGACAAACACAAAACCGGTTTCATCATACATACACATACACAATGTACAATATGATGATCGACACTAGCCGTTTGCACTCGCGACGTGCATATAATTCACGCACCGTTTACAGCAGCCAGCTCATAAAAGGCTACGGCAAAAACATGCAAATTCGAGTTGCGCTGAGTATAAGGTAAGCCTTATACTTAAGATCCTAAACAAATCTTGCGACTTCACATTCGGCTTCGGCCTGCGGTAATATTCCTATATATTACCATTCGACTTCGGTCCGCGGTGAATGCCCTATCATTCACCATTCGGCTTCGGCCCGCGGTAATATTCCTATATATTACCATTCGACTTCGGTCCGCGGTGAATGCCCTATCATTCACCATTCGGCGCAGGCCACCGGCGTGCAACAATATTTGCACGCCACCGGTAGGAAAATCCCTTAAACAGGAGATTCACCTAACCAGCATTTTGGATTCGATAAATTAAGGCCTTCCGCCGGGAAGCACTTGAACTTCCAAGTCCTTACTTTAGGCCTTCCGCAGGGAAGCACTTTCGCTGTCCCCAGTGTAAATTAAGGCCTTCCGCCGAGAAGCACTTGAGCTTCCAAGTCCTTACTTTGGGCCTTCCGCAGGGAAGCACTTTCGCTTTCCCCAGTGTAAATTAAGGCCTTCCGCCGAGAAGCACTTGAGCTTCCAAGTCCTTACTTTGGGCCTTCCGCAGGGAAGCACTTTCGCTTTCCCTAGTGTAAATTAAGGCCTTCCGCCGGGAAGCACTTAAGCTTCCAAGCCCTTACCGTAGGCCTTCCGTAGAGAAATACGCTGGTTAACGAACTCCTGCTTAAGCGATTTACATAGGGAATCTGTACAGCCGTCTGCTGCGTGGCACTCTGCCCTTAGTTTCGAGTAGACACAACCACATTCATTATACGTATTATAAGTTATAGAAATTGTTAAGTAGATATAAGAGTAAAAACCAATACAACCAATCCACCGAGCTGAACTCTGCAAAGAGTCAGTGCTAGACTGTGAAAACAGTCGTTCGAAATTCGTGTGGCGGTTGAATAACTTGGAGGGTTACGAGACCCCTTTAAGCGAACCCTGGACAGACTGAGCATCATCCAGGCTGGAAACTAAAAACTCGTTACAATGGAAACAACCTATGATGGAACAGCACGGACACAAACATACCACTGTTGTTGGTTTTGCCCTTGTGATTAGGGTATTAAGTTCGATGCCAATTCATCCCGAATGGTGATTGCTGTAACTGAAGGCAGCTCGTCTTCAACAGACCAATCTACAGGAAATTCGGTTCCCTCAATTGGCTCCTCAGTAACCTGCCAATTGTTTTTTTTTAAATACATATGTTGTGCAATGCACAACATGCATTTATAATTTTAGTCGCTTTCCTCGGTGAGTAATGCAGACCCTTTCTCCTATGACGCGCCGAAAACGACTTTTTAGGATACCAAAACAGCGCTCTACGATGTTGCGTGCTCTGCATAATTTTTTATTTAAAATCTCAGCTTCGCGGCGCTGAGGCATTCGGTACGGTGTCATCAGCTATGGAAGCAATTGGTATCCTGAATCACCTGAAATTTTTAAAATAGGTTAAATTTTAAATAAATTTGAGTATTACAAATTCTTACCAAACAACCATGTGTTTCTTTTCCTACTGTTGTATGCAGCTTGAAGAATGCCATCTGCCGGACTGGTCTTCCACGGAAAGGCATCATGGTTCGCACCTGGAATTGTAGCGTCAACATAACGCACAATCATGTCGAAATCGCAAATCTAAGACAAAGTATAATTTTGTGATATGTTATTATAATTACTATCATAGCATTTATACTATAATAACCATTACGGTTATAGTACAAATGCCGGAGATCGCCGGGCGACATTATTTTGATGTGCGTACCGTCTACGCAACCAACCACTTCCGGTAGCCCGTATTCCCGATAAAATTTCAATTTTTCAGCAGTTTCCTCTTCCTCGGACATCTCGAATTCTATCCATTTTGGACATACATATGTAGCGCTCGAAAATATTTAAACATTCCGAAATGTTTTGGGATACCTTGGATTGCGTCATCGATCCCATATGTTCATTCCCTACAGCCATTTTATAGCGACCGGCTGCAAGGAATCGCAAAAAGGAAGCCAGTCTAACTATCGGAGGAATCGCAGTCTTCCTGGAACCTTTTTTCAGCTACAGCGCTTCCAAGACATCGACAAACACTTCTTTATTCATCCGATAGTTTGACACAAACCTGATCATTATATAAAATAAAATAATGCATAAACATAAATAACAAATAATATTACAACTTACAGATGCTCCGGCATATCCAAAACGTCCGAGTGATCCCTTAAACGTCTTCTTAGTATTACAGAATATTCTTCCTCGCGATGGCGCTGATCTAGTAGTCGCACCATATATATTGCTGCCATAATTTACGCTTTTAATTGATCTTAATTTTTACCTTCTAATAAATATGACACGAAAAACAATATCAATTCGTAAATATTGCCCGCGAAATGTCAGATCGGTTTTTTGTTGTAAAATACAACAAAAATGTATATATGATGTATACATACATCTTATATACGAAAAAAATACTTGTAGAAATGCTAAGAATGCTTCATGCATGGTAACACTTTGTGCTCTGCAAACAGGGGAAGTCTGCAAGACTACGTAAAGTTTGTTTACCTTTGTGTTTCTCCTCAAAACTCAAACGCAGTCTACTCGAAAAAGTTAGATCATACCATTTGGAACGCATTGCGTTTGAGTCGCGTTTGAGTTTGCGTTTCAAAATACGTGATAAGGCTGTAACTTGAGAAATTGTATCGATATCATATCGGCTCCAATGGCATTAAACCTAATTTGGTTTACGCATCTAAATATATCTGGAATGCCTACTGTCACAAATTGGAATCCGTCACAACCGCTATTTGAAATCATATGATTCGGAAAACAAGACGAATCAGCTTGGCTAGACGGAGTATCATTTGATACGGTATCACTACTGGTATGATGATATCAGCGATGGCTAGACACTGTGGTATCACATTTACAGATTATCATGGATCTTTTCGCGGTGCGTTTATTTCGCGTTTTGTTTTGTGCTTTTCGTATTTTTCGAAGAATTGAGAGAGAAAAATTTGTAAACCTCTCAAACGCAATCGAAACGCGGAACCAAACGCAAACGCAGCTTTGTTGGTAATTTACATGCTTAGCAGACTTCACTACGTATTTGTGGCATGATGGATGAGCTATTTCGTGGAAAAAGTCTCTCAAACCAGACGATCGCAAAATGCTCGCATTTGGTGTGATTCTGAACAGTGGCTCATACAATTTTTTTTATGCACGTGTTGTATGTCGCGATCGCAATTTCCAGTTCCGGGAGATAAGAACTTTCAAGGCCAGTATTATCGTTTAATACTACTCCGCGAGTGAGTCAAGGCCAAGTTCACGTTATTAATGCAACCACAGTACTTTGCGTGGTAAGCCAAAAGCTTTAGTCAAGCTTCGTTTAAAGTAAATTCAAAAGCCAAGGTAGCAACCAGAACACGTCGTATGGAATGGATTGTGGAAGCTAGCGTTCAATAGCTAGCTTCCAAACCATTAAAACCACAGCGTTTTGTATTTGAATGGATTGTGGAAGCTATCTTTCAGTAGCAAGCTTCCAAACCATAAAAACGCTTGGCTTGAAAGACCAAACGATCAGAATCCACACGCGGAAGAATTAAATTGAGAACGATTTTCTTCCGCGTATTGATTCTGCGAACTTTACAATTTTAATATTGCGAAAGAGTGGAAATTGCGACACGCGCCAACACCGACCCACTTTGGTGCGGTCGACAGGTGCGTCGACCAAGCCAGAGTGGAAACCAGAAAAAGATTCGAACGGGAGTCTTAGAATCATATCAGAACGACGAAGTCGGTTACGCGCGTAGAGAGTCGCGCGGATTAGTTTGTAAAATAGTGCTAAGTAAAAGTAGTGATAATAAGGACTAGAGGTGTCCACCAGAAATATACTCGAGAAAAAATAAGAGTAATTATAAAAGTAGTGAAAGGAAAATAATAATAAAAGCTAACCGAAATCAACCAAAAGAAGTTTTATTCGTTGCCCAAAGGACAACGATAAGAAGGAAGACCACCCTATAGGAAAGCAACACAACAATTGGCGCAGCCGGTTTTTTCGAGCCGAGGATCGCTCGAATAAAGGAAAAAGTAAGTAACAATGAAATACGAAAATTAAAAATAAGAGTTAAATATTAATTAAAAATTAAGTGATATAACAAAGATTAGTAGCTTAGGAAAACGTATAAAGTGAAAAGTAAAACAATAATGAACAAAGTTTGTAGAGAAATTTTGGAAAAGTGAAATAATAATTGAATTGAATAAAGAATGAATTTTGCAGAGAAATTTTGGAAAAATGAAGTAATAATTTTAGAAAATTGAAAAATAAAAGTAGAATAAAATAATAGGAAAGAGTGAAAAAGAATAGTAGTAGAATTAAAAGAATTCAATTGTATTACTATATCAAATATATTATTTTATATATATTATATAAAACATAAAATAACTTTCAGGTCCCTAAATCATCGGTTTCATCAAAAGGATGCCAGCTTAATTGCACGGCAAACTTATCTGTCCAATAGCATTAGCTGGACAAAATCTTTGCTGAGGTCGACCCATTTCACTCGGGAAGTCATTCTTATATTTTTATAATTATAGGATAAAGTATTGGAGAAAATAGGATTTTTTTTAGATTTAATAAGGAAAGAAGTTGTAATTTAATTTTAGAACAAACAAATGCAAATTACAGCAAATAGAGAATGTGTAATTTGCCGACCCTAAAACAAAAAGGAAAATTTAGAGAAAAAAATGAAACAATAAATAGTAATGAATTTGGCGGAGAAATTTTAAAAATAAGTGAAATAATAAATTTTAGGAATAACTAGGGAAACAAAAATCTAGTGTTCTTTTAAAATACACAACTTAAATATATATTACGGTGCTTTTCCTATAGGAGCAAGTACGGCCTGGTGGCCATATATTATGACATAGCGTGGCTCGCTTAAAAGTCAAACAAAGCAAGGCCTGGTGGCCAAACTAATTCAGCGTGACTCGCTAAACAAACAGCCAATTTTTTTTATTCAACTCAAAAAGAAAGGACGTAACGTTGCCAACATTAAGGATTAATGAATTTTCGTTTTTTTTAATTTACAATATTGGGTACTGTAATTAACAGATTGTGCGAAAATCAGATTGATTTTACTAACTTAAATAAATTTAAAAATTTATTTAACGTGGCAAAATTCGAATGATAAACGCAAATTGTTAAAAAACAGAAATCCAATCCAATACTAAAACAAAACGCGTACAGTATACGGGTTAGTTTTAAGTTTTCGTTGGATAATTTTTCGGGTGTGTCTTAGACGTTTGTTTTCAAATTACATTGTTAAATAAATTTTAACATTCAATGTAGTTGATTTCAAAGTCGCACATTTTAAGTTGATTAATTGATAATTCATTTTATCATTTTATTCGAGTTCAAGTTGAACAAAATTTTTTTTTATTATTAAATAATACGTCATACATTCGCAAATGGATGAAATTTCAAAAGGGGTAATAATCGGAATTACCATAGATTGAAACATTGAAAAGGAGTTATTTTGGTTATTTTAAAACCCAAAATTAGAAGTTAAACATTTAAAGTAATGCGCTTAGAGACTTCATATCGGTTGGAGAATCAAAGCAAAGTTAGATTCGTTGTTTCAAATAGCAAGCAATTAACAAAAAATAACTCGAGCGAGCTCACTAGGTTAATCGTCCGAATACGAGATTGCAAACGTTGCAGTTTTGCTGACCGTTTAAAAATAGAGGCAGGTCGTTCGTCCCATTCTGTGAGGTCTCAAATTACCTTAGCGCAGTCACGAAAATTTTGACGCTTCGGCTCTGCTTGAAACAAAGCAGAACAGCGCAGTCACGAAAATTTTGACGCTTCATTTCTGCTTGAATCAAAGCAGCAGCGGACGTCAGCGTACAGACAAATAAACAGAGGTACAGCGAATGTTTACTGCACGCTCGGTAAACGAAGCGAGCAAGAATTCTAAGCCGGTTAAGGAAGTTGAATCTTCATAATAAAAGTTCTAATTACCTCTCATTCAAAAGTACTAAGACTAGTATAAAAAATTAAATTATGGAACGTTAAGTAGCGGCGCTAAGTAGTCGTTTTACAGCATTCTGAATCCAACACGTTAAAATGAATTCAACTTCACAACATTAAGAAAAATGTATTTATACTCGTACATATGTTAATTGTAAACATTAGGAAAAATAAAAGCCTATTAAACTATATATCGTTCGTTTAATTAATGGCCGAGTCGTTGCAGGAGCAAGCATATTTAGCCTTAGAAAAGAACCATAAGGATTTGAAAAGGCAAATAGAAGACTTTGCATCAAAACTTTGGAGCATCCTGAAGAGCACTGTTTCCAATAAGGAAAATTTAGAGTTAATCAAGACCAGATTACAAGCCCTAGGAGAAACATCAACGTTAGAAAAAGCAGACGCAATCATAGAGGAATTGCTAACATTTTTTAAAAATATAATAGAAAGTAAAAACCAAAGCATAAGGGACTATTCGTCAGAATTTAACGCGATAAAAAGGAAATACGATACTTATCTAAACGAAAAACATTTTCAAGAAAAGATAATAAAGACTTTGGAAGACGAGAACGAACACCTAAGGAAATTGTTGAATGACGAAGGGTTGACAGAAGAAACCTTAAATAAAACGTTAGAACTGGAATCAGCCCAAAAGTCGAGGGAAGACTGTGCATCTTTAGAAAAGGCGCATTCCAGAATCCGAGAATTAAAAGAGGAAAACAGACGGTTAAAACAGGAAATAGAGCTAGCGCACGACCAATCACTATACCATAAGGATCCCACCCCAGCCGCAGCCAGTCAAAAGGAATATAATCCAATTTCATTTCCTTCATATAAACAGCCAGCGGCAGATCACAACAAGATGGGTATAGCAGAAATAGCAAAAATAACAAGCAGTATTGTTCCATTGTTTGCGGGAACGCAGTCACCAGATTTGAGAGGTGAAGTGTATAAGTTCATACAGGCGTGCGAGTT
Source organism: Myopa testacea (assembly GCA_949629155.1). Classification (NCBI taxonomy): domain Eukaryota; kingdom Metazoa; phylum Arthropoda; class Insecta; order Diptera; family Conopidae; genus Myopa; species Myopa testacea. The sequence goes on along the minus strand of OX451346.1, from coordinate 23,411,010 downwards.
AGCTACAAATGAAGCAACTGAAGCAAATAAACCACTATACATAGAATGCATCAAACAAAGATTATATGGAGACGCTTATGATCTTGTAGGCACACAACAAGTCAACACTCTAGATGAATTATACCTAGCGATACGAAGGGTCTACCTACCAACAGCTGCATTAGACGTAACGTTGACAGAACTCCAGAATTGCAGCCAATTGCACAATGAGGACGTCCGGCAGTTCGCAAGACGCCTCAACATGAAAAAAACCCAGGCATTGCAAATAGTAAGAGACACCTATAAAGGAGTAGGTGACAGCGCACTGATATCCATGGTAACGACGTCGGCAAATAAGGCGTTTAGAACAGGGTTAACAGATGCAACGTTACGAACTCACATGTTAAATGTTACAGGGAAAACTATAGAGGAAATGACTGAAATAGCAGTAAACACGCTGGTGGAAATACAAAGAAGTAACTCCATTCATCAACCAACAATTACACCAATAATTAATATGAATACGGTTGAACCTTATATAAGACCTCCTGTAAATTATCGCGTTGAGTACCCAAGACCAGAAATAAGGCAGAACATCTCGAGAGCGCCACAAGATAAAATAATTTGTTCATTTTGCAATAAACGCGGGCATACGAGAGAAAAATGTTTAACTAGGGAAAACACACCGTATTGCCAAAAATGTCTAACATATGGTCACGAGACAAACTGGAGGTGTAATACCAATGACTACAAAAGAAGTGGAGCGAACAACAAAAATCAGAGGCCTACCAACCAAAGTCGAGGAAACCAACAATGGAACCGACCTCATCAAAATTGGCAATCAAACCAAGTACAGCAAACCTGGAACCCAAATCAAGTACAGCAAACCTGGCAACCTAACCAACTCCAGCAAAATTGGCAACAAAAACAGGCACAAAAGAATTGGAATCAAATGCAAAAGAACCCCGGAAATCCAAAACCGAATCCGTTTAAGGGGGTTCAAGGAAACCAGAGCACTATAAACACGCCGAACGGCGAGAATCAAACAATATGTAATTGGTGTAACAGACCAGGACACATAAAAGCAAACTGTACAGCTAAAAGAAGTTGGGAAACTCTTCAGAATAATCAGCAGGGAAACCGGCAAGGGCCCAGACAAGGCCAGTAATCTGGGAACCCAACAAAAATAGAAATGTAAGGCCAAAAGAAGTAGTAACCGTACATCCAACATCGGAGGAGATCGTGGATACGTTACAGACTTCAGAAATATTAGAAGCTAACAAAGTTAAAAATATAGGGTACAATTTTAATAATAAAATAAAAATTATCAAACAAAATGATAAAGTAAATATTTTAAATGAAACAGTCGGCACAATAACAAATAAAGCAAAGAAAATAGTAGAAATGGGAGCAGAGTTTTTAATAATCATCTTGCTAATTATACAGTTAGCATGTACATCGATTGTAAAAACAATGTTTCTCAATTTTCAACATTAAAAAGCAAGGAGCACTAGTCTTAATATAGCAGAATATATTACAGATATAAAAGCACTTGCAAGTAACATGAAATCAGAGGTATTAGCAAAAGTTAAACATTTCAGCTCAAATATACAGAACCAGGACATGAAAACAATATGTTCGTGGCTAACGTATAATTTAAATAATAATTATAAAAACACTATAAAGGAAGTATCTAACTGGGATTCATCCACGTTAAGTGATGTGTTCATTGAACTGCCTTGTGTAGAGGCGAGAAATGGAAAACTCATTTTACTGGTGGATACAGGAGCAGATACAAGCCTAGTAAAGGAATGCGCATTAAAAGAAAATGCCATTATAAATAAAAAGGTTAAAAGGGAATTAAGTGGAGCATTTGGAGGCTGTATAACCACGATAGGGTCCACTAGCATATGCCATGATGAGGTACAGCCCTTACGTTTAACGCTACACGTAGTGTCACTTAAACAAGGGGTACCGGCGGACGGCATACTGGGTAGAGACAACATGTGGAACAGATCCATTATAAACACGCTCAATAAAAAGTTAACCCTATTTAATGAAAATAAAGAATTTATAGTTAAATTGCCACTGAAAGGCATCCAAAATATAAAAGAACAAAGAAACCAAAATAACATAACAATTGAAGCAAGAACGGTTAGAATAACGCCGTTAAAAATTAAAACTAAAGTTATGACTGTGGTAGTTCATAAACAAGAGATTGCACCAGGAGTGTACCTGGGAGAAACACTAGCAAATGTGGAAAACAAAGAGGTCAAGGTACCAATCCTAAATTCAACGGCAAAAGATTTCATTCTTAGTGACAACTTTGTACCGAAATTTAGTGATTTCCACAAATACAAGCTAAGTGACGTTTCGTGTAATCAATGGACTACCATCAACAGTATAAGTAATGCAGACATAGCTCAACGCATTAACATTTTAATGAAAGATTTAGAATTGGATCCTTCCTTAAACAGAGAGGAAAGAGAATCCATAACGAAACTATGCGCGAAATATAATGATATTTTTCTTTTAGAGGGTGACCCATTGACGTACACCCCAGTAATAACACATAAGATTCCAATAAAGGTGGATCAGCCACCAATTAACCAAAAACAGTACCGAATTCCTCAGACACATAGGGAAGAGATGAATAGACAAATTCATAAATTATTAGAGGATGATTTAATATCCCCAAGTGTATCTCCATGGAACTCCCCGCTACTTCTAGTTCCAAAGAAGTGTGGAAAAGATGAAGTAAAGAAATGGCGCTTAGTAATAGATTACAGAAAAGTAAACGAAGCGACAATTAAACAAGTTTTTCCACTGCCCAGGATAGATGAGATATTGGATCAGTTAGGCAGTAGTAGATATTTTTCGACGTTAGACTTGGCAAGTGGGTACCACCAAGTCCTAATGGATAATACAGACAAGGAAAAGACCGCATTTAGTTCGGCTTTAGGACATTTCGAGTTCAACCGAATGCCTTTCGGGTTAACCGGCGCCCCAGCGACCTTTCAACGTCTTATGAATCATATTCTGACAGGACTTCAGGGTATAGATTGTTTTGTCTATTTAGACGACATAGTCGTATACGCAACAAACCTGGGACAGCATGAAGAAAGGTTAACTAAGGTTTTCGAGGTAATTAGAGAAAATAACTTAAAATTAAACATTAGCAAGTGCCAATTCCTACGACGAGAAGTCGTATATTTAGGGCACAAGTGTTCAGAACATGGAGCACTTCCAGACCCTAGCAAGGTGGAGTGCGTTAAAAACATTCCGCCCCCTAAAAATAAAAAGGAAGTACAAGCCTTCCTAGGCCTTGTTAATTATTATAGAAAATTTATACCAGGAACCGCAAAAATAGCACTTCCCATTAACAAATTGTTAAGAAAAGAAGCTAAGTTCGTCTGGACAGAAAGCTGCCAGAGAGCGTTTGAACAATTAAAAGAATCGGTTATGTCACCACCAGTGTTAGCATACCCAGATTTTTCAAAAGAATTTCTTTTAACTACCGACGCAAGTAATGAAGCGTTAGGCGCGGTCCTTTCTCAAGGAAACGTAGGCGAGGATAGGCCAATAGCTTTCGCTAGCCGAGCGCTAAGCGACACAGAACAAAGATATTCCACAATAGAAAAGGAATTTTTAACAATAGTCTGGGCTACGAAAAATTTCAGAGCATATCTCTTAGGGAGACATTTTAAAATTTTTACTGATCACCAGCCATTAAAGGGAATAGCCAATTTAAAGGATCAAACTTCTAGACTGGCAAGATTCAGACACAAGTTGTCAGAGTATGATTTTGAAATCATATATAAGCCAGGCAAGAAAAATTTAAACGCAGACGCATTGAGTAGAATCCCGCAAAATCGTAATGTAGTAACAGCAGTCCAGACCCGCGCTAGAACAAAAGAAATAGAATTAAAGGACCAAGGAAATATTGATAAAACAAAAACAAGTCCGACGCCTGTAGAACCTGACACTCCAGGCATAACACAAAACGAAACCACAGTTTTATTAGAAAACCCGAAACAAATAGAAACAGTTATAAAAGATTTCCATAATACACCATTAGGAGGTCACCAGGGAGCTGTGAAAACGTACCTAAGAATCAGGCAACAATATAGGTGGCCAGGGATGCAAAGGCAGATAAAAAATTACGTAAAAAATTGTCCTAAATGTCAAGCGAATAAAAGTTCGAAATTAACAAAAATGCCCATGGTGCTAACAGATACACCAATGCGGCCATTTGATAAAGTCTACATGGACATAGTAGGTATTCTACCAGAAACTGTATCCGGTAACAAATATATTTTAACATTCCAAGATGATTTTTCAAAATTTATGGCATGTACAGCTATCCCAGACGCGGAAGCAAGTACTGTCGCCAGAGCTTTCTACGATGAAGTAATCACGCGTTACGGAATTCCGCGGATTTTAATTACAGATAACGGAACTAATTTCATTTCGAAATTGTTCTCAGATACTTGTAAATTGTTAGGCATTAAAAAATTGCACATAACACCTTACCATCCACAAGCTAATGGCTCATTAGAGAGAAGCCACAGCCACCTTTAGCGGAATATTTGCGTAGTTTTGCTAAAGAAGATGGGTCGAATTGGGATCAATGGTTAACTGCAGCCATGCATGTTCATAACCACACACCCCACATTACGACCAAGCAAACACCATTCCGTACTTTATTTGGTTTCGATACAGAAATACCGACTAACTTAAAAAGGAAGTGTAGTCCGGTATATAATGCCGAAGACCCAAATAAAGTATTAAAATTTCAAATACAAAGAGCTCACGAAATAGTGAGAAAAAATCAGGAAATGGCTAAAAAGGTAGCCAAAAATCAGTACGATAATAAGTTAAATTTAGTAGAATTTAAAGTAGGAGATAGTGTATTAATTAAGAACCAGACTAGGAAAAATAAGTTTTCTCCAATATGGATAGGGCCATATAAAGTAGTAAGGATTAAAAGCCCAATTACTACGGTTTTAAATATTAAGGGAAGGGAAAAGCCATTCCACAATAACTTACTTAAGTTATATAATAGCAGTTAAGGGGAAAATAGGATTAACTAGATAATTATGTAAGTAAGCTTTAAAAGCACTTAAACAAGGAAAATTTTATAGGAATAATCAGAGAATTAAACTAAGTGGGCACCTCATTAGAAATAGGATAACACATATAGATCATAAACTATAAATAAAAAACCATAAAATAGAACAGTAACGACAAAATACATAAAAAACTAATAGATACTTTTCCCAAAACACACATGTGAAAAATGCTAAAACCTAAAAGAGAAAAAAAAATACAAAATACAATAATATTGAAATAAAAAACATGGAACAAAATGATAAAGTTGAAACAGTTAATAAATTGACAACTAGACAACTTTTTAATTTCAGACTTAGGACACAAAATCAAGAAAAATTCTATGTAATATGAAATAAAGATTTGATTGGGGTAGGAATCAATGGAAACACTGATAAAACTTATTTTACACTCTAATATTCAATTAAATAGAATATTTATGGAGTTTTTCCCAAAAGTAATTATGGGGGGGGGGGGGGGAAAGTAAAGCCATAACAGCAGACCCAATCGAGGACCTAATCCCTATAAAAGAAAGCAAAGGTCCAAAATAAACAAACCGTCCAACATAAAAGGAGTCCAACAAAAATTAGAATTTAAATATGAGTTTTATTTTCATTATTTTTATTTTTTTTTTATTAAATTAGTTAACATTCAGGATTAATCGTCCAGTAGCTCGCGCAGGCACGGATACAGGCCCGGTAGCACCGGCCAGGAACGCTGGAGCCAGTCGAGGGCGCCGACCAAGAACTGAAGATTCTCCCGTGTGGGGTTGGCGTCGAAAGAAGCCTCCATTTGCTCCAAAAGCGGAATAAGGGACTCCAAGTCCCAGACGTCTTCTCGAATGACTGTAAACACTCTCTGTAAGTAAAGGCCCAGGGGGAAAGCGTACTGCGGGCTGGGATATCGCTGGTTTCCTGACATCTTAACACGACTTGAGTTGAACTTAGTTGAACGTTTAAACTTTACTAATTAAATTTACAACAGGACTAAGCGTATTTATAAGCGGGAGTAAACAGAACAAGAACCCGGAAATCTCAGTAGAATTAAAACTCAGCATATCTTGCAATAAAAAGGAAAAATAAATTATGCTACGATGGTGATTACAAAATTAATACTTGCAAGCTTAGTGATATTTCTGCAGAATTAGCTCACGCGTGGGTCATACACCCTACGCACCCTAATTGGGAATTATGAAATATTATCTAAAAGGATAAAATAGAAGAGAGAGTTTTTATAAGAACATGGAATGTTGAAGCGATGCATTCTTGGGAAATTGCATATAAATGTGAGTTAACATACGGTACATGAAAACTAGCTGTTTCGTTTTAAACAGTCATGACTATTGCATTTGCAATTATTTTAGAAATAAATGCACATGAAATCTATGCATAAAGACTGTGTTTATGCATAACAGAAATTTGAGCACCATATCTGCACCTATGTGCAGACATAGAAGGAAAAGTTATATAAACCTAAGACCAAAAAATTAGTGCTTTAATTCTTATAAAATATTCTTCTAATTATACAGAATAAAATTTTTAAAAGAATATAAAATTTACATATAAGGTCGTATAAAACGTAGTTAATTAAAATTCCACGTAATTGAGCGATTAACGCAAGCACTGCAACAAAGCAGGTGCAAAAATAGAGCAACTGAACACGAGCAGAATGCAGTGTCAGTTAAACAATTAATGAAAAAAAAAAAAAAAAAAAACAAAAACAGTAAATCAAAATTTTAACACAAGCCAAATGAAGAAAACAAAAACATTAAAGGTGAACAACTTCAGAATAGGCAAAAGAATTAAGAAACTAATAATAAAAACAATAATAAAACAAAGACATAATGTAACCGTTATTATACACAGAAATATATATACAATAATTAAAGTACATTTACAAATGTACAGATATACATATAGAAAAATTTAAAATTAATAAAATTTTAATGTGCATTCAATATAAAATTAAGAAAATTAAAAGAAATAGGAAAGAATATATAATTATTAAGGAAAAGGAAAAAGAATTGCTCTTAACTTTTACAAAATAACATAATTAGGTATTGATTAAAAAGAAGAATAAGTTCGTACATTAAAATAAGAAAGAAATTACATAAATATAATAATTGCATGAAAAATAACGTTGTTAACATACATAAATTAAATCTTAATTGAAATTCAACACATTCTAAATTTATAAGAAACACATTATATTCAACGAAATATAAATAAAGTATTGTAAGAACAGAAATAAACATCAACAATATATAAAAATTTAATGTAATGTACAATATACAAGAAGAATCCAGCATGCAGAGAAGCTGACCTGAGTGCCGATGTATACCCATCAAAACAGCAAAAGTGCAACAACACACAGCAGCACTTTGACAACAGGGCGAAAACTTAGCGCCCAGCCAACTCGAAGGGGGAAGGGTAGCTGGAACAGCTGATCAGCGCAGTGACAACAACCATAGCAACCAAAGATGGAATTGTTGCAACAATCAATCGCATCAATGCAACAACGTTCGACAAAAACACGAAACTACCTTCAAAGAGATTCGACATCAGCAACAGTTGAGCAACAAGATTATCGAGTGATAGTGGTGACAAATACACAGTACCTTGAGGTCACGCGGAGACCAAATCCACCGCAATGAAACACGCGACAAACTAGGGGCTTAACCCATCTGCAGCAGCTAATTTTATTTACTAATGCAGTCACAGTTAAAGTTACGCCAGTCATTCACAGTTCACCAGTTAAAGTTATGGTACCCTACTCCGTGGCACAAATCACACTTTACAACATTACCTCAAGAGAACGATTTAAAACGCATCACCACTGTCGACAAGAAAAATGTTGAAGATGTTTAGCAAAATGTTACAATTAATGATCTTGGGAACATCTCAACCATCAGCTACCGTGAAGCGAAAGACAATTGGTCCCAATTGCGAGACAGCGATTCTACCGACACCAAACAACTACATCTGACCATCAAGTATAACACACAACGCGTCAGCTACCCAGCAGCAACATTCCCACAATACATCGAGAAGAAGACATCGAAACAACGGGGTGTACATCAACATCAAAAGCAACATCTATATCAAACCCACCATCAACAACAACAAGAACATCAACATCAAAACCACCCTAAACCTACACGAAGAATAACACCGAAGAAGGTCACCGGTCATATTATTGTATTATTATCGTAATCAGTTTTTATTGCAATTTTTATTAATAATTAATTGTAATTTAGTTGTTGTAATTATTATTAATAACTAATTAATATTGACATCATATTCAGAAATGAAATACGCTAACATACGTAAGTAGACGATAAGTACAATCAACATAAACATAAGACCACCCACAATTTAACAAACAATAAATGTACAAGAAAAATTTAATATCGTTTCGTACGATACTAAATTTTTCTTCCCCGAGGGTGGAGGGATGTTGTATGTCGCGATCGCAATTTCCAGTTCCGGGAGATAAGAACTTTCAAGGCCAGTATTATCGTTTAATACTACTCCGCGAGTGAGTCAAGGCCAAGTTCACGTTATTAATGCAACCACAGTACTTTGCGTGGTAAGCCAAAAGCTTTAGTCAAGCTTCGTTTAAAGTAAATTCAAAAGCCAAGGTAGCAACCAGAACACGTCGTATGGAATGGATTGTGGAAGCTAGCGTTCAATAGCTAGCTTCCAAACCATTAAAACCACAGCGTTTTGTATTTGAATGGATTGTGGAAGCTATCTTTCAGTAGCAAGCTTCCAAACCATAAAAACGCTTGGCTTGAAAGACCAAACGATCAGAATCCACACGCGGAAGAATTAAATTGAGAACGATTTTCTTCCGCGTATTGATTCTGCGAACTTTACAATTTTAATATTGCGAAAGAGTGGAAATTGCGACACGCGCCAACACCGACCCACTTTGGTGCGGTCGACGGGTGCGTCGACCAAGCCAGAGTGGAAACCAGAAAAAGATTCGAACGGGAGTCTTAGAATCATATCAGAACGACGAAGTCGGTTACGCGCGTAGAGAGTCGCGCGGATTAGTTTGTAAAATAGTGCTAAGTAAAAGTAGTGATAATAAGGACTAGAGGTGTCCACCAGAAATATACTCGAGAAAAAATAAGAGTAATTATAAAAGTAGTGAAAGGAAAATAATAATAAAAGCTAACCGAAATCAACCAAAAGAAGTTTTATTCGTTGCCCAAAGGACAACGATAAGAAGGAAGACCACCCTATAGGAAAGCAACACAACACACGGCGCTACTTTCTCCAAAAGATTCAGAAAAACTTATTTTTTCATGCGTAGTTCGTCATAAACCTGTTCATTATATAAAATAAAATAATGCACATACATAAGTAACAAATAATATTAGAGTTACTGAAGCGCCGGCATATGTAAAATATCCGAATTGTCCCTCTTCTGAGTATCCCCGTATTATGTTCCACGCTATGACGCTGCGCTCTGGTAGTCGCACGAGGAATATCTGTCCAACCACAACGCAACGATGCGACGTCGCAAACGATAACGATTTCTCTCTCTCGAAATCTTCGAATGAGTGACATCTGTCGTCATAAATTATTTACATTTTGTTTTAAATAAAAATAATTTGAATAATTTCCTTGTTTGACAATTCGTTTGTCAAATTTATTTACATTTTTTGGGGAATTTGAAGAATTTCATCGAAAAGTAGGGCATACTGTTTTTCAAAAAATGAGAAAATCGGAAGAAGTTGTCAGAAAATTAGAAAATTTTATGACGACGTGAGAGAGCTCAACGACGTGTTCCATTCCATTTTTCTATGGGAACATCGCAATCGATTGCGACGTCGCATCGTTGTGGTTGGACAGTATTGCTCCTATATTCACTCTCACATAAAGAGCACACGATAATAAACACAATATCAATATGTAAACATTGTGTGCGGCTTATCAGATTTGCTTTTGTTGTACAAATTGTTGCCATACATCAATTATAGCACTAATTCATTGGGATTCCTGAAAATACTTGTAAAAATGCTAAAAATGCTTCATGCATGATAACTCTTTGTGCTCTGCAAGCAGGGGAAGTCTGCAAGACTACGTAAAGTTTGTTTACCTTTGTGTTTCTCCTCAAAACTGAAACGCAGTCTACTCGAAAAAGTTTGATCATACCATTTGGAACGCATTGCGTTTGAGTTGCGTTTGAGTTTGCGTTTAAAAAACGCGATAAGGCTGTTAGTTTCAAAAGCCGTAAACATGCTATGTCAATGTATGTGTGAAATTTACTGAATATCAAAATGTTGGCCGTAGTTGCCATATTTATTATATTATGATTAATGCGTAAAGGAAAAATAGGATTTCTAAAAATCCCATGTTTAAATTTTAGTTTAATGACAATTACCTGCTTCACTTTGGTTTTCTTGTTCAGTGGAAATCGTTGTGTTGTGAAATTTTTTTAAAATAGTTAATTTATTTAAAAGTATTAATAATGGAGGAATCACAAATGGCTTGTGTTGAGGCGATGGCAACAGCTGCTGCGTGCTATGTTGTAGCCGATGAAGATTCACAAAGGAATCGATCGTACTGGGTAAAGAAGTGGAGGAAGAATTGCAGTGTTCGTGGAAACACTCAAGAGTTTTTAAGAACTCTAGGGCCCGGCCCATACGATTATAGCTGCTATTTAAGGATGGACGAAATATGTTTATTTAAAAATGTCTATTTTTTTACTTCAAACGTTTGCATTTTCGGCTTAAATCAGGCGCTTCTCGACCTAACCAATGTTGTTGTTGTTTCTGGCGCTGACCCTAACAACAATAATTTGTATTGCTCTCGTTTAGTTCCCGAATTATAGCCCTTTAATGTTTCTAAATTCCAGGCCTATATCTGTTAAACTTTACGAGATACTACTATGATATGACAAATAAATATTCAGATTTTTAGTACTTTTTCCATTAATTAATATTTTCCTAATTGTAATGTATGCCAGAAAAAACAAGAACATTGGTTACTTCGAGAATGACGCAAATGATACTGCGTCTAGCCAAGCTGAATCACTATCAGAGTTAGTTATGAAGTAATTATTTAGTACGTCAGGATTTATATCACAACGCGTGCTGGTGTTATTGCATAGACCGATTTGTTTTAGATTGCTCCAGAGCTCTTTTGTCGGCAAGGACGCATCTAACTTTGATCTGTAAAAAACTGATTTTGCACGTCTTACTATGGCTGTGGCAAGATTTCTCGCTTTCTTGTAATTTTGAAAGTTTATAATTGAATTGTTCTTTTTCCATACACGATGCATTCTGTATTTTTCTATAAGTGCACGCTTAACAGAATTAGTGAACCAAGGAACATCGCTGTTTCTCATTTGTACTTTTCGGAGAGGTACAAGCAGGTCAAGAATGGTTAACACTACGGTACAGTACAGTACACTACAATACAGGACAGGTCACGGAACATAGAGTTATAGTCAATAGATTTATAGTCACGAAAAACATAATGGTCAGGTTCTACAGTTGGCGACAATTTAAGATTAATAGTACAGAAAATAAGATCCTGGTCAGATATGAACGTAGTTTGGGTACAGAACAAAAAAAGATTCAGGTCAGACACAGGAAATTACTGAGGAAATTGTTAGTAGTAGGATCGGGAGACAGGATATTTATGTTAAAGTCACCACATGCTATATAATAATCATAATCAACAAGAGACTCTTGAAGATTATTGAAAAAGGGTTCAAGACAGTTGTTACGGTTGGGATTCACATTGGATTGAATTGGAATTGCATTTTCTAATATTCAAGAATTCAACATTAGATCCATGCGACTTGCCAACTACATCAATGTTGAAATAACATTTATAGAAAATAGCAACTCCACCACCTTTTCTGTCCGGTCTGTCATTACGTAGTGTTCTATAACCCCTTAGGTTAAAACAAGCGTCTTCAAGGTCTGGATGAAGCCATTTTTCTGTAACACACACCAAGTCCACATTCGTATTTTCAAAGGTGTATCTAACTAAATCAATTTTCTCATCTGACAGGCTTCTTGCATTAAAGCAAGCTATCTTAAAACCTGAGTTCATGCCATCAACAATATCAACTATGGCTTTTTTGCTTACGCCAGCGTTCGACTCAAGATTACCGGAAATCATCAACGACGACATAACATTCAGAGCACCAGACAACATAAGGCTGAGAGTGGTAGAAAATAGTACCAAGATGTAGAATGTAGAATTAGATATAGCAAGAATAGGTGAATCCATAAAACTATGCCTTAAAAAACTAAATATTATAATATAGACTATACAAGCATAATACATAATAATAAAATAAGACACACATCGACTAGTAACGGATAACATAAATTTACGCATAAAGCTTTAACCACAACCATAGCGGCCAGCTACAAGATACCAGCAATGCAAATGCAACTGACTTCCAGTGATATAGGGATGTTCATGTAAAAAAATATCGATATTTTTTTGGATATAATATATCGTAGTTTTATATCGATACTTGACGATATATCGAACAAATATATCGATATTTTATCGATATTGCACTGACAACGAAATCAATTACCTAAAAAAAAAAGAGAAAAGAGACACCAGAGATTATAAAAGTTTTGCTACTAGTGCTGCTGATGGAATGTGATATTCTATGTATACGATATTTGGTATATCGGATGAAATATATCGATATTACATTCGATACTAGATGATTCGATAATATCGGATAGAAGCAATGTTGCTTTCGGTTGGAGTTTGAAACACGAAAAGCATCACGAAGACCGCTCGCATCCGTAACACTGACACATTTACACAGATTACTGTAGATTGACTTTAAATTTTCATCTGCTGCTACTGGGACACCAGCAATTACAAAAAGGATGGAGATTGCAGCATTCCTCAGTTCCTCGTTCTCATTTTGCATCCGAGTCATTAAAATTTGATCTGAGTTTACTAATCTCGGCAGCAACTTCATCAATCTTTTCCACTACTTTACTAATACAGCTTCTCATAGTCTCTCTAAGTTCGTTCATTATCTCAATTTTTTTAATGTCAACTTTCTTCTCCAGTCGTAGAATTCATTCTTTGATGGCGTTTAGAGCACTACTCTCATCATGCTGACAGGGAGAGCGAGGTGAGACACCTATTTGGCGCAAACTTTGACGTGTGCCCATAGTTAGCGAAGTGAACCAAAGTTGAAGAAAAGTTAGGTGGAAAATACTATAAATAGTCCGTATTGATCAGAATATTCAATTTAGCATGCTGTTTAAACTTTTAGCAGAAGTTTAAGGGCCAGATTTTTAATGATCACCGTGATTGAGAAACGAGAGCTCGTTCCTGGCCACCGTGATTGAGAAGCGAGCTCCTTACTCATCACCGTGATAAAAAAATCCGATTTCTAAACTCTTACGTAGCTGCTCGTTCTCTTCTTCTTCGTATTTTAGACTCGCTGTTTAATTTCTTTATGGTACACTCGGATTTCTCTTTTCTTCACATTATTTCATTGCTTTGCATATTTGCTATCAGTTTCTGATAGGGTTTTCCCTTTTCTTGCCATTGCTTTATAATTTTCTCATATACATATTTGTCTTGACAAGTAAAGAAAGTCTTTTGAAGTGAATGAAATTGTGCCGCGATATAATTCGAAAAATTTGAAATTGATTTTTGGGAAAATTTTTAACAAAATTTTAAAAAAATGTTAACAGGTGTCGAATTTGCAATGGAGTTGTTTGAGAGCGATTCGGAAGATGAAATGGATTCCCTCAGGCGTCGAAATAGAGAATTCTTCTAATGTTTTGGAGATGCCGGAACACGAGTAAGTCAATAATTATAAAGGGTGGCGCTGAATGACCGATATGGTTTGAATGTTTAATAACTTTTTTATTTAATGAATTATTAGTATTTTTTTTTTGGTGTTATAAAGTATATTAATGGGGAATATTTTTGGCTTAAGTATGAAAAATTATATCCCGCAAGTGATGGCCCTTTTCGGCTTCGCACATTCGTGCTCTTTCCAATACATTTTGCCTAACTTTTCGTAAAATTTCCGTTGTTATGGCTTGAATTTCATTGCGAATGTTTTCTTTTAGCTGTGGTATGGTGGCTGGCTTATTAATGTATACCCTTTCTTTCAAATAACCCCAAAGAAAACAGTCTGGCGCTGTCAAATGGGGTGAACGTGGGGCCAATTGAAATCGCTTCTGCGCGAAATAATGCGTTCGTCAAAGAGGTCCCGTAACAGAGCCATTGTGTCCATTGCTGTGTGAGCTGTGGCTCCATCTTATTGGAACCACAACTGTGGATGGTTTTGTACAGCTGGTCTCAAAAAATTGTCCAGCATCGTTCGCCATGTGCATTTTCACAAAAATATGGACGAATAATCCTTTCAGACGATACACCGCACCAAACAGTACACTTAAGTGGTTGCAACGGTACGTGGAAGGCGTCTTACTGTACCATGTTGTCGAAACTTTGCAACAAGGCGGTTTATTGTTGATGCAGAAGGTCCAGTACGCACATTAAAAAAACGACGATAAGCACGCTGCGTCAAAACAATTGACCGTTGATTTTCAAAATAAAATTCAACAATTGCTGATCGCTTTTCTATTGTGTAGTACTCCATTTCAAATTCCCCAAGTGTTCTTCACAAAATTCTGAAATAAAAATAAAAAAAAATAAAAAATTTAAAAAGTCATTAAACATTCAAACCATATCGGTCATTAAGCGCCACCCTGTATAAATATATGTATTTTATATAGGATTAAATGTAGTTAAGATACAGAAGCTCAATGTTATTTTGTACGGAGATTCCTACAACAACATAATTTCTATCATCTCTCGTCTGGTTTTCGAGTTATAGCCAGTAAAACGCAATTTACAATTTTTGCTACCTTTTCCATTTCGTTATTTTCATAGGGTTTTCTGGCTATAACTCGGAAACCACCGAGATATGATAGAAATTATCTTGTTATCTTATTCTTGTTGTTGGAATCTCCATACAAAACAACAACAACATTGGGCTTCTGTGTCTTAACTACATTTAATTATGTTATATATAAACATTCTAACTTTTCAAAAACATTTTAGATTTATTAAGAATTTAAGGATGAAAAAAACTTATTTCACCAAACTCCTGGATGAAGTAGCGCCCAAATGAAGTGCGTTAAGAAGTCGACGGCTTCTTGAACATTTTAAAACTGTGAATGTGAATTGGTGAAATAATAAATACATAAAAACAACACAAAGAACATGTTTTTAACCCTTTCGGCCCCAACGTTGCTTGTGGGCAACTTCATATGTTTGACGACTAACGGTCAGCGTTGTTTTTGTTCGTGTAACCGTATCGACATCGAAATCTACAAGTGTTCTCTTTAAGTTGAATAAATCAACAGCTAATTTGATTGTCAATTAGCAAAGTTATTTTCATTAGTACGCGCGTGTGTCAAGACAAATATATTTGCGAAAGAGGTTTTTATACATGTGACTTTTTTTCAAAATTATAACAAAAATTTAAGATATGTTTATTGAATCTTTTTTAGTAAATATCAAGTAAAATATTTGTAGAAGTTAAATCTTAGAGTTGCAAACAAACAAAAGGTGAGTAATTTTCAAAGTTGTCAAGTTGCTTATGAGCAACTTTGGGCAATTATGGTAATTAATTTACATACTTTTAGACATGAGACCCCAAGAGAAGGGCTTGACAAACAAAGATATTGAAAGAATTTTGAACTTCGATTGGGATGTTTCCAGTGATGAGGAAAGTGGCGATGAGCTGGAAGACATATCTGCAGTGCTGGAGAGGAATTTGGAAGGGATCGTGGAAAAAGGAGAAAGCATAGAGATCGGCCTTCTTGACAACATACTGGCAGATGAGTTTGATCAAGAATCTTCTAGTGGTGTTAATATGTGCTTTGAAAAAATTGATCCGAAATCTCTCAAATGGATATCAAGGCCATATGAAGCCCCAGAGACTATTTTGAAGGACGATAATATCCTGGAAGTTCATTAAATTTTGACACCAGTTGAATATTTCGAAAAAATGTTTGATACCCGTTGTATTGATTTGATCACACAGCAAACTAATTTATATGGACTACAGGAACTCGGCATTGAGCTTAACTGTACTAAGGAGGAAATAAAACGGTATATTGGTGCTTTGTTATACTTAGGTGTTTTTAGACTGCCCCAGATTAAAATGGCATGGGCCCAAACATAAAGCTTACGGCTATATCAGAAGCAATGTCTCGCGGCCAGTGTGGGCGTTTCCCTATCTGGTACTCAAAATATGTGCTATAGTTTAAGAGATATAGATGGTTAAATTTCAAAGGTTTATAAAACCTGAAATGGAACCGGAACCCATTTTCAATTTTGGTGCTGTGGTCAGCGCCAAAAACAACAAAATTGGCCATTTTGTATGGGAACTAATATAAACCAAATTTAAAATACATATGTATATTCCTAATATTCAATAATTTGTGTAATGGGTAAGGCTCGTATCTGTACTGTATTTCGCAGTATTATACTGTTCTTCGACATCAAAAGCTGCGTACTGCTTTTCTCCCTCAAAATACTGTTTTTCGATACATAATAGAAATAAAAACGGCGAACAGGAATTCATGCAATAATATTGTTTACTTCAAAAATAAGCATTCTCCTGGGATTCGTTGCCAACCGCCAACTGCCTCTGTCGTACGTTGGCGGTTGACGTCGAATCGTCGCACAGAAGAAGTTTACGATTGGTGGCGCCGGTGAAGATAATCGCGGCATCGACTTTTGTTTTTTTTTTCTTGCTTCTTCTTTGCTACAATTTTATTATTATATCTACCAACTTCAATTCGTAAAGTCGCGTCTTCCAAAAAGTCAAATTAATCTTGAAATTAAAGTGTTAAGTCCGTAATATATAATTAAAATCAACTAAAGACCGTGTTTCCTTGTGGGGAACGACGCCAACGTTCAACAACTATTTTGCGGGCAACGCATTCCCGGATTTTGTTTGCAAAGCATCCACCACGGCTCCCCAGACCAACCAGGACGATCGAGGTAAACAAATATATACAGATTGGCCTCTTTCTTTCTCTTTTGATCATCGTCAGTATCCATACTTGCTTAGAAAACGTTGCTTAATTCTTTCAATTCTAATATCTTCATTTTAATAATTTTCATTTTTATAGAATAAATAATGTCTAAATCAAGACGAAAAAACACATTTAATGCAAAAGCCGCGGCACTCTCCTACTTCCATTTATGGACAGCACCGTTCGAGCCACTGAAACTTTTTGGGCAGTATTGCAAGAAACACCAACATGGAATGAAGTCGAAGCCGTTATGAACAAGTTGAGCGAATACAATTTGTACAATGCCAATGAAAATGCGGTAAATTTGCACACCCAATTTCGATATATCAAAAACTATTGTACGAGCGACAAAATTATGCAATGGAGAGAAGGCAATGTTTCCATTGTGGATCGGTGGGTGGAGATATTTATTCACCTCAATAACGCCGATTGCGAATTCAAAGAAATGGCCACGATCGTTGAATATATTTTATGTTTGCCAGGAACTTCAGCATCAGTGGAACGAATCTTTTCTGCAGTGAACAAAAATTGGACGTCAGACAAAACCCGATTAGATGTGCAAACATTGAACGCGATTCTGACAGTCAAATGTAATTTTAAGTACAAATGCGTTGATTTCTACAATAACCTCAAAACGAAGCCGGCATTGCTTATTCAAATTGCTTCAAACGACAAATACACAACAACCACAAAAGCTGATTCTGATGGAAATGATTCAGATGATGGAAATGATTAACTTTTTTTTATATATTGAATAAAATATATACTGCGAAAAGTACTGTTTTTCCAAATCGATTTACTGCTTTTTTAAAAAATTTCAGTCAAATGTAGTTTTTGGTCCAAAAAAATATACGAGCGTTAGTAATGGGCGATGTAAACAATGGCGCTTTATGTTTAATAAATTTAGGTATTAAATGTAAATATAAATTAACGATTCTGAAATCATATGTATCTATGTATGTACTCGTAAATGGGCAAAGTTTTCACAAAATTTAATTCGAATTTGAAATTCCAAGGTCCATCAATATATGGAACTCAAGGTTAAACATAAGGTATAAACCTTGTATGGAACTATGTTATGTAGAACACAAATACTTACCTTCCAAACAAAAATGTGGTACGGGAAACTCAGAAAAATACGAAGCAATAAGGAAATTTCAAAATGTTTACAATTTAGAATGTATTTGAAATAGGATTTTTGGTTCTAAATTTATAAAACATCAATAATTAAACAATTGGAGCTTTAATTTTTTCTCCGCAATCAAAATGCAAAATAAACAATGGGCATTTTTGATAGGTGATCTAAGAGATATTTTGTTCTTTTGTTTGATTGTAAGAATTATTTTTTTTTTTAAACATGCAGAACAAAAACCACAATTTTTTTTTTTTTTTTATTTTTTAATTTTTAATAAAAATATGAATTTTTCATTTCAATTAAAAGTTCAGAACGTATTGAGTTTTATTAATCGCACATCAAAAATTCGGACCATTTTAAATGCATATTTGTGAGAAGCACCTTCACTTTTTCTTCGCACCTTTTCCTCCAGCATCTTTGCCTCCTTTACCTTTTTTTGCTTTCTTTTTCTGTTCCTTGCGCCATTCTCTCCAAAATCTCTGTATAACACGTGCCGCTCGATTCATCATGAAAAGCATTAGTTTTTGTTCATGGGAAGATCTTTCTTCTTCGGCCTTCGCGTTCATATAAGTCTCATATTGCAATTCTTCATAATTATAGTAAACCATGAAATCATCGAAGTGCTTCTTCTGCTCATTGTAGACCTCCTGCAAGTGCATGTTCTCCTTGATTTTGTCACCAATATTCGTATCGTATTTTCGAACTATGCTTTGTAGTTGAAGCAAAAGCTTATTTCTAAAATTAAGTATTGTAAAGAATATTCGGATATCAATATTATGGTAAACAAGAGATACAGAAGCTATTAAATGTCCAATTCCATAAAGGGTCTCGATGCATTAACCCATTATTGCCCAACCTGTAATTTTACTTACCACTTCTTTAATTATGCGTACAGCCAGACTAAAGCTACATATGACAAATATTATTATACGTTCTTGTAGAATGAACTATTTTTAAAAAACAATTCGAGGGAAATCTTTCTAGCTTCTCCCATTTATCAATCAGTTGAGTTTACGTGTCCAAAGTCCAAAAATGATGAAATTTTCAATAATCAACAAAAAAAGCATAAAAAGAATGTTTTATACAATATATACATATTTATGTCCTTTCATCCATTATATACAAGACAATTGTTTGAATAAATTTTAATTTATTTTTAAATTTAGGATTAAATCAAAATTTCTATAATTTTGAGCCATATAGCAAATAATTCTAACACGTAATAACTTCAAAAACACAAATACCATTTTTCTAAAACTTTAAATTTATTTTGATTAGACCATTTTAAGCTATGGTTTCATCAAAATCCGACCACGGATTCTTGGTGCGGGCAATAATGGGTTAAAGGTCTTAAAGATTTTATATTTAGCCCCTTCTAAATCGTTTATCCTTAAATTTAAAATTAAAAAAGTAATTTAAAACAGAATTTTTTTAATTGCACAAAGTATGCATTATTTAGCAAGGCAACTCAAACTGTTTGTTGTTTTGCTTTTTTGTCTTGTAAATTATGAACTAAGTTTATTCAATCGCTTAATGTGGGCAATGTTTTATAACAATAACTGTAGCAAATTAATAAAATACTTGAAATCTTATATACTTTCTAAAGCAAAAAATTACAAATTCTATGTAATATGAAGTGTTTCCAAGTAATGCAGTGTCGCGTGTGCTACATAAATATAGTAATAATAGGAGGGTAGCCCCAGAAGTATACATCCTGACGTATAGATGGCGGTTATTGTTTGAAAAGAATGATATGGTAGAGAGTACCAACTTTATAAAGCTTAAGTTTGAAGTTTGACGACGCTACGTTGTTCCTTATTTGTTTGAATTTGTAAACATGGAAAAAATTGTGTGCCTCCGTTTTTTCTTGAAAACTCTGCTTTATTGCTGTGAATTTTCGCCAAACACTCGATTGAAACATCCTCTCGACGCTGTTTTTGTTCCATTGTGAGTAATCGCGGCACCCAATTTTTTCCATGTTTACAAATTCACTGAGAGCATTCACTATTGATGGCTGCCAAACAAATACTGAACAACGGAGCGTCGTCAAACTTCAAACTTAAGCTTTATAAAGTTGGTACTCTCTACCATAGTCATTCTTTTCAAACAACAACCACCTACTACCCGCGTATATATAAATAGTATAAATTGTAGTATTTATTTGGTGGCGGTCGTAGTTATTTGCAAATTATTCTCCTTAATCTATCTAATCTTTTATATCCTTGAATACGTATTAATATTTAAACATATAGTGCATTTTATTAATAGTGTTCAAAATTGAAGACCCTTAATACAAATTCGGTGTCGAGTTGTGGATACAAATCAGAGTTGGACACTAACTAGTTAAATCGTTAACTAGTTATCGTTATAGTTAAAGTTAATTTAACTTCGTTACTTTCACAGATGCCTTCGTTATCGTTAAAGTAACGAAGTTACTTGGCAGTCGTTAACGTTAAAGTAACGAAAGTGGGATCGTTATCGTTAAAGTAACGACAGTAAGATCGTTGTTCTGATCGTTATCGTTAAAGTGACGAAGTTACTTTGCCATCGTTAACGTTAAAATAACGAAAGTAGGATCGTTGTTCTGATCGTTATCGTTAAAGTAACGAAGTTTCTTTGCAATCGTTAACGTTAAAGTAGCGAAAGTGGGATCGTTATCGTTAAACTAACGAAAGTAAGATCGTTGTTCTGATCGTTTTCGTTAATGTAACGAAGTTACTTCGGGTCATTAACGTTGAAGCAACGAAGTTGTTCTTGAACTAGTTAAAATGTCACACAAAATTTGTCAATCGCTCAAAAAAAGGCCTCAATCAGAGTGGCAAAAGTGCTTCAACAATTGGTTCAAACGCATGCAAAAGTGTATAGATCTTCACGGGGAATATTTTAAAAAACAATAAAGTGATTTTCGAAGATTAATATTTGTTTTTGTTCTCTAATCCCGAAATATAAAAGGCAACCCTCGTACAGGCAAAAGAGGGTCTTAAATGGTTATATTGTTAAATATGTAATCTTCCTGAATCAAACTTTACATAACAACTTCTTTTCTAATAAAACATTATTACAGTAAAACTGGGCGCGGTCCACCCACTTTTAGACTACTTATACAGTATAGCTCATGAAAACAAATCTATTACCACGGAAATAAAGTTTAAATGTAAACACAATAATAAAACTACTAAGCTAGTTATTTTATTTTGAAAATAGGTAACGACTACGCCTACTATTTATACCCGTCTGTGATTAAATGTGATTATAAGATAGCTTTCCTTATAACCACATATTTCTTCTAGTTTTTAAGATATGACAATAAGATTTCAATATCAAGCAACATTATTATATTTTACGTTGCAGAAAATGGGCGTGGAGCGCATACTTTAGGACGGAAGAGTAATATGGCACAATCGTCCTACATAAATCCTTATATAAGTCTGTAATTTTATGATATGTTATCAATTAATATGAAATTTTGTATAAATATTCTTTGTTCAGATTTGTAAACGAGCAAATAAAACGAAAAGACATATAAATATAGAATCAATTTATAAAAAAATGCATTGGTATAAAACCTTAATAGCCTATTTCCATAAAAATAGTTAATCCGATTAAGGAGTTCGAAAATTGATCAGCTGATCTAGTGTTTCCATACATAATCCGGTTACGGGCTGTCAAACTGGTAAGAAAAAATAAACCGCTGTTGTTTTGTTGGTATATTTACGCAGCTATTTTTAAAATTGTGCATCGCTTTAATTTATAATACAATGAATAAAATAACAATTAGGCAATTCACGGTTTACCCTCATAAGTTATGAGATACTAAGTTATGACTTCGAACTGTGCACAGTCGCTTTATAAAGTGTTAAAAATTTTCTTAATACATACCTGCGAGTGTTGTAATCGTACTAACATAGATTTTCATACAAAACAAGAAAAAATTTTCTTACGACAGTCATAAATTGTTTTAAGTTATGACAACTTATGACTTATCACGACTTATGAGGGAAACTGTGAATTGCCTAAATAATATTAAAAATTGTTGAAATGTATATTTTGGTATGGTGACGAAATTCGCAAATCCAAAAGCATTTTGGTTTAGCGCTGGAATCGCAACAACAATTTCAACGGAGTGAAAACAGTTTACGAGTGGTTTTGAGGCTTAAAACAGTTCATTCCAAAAACATGGAAAAACCGCTTTATGGTAACAGGCTATAATTCCTAAACACTTTTAGGTGTAGGGTATCTAAAATTCGGCCAAGGCGAATATAGCTTTCTTTCTGGCTTACATACTAAAACTTTTGAAGATAGAATATGGGGATGGGGGGGTAATATAAACCTTATTTGTACAAGAAATCTAAACAAAAAAAAGTTTAATGCTATGTTTACACCGACCCCAAATGCGTATTTGTAATCACGCATTTGAAAAGTGTTTACACCGTTTTGTTCGCATTTGGTTTGACAGACCATCAGACCAAATTTAGGTTTTTTGTTTGCCTGATTTTTTTACAATTGTGTTTTGACAGCTGATTGACATTATTTCCATAGCATAAATAAATAATATTTGACATTATATTATTTATTTATGCCTACGACAGACTGATTCAAAATATTATTTTGCTTCGCATTTCATTCGCATTTCTTTCAAATGCGATCAAATTTATTAAATTTGATTTGTCAAATCGTATGAAAATTTTTAAAATTTCGCTTCGCATTTGGGAAATAGAGCTCAAATGCGCATTTGAGGTCGGTGTAAACATAGCATAAGGGTATATAAACACTTTGTTGGGCATATACATACATATAAAATTCTTGCAAACAAAAATTTTCAAACTACTATACTTTCTTTTCATCGCGGGCCAGTTTTTCTTGATGTAAATTTTGCTTTAAAACCTTCTCATAGGTGGCCTTTGCCTTCGCAAGTTCTTCTTCCAGAACTTTTTGTCGGGCTGTAATAGATGAATGTATTGCGCGTATACGCTGTGTGGACTTAACGCTGAAATAAATGGTAAAGAATCTAGTTATTCTGAAAGTATTTGTTTTTGTTGTTTGGTTGTTTTCATAGTTTGATAGAGTATTATTTTTGATCTTATATACGTATTATTCTTGTATCAATGAAAATAAAAACACATACATTTCCTGCTTAATGCGTATGTTATTATCCCATTTCTTGTATGCTAAATCCTCTTCATATTTCTGTATAATTCCATCTTTAGCAGCAAGTTTCCAGCGAAGATTTGCTTTCTGATTTCGGATTTTTCTTTGAAAATCTTATGTGTACAGGTTTTTATAGAACGCAGTCAATTAGAAAAGATTTCAATCTAAGTTTTAATAGATATATTTTAATTTTTACCTATAATATTTTTTTTCATGAGTTCGTTATCATGATATACTTGATGTATTATCTTCTCTTTATTAAGTTCTGATGCGGCCGATTTTTTTAAACGTGCTTCGGTCATAGAGTACAATAAGCGAAATGACTCCAACAAGCAAATGTCATCTTCAACTAGATCATCCAAATACGATGGCAATAATTCGAGCATTTTGTGATTCTCGTGGAATATATCTATTACTCTAATCAGGTGAAAGTTTGTATGTGGTTCCAACAAGTTCACCTCATTTTTCTATAGCATATAAAAATAATGAGTGAAACATTTTCATAGCTGATTTTGAAGATTAAAAGTTATTCTAAAATATGCAAATAAATCTAATGTAAATTGTAAAAAATAGGCTCAAATAAAGCGCTTGTCGTAACCAACGTAACCAATTTTGTTGTTATTGCTCATATAGTTCCGGAGTTATAGCTCTTTGAAGTTTGAAAAGCTCAGGCCAGAATCTCCTAACTGTACAAGATACAAGCGTTATTGATATTGTTGGAAAGGTAATTATGAGTCATATATAAAAATAATTAGCCCTATTCTGACAAATCTTTTATATAGAAGATCTGTTCTGTTACGAATTTCCATACAACAATGCGAAATGTCAAAAAATCTGTTACGAATTCTAAAAATGGTATTCTGTCCAGGAAATTCTTTTTTGTTATCTGTTATAAACCATAACAGAATAAAAAGCTAAATTTTTTTAGCTTTTATAATAACCATTCGTAGAAAATTGCCCGTCATATTGTATATACATATATATAGAACCTACACAAGTGATATGGACGTATTGGACACAATACGTATGGACACAAGTGATATGGACCGCATGCAAGACGATGTTCTATTCCTTTTGAATTTCAGGTGATATATACATATTCTTTCTTAAGAACTGCAGTTAGAAATTTTGTATATTGATTGATTGATTTCGTTTTTAGCCACGCTTCAGCAACAGCATTTGGGAGCAACAGCATTTTTTGTTTATCACAACCAAGCACTTAAACGACGATTGAACTGCACGAAATTCACTTTTTTCCATTTTTCAAGAAACACAAAAGTTGCTTACTTCAAACGACTACAACAAATAAACTAATCGATGAATTTAGCTGAAATTTTAACAGCTGACGTTTGACAGATCGCAATTTCTAAAACACATTTTTTTGTGTTTGTGCTGCCATCTAGCGTTAGGTAGCTTCAATATCAATCCGCCCTAGTATTATTTTTATTATTATTTATTTATTCCAGTTTAAATGTAGATACAATTACATATGGTACATTTGTGTATTCTGCTAAGCCCAGAAGGCTTTTCTGCAGCACAAGTAAATACATTTTGACATATTCATAATTCATAATTGTGATTGTTTGATTATTTTAAGAATTATACAGGTTACTTATAAATATAAATTAACAGCCTTATAATGTAAATAGTTTCAAGACGTAAACGAAAACGAAACACATGTTTTTCATGAGTTTTGTTTTGTGCTTTTCGTCATTTTTCGTTTGTTTGACAACTGCGCATAGCAAAACTCGAGTGAAATCCACTAAACACACAAAAAATGCTTGTTATTGGTATTTTTACTTGCTTTGCAGATTTTATCAGCTACGCGTGTTATAATGGATCAGCACTTTCCAGGAAAAAAGTCGAGAAACCACACGAAAGCAAGAAGGCTATCGTCTAGTGTAAAATTGTTTGTGTTTTGCAAGTTGTCGAATTGTATGTGTCGAATTTGTATGTGTATAGTGTTGTGTATAGTGTTGCCGACACTCATTTGCACTGAATTCTACCAGAAATCTTTGCGTTTCTAGAAATTACTTATAAAAATACTTCAAATATTGTACACTTGGCAACATTTTCTGTCTGCAATAAAACGAATGTCTGCAATACGAACGCAAAGCTTCTATTATACTAGTTTGGCTCGTTTCGTTTTCGTCTTCGTCTTGAAGCTATTTACATTATAAGGCTGTACATTAAAGTAAATTCAATAAATAGTAGTAATATACGTATAATACGTATACTTTAAGATGTATTGTATAATGACATATTGTGACCTCTTATTCAATCATTTTCATAAATCAGATGTTTCTTTATATGTTTTTTCCTCTTATATACAGAGCTTATATTTCTTAACTCCGTTTTTTTTGCGATTGTTATGTATAAAGTATTTTTTCCGTAATTATTGTGAAATTGATCAATTTTGTATTTTCCTTCAGGTTTTCTTCTGGTTTCATACGGATGATCAATGGGCCCTGATACACGGGTCATCAGAATGAGCGCATCACTCACGCTGATTGGTAGATTTCACAAAGTGGAACAACTTACGATCCACACGCTCATAACATTTGATGCAAAAATTTTGGCTGTCTCACGATCATCAAACAAACACATGCATACAGAACTCGAAGCAGGGTCTGAGAATTTTTCTTATCTTTTGTACTTTCATTTCTGTTTTACTATGCACAGCAGCCGCAGCAAGGGCTTCGCGGAAGCGAACATGCATGCAGGTAGCAAGAAAAAATGTATTGAAAAGCCGTCGGCTTTTTTACTGTTTGTCAAACCAATTGTAATAAATAAATTAATTCGGTTTTTTATTTTTAGGGTTTTCTTAGAAGTTTACTGTTATTGTTATTGTTTTCTTTTATTATCCATTGTAGCTCTAGCAATTTAGTTTTGAAATGTAAAATACTGGTACTCCTATTTAAAAAAAAAACTGACCCAAAATATTTACCCATAACCAACGAATTTTCTCGGAAATATAGAAAAAAAGGATGAAACGTTTTTTAGGATCATAAATAAAAAAGAAAATACAAAAAGGTCGCCATGCTCTTGCTCTCTTTCTATTTTTTATATATCCTAACCCTTTCGCCGTTGTTAATTTTTACAACTTGGAAATACCTGTAAAAAAGGAGGCTGGCAAAAAGGTAGAAAACAGTTCAAGGTCATTACAAGAAATAATGGAAAATACAATTAAAAAAGTTCGAAGAATGCGATCTCATAAATGGTACATTCCATAAATGCAGGCATAACAGACGGTGCGTCAACGACAACATTGCTGCTGCTACTGACACGTCAAATCAATCACTCCATACAGTGCTTTCGTTGAAATGAAAGCGCTTACAAACACACTCTCAACGGCTTGCACGTACACGAATATTTTGTCGTGTATCACTGAGCAACTTTAGAGCTTTGTTTGAGACACGCACATTGATGACCCGTGTATCAGGGCCCAATAGCATTTCTAAAACTATCATCCTGATAAAACTCGGTTATTGTGATATGCCTAAATATTTGACTGACATTCAGCAGTTCAAGTCAAAGAGTATTAATACATAAAGAGATTTCACGAGACCTATGATGCTATCAGCATTTAGTTTGAATGAGTCGAGTTAAGCTCAGGTCGAAAAACTGGTCGATATCGCGGTCGACCACTTTGGCTGCGAACTGAAGCTCGTAGCAAAGCAAAATTGAATGATCTACTAAGGAGTGAGTGGTTCGGAAGATCTTTTTTAATGCGTATGAAGGGATTGGAAGATCGAATTTGCTTCTGCACTAACAATGCAAGCGAATATGCGTAAGAAGAGATCGATCCAGCCACTCGTATGCCAGGTAAAGTGTGAAAGAAAGAATCGATAAATTTTTCGAGTACAGCGGGTGATGAGAAGAACGGTGCGATTCGTCTTCTTTTGCTTCTCTTACACTAACAAACCATGTGCAGCCGTCCGTCCGTCTGGAATCGTTTTAAATTTTGCATTTTATGATTTTTGAAAGAAATTTTACTTTCTGCTTCTTTTTCGATGCCCAAGCTTTGTAAAGCGCTGGCACGATCTACGATCATAGCGTGCTGTTGAAGAATTTGTTTTTGGACAGAAGATCTATTTAGTCGGCATATCAACCAATTGAATACGTTATACGAGTAACACTAAAATATTAATGGAAGCAAACTTATGGAAATATTTATATTATATGTCTGTGGTAATATTTGATAAAGGTATAATTTGAAATAAATCTACTACAGTCTAATAGCCCCGATGTTATTAGTAATAGCTTCGGTTTTCGCTGATAACAAAGCAAAATTGAATGATCTCCTAATGAGTGATGGGTACGGAAGATCTTCTTAATGAGTATGAAGGGAGCGGAAAATCGACTTTGCTTCTGTTGCACTAACAATGCAAGCCCATATGCGTAAGAAGAGATCGATCCAGAACTCGCATGCCAAGTAAAGTGTGAAAGAGAGAAACGATCAATTTGTGGAGTACAGCGGTCGATGAGAAGAAGGGTGCGATTCGTCTGGATTTGTTTTAAACTTTGCATTTTAAGGTTTTTGAAAGAAATTTTGCTTCTCGTAGCTTTGTTCTGCTTCTTATTCGATGTCCAAGCTATGTAAAGCGCTGGCACGTTCCGAGCATAGCGTGCTCTTGAAGAATTCGTAAAGGCAGAAGATTTAAGAAGAAGAATACTTTAGTCGGCATATCAATATATTTAATACCTTATACGAGTAAAAATAAAAAGTTAATGGAAGCAAAAATAAAAAATGAAAGAATGGAAATATTTCAGAGAAAATATTTATATTATGTAGGAATTCGATTTTTCATGAGTACGAACGAATCGGAAGATCGACTTTGTGCTTGTTATTTTGTAGTAACAACTGAAGTGCTTCTGTCTGACCGTCTATAAATTTACCATGTTATTGTAGTGTCCAAAACCATTATTAAAATTAAATTAAAGACTAAAATTTTTAAAATTTATGATTTTAGTTCTATTAAGGAAGCATTGCCTATGGGCTGGCAATAAAACGAAATCAACCCTGCATTGAGCTCAATGTATCGAAATACCAATAACACATATTGGTACAACAATTATATTATAATTTTATACATATAAAATAACAATTAACAATAACCTAATGTAATAATAAACCTAATTTAAAATACTAAACAGTTTATTAAGCCGGCAAAATGTTACAAAAAACAAAATTGCTTTGCTTAATAACTTAAATTCCCTTACTTAAGCGAAAAAAAATCCAAATCAAAAAACCGACAGACGTAAGCACCTGAATTGTTATTGCAAAGGAACCAAAAAGAAGTCAAATTCCCTTCTTCCCTCAACCCCCGCTTTCAAGAAGCAATCGATCAACCGATTCATTCTCATCTCCTTTGACATACAAGATTCCATCGCTCAACCCTTCTTACGCATAATCATTTATGAAGGAATACAAGCGAACCCGATTTGTATTTATACAAAAACAAAGCAATGGCAATGAGAAGAAAATAGCACGAAATTGACACGAAGTTATCAAACAATGAGAGGAGAATAGAGAGAATGCGTAGCAACACAAAAAACTACTCAATGTTGCGCAACATGGACGTACGGCTACGTCCACAGCACAAATTTTGCTGTTCAAAAATTCGTATGAGATGCGCCTTCTATATATTGTATATTCTTTGCCTCTATCCTTATTGACTTTTTTAGCCAACACTTTCAGAATGCAGTTTTGACCATTTTGAAGTTGGTTGCAGTGGATTGACGATCCCCAAGCAGTAATGCCGTGCAGCAGGTGTGATTCGCAAATTGACAGATATGCTTGTTTAAGGACATTGTACGAACACAGATTACTTAAATCTGGGATGCACAAATTAGCTTTCGCGGGAAGTTGGCTCGTACGGGCACGCTCCGAGCTCCGCGGGCACTTGACAAAATGGCGTACAAACAAGAGAACAAATTTGCAGGGCAGAGTGACCAGGTTTAAAGTTAAATTCTTAAGATCTTCGCTTGTTAATACAAAATTTGTTTAATTTTATGCAAACATTTTTTATCTTTTACTGCAGAGGAATATAAATTGTATAAAGATAAATAGGGTATTTATATTGAAGCGTTTTTAAAACTTCATTAAAAAATATTTCCACACCTTGCAATAGAAATGTTGTGGTTACCCTAATGGCAAGTTGATCGAAAAATTACACACAAACACATGAATGTTCTAGATTTTTTTGAATTAATATCTACGCCCGTGGACATATAGTACAATATTTATGCACACAACTTTTCTATCAGATAAAAACCCAGCCAATCACAAGCTGTCAATTATCGAAAATTTTAGACTGTACAGTGGAACAACATCACCAAATAATTGTTTCCACGTTTTTAGCAGCACTCATTTTAAAGTATCCCACTGTATTCAAATTCAGCAAGCTTATACCATGAACACCCAACAGGAAATGGCAGTATATTTCAATTAATGTTTAATTTTAATTTTAATTTTTTTTTATTTATATTTAATATTAATTATCCAGAATACAATGCATCAGTTCTGTTCACTTTGAAAACAATAATGAGCCAATGTAATTTAAAAAACCCACTTATATTATCCATTTTTTATACATTCAATCACTATTCCTGGAATTCAATTTCCTGGAATACACCTCAGAGTCTAAATTATTTTTGTTGTTGTTGGCCACAGGTAACACTAACAACAGCAATCAAAAATAAGGACGCTTAGGTAGCTGGACATTATTTGTCATTATAAAGGTCATTTGTTTTTAATTTTTGTAAATGTGACAATTCCGGCTGGGTACTCATAAATATATTTTTGCTTATATGTATCCAACAGACAATGAGAAGCAGAGATTCACTGAGAGAAATTATATATACTGACATTTACTTTCAGCTTGCCAATAATTATTTCCAAAAGCTGACGGATTTTTGTGAATGATGACGCATATGCGTTTTTTGTTTTGTAAAAGGAATAAATGAACGTTG
This sequence comes from Myopa testacea, assembly GCA_949629155.1. NCBI lineage: Eukaryota > Metazoa > Arthropoda > Insecta > Diptera > Conopidae > Myopa > Myopa testacea. Next base: position 23,380,588 of record OX451346.1, on the reverse strand, counting down.
CACCGACTTTGGCATTATTTTTTTTAAGTTTCAAGCATTCGTCAAGAAATATTTAAAGTGCTTTCTTTTATTCTCTCAGTGCATATTCTTATCTGCAAAATCTAGAGCATTTATGTGTTTGTGTGTAATTTTTCGATCAGCTTGCAATTAGGGTAACCATATTGCACTTTTTCAAAAAGTTGAACATTTCTATTGCAAGGCGTGGAAATATTTTTTAATGAAGTTTTAAAAACGCTTCAATATAAATACCCTATTATCTTTATACAATTTATATTCTTCTGCAGTAAAAAATAAAAAATGTATGCACAAAATGAAACAAATTTTGTATTAACAAGCGAAGATCTTAAGAATTTAACTTTAAACCTGGTCACTCTGCCCTGCAAATTTGTTCTCTTGTTTGTACGCCATTTTGTCAAGTGCCCGCGGATCCCGCAGCGTGCCCGTACGGGCCAATTGCCCGCGAAAGCTAATTTGTGCATCCCAGACTTAGATTATTCGTATCCATTTTCCAGTTTGTATGAAGGCAGTCTATGTTGTGATATTTTATCTTTATCTCGCTTCTCTGTTGGAAACCACGATTGCCTTGTAATCAGCATACGCGAATGCACAACTATGTTTCAGGGTATTTAGCATGTCATTTGTATATATTATATACAGCAATGGGCCCAACTTTGAGCCTTGAGGTACACTATTTATTATCTTTTTGCTGACTTCATTACTCACTTTTACAGGAAAGGACCTTACATTTAAATATGGTCCCACGCGCTGCAGTGCTCGTAGTAAGTTTGTATGTGATAGAGTGTCGAAAGCTTTGCTGAAATCAACAAATATTGCTAAACTATGCTGACCCCTGCTTAAACGCTCGTTTAAGTTGTTTGCAAATGTTCCTAAAAGTTTATTAATGTTTTTCCCGCTTTGAAAACCATATTGGTTGGCATGTATTGTATTATATTTTTGTATAAAACTTTTTAGTCTCCGCGCTACTACTTCTTTGAGTATTTTTTCGAGTACCGGCAATATTGATATTGGTCGATAATTCTTAAAATCGGAGTTACTACCACTTCTAAAAATAGGTCTAACAATAGCTTCTTTTAGCGCTTTTGATATTATACTCGTTGCTAAACTTTGTTTTATAATTTTTGTCACAATTGGCGTAAAGACCGCAGCGTTGTTTTTTAAATCTATTGGTCTTATACCATCACATCCTGGACTTTTTTTAATGTTTAGATTTTGTATAATCTCATATACTTCTTGTTCATTGATACCACTTATATAGATTGTGTTTCAGTCAATGGTTTGCAACAGAAATTGTTTTAATTTCACATTCATGGACCGTTTCTTTTACATTGTTATCAAATGTTTCCGCAAAAGTGTTTGCTAGTAATTCTGTATTTTTCTGTTTAAAATTTTGTATTATTGTTTCATCCACATTTTTTTTATTTTTACCGATAATTTCATTGACTATTTGCCACGTTTTTTGCATGTTATTCCTATTTCCATGGAATCGATTTAAGAAGAAATCATGTTTTGCTTTAACTATTTTCTTATTCACAATGTTCGGGAATACTTTATATTCTTTTTCTCTGGCGGAGTCTGAGGGTTTGAGTCGCCATCTTCTATATAATTTGTCTCTTTTAACACAGCAAGTTATTAGCTCATTGTTTATCCATGGATTTGGTTTTCTTTGTTTTTTAATTGTTATTTGTTTGCGCGATTTGTTATATATTTGTTGAAGCGTCAAATGAAGCTCATATATATTTTACTCACATCGTCGATTTCTAATAGTTTATCCGAATTCGTATCTCTGATAAGGCAATTTACCCTATAGTCTGATATTTTAGTTATTTGTTGTTTTTGTTCACACCTACGAGATTTCGAGAATTCGATAGAACATAAAAGGGAGTAATGATCGGAGACATCAGTTTGGACCACAGCAGCTTTTACATCGTTCCCATTAACTCTCACAAGCAGATGATCAATGCATGATCGTGTGCCGCGGTTGATATCCACTCTGCTATTTTCAGTTACACAGTTATGCATAGCACTTGATGAGAGCATTTCTAAGTACTAGTTGATATTGTTATTGTCATACTTGTTTATGTCGATATTCATGTCTCCAATAATTATCATTTTGTCTTTTTTTCCAAAATGATTTATTGCTTGCTCAAGCTCATCCGTAATGAGATGGACATTTAAAGAGGGCGGTCTGTAAATGGGAATCAGAACAATTTTTTCGTTGTGCACATTTAGTATTATTTCCAGAGATTCATAGTATAGAGTATTGCAAAGGCCATATGATACTCTTTGATAGTTGATTGTGTCTCTCATAGAATGCGATTCCGCCAGCTCTATGATCTCTGTTTGCATGTTCTGCATTAAAGCTTAAGATGGAATATAATGAGTTCTCTTCAGTATTTATATTTGTGTCGACGAGAATTATTACGTCCACGATAGATATAATATTATGAATCGCTGCCATGAAGGTTACAAAATGTTTTCGTATGGAACGTATATTTAAATATATGCATATTAAACCGCCTCTACTTAGGTCATTTGTATTTATACATTGAAAGGATTTATATATTTTTGTTGTTATATTCGTAGTATTAAAATTATAGAAAATCTGATATATAGTACTTCCTATTACTTATTTCAACAAAAGAATATCTGCTTCTGAAAAAATTTTAATTACATTGGATGTTTCGCTTTTTTTAGCGAGGATTTTGCCATCCCGAACCCTGTTGTAATGCTTATTCATACAAAATATACAATTTAAATTTGCAGTCGCTGTGGACTTCGTTCATGGCTTTTCACGTCGCTATTGCTGCGTCAGCTGGAGGGTATTGAACCTGGGCGTTGAACTTAACAGCGAGTGCAACTATCGTGCAATATATCTGGTTACAAGATCAGCGACAGTAATATGCAGAATGTATGCACAGCATATTTGGAAATTGTAGTATGTTTTGGTTGGTTCAATGATCGCTGATTTGTTGACCTTGCTACGAACTGAACATCCTCCCCGCCATTGACTGCAGACAATTAGATGACGGTGCTTACGAATGTCTGTGCACTGGCTGGTGATCTGTCGGTGGTTTTGGACATCGAGCTACATTCTAACTGGTAGCCCGTCCAACACATCTGTGTAGGCAGACAATAATACCGAGGACAATGACTAACGTTAATGCTAGATATCCAATTAACCGGTTGTGGTAGCTATTGGTTTGAAACCACCTGGGTAAAGTCATCAGCTCTGAGGAGTTAAGCAGCCCGTCTCCAACTTGCTTAGTTGTGTCCAATAGTGATCCTTAGGTATTTCTGATATAACGTCAAAACTTGTATATGAACCACTAGTTTTGGTGGCAATCGATCGGCTTCCGAGTAGGATTGACTCTTCTGTTTTGAGAATGCATCCGGGATTTATAGTTAGTAATCCTGATCCTTTCAGTAATTGCTGTGACACTTCTTCGCCGCAGATGACGGTAAGTTTGGTATCATCTTTAAGAGCGAACATCCATTGATTTTCCGATCTCGTTTTTATCCATACTTCTTGTCTTGCGCGTGTGAATTCGCAAAGCCGCTTAGTTTGATTGTTGAATAAGCTGATTTCACAAGCACATACTTCTGATTCCTTTTGGTAAATGGGTTGAGTGTTCGGACATAATTCAGAATTTCTGCATCTGTTGGGAAGTATTTATCTCGGTTAAAAATTATAGCCAGTATAGGTGTAGACAACCTGATGGCGATAATAGTGTTGTTGACAAATGTTTGAATTGGTATCAATCGAGTGACTCGAAACATTACATTGTTTTCTGAAACGGCGGCCTGAACTCTCATCAATTTGTAAATGGCTAATAAGTCACTTGGATCTCCTACTAGTTCTGTATTTGGTGGCAAATGCCCTCGTATTCTTCGGACTTCCGTCTCTAACTGTACTGAGGAAAGCAGTAACGGACTCATTTTTCCGTGATGCTCATTAGGACACAGATTAGTTCTGAATGAATTTGTTGTATGTTTGAAGATGCTAATGACAATTCCAGTCCAACTGATGTTAGTAACTGGAAGATTTTTGCTTCTTGTCTTTCTGCTTAAATTTTTTGTATCCAATTGGTGATGGTGGTAAGTTTAGTTTCAAATCGACCAAATATTTTGGCGGCTTCTTCCTAATCCCTTTTCATGATGTTTAATGTTGAATCGATTATCGAGGTCGGATTTTTAAACATTGGAGCAACTAATTTTCGTTTTTTTGCACGTTTATGATGATTTTGGACGGTTAGTTGACATAGTCATCATCAAGTATGCCAAAGAGAGCGTTAGCGACATTTCCTATAACGTTGAGCGCTCCTCTTTTTTGCCCGTGACGATTCAACAGGTGCTGTCACTTAAGAGCAATTCCCCTTCCATGTGTTGGAAATGTGCAACGAGATCTTCACAAAGAGGCTGCTGTTGCAACGATTTACATAAATGGAATCAAGTTATAAAAGACAATCAAATTCTAGTTGCTTGACACGATGTAGCTAGTCCCCATTTGCTCAAAGTGAATTCCTGTGATTTGGTTGAAATTATGGATTGTAATAGATGGGCACATTGCCACTGTAATATAAGCGATATCATTAACACTGATAAAAGGACAAGATGATTTGACTCTATCTGTCGTCTTTAGTGCCTTGACTAGCGGACGCTTCATCGTCGTTGACTCGAACTTGGCTGCCAATAGGACGCGGCGATGTCACATCTGCTGGTGGTAGATCTGTCTGCACTGGAAGCGGTGCCAGTTTATGGTTTGACCTTCTTAATACACCTTTTGCGATTTGAACGTCTGCCACTCTTACTTGGTTGTCGGGCCCTGGATACGTTTTTAGGATTCTACCTAGTGGCCATTGCAGTGGAGCAGTGTGATCTTCTTTCATGATGACCATCATTCCAGCTTCGATATTCTCTTTTGATTCCTTCTGTTTGTTTCGGTATTGCAATTCACTTAAATACTCCTGAGACCATCGTTTCCAGAATTCGTGCTTGAGATGAGAAATCAATTTCCATCTCGTGAGTAACGAAGACCGAAGAGGTGCTGCTATCGTGTCGACCGGTGCGGTCAGAGGCTCTCCAATTAAGAAATGGCCTGGATGTGAGAATACACCATAACTGTTTTCAATTCTTCAGAAGTGAGATGCGCATTGGCCGTGCTTCTTATAAAGAAATGTTTTGCGCTTTTAACGGCTGCTTCCCACAAGCCGACAAAGTGAGGAGCTCTTGACGGTATGAAATGGAAATTAAAACCCTTGTTACTATATACTTTTGTGATATTCTGTTTGGACCGTTCCGAGTGGACAACATCCATTAAATCCGCCAATTGATGCTTGGCCCCACGAAATTGGTTGCATTGTAGCAGTACAGATTTTGACAATGACCTCGTCGATCGATAAAACGCTTTAGGCTTCCGATGAATGCGTCACTGGTCAAATCGCTGACAATTTCTAGATGTACTGCCTTGGTTGTAAAACAGCAGAACACTGATACGTATACCTTTTCAAGTCTCTTTCCCCGATTCTTAAAATGAATTCAGAATGGTCCACAGAAATCCACACCGGAGTTGATAAATGGACGTGCTGCCACGATTCTTGCTGCAGGCAAGTCTCCCATAATCAATCTGTTGCGGTCTTGCTCTTGAGCATCGGACACTTTGTTGCACTCTTGAGCGCAACATAAATTGGGGCCCATAAATTTTCCTTTGATGGGCCGGAATCTCTGACGTACGTGAGCCAAAAGTGTTTGGGGTCCACTGATGATGTTGTTCATGGAACCACCTTAATAACAGCTTGACTAAGGGATCATTGTACGGCAAAATTAGTGGATGCTTAGCATCATATAAAATTGTGGCATTTTCTAGTCGTCCTCCTAGGCAAAGTAACTTATCGTCACTGTGGTATGGGTTCAAGCTCAATAAGGAACTCTTTTTGTTTAATTCTGTACCCTTGGTTAGTTTGTTGATGTCATCTTTGAAGTCGAATGCTTGAATGGCTCGCAAAATGGTAAGTAAGTAAGATGCACGTATGCGATTATGTGGATTAGCGTTTGAAACGATTGATGGTGATTGATGCTGTATACAAGATCTGTTATACTGGAGTTGGATACGATGATTACCGTGGCATTCTTTTTCTTGACTTCCTCGTCATCTGGATTAACTGCTTTTACCTGGTAGTTTGCAAACCAACTTGACTCCCGTCCATGCAACGGACCATAGAACCATAGGCTACATTAATGAAAACGTGCTGATGATAGTCCTCGAGACAGTAAATCTGCAAGGTTGTCCTTAGAAGCCACTGCTGAGGTCTAGACGAATTATGTATTGGTGCTACTCGATTAGCGACAAAGGTATGAAATGATGACTGTGCATTTATCCATGCGAGCACAATCTCCGAATCTGTGCAATAGAATGTTGGTGTATTCATTAGGTTTTGATCTCTCTTTTCTCTGTCGACAAGTCTAACACACGTGACTGTTCCACATACATAATACTAGTCGAGGCTTAGTCCAAGTGTTTTAACTGTTGCGTCATGTGAGTCAAAATCCAAATTGACTTCTTGATCGCTGACCGGAATATCTTTAAGTAGTTTTGGATGGTTTGCGCACCATTTCCTCAACCTAAAGCCTACGGTTTCTAGTATCACCGTGAGTTCGTCTTGGATGTCCAACGCAGTTGTTAGGCTACCAGCACCTGTTAGGCAGTCGTCGACATAGAAATCGTTGAGTAATGCCCTTGCACCTAATGGCAAGGTGGTGCTGTAATTTCTTCCCAGCTCTTGTAGGCATTTAATCGCCAGATACGGCGCTGGTCGGGTTCCGTATGTAACGGTGTTAAGTTGATACTATACTAATTTGTCCGTCTGGCCCTTTCTCCACAAGATTAACTGGAATTTCCGATCATCTCAATTTACGAAAATCTAGCGATACATTTTCTCAAAGTCAGTGGTGAACACAAATCGTGGCAGACGAAACCGGAGTAAAATTGAGAGCTGCTCGTTTTGTATGTTTGGTCCTATGTGTAGAATATCGTTGAGCGCGATCCCAGTCGATGTTTTTGATGAGGAGTTGAATACCACTCTCAGTTTAGTAGGGCTGCTTTCGGGCTTCTGAATGCAATGATGAGGAATGAAATAGCATAGAGATGGTTTCTCGCTAGCTGAGACCTTGGTCATGTGTCCCAATGCCTCGTACTCGAACATGAAGTCGGCATAGCCTTGTTTTAATTGGCTATCTTTTTCCAGTTGCCTTTCTGTTGCGTTGAAACGGTGTGTGGCTATCCGTTCGGATTCTCCAATGTTGGATGTAATTTCCTTGAATGGAAGGCGCACGATGAAGCGACCATCATCGCTATGCGTTGTATTGGTGGAGTAGTGTGTCTCACAGACACGTTAAATTGAGGTAAGTGGACGCTCCGCTATTGGTGGTTCTTCAATTTCCTAGAATCGCTCTAGAATTGTATTGAGTTCATCTTCGCTACAACACCTGTGGCATTTGCTGAAGTCTGGAGGTTGCCTTCAATCTTACCAGCGCACATTCATCCAATTCTGTGTGTTTGAACGAATGGAAATGCGCGTGGTATAATTCTGCTCCTAGTAGTAGATCTATATGACTCGGCTTGTAAAATTCTGGATCTGCTAACTGATAAGTTGGTAACTTCCAGTCGACAACTTGTAAGCATTTCGTTGGTTGCGGTGAAACAATTTTTGGTATGACAAATGCTGTAATGTCAGTTGAAAATCCGGCAATACAGGATGCGAGTGCTTATATGGCTGCTGAAGCATTCCTTGGCCCTTCCGATACCCTTAATGATAAGAGTGGACGGTTCTGGATGCAGCTGTAATCTTTGGACTAATCGTTGTGTGATTAGATTTATTGGGGAGCCTGAATCTAAAATCGCCTTGCAGGTGATATATTGGCCATCTGAAGCTAATATGTTGAGCTTGACGGTGCCAAGTACAACGTATTTGTCCTGCAGGCCTCGATCAGGTTGCGATGTAGTAGATACTAAGCATGTGGTAGATAACTTGAAACCCTTTACCGGTAAGTTCTGCGTTGCAGCCGAAGACCTACCAGAGGATGATGTGCTAAGCCCGAGACATGCAATTGTTGAATTTATGACCATCTTTCAAACAATTCATGCACAAGTTATGTTTTTTAACTAATTGCAATCGTTGTTTTGCGGCCATTTGAAGAAAGGGTTTGCATGAGAAAAAAAGATTACCTTCGCCATTGCATACCCTGCAGTTTGTAGTTTGAGTCGTTTTAATTGTGACTGGCAGACTCGTGAATGTTTTTGAACGCTGCTTGTTTCCCTGGCCGAAAGCAGATTCTAACTATTGGAACAGTGACTCCAGGAAGTTGAGAAATGTCTTTATAGTCAGGGTTCGTAAATGCTCACTCTCGAGCGCTCTTTTTTGCTCCTGCTCGCTCCGACTCGCTCAAAAGAGCAACATCAGTGAGCAGCTCCGTGCTCACTGCTCCGATCAGTTGCGAGCAGTGAGCACGGAGCTGCTCACTGAAAATTTTTTCTGTTGCTCCTGCTCGGGAGTGCGAGCGAGCCGGAGCGAGCATTTACGAACCCTGTTTATAGTTTTCATCTTTTTGGAATTCTGGAGTGATTGCTCGAATACTAAATGGCTCTGGTTGTCTAACTTTTTAAGTAATGAGTGTAGAAGTAAGGGTCGCAGGACGACTTCTCGATGCCTAAATTGTTGAGTGCATTTAGGCATTCTGTCGTTGTATGGTGTCAATTTTTTATAGACGCTGTGATCGTCTCGTTGTTACGGATGGGGGGTTGCTCTAAAAGTTTCTACAGCAGCACTGATATTAAAATTCTCTTGTTGTTAAGCGATTTTCAAGCATTTACCACGCCGTGGCGTAATTGCTCTCGGTCATGGGCAAGTGCGTGATTAATCGCTCCGCCTCTCGAGTCAAATGAGTCTTCAGATACCACATTTTCTGGATTTTGGCGACTGGTTTCTTGTGGATCAATTCTTGAAACATTCCGAAGAACTGTCGCCATTTTAAATACTTTCCATCGAATGGCTGAAGAGTAATTCTTGGCAATTGGACATCATTGTTGAAATGGTGCATAGTCGGCAATTCTTTGGTTTCCTGGTCACCTCAATTATTTGCTGCTTGAGATCCTTTTCAAGATGCTGTATCCTTGAGAATCGTAGCCCTCTGTTGCTGGATCAATGCTGCACTCATAAATGAGAAAATGCAATTCCTCGGTCTGCCGTCAGAGCTGGCGACTACTAATTTTTCTTCGTAGTATTCGCGTGGTTGATCTTCAATAGTTTCGTCGTACATCACCCGCTTTAGTGACGTCATTATTGCCTGTTGCCGACGAATCAACCTTCCGATTTGTAGGTCAGCTACACTACTCTTCGCTGCTTGCTGGTAGTCTAATCAGCACCTGTATTTCGTGACGGTGGGACAGGAGCTCTGACTGTTGAGAGTCATTGAATCAGCGATGTCGTTAGGGCTTCCTGTATAAACTGTTTTACGTACGTCTTGCTAATTTCGAGATTTCTTCGTAAGAACCACTTGCAAAGTATTCAAATTCAAGTGGTGTCTCACAGATGGTCCTGAGCGTTGAATCTTGCTTCTCGAATGCGTCATAGTGTTTCTAGCTTCGTGAGCCTCTGCTGGAAGTATTCGTACGACGTCTTCCGTGATGATGAATCCTTCTTGAAGTTGGAGATCAAGCGTTGAATGTGGAGAAACCCACAATCTGCCTGGATCCTTAATATCTCCTTCAGGTGCGCCATGGTAGAACGTGTCAATTGAGCTGACTGAAGAAACGTACCTTTCGAAGCATCACGTCGGGGTCACCAAATTATGTATAGGTCCCAATGTTAGAAGTTGCCACGGCACATAAACCAGTGACAACTTTAGGGAAGATTATGTTATTGCCTCGCACTTAAACCGTAGACAATTGCATTCAAATGAATATGGCTCTTTAGGCACTTGAGGCATGAACAGTTGCTGGAGAAAAAGACTGCAACACCTTATGTGTTTGTGTTAAAACTTAATCTGATTTTATTAATTATACTTTTGGGTTTATATAATCTAATTAATGCTTATTCATACAAAATATACAATTTGAATTTGCAGCGTTGAACCCAACAGCGACTGCAACTACCGTGCAATATATTGTTGTATGTCGCGTCGCAATTTCCAGTTCCGGGAGATAAGAACTTTCAAGGCCAGTATTATCATTTTATAATACTACTCCGCGAGTGAGTCAAGGCCAAGTTCACGTTATTAATGCAACCACAGCACTTTGCGTGGTAAGCCAAAAGCTTTAATCAAGCTTCGTTTAAAGTAAATTCAAAAGCCAAGGTAACAACCAGAACACGTCGTATGGAATGGATTATGGAAGCTAGCGTTCAATAGCTAGCTTCCAAACCATAAAAACCACAGCGTATTTGAATGGATCGTGGAAGCTAGCTTTCAGTAGCAAGCTTCCAAACCATAAAAACGCTTGACTTAAAATAACCAACGATCAGAATCCACACGCGGAAGAATTAAATTGAGAACGATTTTCTTCCGCGTATTGATTCTGCGAATTTTACAATTTTAATATTGCGAAATAATGGAAATTGCGAAACACGGCATACTGACCCACTTTGGTTCGGTCGACGGGTGTGTCAACCGAGCCAAGGTGGAAAATAGAAAAGATTCGATCGGGAGTCTTGTTCAAATCTCTCGTCGAAGAAGTCGTAGTTAAGTCGCGTTTAAGTAGTCTTAAATAACTTGTAAATATAACGTAAGTGTTCGAGTAAAATACTTTTAACAGTAGTGTTCAATTTAAAAGTAACCAACAGTGTTATAAATTAAAATAAAATACGAATGAAACATAAAGAATCCGTCCAGAAGAAAATCTTTAATTGAAGTCGAAACGGGAGATTAGAGGACCACCCTTAGCATACCACAACAAATTGGCGCAGCCGGATTTTCGAGCCGAGGATCGCTCGAATGGAAAAGTAAGTAACAATCAAATACAAAAATAAATAAGTAAGATTAGTAGCTTAGAAAAAAAAAATTTTTTAAATTGAAAAGTGAAAGAATAAGTCAGCTAAGAATTTGACAGAAAATTTTTTTTTAAAAAAAAAAAAAAGTGAAATAACAACCTTGTAGCAGTTACTTGGAAAACTGCAGTGAGCAAGTTATAGATGAAAAGGAAAGTTATAAATTAAAAGTTAGTTAAAGTTACAAGTTAAAAGCAAATCCAGTTTTAAAAGAAAGTTTAAAAAGGAAAAACTGGTAAAAAAGAGAAATGATAATCGCGTTAATAAATAAAGCGCAAAAGTGAAAAATAATTTGGTGATGAATTTGGCATGAAGTTGTAAAACGAAAGAAAAAGCGATATAAAGAAATTAGTAGCTCAGTAAAAGGAAAAAAAAAATTTGAAAAGAATACTAATAGAATTAAAAATAGTTTAATTCTTTTAATACATTTAAATACATTATATTATTATATTATATAAATCATAAAATAACTTTCAGCTAAAAATTCATCGGGTGTTATCAAAAGGATGCCAGCTTAATTGCACGGCAAACTTGTCTCCTTGTCCTAGGCATTAGCCGGACAAAAATCTTTACTGAGGTCGACCCTTTTTCACTCGGGAAGCTATGTCATAGTTTTTGTGTTTTTTATATATTTTCACAATATTGGGTGCTGTAATTACCAAAAGGTGCGAGAATCAAAGTGATTTTACTTACTTAAATAAATTTAACGTGGTAAAATTCAAATGATAAACGCAAATTGGTAAAAACAGGAATCCGATAAGGACTAAAATAAAACGCGTAAAGTATACGGTAAAATTGTATAGTTTCGAGTGTGTCTTAGGCGCTTGAGTTCAAATTACACACGTTAAACAAATTTTAACGATTAATTTGATTTCGGAGCCGCACAGTTTTCGGGTGTGTCTTAGACTTTTGTCATCAAATTTGTATTTGATTTCAAAGTCGCACAGTTTAATTTGCTTAATCGATAATTAATTTCATCAGTTCGTCGGAAATTTTTGAAAGTTTGAAAATTTTTTTGGGTGACTTTAAAAACCCATTATTAGAAGTTAACATTTAGAGTAAAGCGTTAAACACTTCATATCGCTGGAGAAACAAAGCCACGTTATTAACTACTTCAATAAGAAGCAATTACAATTACTTGCTTATAAAACAATAAACAATAGAAATCAGTGAGCGAAGAATAACTCAAATGAGCCCGCTTATTAGATTGTTCGAACAAGAGATTGCAAACCTTGCAGTTTTGTTTTTGAGGTTTTAACTTACCTCGGCAAAGGCGGAAAAACAGTTTTAACGCTTCGCCGCCGTTTTAAATAAAGTAGCGAGCTCAAGCTTTAAGAAAAAAAAAAACCAGACTATTAATAAAAATATTAACAAATAATTAGCACATAATTATTAAAAACAGATCGAAATGTCATTACTAATAAGAATGGAAATTTTAAAAATTAACAGGGAAAGGAAAATCGCTGAAAAAATTCATCAAACAAATGGAGTACATTCCACAAAACGTGACGGAAACTAAAGTGCAACCTCCGGAGTACATACCATCGGAGATAAAGAGGCAGGGACCAGCCAGACCAACAAAGAACTAAGAAAGGAAACCATCATAATCGTTCTTAAATTATTACAAATTGTTAAAATAAAAGATATATCTAAAATTGCAGACCTTAAATTTAGAAAACAATAAATTAAACTATGTTATATTAAGCTTTGGAAATAAAAAGAATTCACCAAACGTATTCCTTGTTTTTTTTTATTATTCATAGTGACCAGGCCAACAGCAATAGCTGCAAGCATTAAACGAAATCGATTCTGCTGTAGTGGCAAAAAGAAATAGGTCATAAACTTGAACTTGAACTTCAAGCAAGGCCAGAATTATCAAACTACAAGCAGCAGCTGGTAGCAAAAAACAATACAAAAATAAAAGACAATAAACACTAAAGTACGTCAGGCAACGGGCGAGCATAATTAAGCAACGAGCTCGGATTACACAAAAAAATTAATAAGAGAAGCAAAACAACAAGCGCACAACAAAAGGGGTGTCAATGAGCCGTATTAAAGCTGAGTAAGCAAAAGTTAATTGCTTTTAGAGAATCAATTAAAGTTTTAATTGATTCCAAAATTATCCAAATTACATACTTATAACAATAAGTATAGGATAATTAATGGCCGAGTCGTTGCAGGAGCAAGCATATTTAGCCTTAGAAAAGAACCATAAGGATTTGAAAAGGCAAATAGAAGACTTTGCATCAAAACTTTGGAACATCCTGAAAAGCACTGTTTCCAATAAGGAAAATTTAGAGTTAATCAAGACCAGAATACAAGCCCTAGGAGAAACATCAACTTTAGAAAAAGCAGACGCAGTCATAGAGGAATTGCTAACATTTTTTAAAAATATAATAGAAAGTAAAAACCAAAGCATAAGGGACTATTCGTCAGAATTTAACGCGTTAAAAAGGAAATACGACACTTATCTAAACGAAAAACATTTTCAAGAAAAGATAATAAAGACTTTGGAAGACGAGAACGAACACCTAAGGAAATTGTTGAATGACGAAGGGTTAACAGAAGAAACCTTAAATAAAACGTTAGAATTGGAATCAGCACAAAAGTCAAGAGAAGACTGTGCATCCTTAGAAAAGGCGCATTCCAGAATCAGAGGATTAAAAGAGGAAAACAGACGGCTAAAACAGGAAATCGAGCTAGCGCACGACCAATCACTATACCATAAGGAACACACCCCAGCCGCAGCCAGTCAAAAGGAATATAATCCAATTTCATTTCCTACATATAAACAGCCAGCGGCAGATCACAGCAAGATGGGAATAGCAGAAATAGCAAAAATAACAAGCAGTATTGTTCCATTGTTTGCGGGGACGCAATCACCAGATTTGAGAGGTGAAGTGTATAAGTTTATACAGGCGTGTGAGTTAGCTACAAGTGAAGCAACTATAGCTAACAAATCAATATACATAGAATGTATAAAACAAAGACTCTACGGAGACGCTTACGACCTAGTAGGCTCAACACGGTTCAACAATCCGGAAGAGTTATACCTAATGATACGAAGAGCCTACCTACCCACAGCTTCATTAGACGTGACGTTGACTGAACTCCAGAATTGCAGCCAATTGCACAATGAGGACATTAGGCAGTTCGCAAGACGTCTAAACGCGAAAAAAGCACAAGCATTGCAGATAATAAAAGACACCTATAAGGGAGAAGGTGACAGCGCAATTATATCTATGGTAACGACATCGGCAAATAAGGCGTTTAGAACAGGGTTAACGGATGCGACGTTACGAACTCACATGCTAAATGTTACAGGGAAAAGTATAGAGGAAATGACGGAAATAGCAGTAAACACGCTGGTGGAAATACAAAGAAGTAACTCCATACATCAACCAACCATTACACCGGCAATGAATATGAATTGGGTAGACCCCTACACAAGACCCCCTGTACGCGTGGAGTATAAAAGACCAGAAGAAAGGCAAAACGTCTCGAGAGCGCCACAGGAGAAAATAGTTTGTTCATTCTGCAATAAACGTGGGCATACGAGAGAAAAGTGTTTAATTAGGGAAAACACGCCGTATTGCCAAAAGTGTCTAGAATATGGACACGAGACAAACTGGAGGTGTAGCAAAAAGGAAAGCCAAGGAAGTGGGGCATATAAGAAATATCAAATGCCCTATAATCAGAATCAAGGACAACAAACCTGGAAAACAAACCGACCACAACAAAACTGGCAACCAAGCCAAGTCCAACGTAATTGGCAACCCCACCAAGACCAACAGAATTGGCAGAAACAGACGTATGGAAAGCAGAAGCCGAATCCAGCAAACGGAATACAAAAGAATCAATCTCAATGTGAATGGTGCAAAAGAGTAGGACATAATACACTCGAATGTTATGCAAAGAAAAGTTGGGAGAAGTCCCAAAGCAACAGTCCGGGAAACTGAAAAGGGCCCAGAATAGGCCAATAATCTGGGGACCCAAAAATATTAGTAACTTAAGGCCAAATGAAGGAGTAACAGTAATTCATACATCCGAACCGATTGTGGATACGTTACCGACTTTAACAAATAAAGTGGTAACCGTAAGTCCGACATCGGAAGCGATTGTTGAAACGTTACCAACTTCAAAAGACTTAAAACTTAATATCAAGTTGAAGAAGACTGACGATAATAAAAACAACGTCACAAAGAGAAATCATACATTTGGAGAAAAAGTTGATTTAGAGATACCAATCATAACGAAAGAGGAAAAACAGAATTCAAACCCAAAAGTAGCTTGCTCAATGAACAAGTTAGCAAATAATAATAGAAATACAGAAACAGGAGTATCTAACGGGAATCAAACACAGCTAAATGACGTGTTCATCGAATTACCTTGCGCAGAGGCGATAAATGGAAAACTCATTTTACTGGTAGATACAGGAGCAGATACAAGCCTGATAAAGAAAAGTGCAATAAGGGATAGCACAATAATAAACAAGTCAAATAGGAAAGACTTGAGCGGAGCATTTGGAGGTTGTGTAACCACAGAAGGATCAACTACTATATGCGACAAAGAGGTACAGTCCTTACGTTTAACGCTACACGTTGTGTCACTTAAGCAAGGAGTACCGGCAGACGGCATATTAGGAAGAGATAATTTGTGGAACAACTCCATTATAAATGCAATGGAAAAAAGTTTAACACTCTTCAATGAGAAGAAAGAGGTTATTTTGGAATTACCAATAAAAACTATCGAGCAGATTGAAGAGAAAAGTAAACAATATTACATACCAGTTAACGCAAGAACGATTACGATAGTACCATTAAAACTACGTACGAAATTTAAGAATGTTGTAATTCATAAAGAAGAAATAGATCCAGGAATCTATATAGCAGACACATTAGTAAATGTGAAAGATAATACTGTTTATGCTCCCATATTAAATACAACAGAGTATGACTACGAGATAAACAGCGAATTTAAACCAAAATTCACAAATTCCGACGAGTACAAAATACAAGGTACTACGTCAATTAATAGTGTAGGCAGAATAGATGCCAAAAGAAGAATAAATGAATTGCTCAATGAAATTGAGTTAGATAAGGATTTGAATATGGAAGAAAAGAATTCAATAGAAGGAATAGTAAAATCTTTTCATGACGTCTTCCTATTAGACGGAGACGAACTTTCGTTTACAAGTGTATTGAAACACGAAATTCCAACAGGCGCAGATCAGCCGCCCATAAATAGAAAACAATACAGATTACCTCAAATACATAGGGAGGAAATTAATAAGCAAGTAAACAAACTTCTAGATGATGGCATAATCACGCATAGCACATCACCATGGAACTCGCCGTTACTTTTAGTGCCCAAGAAGAGTGGCAAGGACGGGGAGAAGAAATGGAGACTTGTAATAGATTACAGGAAGCTCAATGAAGCAACAATTAAACAAGTTTTTCCCATTCCTCGTATTGACGAAATCTTAGAGCAATTAGGCCACAGCAGATATTTCACAACGCTAGATTTGGCAAGTGGATATCACCAAGTTTTAGTCGATGAAAGGGACAAGGAGAAAACAGCATTTAGTACGGGACTAGGGCATTTCGAATTCAATCGAATGCCATTTGGGCTAACAGGTGCCCCAGCCACATTCCAAAGGATAATGAACCATATCCTAACAGGTCTACAAGGGATAGACTGTTTTGTTTATTTAGATGACATAGTTATATATGGTAGAAATCTAAAACAACACGAACAAAGGTTATGTTCAGTATTACAGAAGTTACGTGAACATAATTTAAAACTGAATACAGAGAAATGCAAATTTTTGAGAAAGGAAATAGTTTATTTAGGACACAAATGCTCGGAAAATGGTGCTTTACCAGACCCCTGCAAGGTAGAATGTGTAAGGAACATAGGAGTACCGAGAAACAGAAAAGAGGTACAAGCATTTCTTGGACTAATAAATTACTACAGGAAATTTATTGAAAACACAGCTAAGATAGCGCTACCTATCAACAAATTACTACGGAAAGACGCAAAATTTATCTGGACAGAAGGCTGCCAGCAAGCATTTGAACGATTAAAAGGAGCAGTCATGTCACCGCCAGTGTTGGCATATCCAGATTTTTCAAAAGAATTTCTGTTAACGACCGACGCAAGTAACGAAGCGTTGGGCGCAGTACTGTCGCAAGGGGAAGTAGGCGAAGATAGACCCATAGCGTTTGCTAGCCGAGCGCTGAGCGACACGGAGAAGAGATATTCAACAATAGAAAAGGAATTCTTAGCGATAGTTTGGGCAACAAAAAACTTTAGAGCATATCTCCTAGGCAGACATTTCAAAATTTTTACTGACCATCAGCCATTGAAGGGAATAGCCAATTTAAAGGACCAAACCTCAAGACTGGCAAGGTTTAGACACAAATTGTCAGAATACGATTTTGAAATCTTATATAAGCCAGGCAAGAAAAACTTAAACGCAGACGCACTGAGCAGAATTCCTCAGGAAAACCGCAAAACAATAGGAGCCGTACAAACACGGTCAAAAACAAAAACAGCGAACCAAGGCCAACAACAAGGAACATCCGTTGAAGTCGATAAGGATGACGAGGAACCGGGAAACGGAACAAATAACACAGCAACATTGCTGTCCGACCCGAAACAAATAGAAACAGTGATTAAAGACTTTCACAATTCACCACTGGGAGGACATCAGGGTGCAGTGAAAACATATTTAAGAATACGGAAACAATTTAGATGGCCAGGAATGCAAAAACAAGTGAAGGAATTCATAAAAAACTGTCCGAAATGCCAGGCTAACAAAAGCTCGAAATTAACAAAAATGCCCATGGTGTTAACAGATACACCAACGCGGCCTTTCGACAAAGTTTACATGGACATAGTCGGTATTCTACCAGAAACTGTGTCCGGAAATAAGTACATTCTGACTTTTCAGGATGATTTCTCGAAATTTATGGCATGTACAGCTATCCCAGACGCGGAAGCAAGTACTGTCGCCAGGGCTTTTTATGACGAAATAATCACGCGTTACGGAATTCCGCGGATTTTAATTACAGATAACGGAACTAATTTCATTTCGAAATTGTTCTCAGATACTTGTAAATTGTTAGGGATTAAAAAATTGCATATTACGCCTTACCATCCGCAAGCTAATGGCTCATTAGAGAGAAGCCACAGACCTTTAGCGGAATATTTGCGTAGTTTTGCTAAAGAAGATGGTTCGAATTGGGATCAATGGTTAACTGCAGCCATGCATGTTCATAACCACACACCCCACATTACGACCAAGCAAACACCATTCCGTACTTTATTTGGTTTCGATACAGAAATGCCGACTAACTTAAAAAGGAAGTGTAGTCCGGTATATAATGCCGAAGACCCGAATAAAGTATTAAAATTCCAAATACAAAGAGCTCACGAAATAGTGAGGAAAAATCAGGACATGGCTAAACAAATAGCCAAAAATCAGTACGATAATAAGTTAAATTTAGTAGAATTTAAAGTAGGAGATAAGGCATTAATTAAGAATCAGACTAGGAAAAATAAGTTTTCTCCAATATGGATAGGGCCTTATGAGGTAACGAAGATTAAAACTCCAATTACGACAGTTTTAAAAATTAAGGGAAGGGAAAAACCATTCCACAATAACTTACTTAAGTTATATAATAGCACTTAAACAAGGAAAATTTTATAGGAATAATAAGAAAATTAAAGTAAATTAATCAAAATAGGCACCTTATTAGGATTAGGATAGGATAAATATATATAGAATAGGATTGATAATATTTAGTATAGGATAGTAGGAAACTAACATTTTTTTTTAATTTTAATTTTACTACTAATAATTTTAATTTAACTTCAGTCTTAAGGCTGAATAACGAATGAAATATTGAAAAAATTCAACAAGAAAGTAAATACAAAATCAGAATAGCGTTTCAGTAAGCAACAACTTGTTTATTTAAGCGTAAAAATATAAGAAAAAGAAAACTTATAGTAAAAGAAATAAAAATATAGTAAAATAAATTCGTAATTAATATCGAAGTCATTTCTTTTGTAAAATTTTGAAATTGAACCCTTAGTATTCATTTTTATTGGTAATATACGGTACATGAAAAGTAGCTGTTTCGTTTTAAACAGTCATGACTATTGCATTTGCATTTATTATAGGAATGAATGCACATGAAATCTATGCATAAAGAGTTAGTTTATGCATAACCATAATTTACACATCATAAATACATCTAGTTGCAATCGTTGCAATAGAAAATGTAATATAAATAAATCTAAAATAAGAAAGATTTTTGTTTCTTTTAAATATTCTACAAATATATAAACAAATAATATATTACAAATATATAAACATATCATATAAAATGTAGTACATAAATATTCAATGTAAAATATTAGCGAATTCGCGGTAACAACAAACAAAACAAAAGCTAAAAATTGAACGTTAACGCAAGCACTGCAACAAAGCAGGTGTAGAAGTAGAGCAACTGAACACGAGCAGAATGCAGTGTCAGTTTAAGCAATTAATGAAAAAAAAAAAGCAAAAACAAAAGTAAATCACTTTTAACAAAAGCCAAAAATAAAACAAAGAAATAATGAAAGCGTTGTTATACACGTTCATATATGCAAGATTTAAAGTTCATTTACAAATAATAATGTACACAATATAAAAATAATTTAAAAATTAATTAAATTGTAATTTAGAATAAAATATGGACATTCAATACGAAATTAAGAAAATTAAAAGGAAATACGAATGAACATATAATTATTAGAAAAAGAAAGAGAAATGAACTTTTTACAAACTTTTACAAAATAATATAATTAGATATTGATTGAAAAGAAAAATAAAAGCATACATTAAAATAATATAGAAAGTAAAGGAATATTATAATATAATTGCACCAAAATAACGTTATCTTATCAGCATTAAAATACATTAATTAAATTTTAATTGAAATTCAATTCATTTTAAATTTGTAATAAACAAATTATATTAAAACGAAATATACATTGTAAAAATATAAGTAAAGAATTAAAATATGTAAAATTTGAATGCGTAAGCATCAGTACAAAATGTAAGAAAATACAAAGAAGACAGCACGCAGAGAAGATGACCTGAATGCCAATGTACACCCATCACAACAGCAGAAGTGCAACAACACACCACAACAGTTACGAACATTTACAACAGGGCGACGATTAACGCCAACCAACTCGAAGGGGGAAGGGTAGCTGGAACAGCGACAACAAACATCACAACGAAAAGATCCGACAACAGCAACAGTTGAACATTAATATTATCAAGTGATAGTGGTGACAAATACACCGTACCTTGGTCACGTGGAGACCGAAAATGCAACCGCCATAGAAAGGAAAACACGAAGAGCTAATAGCAGCAACAATCAGAAACCTACGAGATGACTTATTGTCAGCAGTCTTGAAACCACTACAACAATATAACCAAAAGATAGTCTCTGAAGAAAAGTAGCCGATCATCAGTAGCACGACGCCATAGTACGGCAATATATTCAGTTACGGCAGCTTTGCATTAATGCCTGCGAGTGAAATGCTTGCTTTTTAAGCGGAAGTTTACGTTTAAGTGGAAGTTCCGTCAAGCGTATGCGACGGCAAAATCACGACGCAATAGCAGCGAGTAGACAAGTAACTAATGCAGCCACGGGTTCGTCAGTTGAATTTACGGCGACATTTTGAAATTTACGGTTTTATGACGTTCTACAACATTACCTCAAGTGGCAGCGATCTAAAAACGCATCACCACTATCGACAAGAAAAATGTTGAAGATGTTTAGCAAGATGTTACAAATGATGATCTTGGCAACATCTCAACCATCGACTACCGTGAAGCGAAAACCAATTGATCCCAATTGCGGGACACGATACTTTCGACAACGAACATGTGCATCTGATCATCAAGCATAGCACCTACCACATCAGCTACCCCGCAGCAACATTCCCACAACACATCGAGACAACGGGGTGTACATTAACAGCCAAACCATCATCAACAACAACAAGAACATCAACGTCAAGATCAACATCGAAATCATTCTCAACCTACACACAGATGACACCAAAGAATTGCAGTTATAGATTGTATTATTGAATTATTATTGTAAAGTCATAAAGTATAATTTTTATTGTCATCATTGATAATTAATTGCATTGTAATTATTGTAATTATTACTCATAAATAATTGTATTATCATGTTAACTAATCTTACCTCAATTACACTATAGACATAACACATATTCAAAAAAGAAAAAAGAGAGAAAAAGAAAAACACAACCATACATAAGTAGACAATAAGCAAAATCAACATAAACGTAAGCCACCCACAATTCAACAAACCACGAATGTACAAGAAAAATTTAATATCGTTTTGTACGATACTAAATTTTTCTTCCCCGAGGGTGGAGGGATGTTGTATGTCGCGTCGCAATTTCCAGTTCCGGGAGATAAGAACTTTCAAGGCCAGTATTATCATTTTATAATACTACTCCGCGAGTGAGTCAAGGCCAAGTTCACGTTATTAATGCAACCACAGCACTTTGCGTGGTAAGCCAAAAGCTTTAATCAAGCTTCGTTTAAAGTAAATTCAAAAGCCAAGGTAACAACCAGAACACGTCGTATGGAATGGATTATGGAAGCTAGCGTTCAATAGCTAGCTTCCAAACCATAAAAACCACAGCGTATTTGAATGGATCGTGGAAGCTAGCTTTCAGTAGCAAGCTTCCAAACCATAAAAACGCTTGACTTAAAATAACCAACGATCAGAATCCACACGCGGAAGAATTAAATTGAGAACGATTTTCTTCCGCGTATTGATTCTGCGAATTTTACAATTTTAATATTGCGAAATAATGGAAATTGCGAAACACGGCATACTGACCCACTTTGGTTCGGTCGACGGGTGTGTCAACCGAGCCAAGGTGGAAAATAGAAAAGATTCGATCGGGAGTCTTGTTCAAATCTCTCGTCGAAGAAGTCGTAGTTAAGTCGCGTTTAAGTAGTCTTAAATAACTTGTAAATATAACGTAAGTGTTCGAGTAAAATACTTTTAACAGTAGTGTTCAATTTAAAAGTAACCAACAGTGTTATAAATTAAAATAAAATACGAATGAAACATAAAGAATCCGTCCAGAAGAAAATCTTTAATTGAAGTCGAAACGGGAGATTAGAGGACCACCCTTAGCATACCACAACAATATGTATCTCGTTACAAGATCAGCGACCGCAATATGAAGAATGTATGCACAGCATATTTGGAAATTGTAGTATGTTTTGGTTGGTTTAATGGTCGCTGATTTGTTGACCTTGTTACGAACTGAACACCCAATATTTGTTGCGTCGGAATGTGCTTGTCGATTAGCTTCCGAAAATTGCAGGATTTCATCTAAGTCAGGCATGTCAAACTCATATGATATTACGGGCCACATGATCCAATTTCTCTTAAGTTTCGGGACGTATGTTTTCAGTATTAAATAAATTAATAAAATACGACTTTTAGGGCCAGTTTTTCAGTGCCCGTTTAAACGGCGTTTAAACGACGTTTAGTTAAACGTCAAATAAAAGTTAACTGAGATTTGCGTTTTACAGTGCGAGTTTAACTTATCTATATTAAACGTATCTTATCTATATTTTATAGTGAATTTATTTAAATGCAAGGGTATACTCGTTACTATAAGTTAATGTTTGATCCTATTTTGGCAGCACCTGTCAATATTTTCATTTTTACAAAGGGAACAGCTGTTCTGGTGCAAATAAACAAAATTATTAGCATAGTTTTGAACAAACTGTCTGTACTCGAAGAAACAGCTGTTTCTTTATCTATTAAAAAGATAATTTATCGGAGTTTAACTCAGCAATATTGGCCGGTTAAACGCCGTTTAAACTTGTACTGAAAAACACAATGTGTGGTTTAAACGCAGTATAACCGAGAAACAAAGATAACCGTGCACTGAAAAACTGGCCCTTAGAATGATAACATTATGTATATATCAAAATTAATTAATGTATTGTACATTATAGTAATATGTATGTACATTAGGGTGGAACTTATTTTTCGACCATAACATTTTTATCAAGCCGCCCTCTAAACTTGTACTATTTCATGGAAAAGTAATTTGTACAAAATTTCAGATCGATTTGACGTCGGGAAGACGTGGCACATCGAACACCAAGTTTTGAAATAGAAATAATTGCGTTTCTATATTTATTTTATATCACAAAGCGTTTTTATATTTCTCCGAAAATAATGGTTAGATCAATTTAACTTTTGCTTGCTGATTTTTAAAGCCAAATGTCCGCTTCTTAAAATCCTTTTTAAATTAGGTTCCTACGTCAAACAGTTTTTGAGAAAATTAATGCCAAAGTTAAAATTTGGAATAAAAATTCCGAAAAAAATTTTTGGTCGCACTTTGCTTTTAAATACGGTATTAAGTATAAATATATTCTCACTTTTCTCGGAAACTACAAAACATAGAACCTTCCGGTTTGAAGCATTCTCTCTAGAATTGATTAGAAAATTTTATGGTCGGACAAATATTTTTACTTAATACCGTATTTAAAAGCAAAGTGCGACCAAAAATTTTTTTCGAAATTTTTATTCCAAATTTTAACTTTGGCATTAATTTTCTCAAAAACTGTTTGACGTAGGAACCTAATTTAAAGAGGATGTTAAGAGGCCGATATTTGGCTTTCAAACCCAATAAGCGAAAGTGATCCAGATATCGCCGTTATTTTTTCCCCCGGTTTTTAGTTTTTAGTAGTGTGTTGGAAACTCACAAAAAATAAGATGCATAAAATTTAATATCTATAATTTAAAAAATGCAGGTTTTAGTTAATTATTATGCTGAAAAAACTATACTGTATCACTAATATTCTGAATATTCTTGCATATGAAGAACATTTAACCATTATTAAAAATTTTTGCTTCATTCCTTTTTGTTGATACAAATTTCGCATTTTTTGCATGTTTCATATGAATGTGCCACGTCTTTCTGTTATCAGACCAACTTCATATTTTACAGAAATTATTTTTTTATCCAATGGAACAATTTTAGGGGACGGCGTAATAGAATGCTGCAAAAAATTTTCTCCCAGTATAGCTAAGGTTCACCCTAATGTACATACCTAGACATTCTATAATTCATGTTTTTTGTCAAAATTAATACATTAATACTTATATATTACATATTTTTACGAAAAGAACAAAATAAAAATTAAAAGATGTAGACAAACCCATCGTTTAATATTACTCTACTCTATACTCTATGCTCAAAACTTTATATTTAAGAATTTTTTAAAAGTCTCGATGGGCCGTAATGAATGTATTGGCGGGCCGCGTGTTCGACATGCCTGATCTAAGTTATCATCTGCAATTATAAAAAATTAAAATTATTTTGTGCTTAACTTAGGTACTTACATATGTACACTGCGCGTCACATGAATAGGTGCACGATTTTACAAAGCTATCTAAGCTCTCTGCGCTCAAAATAATTTGCAGAAACGATTGAGTTCAGATTTTTTTTATAGATATAACAATTATAGAACAGAGTGTAAAAAGCAAAATCTTCAGAAAGTACCGTTAAGTTGAGTGCGAGCTCTTTTACGAATTACATGGAAATAATGCGAATTATTTTCGCGTCACTTGAATAGGTGCGCTTAAAAATTAAGCAAAAACGAGAAATTACACAAGCCTAAAAAATAATTTGACATTGATATTTATTGAGGAAATATTTTTAATAATTTGTACATCCGCTTTTAGCTAAAATTATTTCAAAAACTCTATTCGGAAGCGATTCATACAGATTTGGTAGGTACTGTAAGGATATTTCAGACCATGCCGATTTTATTGCAGCAATCGAGGATTCTCGGTCGTCGAATTGTCGTCCAGACTCGTAAACTTTCCTAGACAACCATCCCCACACGTTTTCCATAATATTCAAGTCCGGCGAGTATGGTGGCCATGGCAGTAAGCTAACATTTTGCTCTCTAATCTAGCTTTTAACCATCGATGCTCTGTGGATTGGTGCATTATCCAGCTGATAAGTCCATGGAATTGGTCCAAACAAGTTCGTGAGTTTAGGAAAAGCAGCTTGCAGTATTAATTTGTAAGAATTTGCTGTCATTTTCCCGATTTGAAATTCTAAATCTATTACCCCATAATAAGATATGGTCCCCCAGACCATAACGCCACCTTCTCGGCTGTGACGACGCGCTAAAAACCTTTCTTCTTTCCTCAAATCATGGAAATAATAATTAAAACCATCGGGACCATCAAAATTAAATTTTTTTTAATCAGAATATACTACTTTTTGCCACTCAGTCTTCCAAGTCATGTGTTCCCTGCAAAAATTCAACCTTAACTCTGCGCTGATGGTTCAGTGGTGGTTTTTTTTGCAGTTTTCTTCTTTTTAGATGATTAGATTTATTAATGATTCGTCTAACGGTGGATAGGCTCGCAGCTGAACCACTTTTTCCTCTTATTTTTGCCGCAGAATCGGATGAATTCGAAGCAATTCTTAAAATTAGGCGTCTTTCCTTAGTTGTTGTGACCATGTTTTGCCTTCCTTTCATGTTTTGGCCATAGTTCTCTTTGTTCCTTAAATAGTTCCACCCAACATTACCACTTCTATTGATTTTTTCTGCTATTTTTCTTCCTGGCAAACCTTGATCCATGTAAGCATCAATTTTTGCCTTTTCTTCAGACGTTAGGGTTTTTCCTCGGCCCATATTCAACAAAATTTTTAAATTGTGAAATCAACAATTACTATACACGTTTTCGCAACTTAAATTAATCGCACGTGTTTTAAAAATAACTGCACTTATTCAAGTGACGCAAAAATAATTCACATTATTTCCATGTAATTCGTAAAAGAGCTCGCACTCAACTTAACGGCTCTTATCGATAATGTTATAATGTTATATAAAAAAAATCTCAACTCAATCGTTTCTGCAAATTATTTTGAGCGCAGAGAGCTTAGATAGCTTTGTAAAATCGTGCACCTATTCATGTGACGGGCAGTGTATGTACATTAGGGTGGACCTTAGCTATACTTGGCGAAAATTTTTTGCAGCATTTTTTTACGCCGCCCCCTAAAAATGTTCCATTGGATATAGAACTAATTTCTGTTAAATACGAAGTTGATCGGATAACAGAAAGGCGTGGCACATTCATATGAAAGTTGCAAAAAATGTGAAATATTGTATCAACGAAAAGGAATGAATCAAACATTTTTAATAATGGTGAAATGTTCTTCATATGCAAGAATATTCATAATATTAGTAATACAGTACAGTTTTTTCAGCATAATAATTAACTAAAACCTGCATTTTTAAAATTATAGATATTAAGTTTTACGCATCTTAGTGAGAGTGCTATTTTTTTTAGTTATATAGGATGATTTGCATAAGAGGGGCCTTTTGGTGTAGGTTGGGTCGAGACATAAAAAAAATCGTATAGGAGGGGGGTGTATTTTCCCCTGTTTAGGCGAGAGGGGCCATTTTCTAAAAACCCTACTAAAAACCGGAAAAAATATATTAAAAGATAACGGCGATACCTGGATCACTTTCGCTTATTGGGTTTGAAAGCAAATATCGGCCTCTTATTAGGGGTACCGGTTGATTCGTGCGGTTTTCTAACAGATGGCGTAACTTGACTTTTATTCCAGTGATTCACCTTTCCAAATATGTGTTGGAAAGCTTTTAATGGTATTTTATTGGTATTTGAAAGAAAAGTATGCTTCGTAATTTTCACTTTTCTCGGAAACTACAAATGCTACGGTTAGAAGCATTCTGTCTAGAATTGATTAGAGAATTTCATGGTCGGAAAAATATTTATACTTAATACCGTATTTAAAAGCAAATTGCGACCAAACATTTCTTTCGGAATTTTTATTCCAAATTTTAACTTTGGCATCAGTCTCAACATTTTTGCGTTGTTCGTGAGTAATGCCACGAACAATTCCATTTTCCTTGTCTTCGTCCTCTGTGCAAGATTCCTGTTATGATGCCACTTGTTTGGAGATTGGAATATACCGCGCAGAGAGAATTTTTCCGACAACCTATCTCAAAGCTTCACACATGCATAAAATATGATTGTATAAGTTTTGGCCAACACTCCCAGCAAAAATTTTTCAACATTTCGGAATGGCTTATTTTCATCACTGATTCCATAATGCATTACAAAAATGCTAATGGCTATTCTTCATATTCTTCTATGGATTCCACAGAATGCAATAAGAAGCTCTCATAAGCTTTCTCTTTCTTTCTTATAAAGAATGCAGAGACAAATGGAAAAATTAAGACGCATATTTTTATGGAAAAATGGATATAAAATATAAAAATACGACGCATATTTTTATTCAAAGCAAAAATTTTATGTCAGATAAAGAAGTCCGCGGTGGCGCAGAAGATAACGTATTTGACTTACAGTCTTGAGGACGTGGTTCAAATCCCGCTGAGCATTGATGTTTAATATGAGTTTAAGTTGCTAGTTTCGAATAAATAAATTTGTAAATAAATAAAATATGTAGAATGGTACAAATGTGTATCGAAATGTACAAAAATGTACCAAATAACTTTATTTATTTTTAATTCTTCTAGAAGTAGTTATATAATCGATGAATGGAAGCACAGAACAAACAGTATACAGAATGCGCATCTCATACAAAAAAAGTTTTGTTCCGTGGTCGCAATATTACGACCACTGTTAACTTAACATTACGTCCGCTGTTAATAATATTACGACCAACATTTAACAGCCTTTGCTTCTGTAAAGTTCAACTCGTTTGGTGTTTCTAACAGAACCGAGTGAGCTGATCAACATTTCCCGACGGCAACTTCGTCATCATTCGGTATCATCGTTGCTCAGTCGACTTTTTCCTACAGCATTTCTATTGTACATACTATAAATATGTGCACATATACCCGTACAATACATATGTTTGTACAAATATATGTATATGTTTACACAAGGAAGATGTAGGAATGTGTTTCGCAGCCATATCAAACTCCTAAAAAATTGTCGACTAGCACTTTTTTTGTTTTCTAAAACAAAACTACTGTGTAAAAAAAAGAAGAAATCATGAGAAAAATGCATAGAATATTGATAATCTATGAATTGTTAAAAAAATGTTTATAAACGGAATTATATTTTCTTTCTATCTCGTGTTATTTCAAATTCTTAAAAAACATTCGTTTAACCCTATAACAGGGTTTCCATTAACTTTTTAATGTTACTCGTATAACGTATTCAATGTGCTGATATGCCGACTAAAGTAGATCATCTGTCTATTCAAATTCTTCAACAGCACACTATGCTCGCAACGTAGATCGTGCCAGCGCTTTACAAAGCTTGGGCATCGTACAAGAAGCAGAACAAAGTTACGAAAAGCAACATTTCTTCCAAAAACCATAAAATGCAAAATTGAAAACAAGCGCAGGCGGACGGACGGCATATGGTTTGTTGTTGTAAGAGAAACAAAAGAAGACGAATCGCACCGTTCTTCGCATCGCCCGCTGTACACCTTAAATTGATCGATTCTTTCTTTCACACTTTACTTGACATACGAGTGCTGCATCGATTATCTCTTCTTACGCATATTTGCTAGCATTGTTAGTGCAAAATAAAAGAAACAAAGTCGATCTTCCGATCCCTTCATACTCATTCGAAAAGATCTTCGAACGAACGTGAACAAGAGAAACAGCACTCTCATATCATGTGTGTTTGTTGGTAGAGTGTGCACTGAACTCGCTCTTTTTATGAAACTTGCCTAACTAATAACAGCAGAGAACTTCGTCGCCCGACAAATTAACAGCGACAAAGCTCTGTTAACCAAATTTTGTTATCCCCCTATTGCTTTCGGCCCGCACCCATAATTCAGATTGCTTCGTTGGGCGACATGCGCATTCTGTATACTGTTTATTCTGTGATGGAAGCCATTATAAAAGGTAATCCAAATCTTTTAATTGTAATGCACTACCTCCAATGACATGCCCATGTAAAAAGAATGGGTTCTAGAATCTAGAAAGGAATCGATTGCCAGCGTCTTTCTGGATTCCGCTCTCGATTCCAAAGGAAGCTCGATTTTTGCTGGGCTGTTTTATACCAATGGCATACACATACTATTGTAGTATGAATAATAACAGTGTAAAGTTTTCATACTTACATTTTTCTTCAAGTAATTTTCAAGGTAAAGGATGCACTCCTCATACTCAGTACTGGACAAATATTGACGCAATGTTATTGGATTTTCAAATATTCTTGGTAATATTAAGGAGATCTTTACTTTTTCGATGGACTCTAATAGAATACGCAAAACACTGTTTACTTGTGCTGATCGTTCGGCTGTCAGTTCCGCTAATAGGCAGAATGAAAAAGATATAAGAGAATTTTGGAAAATAATTTGTTTCCCTTATTAAATAAATAAATAATATGTTTTACAAACCATGTTCTTGTACTTTCTGTTTAGGATCACTACCAGATTCTTTAATCATTTTAAAATTCCTCGATGTATTTAATATATTTGTGGAATGCTAATTTATCGGTGTGTCCATTGTACAAGCAAAAAGTAAACAAAAATTTATGCACGTATGGCGGTTGGTTGCTATGTTAATTTTTATGAAATTAACAGCCTTATAATGGAAGACGTATTTTACGTTTATCAAGCGTTTTGTTTTATGGTTTTTCGTATTTTGTTTGTTAGTAACGTCAAAAATATAAAAAACTACGAAAAGCACAAAACAAAACGGGTGTTAAACGGAAAAAGCGTTTATCGTTTATAAAAGCATAAATTTAATATTTCACACAAATTTATAAATATACATTTTGTTGTATAGTAAGTGCTAACGCACATCGAACAGCGTCGGAAAGTAATTTCCTGTACAAACCTTATGGAAGGATTTCAAC
Organism: Myopa testacea; assembly: GCA_949629155.1. Lineage (NCBI taxonomy): Eukaryota > Metazoa > Arthropoda > Insecta > Diptera > Conopidae > Myopa > Myopa testacea. The sequence continues at coordinate 23,350,566 of OX451346.1, read as the reverse complement.
GCTCTGCGTCGGGACGCTTATCGGATCAATACTATTTTCTCACTGACGTCGAACTTGCGTTACTGCTCTTGACAACCAATAGTGTGTTTTTTTATCGATCCTCCTTGTTTTGTCAAATTCATAGTCGTAGATTATTTTTAGTCAATATTGTTTTTAGTCAATCTACTCCCCTCTAGTGACGAAATTCAAATTTCGAACGAAGGTTACTTTTTCTTCCGTTCGTAAGTACGATGTGGATTTCCACCTAACTTTGCACTCGGATCCTCTCTATCCATTAAAGCAGTCTTGAGCCTGTCAACGGAGACACTCAGTTCTTTACCGTCGATTCTCAAACTGAAAACGCGAATACTTAACCTCGTGACAACCTCGCCACAACGTGATAGAGACCTAAATCATCATTTCGGATCAGTACATGCCAACATTCGTAAAGTTTCTTTGAAATGAATAGGCATTTTTTCAAGTAGTGTGTCACCGGTGTAGGCGTTAACAATCTTATGTGCTCTCTGAACTTTTCAATAAAGATTTGTGTATCAGAAATTACTTCTCCGTCGGTGAAAAATTCTTTCGGTAGGCGAATGAACGTAGTCCATGGAATGCCAGCGTGATACATGAGCGCTGCTTTAAATTAACCATGCCAACGGTCAATCATTCCGTTACTCTGCGGATGATAAGTACTTTCTGATTAAGAAAGTACCTTACGACCATGAACTGTACAATAGCTCTACATTTATGGAAATAAAAAAAGGTATACAAGATAAATTATCGCAAAAGCGCTAAATGCGATAAAATTTTCTCCTTTTTTAAATATTCTATATCTACGCATATGCTACCCATAGAGTTCTATGGAAACACACAAGCAGAGACAATCAAACTTCGAAATTTTCTATTTTTTTCGTTGTCGTTGTAATTTGGTGCTGAAGCACATTGTACAGCGTCAGCATACAAAAATACTATATTTTACAAACCTTATGTATAAAACACAACGCAGCTTCAGCTTCAAAAACGAGCACAAGCAAAATCTTATGGGAACGACAAAAAAGCCTGAGGCAACCTCAAAATAGATTTTCGTATGGCTCCAAAAATTTTCCCTCAAAAGTGTTGTGTACGTTTTATCATAAAACTATGTTTCCTTTCAAAAATTCCAACAAAAACCATATGATTTCGACAGCAATAAAAATTTTTTTGCTTCAAATATTTTTATTATATCTCAGCAGGCAAAATAATAAGGTTTGAAAAAAAATTAATACCAACAATTCGTGGACTCATGTCCATTTCCAATTTTTTGTGCATAAAATTTCTAATATTTTTTTTATTTCTAAACGTAAACAAACAATAACAGCTTTTGATGTCTGAAGCTGAATCTTTGTATTTTGTTCCGACTTCAAAAAAGCCGTTGAAAAAGCTGAAGCTGCGTTGTGTTTGAGGCCTTATAGCCTGTTTTCATAAAAATATAAACCTGAATTTGTGCTTTCGATAATCGGATTACTAGTCGAGCATTTACATAAAAGTTTCAAATTTATTTTGGCAATCGCAACAGCTGTTCTCCCAACAGCTGTTCTCTCAAGTTTCTCCAATCGGGAATATTTTTAACATCGGAATCAAAATGCAAAAATTAAAATTTATTTTTAATTGCGTGCAATTATACCTAGCTATAAAGATAAATTTATGGCATTACAAAAGTCTGAAAAAGAAAGACGTTTAGTTTTAAAAAAAAAACATTTTTATATATACCAGCAATTAATTGTTAATGCTATACGTGCAATGTTATTAAGTGAAAGCAGGACAATTTGGAAACATGTAATACGATAATTGAAAGAAAAGTTCCTATATTAAAGGGTTTGTATACTTTTAATCGCCGGATCGAACGAGTGTTTTTTGGAGTCTGATTGCCAAGCCGCTGGGGACGATTTCTTTAAAGAAAATTTCCGTATGAGCCGCTGCGTTTTCAATAAATTGTGTGGACTTTTAAAAAACCTAGAGCGAAAGCGAGGCAACTCACGTGAAACAATTTGTTTGCAAAAGCGTGTGGGTATAGCCCTGTACACCCTTGGATCTGCGTTGGAGTATTGCACCATCGGAAACTTTTTTGGGGTAGCCAAATGCATCGTGTGCAAAATTTTTTTAAACTTCACGGAAGAAATTTGGTTCACTCTTTTTCCTATTTATATGGATATTCTTCCATTTATTGCAGACAAAGTGGAGGAATGGATTGATGGATTTGAGCGCTTAGGCTTCCCGCAATGCATGGGCGCACTTGGTATACTCTTAATTGTAATATATACTGTACTTATTTCTTTAAAAAATTATTTATGCCTTTCAGATGGTTGCCACATATAAGTTAAGCCCAAGCAGAAAGAGGCTGTGGATTACCATAATTACAAAGGCTGGTATTCCATAGTTTTGCTAGCTCTGGTGGACTCTCGGTACTGGCAGATTTCCGTTCATAATATAAATCATCTGATACAAAATATATTTCTATTTACAGATACAGATTTTTGTATATTAACGTTGGAATTCCGGGAAGGTGCAACGATTCCCAAATATTTGAGAAATCGTTTCTAAAGCAAGAACTACAACATTCGAGTGTCCTGGGGCAGAAAAGAAAAATGTTCAACGGTGTAAATGTTGCACCGTTTATAGTTGCAGATTCAGCCTTTCGCTTGTCTCCAATGGTAATGAAACCATACCCTTTTAGCGTTCATAACAGTGCATCGCAGCGAGCATTCAACTACAAGCTATCAAAAGTTCGCCGAGTAGTTGAAAACGCATTTGGCCACATCAAAGCTAGGTAGAATGTATTGTGCTTCATTTATATTTTCATAAATTCCAACAATCAAAATTGCAGATTCCGTCGTGTTGGCAAAGGTGTAGACAATCAAATTGGCAATGCCAACGCTGTTAAAAAAGCATGCTGTGTTCTTCACAATTAATTATTAGAAGATTTTTAGAAGAAAAGTATGGTTTGAATAGAAACTGGTTTCGGCACGGAGAAAAGAAGAGAGCAACCTGAACACGCAACAAATGTGGAACGAAATGGAGAAGTTGCATATTTTGGTACTTTATTTTCATGTACATATTCAACGCGGTTTTACATATCGTTTTGTATTTATTCAGATGCTGCGGATACTGGATCGGAGAATGGTGCTGGATCGGAGAGTGGTGATGGACTTCGGACCGGAACGGATGAGTACGATGATATGTGGTGATTATTGTGGAAAAAAATAAAATTCAATTAATATACTTAATTGAAAAAAATTCAAAATTAATATACTTTTTTATAAAATGAATGCATAAATTTGAGTTAATGTCCTTTTATATAAATATTTAGAAAATATTATCTTATATCTTTTTATTATATCTTTTACGAAAAAATGTAGAACATTATGAAAAGAAACTCACTGTGTGTTTATTGCCTGTCGAGGAAGCGAATGAAATTTTCGGTCAGGCGCTTTGAGTCTATCGCTACCATTCGCTCGTTTAACTCTATAATTCTTTCTTCATTGGCTACATGCGTTTCCAGAGAGGCTTTTAGGTGGTTTTCGACGTCATTGCAAAATCTAAATATTTTCTGTTCTGTTGTGGGAAGCGGGTGGACTTGAAGTCGACGGTTCGACGGGACTTGATGCTACATTTGATGAAGGCGACGGATCCGGTAAGGAGATAAATAATAGTGAAGGTGGCACACTTAACGGCGTTTCCAACATTGGCGAAGCGTGAATACGACGACCGTCAAGGTGCATTTCTGAGGTGTCTTAAAGGAAGAAATGCTTTATAAGCACTTGTATAAAATAAAACATACTGAAGTAAAAATATTCTCAATAAACGTACAACTTTCTCTTACGGATTCCTCTGATATAGCCGTGTTGTTGATTGGAAAGTGTCCAATGATTTGGTTGACACGCTGGAAATGAGGCCAGTTTGATGGCGAACCGCCAGATAGCCCAATAAGGTTCTTCTCTTTTCTATTAGAAAAATAATTATCAATGAAATAACAATCATGTACTTACATATAAAGTTACCTGTATTTCGCCGTCAAGTTTCTTATTTTATACGAGATCTCGTCAGGTCCAAACATATGCTCATGGCACTCCAAATCTGAGGCCATCTCTCTATAGATGTGGCTATTTTTTCTTATGCCTCTGAGCCCTTCTATATTTTCAGCCTACTGATCTATGATCATGCTCTCGGCGTAGGCATTCCACGGAGTCCGCTTAGATTTTTCAATAGATTTCTTATTAATTGGAAATGCAGAAATTAATACTTACTTTGTTTGTTGTGTTTCAAAAACTTCAATAAACTTGACAGCTATTACTATGCTATATTTATCTCACTCTACTTCATTAGTTGTACAAAGAGACAAGGATAGTAGTCGGTAGTTTCGAACTTCGAACCAGAGATGAATACTCTGAAATCTACTTTGCTTCTTGGATTTCAACTTAATCATACAACAACAATGGTGCTACAGCCGATTAAGGGCTGGATTTCGTTGATTAAAGCGGCTTAGGCTTAAATCCAACTAAAACCACTTTATGTAAACAGGCTATTATGGAACAGCTTTGTTGTCTGACGCTCGGCGTCATCGATTCTATTTTCTCACTGACGCCGAGCTTACGCTCTCTTTTTTCGGAAATGCATTGCTTACTCTTCGTAGAAAATATTTCAAAAATAATGAAGTGGTGCCAAATTCTTACACGAAATGTCAACAAAAAGCATATGTTTTTGTTATACAAACAAAGGAAAACCATAATTCCGAACAAAAAGTAAAAATCATTATTTTCAATTTTATATTTCTACTGAAATAATGTATGAAATCCATTGTAATAATTATTAGTTTCATAACTGTCACAAAGTAAATTTTTGCATGTAGCACAACACAACAATTTGTAAACAAATTTTGACGAGCGTCTCATTCATTTTGGTCCAACTTTTTTTACGCTCGGCCGTCTAGAGCCTTTTCTCTGCCTTTTCTCATCTTACGCATATTCGCTTGCATTTTTAGTGCAAAATAAAAGAAACAAAGTCGATCTTTCGATCCCTTCATACTCATTAGAAAAGATCTTTGAACCCCTCACTCATTAGTAGATCATTCAATTCTGCTTTGCTTCGAACGCAGAGGAGTCTTGAATCATGAATGAAAGCATGCATACATATGTATATACGTCCGCTCAAATAGAGCAATGATCAAAGGCTGCCAAAATAAAATCTGAGAACGCACACAACGACTAAGTTCATGTCGGGAGCCAACGAAGCCGTACGAAGCAGAGATAATGAGATAGGAAACTTCTAAAAAGTGCAACTCTGGTTGTCAAATCGTGTGTTGGTGGTTGTGTTTTTGTATGGTAGTTTTTTGAAAACTCGATAATGATGACGTTTTAGTGCAGAAACTCACCAGACTCGCGCCCCATTCTCGGAATTTTTGAGAAACTCCCCAGACTCGCGCCCCGGAATATATACCAATTTTATTTTATACACCTTTGTCAGAACCCTTTGTTTTGAGATACCAACTTGGTGAAATGAATTGTAACGAGTTTTTTTGTTTCCAGCCTGGATGAAGCTCAGTCTGTCCAGGGTTCGCTTAAAGGGGTCTCGTAACCCTCCAAGTTATTCAACCGCCACACGAATTTCGAACGACTGTTTTCGCAGTCTAGCACTGACTCTTTGCAGAGTTCAGCTCGGTGGATTGGTTGTATTGGTTTTATCCTTATATCTACTTAACAATTGTTATACCTTATTATACGTACACAATGTGGTTTTTGCCTACTCAAATCTAAGGGCAGAGTGCCACGCAGCAGATGGCTGTACAGTTTCCCTACATAAAATCACTTAAACAGGAGTTTTAACCAGCGTGTTTCTCTACGGAAGGCCTACGGTAAGGGCTTGGAAGCTTAAGTGCTTCCCGGCGGAAGGCCTTAATTTATATCAAGGAAAGCGAACGTGCTTCCCTGCGGAAGGTCTCAGGTAAAGGCTTAGAAGCTCAAGTGCCTCCCGGCGGAAGGCCTTAATCTATATAAGGAAAGCAAAAGTGCTTCCTTGCGGAAGGTCTCAGGTAAGGGCTTGGAAGCTCAAGTGCTTCCCGGCGGAAGGCCTTAATCTATGTAAGGAAAGCGAAAGTGCTTCCTTGCGGAAGGTCTCAGGTAAGGGCTTGGAAGCTCAAGTGCTTCCCGGCGGAAGGCCTTAATTTATTGAACCAAAAATGCTGGTTAGGTTAATCTCCTGTTTAAGGGACTTTCCTACCGGTGGCGCGCAAATATAGTTGCACGCCGATGGCCAAAGCCGATTAGTAAATGATAGGGCATTTACCGATGACCGAAGTCGATTAGTAATATATAAAGATATTACCGATGGCCGAAGCCGATTAGTAAATGATAGGGCATTTACCGATGACCGAAGTCGATTAGTAAAATATAAAGATATTACCGATGGCCGAAGCCGATTAGTAAATGATAGGGCATTTACCGATGACCGAAGTCGATTAGTAATATATAAAGATATTACCGATGGCCGAAGCCGATTAGTAAATGATAGTGCATTTACCGATGACCGAAGTCGATTAGAATGTATGAATGTTACCGACAACGAATGTTATCGGTAGCAAAACTGGTAGAGAAGTTGCAAGATTGTTTTACGATCTTAAGTACAAGGCTTACCTTTATAATCAGCGCAACTCGAATTTGAATGTTTTTGCCGTAGCCTTTTATGAGCTGGCTGCCGTAAACGGCACGCGAATTATATGCACGTCGCGAGTGCAAACGGCTAGCGTCGATAATCACATTGTACATTGTGTGTTTGTATGTATGATGACGAAACCGGTTTTTTGTGTTTGTTTCTTCACTTTTCTGTTGATGCGTGTATACAAGAGTACAAACACACATACTAAAAGAATTGATGCGAAGCTAAAAAAAATGTTTTGATCGCTGGTGGGATTTGAACCTGCGATCTACGGTTTCCTAAGCTTGGTTTTGTTTTTAAAACAAGAGAACAATAAGAATGTTTTTGTCGCTTAAGAGCTGGGCCACAATACGGCAGCGACAGTGTCAGTGTTTCTCTCACCATGCAAACCTTATGGGAAAAAACACTGCCGAGTAGGGGAAAAATTATAGACTCTAGTTCGGCAGTGAGCAGTGAAATGAAAATCCTCTCATTTTTTGGATAAAAGTGTTGCAACCCTTTTAGAAAAAATCTCACTTATTCTATAGGAATGAAACAAAACAAATACTCAAACAAATACAAATGTGAAAACAAATGACAAATGACAGATAGCGCTGCGTGCTGCCACTGTTTTCATTGTAGGCTGACAGTGAAAGTGAGAGAAACACTGACACTGTCGCTGCCGTATTGTGGCCCAGCTCTAACGCTGCGACTGCGCTGCGACCGTGTTTATGCTATTCTTCGTTCTATCTTACTTATTTCTATATTCTGATATTTCAGTTTTCTTATATTTCTAGTTAATTAATCTTATTTGTAATAATCTTATATTTAGATTATTTGTAACGTGTGTGCACGTTACAGTCCTTACAAAGGTTTGTAAAAAAAAGAAAGATAAGAAAAAAAAAGATTTTGTTTTCAGGGTGGAAACAAAAAATTATTTCAAATTAAATTCAAATTCATATTTTCTTAATCTTAATTCTTGCTATTTTAATTTTACTTATATTATTTTCTTCATTTTTCATTTTAACTCCTACAATTCCTTTTCTATTGTTTGAGTTTAAAATGGTTTGTGTATGGTGCGAATCTGGTTGGTAGTCATCACTCTTCCTTCGGCGGTGTGAGTTAATTTGGCTTATCCGCCTTGTACTGTGATGGTGACTACTTCTTCTGGTCGCTGCAATGTACGGTAGTCGGTGGTCAGCTGCGGTCGGATGGTGATCTGGTGTTGTGGTGATTTTGTTTGTCGGTGATTTTGTTCGGTTTTTTGTGGAGTTGGCGGTGTTCGGTGTGGTTTCTGGTTTCGGGTTTTTCCGTATGTTTGTTGACTTCGGTGATTTCGGTGTGTTTGTTGATTTCGGTGTGTCTCTCGGTATGTTTGTTGATTTCGGTGTGTTTGGTGATTTCGTTGTGTCTCTCGGTATTTTTGTTGTTTTCGGTGTGTCTCTGGGTGTGTTTGTTAGTGGTACTTTTGTTGATTTCGGTTTGGTTTTGTTGTTGTTCGTTTTTGTTGCTGGTTTTTGTTGTTTGCTGGATTGCGGGTAGTATCTCTGCTTAAAAGATATGTCATCATTTACACGTATGACATGTTGGGCGACGTTGCATGGGGGGTTAACTCTCTCCATTCGAGTTTTTACGTCATTAATGATTTGTTGTAACTGGGCGTGATCTGGTGTTTTGTTTATTGTATGCAAACTATGGTGGTGCTTGGTGACACTGGGTACTACTTCCTGGTTGCCAATGGTGAGGTGGATGCCTGCTTTGTTCAAGAAATCCATTCCTAGGATCAATTCTTCGGTAATTCCTGGCATGAAATATACTTGGTGTTGGTAGTGGTTCGTGCCTATTTTGATGGTCACCTCTCCGTGGGTTTGGGCCGAGATTATTTTTCCATTCCCTAATGTAACTGGAATAGTTTGCTGTTGTGCGCGTGGTTGACGTTTGATCTTCTGCTTTAAGTCAGTGCCCATCAACGTGAGCGAGGCTCCGGTGTCGATGAGTGCCCTGACGGTGTGGTTATTGCATTGGACTTGCACGTAGAATCGGCCGGTGACTGGTGGTACCTCGTTTGCGTTTTGATGGCAGGTACAGTCGCGTGATAGTCTTCCTGTGGTTCCGCAATATGAACAGAAGAGTAGTCTTCGTCCTCGGCAGCTGCTTCTCGTGTGCGAAGGTTGTCTGCAAGACCAACAGTGCGTTTCTCGTGCGTAGGGTGTAGAAGTTATGCAGTTGTTGGAGTGTCGGTTGCTTCTAGTTTCTTCACCCCGAATATGTTCATATTCTTCTGCCTGTGTCATGAGATCGTCAATGTTATGGAAGTCATTGCGTTTTATATAGAGGCGATATTCTGGGCGGAGTCCTTCATATGCTCGCTCTACTTGTTGTTCCCTTCGCATGTGAGGGTGTTGACGTATCAATGACATGAGACTCATTATGAAGTCTTTGGCTCTCTCGCGGATGTTTTGTCTCCTGAGCATTATTTCTTCTTCAAGCCGGTGTAAGTGCCGCGGTGGTTGGAAGAATTTTTCAGCGGCTATTCGGAATTCCAGCCAGGTATGTATTTCGCCTTTCTTATAGCGCCACCATTCTCGCGCTCTGTCCTTCAGGATTTCGTTTAGTGGTAAGTGGCAATCGGCTAACTCCTTTATCGTTTCTAGGAATTCGTTGAGTGGGCGGCTCCCATTGAAAGCGAGACCCCATTTTCTAACCGTGTTCATGATGTCCACGGTGTTGTTATTATTTGGGTTGGCTTCGGGTTGTGTCTTTACCAGTGGCGTAGTCGCCAGTGTGTATTGTGTCAACCGGGGGCTTACCGCCGTGGCGGTTCCTCTCTCGATGCGTATCGTTTTCATAAAGTCGCTCAGTCGTTGTCTGAGTTCTTTTACCGTTCCCTCTGCCGGCAATCCTGACTCTCTAAGGCGTTCTTCTAACTCCTCCTTTTTGAGAGAGTAAATCCCGCTTAGGTTGGATGTGGTGGCATCCGTGTTGATACTTAGTGTTTGTTGTGTCTGTGCACTTTCTAACGTAAGTGCTTGACTCTCTGTTGAAGAGAGTCCCTGTTCGGGCGCCATTTGTAACGAGTTTTTTTGTTTCCAGCCTGGATGAAGCTCAGTCTGTCCAGGGTTCGCTTAAAGGGGTCTCGTAACCCTCCAAGTTATTCAACCGCCACACGAATTTCGAACGACTGTTTTCGCAGTCTAGCACTGACTCTTTGCAGAGTTCAGCTCGGTGGATTGGTTGTATTGGTTTTATCCTTATATCTACTTAACAATTGTTATACCTTATTATACGTACACAACGTGGTTTTTGCCTACTCAAATCTAAGGGCAGAGTGCCACGCAGCAGATGGCTGTACAGTTTCCCTACATAAAATCACTTAAACAGGAGTTTTAACCAGCGTGTATCTCTACGGAAGGCCTACGGTAAGGGCTTGGAAGCTTAAGTGCTTCCCGGCGGAAGGCCTTAATTTATATCAAGGAAAGCGAACGTGCTTCCCTGCGGAAGGTCTCAGGTAAGGGCTTAGAAGCTCAAGTGCCTCCCGGCGGAAGGCCTTAATCTATATAAGGAAAGCAAAAGTGCTTCCTTGCGGAAGGTCTCAGGTAAGGGCTTGGAAGCTCAAGTGCTTCCCGGCGGAAGGCCTTAATCTATGTAAGGAAAGCGAAAGTGCTTCCTTGCGGAAGGTCTCAGGTAAGGGCTTGGAAGCTCAAGTGCTTCCCGGCGGAAGGCCTTAATTTATTGAACCAAAAATGCTGGTTAGGTTAATCTCCTGTTTAAGGGACTTTCCTACCGGTGGCGCGCAAATATAGTTGCACGCCGATGGCCAAAGCCGATTAGTAAATGATAGGGCATTTACCGATGACCGAAGTCGATTAGTAATATATAAAGATATTACCGATGGCCGAAGCCGATTAGTAAATGATAGGGCATTTACCGATGACCGAAGTCGATTAGTAAAATATAAAGATATTACCGATGGCCGAAGCCGATTAGTAAATGATAGGGCATTTACCGATGACCGAAGTCGATTAGTAATATATAAAGATATTACCGATGGCCGAAGCCGATTAGTAAATGATAGTGCATTTACCGATGACCGAAGTCGATTAGAATGTATGAATGTTACCGACAACGAATGTTATCGGTAGCAAAACTGGTAGAGAAGTTGCAAGATTGTTTTACGATCTTAAGTACAAGGCTTACCTTTATAATCAGCGCAACTCGAATTTGAATGTTTTTGCCGTAGCCTTTTATGAGCTGGCTGCCGTAAACGGCACGCGAATTATATGCACGTCGCGAGTGCAAACGGCTAGCGTCGATCATCACATTGTACATTGTGTGTTTGTATGTATGATGACGAAACCGGTTTTTTGTGTTTGTTTCTTCACTTTTCTGTTGATGCGTGTATACAAGAGTACAAACACACATACTAAAAGAATTGATGCGAAGCTAAAAAAAATGTTTTGATCGCTGGTGGGATTTGAACCTGCGATCTACGGTTTCCTAAGCTTGGTTTTGTTTTTAAAACAAGAGAGCAATAAGAATGTTTTTGTCGCTTAACACTGCGACTGCGCTGCGACCGTGTTTATGCTATTCTTCGTTCTATCTTACTTATTTCTATATTCTGATATTTCAGTTTTCTTATATTTCTAGTTAATTAATCTTATTTGTAATAATCTTATATTTAGATTATTTGTAACGTGTGTGCACGTTACAGAATGAATGAAAGTCAATTATTTACAGATACGCTGTTTAACAACCACTCGAACTTACTAACTGCAATTTCAATTTACGCTGTACTTTTTAGTTTCATTTAGATATTTTGTTCTCTCAGGAAGACAAACCGCCAAATTATCTTCAATGTACATTAACTGTGGACAGTTTAAATTCTGTTTTGGCCGGCTATGAAATTACAATGTGTGAAGCAAAATATTTTGTTCAAACTTTTAAAGGAACATTCTAAAATACTTTACATTTAATCGAAATTTAAAACGTGCCTTTTATTATTTAACTCTCAAATACAAGGAATTAGTTTTTAATCACAGAGGAGCGAATTTTCTTAAGTTCTGGAAAATTAGAAAACTGAAGTAAGTTATAGATATATGCACTTATTGTTGGTTCTTTGAAATATATCAACACATTTAAATTTTGTATACACAAAGAATTTCAGAATTGCTATTAACATTCCAGTTTGTTTTAATTTTTTTTTAAATTTTAAAGCTATTGCTTCATTTTTATAATTTTGACCAATCCTAACTTATAGACCAATTCAGCGAAGATGCAGATTGTTTAAGATGTATTAAAAGATATTTTATTTTTGAGGATTTTTTTCCTTAATATTATGTAACTTCATTTTCTGTAACTCGTAACTTAACTGTAATTTTCCCACATATTTGATATATTCGTTTTTAAATAGTTTTTTATATATGTATATATAGTTTTCAGAAACACACATTAACGAAACAAATCCTATGCCGAACATTCGTTTTACTTAATTTGGACTCTCAATCTCAATAGTTACCAAAAATTTATGAAAAAAAACACCTGTTAAGAAATATCATCTAATAAACACAATATTAAAAGAAAATAGGTCATTAAAATGTTCACCTCACTTGAATTTTTCAATTCAAGCGAATAGACAAACTATACAATTTGCTTAAATTTAATAATTCTGATTTATTTTTTCAGCGATTTTTCAAGAATTCATCATTGAAATGCCGCGAAGGAGGTTTTGTTGCAAGAAAGAATGTACCGGGGACATCACGATGCACAAATTCCCAAATTCCAAATAACAATTTCACAATTTCATAGCATTTAAACTCATTGTATTTAATATTTATTCATTGTATTTAATAATTTGCATAATTCGTGAAGGTAAAACCTTCCTTTTTTTATTCTTTGATTTGTATAATTTCAATAATTTTTTATTTTTCATCTTTATTTCTTATTTGTATAATTACATGAATGTCTTATTTGATCTTTATTTTTATATGGGTGACATAGGCCTACTGGGGAACCGAACACCCAAAAAAAATAAATCGGTAACGCACCACAGTGCATACCTCTTAGGTGGTGTGGAAATGCACAGGCAGTTTCCAGATTTTTTATTTATTTATTGTTTTAATTTCTATTAAACTTTGCGCTAGTCTTTATTTCTATTTGTACGGATATAATAGAAATAAGTTAACCCATAAGTTAACTGCTCTAGTATTTTTTAATTTCTACCATAACAATATGCGTGCTGATCAGCTGCGCACGTATATTCTGTGTCAGTAGCTTCTGGAAACTGTTTTAACATTGCACCAAGCTAGCCAGAACTAACTGTAGCAACTGTGAGCCAGACAGCAGCGATGGAAATGAAAGTAGTGCTTCTCGATCAAGTTTCCTGAATGCCAAACCATCCTGAATGCTCATCTCAAGATTTTTCTAAAGGGGAAAAATTAAAAAATTTAGAAGTACTGAAGTAAATAAAATAACACCATTGGCAGGCTAGTTAAAAAAATAAATGTATTTTCGACCTCATAACTCATAGAACTCATACATATATATTACAACTCAAAATTAAAACTAGTAAAAGGATTGTACTCAAAATTAAAACTCAAACTCAAAATTAAAACTAGTAAAAGGATATAATAAAGGGGATTGAAATCTTACTATTATTAGAGTCAATGTTTTTCCCATAATTTGATTGAACAGATTCTTGCGCCTTCGTGCCAAGAATACTCCCTGCAGGCATTGTCCACCAGAGTGAAACTGACCTATTGTAATTCAATAACATTATTATCTTATTTTCCTTTTATTAAAATTCCCAATTCCGTATTAAATGAACTCTTCGTTCGGAACTGTAGCAGTCCATCTTGAAATTCTTGCTAGACGTTCTACCAATACAGTATTCTCAGAAGTCTCTTGATATATGCCTGCGACAGGATGCCACAAAAGTTTCCAATCATTGCTAAGTGGATAAAAAATTAATACAAACATATTTTAATACTATCGAATTTGCTTCTCTATTACAATTAGCTATTATAAAAAAGAATTTCCTTTTTTTGAGTTTTGCGTATAATAACACTTCACTTCTCCTTGTCATTGTGGTTTTAGTTATTTCTTTTTTGGCACTGTTGATATTTCGCCTACAAAAACTTCCAGCAACTACACACGGATCAATGGATTATTTGCATTGGCCTGCTTTCACCGATAATTTGTCTTCACACGAATATCACCTTGGTCAAGAGTATTTTACACAAAACCGGACACAATCGTAGATTCTCTTCCAATATTTTCATCTTTGCAACAGCGACGTAATTGAACGAAATACACCCAATTCTGTTTTTACACGGTCGTTTTTTACACGGTTTTGATTTAACACGGTTTGAAAATAAACAAATTTAAAATTTTTTTACATGATTTTATTCCATTTAGCACGATTCAAAATCTTTTGGGCTTAAATTTTTTTGGTTAAATTTAATTTTTGCGAAATATGTTCATATCACAAATTAGGGTGAATTAGCACAAATTTAGGGGAATTCCCTTTTAGTGCATCCAATCAAATTTATTTGTGACCGCAACTAGAATGTGTTAATATTTTCTGAACTATGTTTTTTCTTTAACAACTATGCTTGTGTAAAACACATTATATGCGTGATTTAATTTAGTTAATAGTTGTTATTAAAAAATTTTGTTTTTCACTAATTTCAATAGGTTTTAGAGATAAGGAACCAATCACCTATTTTGCATACGAACAATGTCTTTTTTTACACGGGTTTAGTTGTATTTATTTATATACACGGCAAAATTTTGTGGGCGCCATCAAGTATTGAATTATTTAATTCTCGGATTTTTTGGGGCTGCAAGTTGATTAACTGTCCTGGGCTCCAAGCGTCCTAGCTACACCACTGTATAAATACTAGACGTGGTCGTTACCTGTTTTCAAAACAAAATAACTAGCTTAGTAGTTTTATTATTGTGTTTAAATTTAAACTTCATTTCCGTGGTACTAAATTTGTTTTCATGAGCTATACTGTATAAGTAGTGTAAAAGTGGGCGGACCCCGCCCATTTTGGTATTATAATGTTTTATTGGAAATAAAGTGCTTATGTAAAGTTTTATTCAGGATGTTTATATATTTACAAATAAAACCATTTAAAACCCTCTTTTGTCTGTTTAACCTAAAAAGGGCGGATCAATCCCATTTTCATATTAACGGATAATGCTACTATATACCCAGAAACATTATAATGTGTGTCGTGACTAGTAGACGTGTATTTTCGAGCGCTAACAATTAATCTAGTTTAATTAATTAAACAATTAATGTAGTCTCGATTGCCAGTCCAGTAAGTCCGTTAAATGTCTCTCTCAGCACAACTGGCAACTCTCCAGTCTCGTTAGATGCTAAGTTATCAGAGCTTCGCGAAAGTGTTGTCAACCAGATTAGCGAAAGCATCTCTAAATCTGAAAGCCGAATTTTAGACAGATTTGGGGAATTAGTAGCTACAGTTGTGAACCTGATGGCGGAGCTGCGCTATGTCATCTCGCGTGTTGAGATGCTTGAAAAGGAAAGTTCAGCTATTTCCGAGACTAAAGCTGATGTCGATTTTCTATCTGGCAGGGTTTCTAAACTCGTGGACGAAGCCGTGGCTGCAGACATCTTAATAACCGGTATTCCTTCGTCTGTGAGTGATGATCTGGAATTAGTATTTGGTAGAGTATGCAACATTGCTGGCATTGACAAGACGTCGTTAGCTGTGTGTGATATTTTCCGTACTCACAAAAATAAAGACAAAACGTCCGATAGTCCCGTTGTTGTCAAGCCCAGATCGAAACGTGATCGATCCAGACTAATGCGCAAAAAACTTGTGGCAGCGTATTCTAGAGGAGGAAACATATATGTATGTCAAGCATGACTTTAACAGCTCGCCAACTATTGTTAATGACTTTAATCATTTTTTTAGTTGTTAGCTCTCATTTTATAAACAAATTCTTAAAATTACTCATTTTTACTTAAAAATATGACATACATATATATTATATAGTGTACTTATTTTCACTTAATTCGTTGTTACCTCACTTACTCTCTTCTAATCTCTTCTCTTTTTCTTTTTTCCCACTCTGCTTCAATATTATTTCCTCACCTACTTACCCTTTTTGTGTTCACTTACTTTTCTCATTTTCTCTCTTGTAATAACCTCTCATTTTCGTTATCTGTTCCTGTATTTTCTCCTTGTCTACTCACCTAGCTTCACTGTCTTTGTTAGTAATTCTCTTGATTGCTTAGTTGAATATGTTTTGTGTTCTCTTGACCTACTGCTTGGTCTCTCTTCCTATTTAATTCTTAGATGATTATCTCCCCTACGGCTGGTAGTGTTGACTGTAATGACGGATTACAGATTGATACTTTTTGTAAACAAAATAACGCTTTTAACATTGTTAACTTTAATGCTCGTAGCCTCAGCGGCCACAAATTAGATTATGTTAGGAGCCTATTGAGTGTTCCTCTGTCGATATTATCTGTGTGACGGAAACCTGGTTCCGACACGAATTAAAAGAATCTATTCTTAAAATTAACAACTATGCACTATTTCGCTGCGACAGATCTGATCGTCGCGGAGGTGAAGTCGCTATCTATGTATGTTAAATCTAGTTATCGTTCACAGTTAGAATTTATGTCTGGTGAGTCTGATACGGAGTATTTGTCTATTTCTGTGTTTGATTTAGTCACTAAAGTACTTGCTTCATGTATGTACAACCCTAACAAACATTCCAATTTATGTAATTTTTTTGAAACTTTAGCTGACTACGCACTAAGATTCAATAATGTAATAATTTGTGGCGATTTTAATATCAATCTATTACTTGCTGACTGCTATTCCTCGTCGATTCGGGAATTGTTCTCTACTGCAGGTCTTTCTATCGTGAACGAATCACTTCCTACACGATTTTGTAATAACGTCCTACCTAGCTTACTTTACTATTTTGCAGTCTCTGAGCCCGCTTTAGCTTTACTATGTACCCAGATTTCTTTCCAGATCTCTGACCATGACCTACTTTTCTGCTCTTTTGACATTAGCTTCGGCAATAATTCCCTACCCACTTCGTTTTCTCTCTTTGACTACAAATCTATCAATACTAACGAATTATTTCGGACGAGTGCGCTTATTATTGGGCACCCTTTTGGGCTGCCCTCCTGGTTAATGATAAGATCACGTTTTTTGTCAGTGTAGTTCAATCTCTGTTTAACTCTTTTGTGCCTGTTCGTACAATAAATGTTAGTCCAAATTCATGTCCGTGGTTCTCGTCACAGGTTAAAGCTGCGATTAGACAAAAAAATTTGCTCCATACAAGATTCATAAGAAATCCTATACAAGCGAATTGGGACTTCTACAAACGAGCGCGTACCTTGCCACTCTAATGGTCAAGATATCTAAAAAAGGGTACTTTGTATCTAGGTTTAAACCCAACGTAGATTCTGCATTCTAAACAGCTTTGGAGACGTTTAAAAAATATTGGACTTGGGCGTCAAAGATCTAGAAATGTTAACCTAAATCCCAATGACTAGCGAATTCCATTTGACGAATCATACTAATGCACAAATTCAGAATACAATTATTTTAAGGTTATATTACAAGATATAGCAGGGAATTTTAGATACAGCAAAATTTAAACTAAATTAAATTAAAAACAGTAGTTTGAACAGCCAAAGGAAGAAATGTTGTAGGGTTAGCGAGATAGGATAATAAATCAGGCGGAAAGATGGAGATAGATATCATAGAGAATTGAGGGGTAGTTAAATTATATAAAAGAAATTCAAGGAGAAAAGAGAAAGGCGGAAATTTGCTGCTTAAACTCACGTAACCTTGTAATTAGTTTTAACTAAATTCCATTCCAAAATCTTAAGGTATTGACGAAGAACAAACGTGAAGTAATCACTGCTTCTTGGGGCCAGTTTTTCAGTGCTCTGTTATCGTCGTTTCTCAGTTAACCTTCGTTTAAACGACACATTGTGTTTTTCAGTGCTCGTTTAAACGTCGGTTAACCGGCCGATATGGCTCAGTTAAACTCCGGTGAATTTATCTTTTTAATAGATAAAGAAACAGCTGTTTCTTCGAGTACAGACATTTACCTTTGTTCAAAACTATGCTAATAATTTTGTTTATTTGCACCAGAACAGCTGTTCTCTTTGTAAAAATGAAAATATTGTCAAGTGCTGCCATGAAAAGTTCAGGTATATGCTAAATATTCATTGAATTTAGATAAATTCTGTATGAAATATAGATAAGATACTTTTAACATAGATAAGATTAACTCGCACTGTAAAACTCAAATCTCAGTTAACTTTTGTTTGGCGTTTAACTAATCGCGTTTAACTAATCGTAAGTCATTTTTGAGATCTACCAAATTGCAATTTATCATATCGATAACTCGACGTTTTGTTTTGAATTAGTCTAAACAGAACCAAGAGGTTTCTGGCTTTAAGATAGCTCATTCAATAGCTTCGCAATTTTGATCGAAGATAAGCGATCAAACTTGGGTAAACCAAACACATAACATGTGATGTAGTTGAATGCTAGCTGTAATTTTAGCTGTGACGAGGAATCCTACCCACTACATACCAATTCAGAGTATATGATTAAGGGGAGGAAGAGCTGATGTGCAAGCATTCGTCTGATGTGAATAGGAGTAGCATTGGCAAACCTTCATAGATTGCGTAGCAAGTGATATATTTTACTAACCGTGTAGTTGACATTAGGTTTTCTTTAAATTTAAAGCGATTGTGCTGAACTTGATCAAAAGCTTTGAAAAAGTTTAGCAAGCCAATTAGATTAGATACGCCTTTAGATTTTATATCCTTAATACTCATAGCGACATTAAGTTCAGTCAAAGGAGAATAGCAGAAAGACTGATTGCATCGGGATATAGCGCAATCAGGACGACATGCCATAGCAAGAGAAACAAGTCCAAAGAAGTCGATAAAAATATTTGGATCAACATGACAACCGAAGTCAGTTTTACTGCTCACCCCGAGTTTTTTTATGTTGTTCCAAAAGGTTTTCATTGAGAGAGAAGCATGAGAGAGAAGTTTAGTGGAGAAATAACGCGATTTCGATTACCTTGTCGCAAGAACCGCTCTATTTGAGCAGATTTAAAGTATTCCCAGTTTGTTGTAGAAGCAAGCTTTCTCCACTTTTTGTAGAGCCGATTTCTGTTTTTTATGGCACCTCATCGTCAAACCATGGTCAGGACACATTTTTAATTCTAATTGTCTTCAACGGCACGTGTTTATTAAAATGATCACTAATTGATGTCGTCAGGGCAGATGGAGTGGCGTTAGTTGAGAAGCTTGTAGGCATAGTGTCGTTGACTATAGTTAGTCCAAGAGATTCAATATTATCATAGAGCCTTATTTCTGTAATCGGAAAGGATATTAACATAAAAATGACCACAAAGCAGAACAAAGTCTTATTCGATATTGATTTCGGAGAGTGAAGACGGATACATATTGTTGTTATGATTCGAATTTTAAAGACTTGACAGTAGAAGATTAGAATTTTTGAAATTACAACGTAATTGATTCCGTACTGGTGCTTGACGACTTGTTCACCAATCGAACGTTTAAATTATATCTGCAGTAAACAACGAGCACACCACCCTTTTCATTATTTGTACCGCGTCTGAATATTCTAAAATTTTTAATGTTGCAGTTTTCATAACGTAAGTCATCACAATCCAGGTCTCAGTAGCACATCTAACATTCACAGCCGAGCACTCAATAACATACCTGACGTAATCTATAATAATATAGACATATTCAAGCTACGAGCCTTAAAGTCCACTACGTTTAGGCCAGTGTGTTGATTACATAAGGCTTGTATAAGTGTTTTATGATTATCATGAATACCGGGATTTAAATTTCTGCGTGTCAGCAAACAGAGAGCAGAGGAGAAGATAGTGAGTAGAAAAGTAGAGTTTTATAATATAAAGCAGATATACAATACAGAAAAGAAAAAAATAGAAAATTAAGAGGATTTAATAGAGGGCAATGTTGACTTATAAATGATAGCATAATTAAGTTGAACCATCAGCACAACTTGGAAAGGAAATAGAATTCAGATCTTCGAGGTTCTAGACTTTCGTGACGTTTTCTTCAGCAGCTCGCTTGATAAAAATACTTCCTCTCCTAGAAAACGCTGCGATAATCAGCATCTTCTGTTTGAGTGTGTTAGCAGTCTGCAAAATTTCTCTTGATTTAAGTGTGAGACATTGAGATAGCAGCTGCCAACAACACCTAAGCTGACATCAGATAACAGGATCTCTCTATGCTTTCGCTTATGAAATGCAGAAGCTGCTCTCATGAGACAATCCAATTAGGGCAACCGAATTTTAAGTTAATGGGAGAGGAAAACATTCCATTTTTTTTAGGTGGACAGGCTTTAAAGCAATACTAGACCAAAGTTGGTTATACAGGGTGTTTCGCATAAGAGGGAACATAAGACTAGGGCGTGTAGATTGGGTTGAGACACGAAAAAAATCGTATGCGAGGCGACCCCCCCGTTTAGGCGGGTGGGGTCATTTTATAAAAATCCGACTTAGTATCGAAAAAAATTAATATTAAAAAAGAATGATTAGACCTAGATAACTTTTGCTTGCTGATTTTCAAAGCCAAATATCCGCTTCTTAACCTGTCTTAGAACAGTAGAACATTTTTAAAGGGTAGGTTATTGGACAACAAATTAGAAGTTCTGCATACTCAGAAAAATTTTAAAAAAATATTTGTAGTGTTTATAGAGTGTTGCTTTAAACCAAAAACTTTCTTTATGCAATAAAAAAACTGATAAACATTTGAAAAACCTAATACTTATAGTAATTTTTATATAATTTCAAACATATATTTTAAGATTTAACATCAGTATTATGGATACATATTTTATTTATATTTAGAAAAAATTGCTTTAAAACGGGCTAAAAAAGATGTAACTGGTTAACTCATTGCTAAATCAAGTAAAACGTTAAAATTTTAAAAAAAATGTATGCAGTTTTATAATAAACAAACAAATGTATCAAAAAGCGCTAATACTTTTTTAAAAAAAAGGAACAGTGAATTTAAGGATTTTTTTAAAGTTAGTGTTTCTTTAAAGAAACGGCGGTAAAAGACAGGTTAATATCTTTTTTAAATTAGGTTCCTATACAAACAGTTTTTGAATGAAAATTAATGCCAAAGTTAAAATCTATATATATAAAATCCCTGTGCGTTTCTATTAGCAAAATATGTCCGGGACTTTTGTTTGGACTTCCACATCGCTTAGAAACCTGAAATTTTTCATAGATGCTTCTGGGCATCTAATGTTGATGAGAAAAATTTCAAAAATCCAAACGGCTTCGCCATTTTTTTGCAAAAAATCGGATTGGGAAGAAATTTGTATTTTTTTTCCTAGATTGTGCTGATTCGGATTCGGATTTGTCGGATTTTATTATGAAAAATTTTACAGTTTAAAAATTTAATAATTTAAAAATTTAATAATTTAAAAATATAATAATTTTTCATAATAAATAGTTTAATTTCATTGAATTTGTTTTGTTTGTGACTCTTTTTGGTGGTGTTGTGTATAGTTGCTTAGAATATGAACATTAGTATATCGGAAGGTGAGCGATATCATCTAAGACTACTTCTATTACATGTGATTGGAGAAATCAGTTTTGAGAACTGTGCACGGGGTCACATTCAAAGAGGCATGCAAGGTGTTGGGTATCTTAGAAGACGATTCTGTTTGGGAAGCCACACTGGCTGAAGCTGTAGAAATCAGCATGCCTAAAGCCCCCAGAGAATTGTTTGCTTTTATCTGTGTTTTTGGGTGCCTACTTGAACCGCAGAAGACCTACCTACGTGATGTCCAAGCAATTCTTATTTTACATGGTAAAAATTGTACGGACTTCGGTCTTAAAACTCCACCTCAAGACTTGCCTCATGATGCCGGAGCAGCACTTGATATAATGAAAGAAAGAGCAACAGGTCAAGATATAGTCGAAAGTTTAAACGATGAACAGGGTGTTGCTTTTAATAGAGTTATAGATGCGATATACACATCTAGCAGATCATCAAAATGCTTCTTCTTGGATGTACCTGGGGGAGGTGGAAAAACCTACCTATACAAAACCCTCTTGAGCGTGGTGCGAGGAAAGGGCGATATAACGTTACCTGTGGCCTTCCCGGGAATCGCGGCCAATTTTTTTAAAGGAGGTCGCAAATTCCATTCCCAATTCAAACTGCCAGTACCGCTGGTGGGGACGACGGTTATCACAAAAAATGTTGTTTTTAAAGAAATATTCTCAAACAATATTTGAATCAAATACAAACAATCGATATTAATTTCGATTAATTTTTTACTTTTGATGCTCCAAAATACATAAACCAAAAAAGTGTAAGATGAGAAAGTCAAAAAGACTTCGCAATTTATTTTACGAAATAAATAAAAAATAATAACTTCCTGGCGAAGTCAGGCTTATATACTGGTCTATATATATAAAAATAAGTTGTCCTATGTTCGTGATTTTATAACTCGAGAACCACTCAACCGATTTTCAAACGAGTACATGCGTTGGAAAGGTTTACTTTCACTGATGGTTTATAAAAAAACATCGAAAAATTTCTACGAATATGCGTTATACGCGCACTTTTATGATGGTGTGTTTTCTCTATATAAAATGTATTTTTTGCGAATTACATTTTGTCGGTATAAGGCTCTGCTTGCTCGCGTCATTTGACTTATTTAATTTCTGTGTGTTTATTGATTGTCATTTAAGTTTACAGTGCGAGCATTGACATTTTTTAATTATTGATTTGTAATCTTTCACTTAAAATTAAAATCTTTTGCATTTAAAAAAACTAAAAAAATTATTCAACAATGCCGCGACGAAGACGTTCACAAATTGGCCGACGAACATGCCACAGTAGTCAAATACGTTTAAATAGATCTAATCAGGATGAAGAACAGCGATTAGAAAGTAATGAATAAGCAAGGCAACGAATGGCACGATCAAGATCAAATCAAAATCAAGAACAAAGAGAGAAAGAGAACACACGTATTGAAAGTGTGAGAGTGAGAAACAGGCAACAACGAAGACGTAGCCATTCAATTGGAAATTTGCATCGTGCAGGTTTTAATTATGATCATAACATTGATTACGCTTCGCATCCATGTGTTCAAATTGGCAAAATGGATAAAGTTTGTAATAAATGCAATGCATTTAAATTTAAAAATGAAACCGATGGAATGTGTTGTGCTGGCGGAAAAGTTAAATTAACACTATTAAGTCAGTAGTGGTTATATAGCGGTTCAAGAACAAAGGAAACGTGGGTGCTACTGGGTGCGCAAACTTTTGATAGTGACTGTACATTTTGTACTGTACATTTAGGCTTGTGTCTTTGCTAAAAGTATAGTTTTAAGGGCGTTTTAATGTGGTTTTCGCAAACTTTTGATAATGACTGTACATTTTTACTGTACATTAGGATTGTGTCCTTGCTGAAAGCATAGTTTTAGGGGTTTTTAAATGATTATTGCATTTTTAGCCATTTAGGATTGTGTCTTTGCTAAATATGGTTTTAGGTGTGTTTTCTCGGGTAATTTTCGTCTTTTAGCCGATAGGTTTGTAACTATGCTATCGTCCACCAGATGGCCATCGTGGATAAATGCTTTAGAATGTTCATTTAGGCTTGTGTCTGTGATATAGACTTAGGTTTTTTTCGTCTTTTAGCCGATAGGTTTACAACTATGCTATCGTCCACCAGATGGCCATCGTGAATAAGTGCTTTGGAATGTTCACTTAGGCTTGTGTCTGTGATATAGACTTAGGAATGCCGATCGTTTGCTATACCGAAGTAGATGGCGTTAGTGCGAAGTTTTTAGTGTTGCATACTTTTTTAGTCTTTTTGACTAATTTCTCAGTGCTAGGAATGAATTTGTGATTTTGTCTTTGGTGGGAATAAATTGGGGAAAAAAAGCGTAGCATAGTTTTTAGACTTTTTATATAACGTGTGTTTGGTATATCGGTAAAGTACTAAGCTATTGTAGAAGTCAGAACTTTTGCTATGCGGTTGTTGTTGTTGTTATTTATTTTAGGGGATGATTCGCCCGCTGTGTGATAGCAGATTTAAAGATCAAGTGTTTTGTATGTATATTATTATAATTTATAACTTATATTTTATATTTATATTTATTTATATATTTATTTATATTTATATTTTTATTTATTTATTTATTTATAATTATAATATTTTTTCTTTTGAATTTTTAATTTTGCTATGTGGTTGTTGTTGTTGTTATTTATTTTAGGGGATGATTCACTTCGGCACTTTGATCGCCAGCTGCAGCAATCTGGCTCCGAAGTTCTGTGGAATTTCAATTAAATAAAGTCGTATATTAAGCTTCTGTTGACATTTTAAGGGATAACCTTTTTTTATCAGCACCTGCACTATGAGGCGTGAGTGTTTGGGTACACAGTAGTAATTTCGGGGCTTTGATCACCTGTTGTGTGAAAGTAGAAAGATCAAGTGTTATGTATGTAGGTATTATTATAATTTATAATTATATTTCATATTTATATTTATTTATTTATTTATTTATATATTTATTTATATTTATATATTTATTTATTTATTTATTTATTTATATATTTATTTATATTTATATATTTATTTATTTATTTATAATATTTTCTCTTTTGAATTTTTTTAATTGTGGAGTCTAATATCCACACACACACACACATGTTATTTATTTTAGGGGATGATTCACTTCGATACGTTGATCGTAGACCCCAAATCAACCTTTTTTTCAGCACTTGCACTATGTAGCGTGATTATGTTGACTACACAGTATTAATTTCGGTGCTTTGATCACCTGGTGTGTGATAATAGGGAAACATGCACGTGTTTGCGGTCCTGACCTTTTAAGGGATAATGGACAGGCTGTCGGATGGAATAGTCGAAGCTGTTGTTGTAGGAGTTTTCCTTGCTGTGTTGTGGTTGTTAATTCATATCAACGCAAATCAGCCTTTTTGATTTTTTAGTATTTTTATATGACGTGTGTTTGGTAGGTATATCGGTAAAGTGCTTAGCTATTGTAGAAGTAAGAAATTTTTGCTATGTGTTTGTTGTTGTTGTTATTTATTTTTCCTGGTTATTTTCTGGTATTTTTCTTTCCAAATTGTATGTATGTATGTATATTATTATAATTTAAATTTTATATTTATATTTATTTATTTATTTTATACATATATTTATTTATTTATTTACAATTAGAATTATAATATATTTTTTTTTCGGTTGGATTTTTTTTTTAATTTTAGAGTCTATTATCCACACATTCATAAACACAGAAGATATACGGACAGACATACATATAGTTATACAGACTAATAGACGGACAGGCTGAGAGAGGTAAAGGACAGACATACATACATATATACGGACAGGAGAATAGTTTTCGCTGAAATTCGATCGTATCGTTTTAGGAGTTTGGCTTATGTTGTTTTTGTATACGATTTATTCTTGCTGTGTTGTTTTATTTTTAGGAATAGAGACGCGTGTCGCTGATACTCAAGTGTTAATACTGAGGTATAGACATGAGAGGATTGATTAGGTAAACCTAGGATGCTCCACTTTCTTTCATTATTATATAGCTTCTGTTAGGATAAGATTTGATGTCCGTGCGAATTTTTGAGGAATGGAGTGGCGATAGAGTTAATATAACAAATTTAGGGGATTTATTTTAAAGATGCTTTATGCTTTCGCGTTGGGAATATGCTTAGCGTATGCTGTACTTGTTGAAATTTAATCTTGAGAACATTGATGGAATATTTTTTTTGTTGTTGCTTATATTTTAATGCTTTTCGGGTATAGCATTTTTTTCTTATATAGGTACTAAATTCTCCATCGGGGCCAATAGGTAATGGCCTACTAAACGTACAGGCTGGGACCTCTGCTCAGGGTATTGAACCGGTTAAGAAGCTTGTGGTGATTCAGCCGAGAAAATCTATCTTTGCCTCCCGATTTGCTGCAGATACTACGATTGAAGATATTCGTAACTACATCACTTCAAAGCTAGGCTTCAATGATACGAGTATATCTGTTGTTAAATACAAATTTAATAACCCGAGAACTATATCTTCATTTAGAATTTACTTACCGGATCACTTAACAAGTCAAGTACTTAAATCTAACTTCTGGCCAGATAATGCCGTTGTTCATTTATTCGAACCTAGAAGAAATACCTCATTGCCACGATATAATGGTAACCTACATAAAAACATTTCATCAAAAAACTAAGCCACTCGTTTCTAACCGATAATTTGAATATTTTTTATCAAAACGTACGTGGCATTAATACTAAATTAAAAGATATTCATACTATGAGTTTTGGTCTGGATTATGAAATTGTTGCATTTACTGAAACATGGCTTAAAACTGATGTACAAAATCTGGAAATATTCTCTAACCAATTTGTTGTATTTCGGAAGGACAGAAATTCTTGTTCAACACAATTGTCAAGAGGTGGAGGTGTTTTAATTGCTGTTAAATCGTCGTATTTCTCAGAGGAAGTGCATTTTGATATAGACTCGGAGATCGAGTTCTGTTGTGTGTATGTTAAATCTGAGCTATTATCCTTCTACATCACCTGCTCCTATATCCCACCGAATTCTAGTGAAGCGACTTATAACTTGCACTCGTATTGCATATCTTCACTAGTAAACAGAATGTTACCTGGTGATCGTGTACTTGTATTGGGAGACTTTAATATACCTCGTGTCTTTTGGGAAAGTACTGATCTTATTACTGGCTGGACCCGGCTGTCTTATTACTGTCAACATATGGTTTCGCGAATTTTGATTTCTTGAACAACTTATCCTCTACTGGTTTATATCAGATAAATAATATTCGAAACCCAAATAACCGTATGCTGGACTTAATATTTACTGACGATAAGGACATTGTTGAAGTACATCGTTCGACCCCTCTCCTGTTACCTGAAGACTTTCATCATCCAGCCTTGGAATTGAATTTATGTGTTAAAAATTGTAATAAGCATCTACCACCTCCTGGAAACTTGATGGTGCAACAAACTGTCTTTTATTTCAAAAAGACTAATTATGTATACCTGAAAAATTATTTAAGGGGTGTAAGCTGGAGCTTTACATCATCACTTAGCGTGACTTCTACCAAATCGTGCCTGGATTATGCTGTTGCTCAGTTCAACCAAATTCTTCACGACGGTTTCAAACTATCGGTAGAGAAACGAAAGGTATCTAGCATCTTATATCCAACATGGTTTTCCAAGGAGGTTCGCACCCTAAGGAATCTAAAATCAAAATTCTATAAAATTCACTGTAATCTTCATACAACGGACAGCTTTGTTAAATATGCGTCAATACGAAATAGATATCAGATAGCTTGCAAGCAGTCGTACAATAATTATCTATTAAGAATGAAACTTAAACTAAAATCTGATCCTAACTACTTTTGGAGCTTTATAAATTCTAAGCGGAGGAGCGATATACTTCCATCCGTGATGAAATTTGAAGATAACCAAGCTAGCGATGCAGATTCAATATGCGAATTGTTTGCGAAATTCTTTAGCTCAACTTATTTCCAAATGGAGTTTGATTCTGAATTCTATCCATATTCCATAAGTTGTGGGAACATTGATCATCCAATTATTGATGAAAATGTCGTTCTCGAATTTCTGATGGAT
Source organism: Myopa testacea (assembly GCA_949629155.1). NCBI lineage: Eukaryota > Metazoa > Arthropoda > Insecta > Diptera > Conopidae > Myopa > Myopa testacea. The sequence goes on along the minus strand of OX451346.1, from coordinate 23,323,186 downwards.
CTTAAGAGTACCTATAACCCTGGTCCAGATAATCTACCTTCTTGCATCCTAAAACACTGTGCGAGCAAATTGGTAATTCCGATTACAGCAATATTTGATCAATCTATACGCTAATAGAATAGATAATAATAAAAATCTAATTCCTTTGCATAAATCTGGTAATAGATCAAATATAACCAATTATCGAGGTATCGCCAAGTTAAGTGCTCTGCCCAAACTATTCGAAAAGATAATAACCAAATTGCGCGTCAAGTGAATGCAGCTTTATCTCCTGTTCAACATGGTTTTCGCCCGGGTATGTCAACTACTACAAATCTATTGAACTTCGTCTTCCGTACAATTAATAATTTCAAATATGGCAATCAAACGGATGTTATCTACACGGATTTTGCTAAGGCCTTTGATGTTGTGAATCATAAGTTACTACTGTTAAAGCTGAAATTGTTCGGATTCCCACAAAATTTGTTAAAATGGATTGCCTCCTACCTTCAAGGTCGCACGCAGATGGTGTTCCTAAACAATAGAAAATCAAGAGCAATTCCTGTTACTTCCGGTGTCCCTCAAGGTAGCCACTTAGGACCTTTATTATTCTTAATTTTCATTGACGACCTACCCACGGTTATACATAACAGTAACACGCTGATGTTCGCAGATGATCTAAAAATTTTTCTTTCATTCAAAAATAAAACGGATATGTTATTGCTTCAAAAAGACCTGGACAACTTAGTCATGTGGTGAAATTTTAACTGTATGAAGCTGAATCTTTCCAAATGCAAGCAAATGACTTTCTATCGTGCGGCCCACATTAATGTCAACTATTCTATTGGAGGCCACTATTTGGATTCTCTTGAGCATATGGATGATCTTGGTATTACTATGGACCAAAAACTCAGATTTCATATACACATCAACCGCATAACTAATAAGGATTATAGCATTTTGGGATTCATTAAACGGTGGGCCAAAGAATTTATGGAGCCACAAGTAACGCGGATTCTATATACCTCTTTGGTTCGTCCTATATTGGAATACGCCTCACCTGTGTGGTGTCCTAACTACAACTGTTATATTTCTCAAATCGAGTCAGTTCAAAAGCAATTTCTACTCTTTTGCTTACGAAATATCTACCGGAACGATTTGCAGAACTTACCATCTTATAATTATCGATTGGAACTCATTAATCTTCCGTCTTTAGCTCATCGGAGAATTATGTTGAATGCAATTTTTGTGCTGAAACTACTTTATGGCCATATTGAGAATCCTTATCTTCTGTCTAACATCAATATTAATGTAGCTCGCCGTGTAGCCAGAAGACCTCAATTTCTACAACTGAGTTTCTGTCGATCAAACTATCTCCAGCACGAACCACTTAGGAATGCTTGTGCCGACTTCAACTATGTTAATTGCAACATCACCTTCTCTGATTCAATTCATTTAACAAGAATCAAAATTCTTCAATTCTTAAAAAATCAACAGTAATATATTTACTTTGCTATGTATTTAATCCTTTATTTATTATTTACCAAAATTTTATGTAAACTATAAAGCCTATGGCTTAGTTTTAATTTTTAAATAAATAAATAAATAAATAAATGAATTACGAACGTTGCGAGTGAACTTTGGTTTTGTATCCTCATACAAGTAGAATAAGTTAATATGCACGTATCATGTTGTTGTTGACATTTTTAAGGCTAGTCTAGCAATACACTGATGAATCAGTAGAAGCGGTTTGTAGGAGTTTTGCTTTGTTGTTCTTGTAGGAGTTTGGTTTATGTTGTTGTAGTAGTAGACGATTTACTCTTGCTGTATTTTTGTTGTTTTTTATTTTTAAGAATAGCGACGCATTCTGTTGATATTTAAGTAGTGATCTGCTTGGCTTAAACAAGTAAACCTAGGATGCTGTTCTTCTTCTTCTTTTTTATTCGTTGTATAGGTTCTGTTAAGCATTTGATGTGCGTGTGATTTTTTTTATCGGCTTTTATTTTTTGTTTATACTGAGAAAAGACATATAGAATATATGAGTAAATTTTAAACATGGTTATAGGTCATCTAGTTGATCATGGGTGATATGGTTTCATGATTATATTATGACAGGGGTTTTTTTTCTTTTAATTTGTTCTTGTAATAAATTTTTTAGGAGTAAGAGACTTGTTTGATCCGGTTTAGATAGTTAATGAGCGATGGGTTTGTAAATATGTCTTTGAGAAAAGAGATATGGATGTTGTTTGAAATTTTTGGAATAAATTTGTGATTAAATTTTGTCTAAATTATTAAATTTTAGGAAACAAAGCCTGTTGACATTGAAGTACAGACATGAGAGGCTCTAGTTGGTGAAGCTAGGATACCATACTCTTATTTTCTTTTTCTTCTTCTTTTCCTTGTTCCTTTTTTATTACTATTATTATTAGTTCTAATTTTTTTCTTTTCTTCTCCGTATATCCGAACCATCAAAAATAGTCATAATAAAATTTTGCTTAAAACATATGTTTGTCTAATGCATATCTATACTATGAACAATGTTTAGTCTAAATGGTAACAACTTCTTATTTCAATATTAAATGCTAGGGATTTATGTACATTAAATCATTTCTCTTGTAAAGAATACTATTGAACAAACAAAATAGCTGCATGATTGAAGCTTGACTACAACTTTTTATGTTTTGGAATGGACAATAAGAATTTTCTTTGTACGATAAAATATGGATATTAGTTAGGAATATTATATACATATAATATAGTCTATAAAAAACCGAAAACGATATTTATATATTCGACCCTAAATACCCAACCCCCTTAAATAGCCCTACAACTTATGATGTCTAACTATAAGTTTGATTGGAAAATGCTAAAGTTGCATTCCAACATATTAAACTGTAAATTTAAGGGAAAACCTAATTAAATTAATTATCAAGAAACAATAAAAGAAACATTGATTTACACATATACAGAAATAGTGAACTCCTACATTTCTGTTAAATTTCATTCCAATAGCTTAATCACTTCTAATCAGAGCCTGAAAATAACTCTTATTCCAATTATCTTCCTCATAAAAGTTAGACTTTTAACTTTTATTTTGAAAATAAAAGTTAAAAGTTTTTCTCATAACTTTTATTTTGAAAATAAAAGTTAAAAGTTTTTCTCATAACTTTTATTTTGAAAATAAAATAAACTTTAAAGAAAAAGTTAAACTTATAAAAGTTAGTTATAAAATAAAAGTTAAACTTTTAACTTTTAAGTGCGGAGAAGCATGAATATGTGGTTAGGTTTGGAATAAGCTGCTTGAGAGTGAAAATAGTTAGTTTAAGAAACTGTGTGCCGCTGAGATTTGTTGTTTATTCATTGATCGCAGTGTGTGTATGTATCTAGCATTACGTTTACCGTAGCCCTTATCGGCAGCAGGTACAGTACAGCGGCGACAATGCTTTGAAACAACAATAACAACTCATCGTTCCGCTTGTGTGTGAATGACTGTGTGGTTGTTGTTCGTTGTTTTCGTTGAACGGTTATAAAGAATGAAAGCAGAAATGCAGACGCAATTATTTAGATAGAAAATCTATTATTTGTATCAAAGTCGAGTTAGTCGCATGTCAATTGAAAGCTAGTTAACTCTTAAACGGCTGCACCGATTTTGATGCGGTTTTCACCATTCTGCTCGAAACTATGAATCATTCATATTTGTAAGGAAAATAATAAGAAATAAGAATAAGTAAGAATCATCATAAGAGTTGAATGACATCTCAAAAGTGCATCAGTAAATCGATTCTCGGAACTGGACAGGACAAATCTGAATGTTTTTTATTGTCCTGCACCGTTCTCTGTATTTTGAATGCTTAAAGGGCGGCAAATGGAAATTCCCGCCATTAATTGCATGTTTTTTTACAATACAAACTTTGAAAGTGAAAAGCAGCAACAAAATATCAGCGACAAAAGCATATCCCGTTAGTTTTGTCTCTTGGAATGCAATGCCTCTACCTGACGCCAATAAATCGTACAATAGATGTACGAAAATAGGCAAAACCTCAGACTCATTTGTCTTTGTTCGAAATAGCGGCCCAAAAGTCTAACAAATATCATCCCATTTGGGATGCAAAATTAGAGTCACAAAATAATAAAATATTTCCTTACAAATATGAATGATTCATAGTTTCGAGCAGAATGGTGAAAACCGCATCAAAATCGGTGCAGCCGTTTAAGAGTTAACTAACTTTCAATTGACATGCGACTAACTCGACTTTGATACAAATAATAGATTTTCTATCTAAATAATTGCGTCTGCATTTCTGCTTTCATTCTTTATAACCGTTCAACGAAAACAACGAACAACAACGACACAGTCATTCACACACAAGCGGAACGATGAGTTGTTGTTGTTGTTTCAAAGCATTGTCGCCGCTGTACTGTACCTGCTGCCGATAAGGGCTACGGTCGACGTAATGCTAGATACATACACACACTGCGATCAATGAATAAACAACAAATCTCAGCGGCACACAGTTTCTTAAACTAACTATTTTCACTCTCAAGCAGCTTATTCCAAACCTAACCACATATTCATGCTTCTCCGCACTTATTCAAAATAACTCTTATGTCAAAAAAGTCACCAGAAAAAGTCATCAGAAAAACTTTTATCCATGACTTTTAAAATAAAAGTCATACCCATAACTCTTATCCATGACTTTTAAATATAAAAGTCATCGAAAAAGTTTTTTCAATGACTTTTAAAAATAAAAGTCTTCAATAAGAGTTATGGGTATGACTTTTATATTTAAAAGTCATGGATAAGAGTTATGGGTATGACTTTTTTGATAAAAGTCATCAAAGTTTCAAGGTCTGCTTCTAATGCGATCATGACTACAACAGACAGACGAACAAGGATAAATCTCAATGAATACCATTTGCACAATAAAATTGTTCATACCATTCTTTTTAGGACATAAATTTAAAATCATTAAAGGCCATAGACAATTAACTCAAAACCCAACTCCATATTAATAAGACGAAGAACTGAAAGAGACATTAACATGGAAATATAATACAAATAGATATAAACACTAATTCTTACTATAATCAGTCGCCAGATAAAGGCTCGACAATGATAATAGAAACAATCTTTAGAAACCAACAACAAGGGGCTTTGAGCTTAAGAAGATCAGACTCTAATCAATTCAAAATAAAGGAACAAAAATGGATAGAAAACTCATAGAAACATATACAATATCGGGCTAGTAACCCAGTTGTTTATATCAGTATGATACCATAATTGCAATTCGTAAACCAAATTCACTTTAACATCGACACACTAGCAATATAACTCAACAAACTATTAGCGAGATAATCATTCAAAATTATACCAACTCCTAATAGAGGCAAGAAATACATAGTATTCATACTTAAAAAATCCACAAATGTTGTTTCTTAAGAAAGCACATACGAAATAATGGACCTACATACCCACTACAATAACACAAATATTATTTTTAGCATTAGAATCTCCAAAATATCCACAGATTCAATGCTACATTCATATCCACTTCCTATCAATAAAACAAAGAAAGTTATTACAATAACGCAGCTAGAATTAATACTAACTAAAAAAATGAAATTGAAATACTTACTTCAGCTTCAATAACAAAAATATGTAACTGGAATATGAATATGTGTGATGCAAACAAATAAATAGGGATATCGGAATAAAACAAACCATTTTAAACAAAAATAAAAGCATGGAAGATCAGACTCTAATCAATTCACAAAATAAATATAATATATAATAAATCTCAAATAAAATAAATATAAATATAAAAAAATAAATATACCATATGGATACATAAATATAATGAAATTAATTAACTAATAGCATGTATAAGACACCGAATTCTATAAGAGAGCTCAATTGTTGAACCTTCTAATAATGGAAAGACCGAGTTTAGTATAGATAGTCCAAAATGAAGTAAAGTTTATTAATATAGCCAAAGTCATTATGCCAAAGAGTACAATATGAGTACTTGAAGTAGCTATTATATTGGATAAAAAAACATTGGCTCCTACAACAATTTTTGAAATTGTTTGAAAGAAAAGCCAACTCAATAATGATTTTCGATGACGTAGCTTGTGAGAAGCGAAACAACATTAGAGAATACTTTTGTATTGGCAGACACAAATCTATTAATTGTTTTTACTCATACCAACAATATAAAAAAAAAAAAAAAAAAAAAATTTCGCAAGCATTTGGTGCGCGATAATGCAAACATGATTATTATGTTTAAACAAGATGAGATGAATATGAAGCACATATACAAAGATAATGTCGAAAAAGATATGGCAAATTATACAAAATTTTGTAAATATATGCGGATCAAAGTATTTGATTTTCCATGAGAATGTTGGAAAGACACATATGGATTTCTTGTAATAACCAAAGATGATCCAATTGATAGTGGTCCAGTTATAGAATGGGATTTGATATATACATTCTACTATAATATGGATAGGTTCCATTGTATTCATATTAGTATAATAACTTTCAACTAAACATGTTGATATACTTGATAACTGATAGGAAAGCTGATCAACCTGATCAAAAGCAGTTCAAAAGCTGATCAACCTGATCAAAAGCTGTTGAAAAGCAGATTAAAAGCAGTTCAAAAGCTGTTCGACCTCATCAAAAGCTGATACATACACCTGATACATTAAGAATCAACAGGAGAGTGCAACGGATGGGTAAATATTATTTATTTATTTATTTCCATCTACCGATTTACAATCTTACAGACTATTCCTAAAACTAATTAAAAAGAGTAAATAAAATTAATCTAAATTTAGCCTCATTAACATTGAAATTAATAATATGTGCAAAACTATTGCATAAGTGTAAACACCTAGCTATGGGCTCATTACTAGCGTAATTAGTCCTATGTGCATTTTCAACAAACAGGCGATTCTGCCTTAGACTCCTAGGAGCGTCATAAAGATGGAAAAGTTTAAATAGATCGATACACTTAATATCTTCTGACAAAATTTTGTAAGCAAAAATCAACGAATGAAGACTACGTCTATCTTTTAGGGATTGCAAGCCAAGCAATTTACGGCGTGCGTCATATGGAGGCAATCGCGCATCGGACCAAAATAACTTTTTTAATGCGTATTTGCTCAAAATTTTTTGAACTTTTTCTATACGATTAGAATGATTCATATATATAGGATTCCATACAATGGAGCAATATTCAAGTTTACTACGAACTAAAGAAACGTATAGTGATTTGATTGTCAGGGGGTCCTTAAAATGTTGTGTATTTCTTTTAATGAAACCAAGCATGGAATATGATTTAGAAATAATATAGTCATAATGCCATTTAAAGTTCAGCTGAAAATCAAAAATTACTCCCAGATCATTAATTTCGTCCTTATGAATTAACAACTGATTATCAATAGTATAATCGAATAAAATACCATTTTTATTCTTTGTGAACGAGATAACGCAACACTTATTAATATTTAGATATAAGTTGTTGGAGCAACACCAATCTTGAAAAATAGACAAATCATTCTGAAGGCCAGTGCAATCAGACGTATCTGAGATACAGCGGAACAGTTTGACGTCGTCAGCATACATTAGACTGCTCGACGATTTAAAGTGCTGAGGTAAGTCATTAATGAAAATCAAAAACAGCAGAGGCCCACAATGGGTACCTTGAGGAATGCCTGAGGAAGCATCAATAGCAACATCAGAGATGGTTGTGCCAATTATCACAAAAAGCAATCTGTCCATCAGGAAACTTTTAAAAAATGATATTAGCGCATCAGACAAACCAAACTTTTTTAGTTTAGATAAAAGAATGAAATGATCTACTTTGTCGAAAGCCTTGGAAAAGTCAGTGTAAATAACATCTAATTGTTTACCATTTTCCATTGCCTTAACAATATAGTTGGAAATAAGCAACAAATTTGAACATGTCGATCTACCCGGTAGAAAACCGTGCTGAGAATCACAGATAATATTTTTTACGTGCTCAAACAATTTATCTTTGATTATATGATCAAATAATTTAGCTATTGTGCATTGCTTCACAATTGCTCTATAATTATTAACATCACCGCGATCACCAGCTTTAAAAATTGGAACAATTAGGCAAGATTTCCAGCAATTGAGAAATGTTCCTTTTTTTATACATAAATTAAAAAGGGAAGCAATTGGTTCGACCAAACTGGAGGCGCAAAGCTTGAGAATTATTGTTGGGAAGTCACCATTATCACATTTAAAACTAGACTTGAGACGTGTAATTGCAATGGACACATCGTTATCAGAAATAGTTATAGTATCCAGCATAGGAATATTTGGGGTATCAAAGTCCAAGTAACTATTATTTGAGGGAGGCGAATATTTTTGGAAAACATTTTGAAAATGTCTAGAAAAAAGATAAGTGGATTGTAGTGCATTATTGGATTTAAAACCATTATATTCCATGCATGCAGGATATCCATTAGATTTGCGTTTACAATTTATATACCCCCAAAAATGTTTTGGATTAGATTTTAAATTGCTTTCGATTTTAAATATATAATTTTTATAAAGGAACTTATGTAGAAAGTCAAATTCATTTCGAAGGCGAACAAAAAGATTATAGTCACTCTCACAATTTGTTTTTCTGAATTTCTTAAACGCTTTATTCTTAACATTTTTTAAATTCGATAATCTAAAATTAAACCATGGAGGTTTATTTCCAGGAATAGTAGTTCTTTTCGTAGGGACAAACTGCGATGCCGAAATATGAAGTTTAGCACACAACAAATCGTACATTATAGAAGGGTCAGCACAATTAAATAATGGATTCCAGTCAACATTAGATAAGAATTCATTAATCGCAACAAAGTTACCTTTGGCAAAATCAAGCTGAGTTGATGAAGCAACTGCAACTGGGGCGAATTCATAAAAATCAAATTCAATGATCAAGGCATTATGATGAATACTATTTTTGATGATAGGTGAAAGGCTTTTATAACAATGTGCCTTTAGGTCGCTAGTAACAAAAATTAGATCGAGAGTTCTATTTAAACCATTCTTGGTGTCATTTATTTGACAAAAATCATTAGATAAAAAATAGCTCATAACAGTGTTTTCAATATCTGATGAGAGATTGAAAGGCAGTAGACATTTATCCACATAGGACCAAGATATACCACTTAAATTAAAGTCACCCATAACAATCGTGTTGTGACAAGAGTTAAGATTATCAACTATGCCATTTATGTTATCTAAGTGCTTTTGGTAAATTTCATAGGAACTATTAGGGGGAATGTATGATATGAAAAAGTAAATTAAGTTAACGTTTGACAATCTAATTTCTACACAAATTTGTTCAATATTGTTATCAATAACAGGAAACTTTAATAGTTTACTGGGAAATATACTCTTAACTGCAAGCAGCACTCCACCACCTCTGCTTCGGCCCGACGCAATAGGACAGCGATCATGGCGATAGACAATATAGGAGCTGTCGAAAAGTTCTCCAGAGGAGATGTCACTATGTAGCCAGCTCTCTGCGATAGCCACAATATCGTATTCATGGAGAGACATAGCGAGTAAAAATTCCGAAGTCTTCGTTCTGATGCCACCCATATTTTGATAGTAAATCGAATATGATGCTAATGTAGATTCATCTCGATGTTCAATGCTGCTAAGGAGCTGCATTGGCTCTTGTGGAAGAGTTGACGCAAGCACATAATCAGAAGACAAGCATTCAAATGTTGAAACAGGTACCAGATATGAATACCGCAATGAAGAGGCAGTCTGATGAGATGTGGATGGGGGATTCAAGGTTGCTGAGTAACGATGATTGCTGAAGCCGATGGATTCAAAGCTGAGTTTATTGGTGGCGGATTCAATACTCCGCCCAATAAGTTTTTTGGCTTGTTTATAAAAGGTTTTACTTTTACTGAAAGTGGCCATAATTCTTTGTTGAAAGCTTTGCTGTACAACGGTGCTGGTACACCAAGTTTAAAGTTTAAAAAACGGAGTTTAGAAATGTCGGCATCTTTAAACGATCTAATAAAAACTAGACTCATATTAAAGCAAAAATTAAAAATATAAAATTAGGAAAAGCAGATTTAGAGAATCAATTAGAAAAGACATTTAGCCCCATCATAAAAACTTCTAAAAGAACTTTTTAAACAATCTAATACAAATTGTAATAAGGAAAGGTATAAAATTAAAAATAGTGAGATATTACTTAAAGTAAAAACAAATACTCCAGCTAAAGCCAGAAAAGTCGATTTTTCAAACGAAACTCGTATCAATAGCAATGGCGATGACGGTAACTTTTTCGCTCAAATGGAAAATTCAGTAGTGAACAAATCAATCCATACAAATTATCCTCTGAACTCTATACTACAAGAGATAATCAGAAATGTACTGAATCACTCCTCTATTGCGAATTGGAAGAACAGAATGAGAGGATACCACATGTGGATCATACGAACGATCGGTTTTCAATTACGAATCGGAAGTAGCGCTGTCACATTACGTAATAAAATTATAATATCCGATAATAGTTCGAACTTTACACGTGGATTGCTTCAATTATTATTCAAAGCATCAAATTATAACAAAGCAGATGATCTTACAAAACTATTTTACATAAATACTTGTGCTCACTAACATAATTTTAAGAGAAATGAATACGTAACGAGACCTAAGGGTTTTCAAATACAACAACATTATAAAGCCAGTATTCAGGGACATATTACCTTTGACTAACTCATAAATCTCACTTTATTGTTAGCACAATGATTATTAATTTTTCAAATTTAAATGCTGATTAAATGATAACATTTGTGATTATTATAGTTGGGATATTTTCCTTGAGCCATACCCTAAGATCTACACACCTAACACATATTATTGTTTACGCCAAAGCACACCGCTCGCCAGGCTGCCTCTCCTGATCGTCCGAAGCCGTGTCCTCTCAGAGCGCGGACTTCGGCCGCTCAGGAGAGGCAAGCTTTAAAGCTTGACTGCGAGCTCTTCTGCTCCAGCCTTGGTGGTAGGATTGGAGCCGACATTCTTTCGCCTAGAGTGAACATCGCCGGACGCATCACCAGGAAACCGAACCATTTCAAAAAAAACTTAAATTAGTAAAACTTAAATGTGTAATAGCAACTACTATACAACCGTATATCTAGCAAGCAAACACTATTGTAATTTGTATATACATAAGTGATAAAATAAAACAAAAAAAAGTGAAAACGCAAAGTGACTTTGCTGCAAATAAACATTTGGTCCTTCGATCCGGATCGAGCTCCAGCGTCAACTCCACGACATCGTCGCCCCCCTTTTTTTGAAAGAAAAAAGGTAAGTTGCTTAATTTCGTTTAATTGAACAAAGTTCAAGTTTTAAATATATTTGATTGAATATCGCTGTAATTACGATAAATAAATTAAATAAGCAAGTATATACCTACATAAATACCCCGTGTACACGCGAAGCTAACGGGAGAATTAGCTTCGGGGTAACGGTGCTCCAAAACTTATATATACATAGGATAAGTGACCGTGAACCCGGTTACATACTTGTATTGACCGGCACGTGTTGCAATTATTTATTCTTCGACGAATACATAATTGAAGCTCGCTCTCGCTTTGGTTCGCGCTCTTTTTCTAAAAAACAAAAAACCACCACCTTTTGCTGGCTGGTTTGGTTTTCGTGCTCTCCACAGACACGCTCACCGCTTACGCTCTTCTGCGCGGTTCACTTAAAAATCAAAAAACCACCACCTTTTGCTGGTTTGTTTGGTTTACGTGCTCTTAAATAGACACGCTCTCAGCTTACGCTCTGCTGCGCGGTTCACTTAGAAACCAAAAAACCATCACCTTTTGCTGGTTTGTTTGGTTGACGTGCTCTCACATAGACACGCTCTCAGCTTGCAGCCAAGCAAGCAACACGTTCATTCGTTCGAAAATTGATCGCTCTCTCAGCATGATACGCTACAAGCGGCGCGTTTCTCGCATAATTCGTACTTGTAATATCGACGGCAACATTCATAAGTCTCATAGCGCACACTGTACCGCACCAGCAGCAGAACAGTCGACTTAAGCGTTGAACACAATCGGAGCAACAGGATACAAGATACATTTTTAGCTGTCAAATTTACATGGGCTCTTATGGAGATCGAGAAAAAAGTTTGCTTTCCAGTTTGTTGCTGTGGTTTGCGTTCCATTTTGTATCTTGTCTCCGGGCTAATTTCTAATTTTGACAGCAACAGAATCATTCTTGTTCTTCTTCGGTGTGTTTGTTTACATTGTGTAATGTAAAATTTGACAATTTGTATTGTGAGGGGTGTCACACTAGGCATCTTAATGTCAATTTATTTAAGTTAATATTTAACGAAATTTTTATTATTATTATTACAAGCAATTTATTTCTGAAATAGAAAATATACGGAATTCCTATTTAAGAAAAATTACTCAAAATATTTATCAATTGCTAAAAGAAATGGAAAATCCTCTAAAAAAGGATGCTGGAGAAAATGTAAGAAACAGTTGAAGGTTTTCTAAGACAGCCTCAAGTGGCCTAGTGTTACACCACCATTAAGAAATTGACATATGAAATTTTTGTTGCTGAGCAACAGTTGCCCAGCCATTATAATTAACGCCATGGAATTTCTTGTTGCCGGGAAGTGTTGCTGTTCCTGTTGCTCCGATTGTGTTCAACGCTTTACATGCTCATCGCAAAATTGGTATTCGTACGCTCTAAACCAGTTTGGGTTTAGCTCCGCTCTCCCGATAGAGACACTGTCGGTGACCTTGGGTTTGTATTCTTAGAGTGCGGGTAGTTGCTCGCTCCCGCTTAGCAAAATCTCATCGGTGGAGGATTGACAACGCAAATCCTCGCTGATCGATACGCGCTCTCATCGCTGTAGCAGCATCGTTTAACGTGCTAAGAAAATCAACAGTTTTTGCATCGTGGGCAAGAAACAAAATTACGTTGTCAAAATACTAATAAAAATTCTTGGTAGGAATAAATATATTAAGGTGTTTTATTTCTTTATTAGCCTATTTTATTAGTCTAAGATAGTTTAGCCCCTGCGTTCTTTGTACCAACGAAAGGTCATATCGTGTATTCTTTTGCCAAAGTTGTAATCACCCTAACGCACCCACAATGACGCTTCTAGATACGTTCATACGTCTGGCTGACGGCTTGGTCGAGTTCAGTTTGGAGTTCGCTGAATTGCCGACTGATACTCACACCATTTACACGCTTGATCTCCAAAGAGATGAAATCAAGTCTCAATGGACCCTCATTAAGAGCACGTACGACAGCCTCTTAGCGAAGATGAAAGACGATGATGAGTTAGCGACGAATCTCGAGATGATTAAACAAAAACGTCGCAAGTGCTACGACATGTATCTACAATGCGCCGGAGTAATTAACGCTTTAGCTGATTCACGAACCCGTGAGCATCGGTCCGATTCCCCAGCAGTACTCGCGAAACCGGCCGAACTACCGCCCAACGGGTACAATATTAGCTTGCCTCCAGACGATACCGACGTATTCAAAGGCGACTATCTGTCATGGCCCTCCTTCCGTGACATGTTCACGGCCCTATACACTAACAACTCGCGTCTCAGCCCGGTTGAAAAATTGTTTCATTTGAATCAAAAGACAAAGGGAGAAGCAAAGGAAATCGTACAAAAATCTCTTTTGACGAATGAAGGATTCGAGCAAGCATGGCAAAATCTATCGGATCGATATGAGAATAAACGCGTTCTCGTGAACACGCTCCTTAAAAATCTCTTTGGCCTCGCGACGATTACTAGGGAAAACGGGCACGAAATCAAAAATTTACAGCGGGAATTCAACAATATTCTCGCCGCGTTGGCGCTCCAAGGCGTCAACACCTCACATTGGGATGCTATGATAGTTTTTCTGTGCTCTAATCGGCTTCCGGAAGCCACCCTGGCGCTTTGGGAACAATCAATACCGAATAAACGTGAAATTCCAAAGTGGTCCGATCTCGACGCGTTCTTGACACATCGGTTTGAAACGCTGGAATCGATGCACGATTTCAAAGGCGCACCCGCAGGCAAAACTCGCGCGTCCACCGCTCCACAGCAGGTGGCCCTCTCGACAAAACGCGTTAACACATTCCAGCTGAATGTGGCATCGACCGTATGTCAGTTGTGCTCAGAGCACCACACAATTCGAGTCTGTCCGAAATTTTTGGAAATGACTTCCGGTAAACGCCTAGAGGTAGTGAAAAAGTTGCGCCTTTGTCTGAATTGTCTCGCGCAAGCTCATCAGATACAACGATGCCCCAGCAAATACAACTGCGCGACATGTCAGGCGCGACACCATACGTTGCTGCATCGCGATCAAGCGCAGAATCGACCCTTAGCGAACTCAGCGTCACGTCCGTCTACTAAGCAACCCAATCAGCCCCGTAGCAACCCACTTAACGCGCGAGCACCCCCCTTTACCGGGCCCTCCACGTCGGCCAACGCCGCCCAAATCAGTCAACAACAAATACAGTCCACTGATCGAAATCAGTCAGATAATCATCAAGTTTGTTTCGCTGCCGCACCGAAGCCAGTTCTATTAGGAACCGCTACGGTCACTATATTCCACGACGGTACTTGCTATGCCGCTCGTGCCCTCATCGATCCAGGATCCGAATTATCCTTCATCTCTGACCACGTTCAGAAGATGCTCAAAATCCCCATGCGGCCAGTGAAAGCAACGGTTTCTGGCCTCAACGAAACCATTTCTGCAAAGGTCTCAAAATCTTGTGAGTTTATGCTCGCCACGCGACCCCTCGTTCCAAATTCATGCCACAGCGCTAGTGCTGTCGCATATCACGGGCAGACTGCCCGCCCACTCATTCGATAGTGCGCTGCTTCGCAGCCTCCCTAGTAACCTCGAGCTCGCAGACGCCAACTTTGTCAAAAGTCAGCAAGTTGACGTTCTCATAGGAGCCGATCTCTTCCCGGCGATCATACTTGACGGTATTCACCGCAATGTGTTAGGTTCACTTCTAGCACAACAGACTGTGTTCGGCTGGATAATCACCGGGCCATTCCCCCTGCTACAATCAGATAGCCCCAACATAAGGGTGGCCTTCTTCAATGAAGTCACCATCGAACAACAGTTCGAACGTTTTTGGGTGGTGGAGGAACTTCCCAAAACTCGTCACTTATCCCCCTCCGAAAAGTTTTGCGAAGAGAATTTCGTAAAAACAACTCATAGGAGCCCTGACGGCCGCTACATCGTTACGTTGCCATTCAAAAGCGAAGCGGTAAACCAACACTCGCTAGGATATTCACGGCACATCGCCCACCAGCAATACCTTCGCTCAGAAGCAAGGTTAGTCAAGAATCATGACCTCAAAAGGCAATATGACGATGTAGTTCAAGAATATCTTGATTTAGGTATGTTTTTAGCGGTGACATACAGAAAATGTACCGCCAGATCCTCGTCGACCCAACGAATTCTATTCCGAGATTCGAATAGCTCCCAAGTTAGGGACTATGAGTTACAAACGGTAACATTTGGCGTGAACTGCGCCCCCTTCTTAGCGATTCGCACTCTTCTCCAGCTAGCGGAAGACACACAACAACAGTTTCCGCTTGCGGCCCACATTTTGCGACATTCGATGTACGTTGATGACGTGTTGGCTGGTTCTCACAACCTTGCCATGGCCACTCAAATGCGCGATGAACTGTCAGAGGCGTTGAATACGGCAGGCTTCTCTCTCCGGAAATGGACAGCCAACGACAAACACATTTTGGACGACTTGCCTGGATCCCATTTGCTCAACGCTGAATGCTTGAAGTTCGAGGACAACAGCACCGCAAAGATGCTCGTTGGAATGCTACCAGCGATGACTTCTACTTCGACACACAGGCGATTGACATACAGCCAACCATCGCGAAGCTGTTCGATCCAGCCGGTTGGCTGGCACCTATCATCGTTGCCGCGAAAATGCTGATCCAACAAGTCTGGTTAGACAAGATTGACTGGGATGACCAACTTCCCGCACTGACGCAGCAAACATGGTTGAGTTTCCTTCAGAATTATCACCATATTGCCACGATTCGAATTCCCAGGTGGATTCGGTTCACCCCCGACTGCACAGTGGATCTTCACGCCTTTTCGGACGCTTCCGAAAAAGCGTACGCCGGAGTCATCTTCGCCCGTGTTCAAATCGGCGACACCGTTCATGTATCGCTATTGTACTCCAAAACAAGAGTAGCGCCCATTAAGACGATATCGCTGCCTCGACTGGAACTCTGCGGAGCTACACTCGTCGCAGACATGCTCGATGCCCTAGTACCCAATCTGCACTATCGTCCCGAGAATGTCTTCTATTGGACAGACTCGACGATTGTACTTGCGTGGCTAAAGAAGCCTCCTTGCGGCTGGGCCACCTTCGTGGCGAACCGCGTGGCCAAAATCATTGAAAGAGCACCACACACTCAATGGTTTCACGTGGACTCGCACGACAATCCAGCAGATTTAGCTAGCCGCGGTGCCACGCCCCAAGAATTAGCTGAGAGCACCCTTTGGTGGAATGGTCCACCTTGGCTCCTCCACGACAAGGATCGTTGGCCCGAACTACGAACAGCTTCGGAGTTTGCTACCGCACTTGAAGAAAAGCCTGTAAAGGCTCTTCACACTTACTTCCGACCAGACGAAGACCCACTTGACAGGTTTTCCTCTCTCCCGAGAGCCCTACGCGTGTACTCGTACGTACAACGGTTTATAGATAACACGCGCCGTAGTCGGAACCCGCTCTATGCCACTTTGCGACTCTCAGCGACCGAGATTCGAGACACCAAATGCCGTCTCACAATCATCTGTCAAAAGACACATTTTCCCGACGAATATTTACGCGCTCGAAAGCAAGCGACCATTGAGGTCGAAAAGTTGTTTACTTTCGCTCAATCCCTTTCATCATGAAGACAAAACGATGCGCCTTGGCGGGCGGCTGTCTTCATGCCCGAATTTGCCATTCGATGAACGCCACCCAATAATCATGCCGTACGACTATCAGTTGTCTCGGTTACTTGTTCTTTTTATTCATCAGATCTCGCTTCACGGTGGTAACCAGCTGATGCTTCGATTGCTTCGGACCCAACACTGGATTCCGCGGGTAAAAAACCTAATCAAGACAACGATCCACCACTGCAAGCCGTGCATCTTGCATCGGAAGCAACAAAGAACGCAGATTATGGCGGCATTGCCAGAGGAACGCACGACTTTCTCCCGCCCCTTTGCTAACACCGGAGTCGACTTTGCGGGCCCTTTCGACATAAAGAATTACACCGGCCGGGCGTGCTTAATAACGAAAGGCTACACGTGCATCTTTGTCTGTTTTGCGACCAAAGCAATTCATTTAGAGGCTGTCAGTGATCTGACCACGGCCGC
Organism: Myopa testacea; assembly: GCA_949629155.1. Classification (NCBI taxonomy): domain Eukaryota; kingdom Metazoa; phylum Arthropoda; class Insecta; order Diptera; family Conopidae; genus Myopa; species Myopa testacea. The sequence continues at coordinate 23,305,767 of OX451346.1, read as the reverse complement.
TTTTCTTGCGGCCTTCTCACGCTTTGCAGCGCGCCGAGGCTGCCCCGCAAAGGTGTATTCGGATAACGGCACAAACTTCGTCGGTGCCTCAAAGAACTGAAACAAGAATTTAAGCAATTCATTGTTCGAACTCGCGATCTCATCGAGACCCAACATTCGCACCAGAACGTTGAATGGCACTTCATCCCCCCTGAGCTCCTCATATGGGAGGACTCTGGGAGGCCGGTGTTAAAAGCCTGAAAACGCATCTCCGCAAAGTCGCCCCAACGTCCAAATTTACATTTGAAGAGTTTTCAACTATCATGAGCAAAATTGAAGCGTGCCTCAATTCTCGCCCGCTTCATCCTCAATCCGAGGATCCCAACGTTATGGAGGCAATAACTCCTGGCCACTTCCTAGTAGGCGGCCCTCTGCTCGCTTCTGCCGAGCCCGAAACCCTCGACAATCCGCTCTCCATTCTCAACCGATGGAGACGTGTCCAGGCCCTCGCCCAGCATTTCTGCCACCGGTGGAAAACGGAATATTTGCATGAGCTTGCGCGTCGCACCAAGTGGAAGACTCCGCAGCTCAACTTACAACCCAACGACCTGGTGGTTGTCCGTGACGACAACCTTCCTTCCACGTCCTGGCGGCTGGGCCGCGTCATCAAGGTGTATAAGGGTCAGGACGCACGAGTCCGCGTGGCCGATGTCCGAACGACTAACGGCCAACTCACGCGTTCAATTTCTAAATTAGTATTTTTATCGTGCATGCCTCGAGTAGTTATTAACGCCTTTTTTCTCCACAGATTCCAGATGAAACGCGTTCGCCGCCGCGGCGCCCTTTACCGGCTGGGCCGTATGCTGGCTCCGCCAGCCGCCGTGCAAACGGCGCCCCCTACTCCAAATCCCGGCCCCGAGATGCCGCAGTGCGAGGAGCACCAACCCGAAGACGACGACGTCCTCAGTCTGAGTGCGTCCTCCCAGTCCGAGGAAGACGACATTGCTCCGCCGCGCTCCCTCGAGCCTCCAACCAGTGAGACGCGACGCCCACCCGAGCCCCATCACGCTGAGGCTCCACCATCGCCCCCGGCGATGCCAGCACGGGCAGGATACATACTCCGCCGCCTGGAGCTGGGCCTTCCAGCGCCATATATTCCGGCGCGTCGCGGACGCGGCCAGCCGCACCGACGCCCAACACCACCACGACTCCCGTCGCCCGCAGGCAGAAGGACGCCATCGCCCAGGGCGCATGTGGAAGTGGCATGGGCACGTGGCCGGCGTCAGCTGCTCGACGAGCCTGCAGCCGCAGCTATTAGGCGACGCGCCCCCCCCCCCAATCGACCAGGGAGATGGGTACGCGCTAGAGCCGCGTGGTCATCGCACCGCTCACGCAACGTTTGGCGGCCACGAAGAGCACGCCCATCACGCCGCCGAGGATGCTGCCCGCTCTGCCGTGGAGAGCATCCGCTCCGGCAGTGCGGCCCCTTCCTCGACCTGCCAGTCGAGGGCCGGTGGAGGGCGCTCGCGGGACGCCACGTATGCGTGAACTGTCTTGCGTGCTCCCATACCACGCAGCGCTGCACCAGCACGCGCCGCTGCACGGCCTGTGGCGAAGCGCACCACACCGCTCTCCACTGGTAAGCGTCCGATCCACCCCAGGGCTGAGGGTCGGGGAGCTTTGCAGTCCTGCAAGGCGGGCGGGATGTTTACGCCAAAGCACACCGCTCGCCAGGCTGCCTCTCCTGATCGTCCGAAGCCGTGTCCTCTCAGAGCGCGGACTTCGGCCGCTCAGGAGAGGCAAGCTTTAAAGCTTGACTGCGAGCTCTTCTGCTCCAGCCTTGGTGGTAGGATTGGAGCCGACATTCTTTCGCCTAGAGTGAACATCGCCGGACGCATCACCAGGAAAATTTCAAAAAAAACTTAAATTAGTAAAACTTAAATGTGTAATAGCAACTACTATACAACCGTATATCTAGCAAGCAAACACTATTGTAATTTGTATATACATAAGTGATAAAATAAAACAAAAACCAGTAAGAAAGCTATATTCGGCCTGGCCGAATCTTAGATACCCTACACCTAAAAGTTTTGAAAAAAGTGCCGAAGCTAGGGTATGGCGGCCGTGGCGGTCCACTCTGGGCGGCACAATGTCGGGGGCGGCAGTTGTGGAAATCAAGTATTGACTTATTGAATTCTAGGAATTTTTGGGGCTACAAGTTGATTAACCGTCCCGGGCTCCATGAAACCTAGCTACGATTCTGTATAAATAGTCGGCGTGGTCATTACCTTTTTCAAAACAAAATAACTAGCTTAGTTGTTATATGATTGTGTTCATTTAAACTTTATTTCCGTGGTAATAAACTTGTTCTCATACTGCTATACTGTATATGTAGTGTAAAAGTGGGCGGACCGCACCCAGTTTTCATGTAATAATGTTTTTTTGTAAAACAAGTTGTTATCTAACGTTTTATTCAGGAAGTTTATATATTTAACAATATAACCCTCTTTTGCCTGTGTAACCTAAAAGTGGGCGGATCACGCCCATATTTGGCATATTAACGGATAATGCTACTCTATAACCAGGAATGAAATTTTGTTGTAATACCTCAAAAACGAACGCTGATATGGTCGTGCTCGTGGACCGATTTTGCCCATTTTCAATACCAACCTGCACACCACAAGAAACAATGTTTATGCAAAATTTCATCACGATATCTTCACCGGTTCTCCTGTGATCATGATTTCAACAGACAGATAGACAGACAGACAGACAGACAGACAGACAGACGGACGGACGGACATGGCTAAATCGACTCAGGAGGTCACGCTGATCAAGAATATATATACTTTTCTATACCTATCGTCTCTATTTCTAAACGTTACACATTTCGTTACAAAGTGAATATACCCTTACCTTAAGGTGTAGGGTATAAAAAGTGAAAACGCAAAGTGACTTTGCTGCAAATAAACAATTATCGAATATTATTATTTTATTACGAAATGTGACAGCGCTATTTCCGATTCGTAATTGAAAACCGATCGTTCGTATGATCCACATGTGGTATCCTCTCATTCTGTTGTTCCAATTCGGAATAGAGGACTGATTCAGTACATTTCTGATTATCTCTTGTAGTATAAAGTTCAGAGGATAATTTTTTATGGATTGATTTGTTCACTACTGCATCTTCCATTTGAGCGAAAAAGTTACGGTCATCGCCATTGCTATTGATACGAGTTTCGTTTGAAAAATCGACTTTTCTGGCTTTAGCTGGAGTATTTGTTTTTACTTTTAGTGATATCTTACTATTTTTAATTTTATACTTTTCCTTATTGTAATTTGTATTAGATTGTTTAAAAAGCTCTTTTAGAAGTTTTTATGATGGGGCTAAATGTCTTTTCTAATTGATTCTCTAAATCTGCTTTTCCTAATTTTATATTTTTAATTTTTGCTTTAATATGTGTCTAGTTTTTATTAGATCGTTTATTATTTACCCATCCGTTGCACTCTCCTGTTGATTCTTAATGTATCAGGTGTATGTATCAGCTTTTGATGAGGTCGAACAGCTTTTGAACTGCTTTTAATCTGCTTTTCAACAGCTTTTGATCAGGTTGATCAGCTTTTGAACTGCTTTTGATCAGCTTTTGAACTGCTTTTGATCAGGTTGATCAGCTTTCCTATCAGTTATCAAGTATATCAACATGTTTAGTTGAAAGTTATTATACTAATATGAATACAATGGAACCTATCCATATTATAGTAGAATGTATATATCAAATCCCTTTCTATAACTGGACCACTATCAATTGGATCATCTTTGGTTATTACAAGAAAACCATATGTGTCTTTCCAACATTCTCATGGAAAATCAAATACTTTGATCCGCATATATCTACAAAATTTTGTATAATTTGCCATATCTTTTTCGACATTATCATTGTATATGTGCTTCATATTCATCTCATCTTGTTTAAACATAATAATCATGTTTGCATTATCGCGCACCAAATGCTTGCGAAATTTTTTTTTTTTATTTTATTTTTTTTTATTGTGTTGGTATGAGTAAAAACAATTAATAGATTTGTGTATGCCAATACAAAAGTATTCTCTAATGTTGTTTCGCTGCTCACAAGCTACGTCATCGAATATCATTATTGAGTTGGCTTTTCTTTCAAACAATTTCAAAAATTTTTGTAGGAGCCAATGTTTTTTTTTTATCCAATATAATAGCTACTTCAAGTACTCATATTTTCATTGATATAATGACTTTAGATATATTAATAAACTTTACTTCATTTTGGACTATCTATACTAAACTCGGTCTTTCCATTATTAGAAGGATCAACAGTTGAGCCCTCTTATAGAATTCGGTGTCTTATACATGCTATTAGTTAATTAATTTCATTATATTTATGTATCCATATGGTATATTTATTTTTTTTATATTTATATTTATTTGATTTGAGATTTATGTATACATTATATTTATTTTGTGAATTGATTAGAGTCTGATCTTCCATGCTTTTATTTTTGTTTAAAATGGTTTGTTTTATTCCGATATCCCTATTTATTTGTTTGCATCACACATATTCATATTCCAGTTACATATTTTTGTTATTGAAGCTGAAGTAAGTATTTCAATTTCGTTTTTTTTAGTTAGTATTAATTCTAGCTGCGTTATTGTAATAACTTTCTTTGTTTTATTGATAGGAAGTGGATATGAATGTAGCATTGAATCTGTGGATATTTTGGAGATTCTGATGCTAAAAATAATATTTGTGTTATTGTAGTGGGTATGTAGGTCCATTATTTCGTATGTGCTTTCTTAAGAAACAACATTTGTGGATTGTTTAAGTATGAATACTATGTATTTCTTGCCTCTATTAGGAGTTGGTATAATTTTGAATGATTATCTCGCTAATAGTTTGTTGAGTTATATTGCTAGTGTGTCGATGTTTAAGTGAATTTGGTTTACGAATTGCAATTATGGTATCATACTGATATAAACAACTGGGTTACTAGCCCGATATTGTATATGTTTCTATGAGTTTTCTATCCATTTTTGTTCCTTTATTTTGAATTGATTAGAGTCTGATCTTCTTAAGCTCAAAGCCCCTTGTTGTTGGTTTCTAAAGATTGTTTCTATTATCATTGTCGAGCCTTTATCTGGCGACTGATTATAGTAAGAATTAGTGTTTATATCTATTTGTATTATATTTCCATGTTAATGTCTCTTTCAGTTCTTCGTCTTATTAATATGGAGTTGGGTTTTGAGTTAATTGTCTATGGCCTTTAATGATTTTAAATTTATGTCCTAAAAAGAATGGTATGAACAATTTTATTGTGCAAATGGTATTCATTGAGATTTATCCTTGTTCGTCTGTCTGTTGTAGTCATGATCGCATTAGAAGCAGACCTTGAAACTTTGATGACTTTTATCAAAAAAGTCATACCCATAACTCTTATCCATGACTTTTAAATATAAAAGTCATACCCATAACTCTTATCCATGACTTTTAAATATAAAAGTCATACCCATAACTCTTATTGAAGACTTTTATTTTTAAAAGTCATTGAAAAAACTTTTTCGATGACTTTTATATTTAAAAGTCATGGATAAGAGTTATGGGTATGACTTTTATTTTAAAAGTCATGGATAAAAGTTTTTCTGATGACTTTTTCTGGTGACTTTTTTGACATAAGAGTTATTTTGAATAAGTGCGGAGAAGCATGAATATGTGGTTAGGTTTGGAATAAGCTGCTTGAGAGTGAAAATAGTTAGTTTAAGAAACTGTGTGCCGCTGAGATTTGTTGTTTATTCATTGATCGCAGTGTGTGTATGTATCTAGCATTACGTCGACCGTAGCCCTTATCGGCAGCAGGTACAGTACAGCGGCGACAATGCTTTGAAACAACAACAACAACTCATCGTTCCGCTTGTGTGTGAATGACTGTGTTGTTGTTGTTCGTTGTTTTCGTTGAACGGTTATAAAGAATGAAAGCAGAAATGCAGACGCAATTATTTAG